>CM061488.1:33615118-34865118 GCA_030867185.1 Tagetes erecta
GTATTATAAGGTGTTGTTATGATTTGTAAGGCGTCCTATAATATAATAACTTGCTTTTCAAGGTGTTAATATGGCATACAGTGTCGTAAGTTGTCCTAAATTGTCGTACGATTTTCAAAGGACTCGGACGAATTCATTAGGTTTATTATGGAGTTTTAAGTTTATATACGATATTGTAAGGTGATGTTACGATTTGTAAGGCGTCCTACAATATAATATCGTGTTTTTCAAGGTGTTAATATGGCATACAGTGTCGTAAGATGTCCTAAATTGTCATACGATGTTCAAAGGACTCGAACGAATTCATTAGGTTTATTATGGAGTTTTAAGTTTATATACGGTATTATAAGGTGTTGTTATGATTTGTAAGGCGTCCTACAATATAATATCGTCTTTTTCAAGGTGTTAATATGGCATATATTGTCGTAAGTTGTCCTAAATTGTCGTACGATATTCAAAGGACTCGGACGAATTCATTAGGTTTATTATGGAGTTTTAAGTTTATATACGGTTTTGTAAGGTGTTGTTACTATTTATAAGGCGTCCTACAATATAATAATGTGTTTTTCAAGGTGTTAATATGGGATACAGAGTTGTAAGATGTCATAATTTGTCGTACGATGTTCAAAGGACTCGTACGAATTCATTAGATTTATTATGAAGTTTTACGTTTATATACGGTATTATAAGGTGTTGTTATGATTTGTAAGGCGTCCTACAATATAATAACGTGCTTTTCAAGGTGTTAATATGGCATACAGAGTCGTAAGATGTCCTAAATTGTCGTATGATGTTCATAGGACTCGAACGAATTCATTAGGTTTATTATGGAGTTTTAAGATTATATACGGTATTATAAAGTGTTGTTATTATTTGTAAGGTGTTCTACAATATAATATCGTGGTTTTCAAGGTGTTAATATGGCATACAGTGTCGTAAGTTGCCCTAAATTGTCGTATGATGTTCAAAGGACTCGGACGAATTCATTAGGTTTATTATGGTGTTTTAAGTTTATATACGGTATTATAAGGTGTTGTTATGATTTGTAAGGCGTCCTACAATATAATAACGTGCTTTTCAAGGTGTTAATATGGCATACAGAGTCGTAAGATGTCCTAAATTGTCGTATGATGTTCAAAGGACTCGAACGAATTCATTTGGTTTATTATGGAGTTTTAAGATTATATACGGTATTATAAGGTGTTGTTATGATTTGTAAGGCGTCCTATAATATAATAACTTGCTTTTCAAGGTGTTAATATGGCATACAGTGTCGTAAGTTGTACTACATTGTCGTACGATGTTCAAAGGACTCGGACGAATTCATTAGGTTTATTATGGATTTTTAAGTTTATATACGATATTGTAAGGTGATGTTACGATTTGTAAGGCGTCCTACAATATAATATCGTGTTTTTCAAGGTGTTAATATGGCATACAGTGTCGTAAGATGTCCTAAATTGTCATACGATGTTCAAAGGACTCGAACGAATTCATTAGGTTTATTATGGAGTTTTAAGTTTATATACGGTATTATAAGGTGTTGTTATGATTTGTAAGGCGTCCTACAATATAATATCGTCTTTTTCAAGGTGTTAATATGGCATATATTGTCGTAAGTTGTCCTAAATTGTCGTACGATATTCAAAGGACTCGGACGAATTCATTAGGTTTATTATGGAGTTTTAAGTTTATATACGGTTTTGTAAGGTGTTGTTACTATTTATAAGGCGTCCTACAATATAATAATGTGTTTTTCAAGGTGTTAATATGGGATACAGAGTTGTAAGATGTCATAATTTGTCGTACGATGTTCAAAGGACTCGTACGAATTCATTAGATTTATTATGAAGTTTTACGTTTATATACGGTATTATAAGGTGTTGTTATGATTTGTAAGGCGTCCTACAATATAATAACGTGCTTTTCAAGGTGTTAATATGGCATACAGAGTCGTAAGATGTCCTAAATTGTCGTATGATGTTCATAGGACTCGAACGAATTCATTAGGTTTATTATGGAGTTTTAAGATTATATACGGTATTATAAAGTGTTGTTATTATTTGTAAGGTGTTCTACAATATAATATCGTGGTTTTCAAGGTGTTAATATGGCATACAGTGTCGTAAGTTGCCCTAAATTGTCGTATGATGTTCAAAGGACTCGGACGAATTCATTAGGTTTATTATGGTGTTTTAAGTTTATATACGGTATTATAAGGTGTTGTTATGATTTGTAAGGCGTCCTACAATATAATAACGTGCTTTTCAAGGTGTTAATATGGCATACAGAGTCGTAAGATGTACTAAATTGTCGTATGATGTTCAAAGGACTCGAACGAATTCATTTGGTTTATTATGGAGTTTTAAGATTATATACGGTATTATAAGGTGTTGTTATGATTTGTAAGGCGTCCTATAATATAATAACTTGCTTTTCAAGGTGTTAATATGGCATACAGTGTCGTAAGTTGTCCTAAATTGTCGTACGATTTTCAAAGGACTCGGACGAATTCATTAGGTTTATTATGGAGTTTTAAGTTTATATACGATATTGTTAGGTGATGTTACGATTTGTAAGGCGTCCTACAATATAATATCGTGTTTTTCAAGGTGTTAATATGGCATACAGTGTCGTAAGATGTCCTAAATTGTCATACGATGTTCAAAGGACTCGAACGAATTCATTAGGTTTATTATGGAGTTTTAAGTTTATATACGATATTGTAAGGTGATGTTACGATTTGTAAGGCGTCCTACAATATAATATCGTGTTTTTCAAGGTGTTAATATGGCATACAGTGTCGTAAGATGTCCTAAATTGTCATACGATGTTCAAAGGACTCGAACGAATTCATTAGGTTTATTATGGAGTTTTAAGTTTATATACGGTATTATAAGGTGTTGTTATGATTTGTAAGGCGTCCTACAATATAATATCGTCTTTTTCAAGGTGTTAATATGGCATATATTGTCGTAAGTTGTCCTAAATTGTCGTACGATATTCAAAGGACTCGGACGAATTCATTAGGTTTATTATGGAGTTTTAAGTTTATATACGGTTTTGTAAGGTGTTGTTACTATTTATAAGGCGTCCTACAATATAATAATGTGTTTTTCAAGGTGTTAATATGGGATACAGAGTTGTAAGATGTCATAATTTGTCGTACGATGTTCAAAGGACTCGTACGAATTCATTAGATTTATTATGAAGTTTTACGTTTATATACGGTATTATAAGGTGTTGTTATGATTTGTAAGGCGTCCTACAATATAATAACGTGCTTTTCAAGGTGTTAATATGGCATACAGAGTCGTAAGATGTCCTAAATTGTCGTATGATGTTCATAGGACTCGAACGAATTCATTAGGTTTATTATGGAGTTTTAAGATTATATACGGTATTATAAAGTGTTGTTATTATTTGTAAGGTGTTCTACAATATAATATCGTGGTTTTCAAGGTGTTAATATGGCATACAGTGTCGTAAGTTGCCCTAAATTGTCGTATGATGTTCAAAGGACTCGGACGAATTCATTAGGTTTATTATGGTGTTTTAAGTTTATATACGGTATTATAAGGTGTTGTTATGATTTGTAAGGCGTCCTACAATATAATAACGTGTTTTTCAAGGTGTTAATATGGCATACAGTGTCGTAAGATGTCCTAAATTGTCATACGATGTTCAAAGGACTCGAACGAATTCATTAGGTTTATTATGGAGTTTTAAGTTTATATACGGTATTATAAGGTGTTGTTATGATTTGTAAGGCGTCCTACAATATAATATCGTCTTTTTCAAGGTGTTAATATGGCATATATTGTCGTAAGTTGTCCTAAATTGTCGTACGATATTCAAAGGACTCGGACGAATTCATTAGGTTTATTATGGAGTTTTAAGTTTATATACGGTTTTGTAAGGTGTTGTTACTATTTATAAGGCGTCCTACAATATAATAATGTGTTTTTCAAGGTGTTAATATGGGATACAGAGTTGTAAGATGTCATAATTTGTCGTACGATGTTCAAAGGACTCGTACGAATTCATTAGATTTATTATGAAGTTTTACGTTTATATACGGTATTATAAGGTGTTGTTATGATTTGTAAGGCGTCCTACAATATAATAACGTGCTTTTCAAGGTGTTAATATGGCATACAGAGTCGTAAGATGTCCTAAATTGTCGTATGATGTTCATAGGACTCGAACGAATTCATTAGGTTTATTATGGAGTTTTAAGATTATATACGGTATTATAAAGTGTTGTTATTATTTGTAAGGTGTTCTACAATATAATATCGTGGTTTTCAAGGTGTTAATATGGCATACAGTGTCGTAAGTTGCCCTAAATTGTCGTATGATGTTCAAAGGACTCGGACGAATTCATTAGGTTTATTATGGTGTTTTAAGTTTATATACGGTATTATAAGGTGTTGTTATGATTTGTAAGGCGTCCTACAATATAATAACGTGCTTTTCAAGGTGTTAATATGGCATACAGAGTCGTAAGATGTACTAAATTGTCGTATGATGTTCAAAGGACTCGAACGAATTCATTTGGTTTATTATGGAGTTTTAAGATTATATACGGTATTATAAGGTGTTGTTATGATTTGTAAGGCGTCCTATAATATAATAACTTGCTTTTCAAGGTGTTAATATGGCATACAGTGTCGTAAGTTGTCCTAAATTGTCGTACGATTTTCAAAGGACTCGGACGAATTCATTAGGTTTATTATGGAGTTTTAAGTTTATATACGATATTGTAAGGTGATGTTACGATTTGTAAGGCGTCCTACAATATAATATCGTGTTTTTCAAGGTGTTAATATGGCATACATTGTCGTAAGTTGTCCTAAATTGTCGTAGGATATTCAAAGGACTCGGACGAATTCATTAGGTTTATTATGGAGTTTTAAGTTTATATACGGTTTTGTAAGGTGTTGTGACTATTTATAAGGCCTCCTACAATATAATAATGTGTTTTTCAAGGTGTTAATATGGGATACAGAGTTGTAAGATGTCATAATTTGTCGTACGATGTTCAAAGGACTCGTACGAATTCATTAGATTTATTTTGAAGTTTTACGTTTATATACGGTATTATAAGGTGTTGTTATGATTTGTAAGGCGTCCTACAATATAATAACGTGCTTTTCAAGGTGTTAATATGGCATACAGAGTCGTAAGATGTCCTAAATTGTCGTATGATGTTCAAAGGATTCGAACGAGTTCATTAGGTTTATTATGGAGTTTTAAGTTTATATATGGTATTATAAGGTGTTGTTATGATTTGTAAGGCGTCCTACAATATAATAGCGTGCTTTTCAAGGTGTTAATATGGCATATAGAGTCGTAAGATGTCGTAAATTGTCGTATGATGTTTATTGGTTAATTATGGAGTTGTATGTTTATATACGGTATTGTAAGGTGTTGTTACTATTTATAAGGCATCCTACAATATAATAATGTGTTTTTCAAGGTGTTAATATGGCATACAGAGTTGTAAGATGTCCTAAATTGTCGTACGATGTTCAAAGGACTCGTACGAATTCATTAGATTTATTATGAAGTTTTATGTTTATATACGGTATTGTAAGGTGTTGTTATGACTTGTAAGGCGTCCTACAATATAATATCGTGTTTTTCAAGGTGTTAATATGTCATACAATGTCGTAAGTTGTCCTAAATTGCCGTACGATGTTCAAAGGACTCGGACGAATTTATTAGGTTTATTATGGAGTTTTAAGTTTATGTACGGTATTGTAAGGTGTTGTTACGATTTGTAAGGCGTCCTACAATATAATAACGTGCTTTTCAAGGTGTTAATATGGCATACAGAGTGGTAAGATGTCCTAAATTGTTGTACGATTTTCAAAGGACTCGTACGAATTCATTAGATTTATTATGTAGTTTTATGTTTATATACGGTATTGTAAGGTGTTGTTATAACTTGTAAGGCGTCCTACAATTTAATATAGTGTTTTTCAAGGTGTTAATATGGCATACAGTGTCGTAAGTTGTCCTAAATTGTCGTACGATGTTCAAAGGACTCAGAAGAATTCATTAGATTTATTATGGAGTTTTAAGTTTATATACGGTATTATAAGGTGTTGTTATGATTTGTAAGGCGTCCTACAATATAATAACGTGCTTTTCAAGGTGTTAATATGGCATACAGAGTCGTAAGATGTCCTAAATTGTCGTATGATGTTCAAAGGATTCGAACGAATTCATTAGGTTTATTATGGAGTTTTAAGATTATATACGGTATTATAAGGTGTTGTTATTATTTGTAAGGCGTCCTACAATATAATATCGTGTTTTTCAAGGTGTTAATATGGCATAAAGTGTCGTAAGTTGTCCTAGATTGTCGTACGATGTTCAAAGGACTCGGACGAATTCATTAGGTTTATTATGTAGTTTTAAGTTTATATACGATATTGTAAGGTGATGTTACGATTTGTAAGGCGTCCTACAATATAATATCGTGTTTTTCAAGGTGTTAATATGGCATACAGTGTCGTAAGATGTCCTAAATTGTCGTACGATGTTCAAAGGACTCGGACGAATTCATTAGGTTTATTATGGAATTTTAAGTTTATATACGGTATTATAAGGTGTTGTTACGATTTGTAAGGCGTCCTACAATATAATATCGTCTTTTTCAAGGTGTTAATATGGCATACATTGTCGTAAGTTGTCCTAAATTGTCGTACGATATTCAAAGGACTCGGACGAATTCATTAGGTTTATTATGGAGTTTTAAGTTTATATACGGTTTTGTAAGGTGTTGTTACTATTTATAAGGCGTCCTACAATATAATAATGTGTTTTTCAAGGTGTTAATATGGGATACAGAGTTGTAAGATGTCATAAATTGTCGTACGATGTTCAAAGGACTCGTACGAATTCATTAGATTTATTATGGAGTTTTAAGTTTATATACGGTATTATAAGGTGTTGTTATGATTTGTAAGGCGTCCTACAATATAATAACGTGCTTTTCAAGGTGTTAATATGGCATACAGAGTCGTAAGATGTCCTAAATTGTCGTATGCTGTTCAAAGGATTCGAACGAATTCATTAGGTTTATTATGGAGTTTTAAGATTATATACGGTATTATAAGGTGTTGTTATTATTTGTAAGGCGTCCTACAATATAATATCGTGTTTTTCAAGGTGTTAATATGGAATAAAGTGTCGTAAGTTGTCCTAGATTGTCGTACGATGTTCAAAGGACTCGGACGAATTCATTAGGTTTATTATGTAGTTTTAAGTTTATATACGATATTGTAAGGTGATGTTACGATTTGTAAGGCGTCCTACAATATAATATCGTGTTTTTCAAGGTGTTAATATGGCATACATTGTCGTAAGTTGTCCTAAATTGTCGTACGATATTCAAAGGACTCGGACGAATTCATTAGGTTTATTATGGAGTTTTAAGTTTATACACGGTTTTGTAAGGTGTTGTTACTATTTATAAGGCGTCCTACAATATAATAATGTGTTTTTCAAGGTGTTAATATGGGATACAGAGTTGTAAGATGTCATAAATTGTCGTACGATGTTCAAAGGACTCGTACGAATTCATTAGATTTATTTTGAAGTTTTACGTTTATATACGGTATTATAAGGTGTTGTTATGATTTGTAAGGCGTCCTACAATATAATAACGTGCTTTTCAAGGTGTTAATATGGCATACAGAGTCGTAAGATGTCCTAAATTGTCGTATGATGTTCAAAGGATTCGAACGAGTTCATTAGGTTTATTATGGAGTTTTAAGTTTATATATGGTATTATAAGGTGTTGTTATGATTTGTAAGGCGTCCTACAATATAATAGCGTGCTTTTCAAGGTGTTAATATGGCATATAGAGTCGTAAGATGTCGTAAATTGTCGTACGATGTTCAAAGGACTCGTACGAATTCATTAGATTTATTATGAAGTTTTACGTTTATATACGGTATTATAAGGTGTTGTTATGATTTGTAAGGCGTCCTACAATATAATAACGTGTTTTTTAAGGTGTTAATATGGCATACAGAGTCGTAAGATGTCCTAAATTGTCGTATGATGTTCAAAGGACTCGTACGAATTCATTAGATTTATTTTGAAGTTTTACGTTTATATACGGTATTATAAGGTGTTGTTATGATTTGTAAGGCGTCCTACAATATAATAATGTGTTTTTCAAGGTGTTAATATGGGATACAGAGTTGTAAGATGTCATAAATTGTCGTACGATGTTCAAAGGACTCGTACGAATTCATTAGATTTATTATGAAGTTTTAAGTTTATATACGGTATTATAAGGTGTTGTTATGATTTGTAAGGCGTCCTACAATATAATAACGTGCTTTTCAAGGTGTTAATATGGCATACAGAGTCGTAGGATGTCCTAAATTGTCGTATGATGTTCAAAGGATTTGAACGAATTCATTAGGTTTATTATGGAGTTTTAAGATTATATACGGTATTATAAGGTGTTGTTATTATTTGTAAGGCGTCCTACAATATAATATCGTGTTTTTCAAGGTGTTAATATGGCATAAAGTGTCGTAAGTTGTCCTAGATTGTCGTACGATGTTCAAAGGACTCAGACGAATTCATTAGGTTTATTATGTAGTTTTAAGTTTATATACGATATTGTAAGGTGATGTTACGATTTGTAAGGCGTCATACAATATAATATCGTGTTTTTCAAGGTGTTAATATGGCATACAGTGTCGTAAGATGTCCTAAATTGTCGTACGATGTTCAAAGGACTCGGACGAATTCATTAGGTTTATTATGGAATTTTAAGTTTATATACGGTATTATAAGGTGTTGTTACGATTTGTAAGGCGTCCTACAATATAATATCGTCTTTTTCAAGGTGTTAATATGGCATACATTGTCGTAAGTTGTCCTAAATTGTCGTACGATATTCAAAGGACTCGGACGAATTCATTAGGTTTATTATGGAGTTTTAAGTTTATATACGGTTTTGTAAGGTGTTGTTACTATTTATAAGGCGTCCTACAATATAATAATGTGTTTTTCAAGGTGTTAATATGGGATACAGAGTTGTAAGATGTCATAAATTGTCGTACGATGTTCAAAGGACTTGTACGAATTCATTAGTTTTATTATGAAGTTTTAAGTTTATATACGGTATTATAAGGTGTTGTTATGATTTGTAAGGCGTCCTACAATATAATAACGTGCTTTTCAAGGTGTTAATATGGCATACAGAGTCGTAGGATGTCCTAAATTGTCGTACGATGTTCAAAGGATTTGAACGAATTCATTAGGTTTATTATGGAGTTTTAAGATTATATACGGTATTATAAGGTGTTGTTATTATTTGTAAGGCATCCTACAATATAATAACGTGCTTTTCAAGGTGTTAATATGGGATACAGAGTTGTAAGATGTCATAAATTGTCGTACGATGTTCAAAGGACTCGTACGAATTCATTAGATTTATTATGAAGTTTTACGTTTATATACGGTATTATAAGGTGTTGTTATGATTTGTAAGGCGTCCTACAATATAATAACGTGTTTTTTAAGGTGTTAATATGGCATACAGAGTCGTAAGATGTCCTAAATTGTCGTATGATGTTCAAAGGATTCGAACGAATTTATTAGGTTTATTATGGAGTTTTAAGTTTATATACGGTATTATAAGGTGTTGTTATGATTTGTAAGGCGTCGTACAATATAATAACGTGCTTTTCAAGGTGTTAATATGGCATACAGAGTCGTAAGATGTCCTAAATTGTCGTATGATGTTCAAAGGATTCGAACGAATTCATTAGGTTTATTATGGAGTTTTAAGATTATATACGGTATTATAAGGTGTTGTTATTATTTGTAAGGCGTCCTACAATATAATATCGTGTTTTTCAAGAAGTTAATATGGCATACAGTGTCGTAAGTTGTCCTAAATTGTCGTACGATGTTCAAAGGACTCGGACGAATTCATCAGGTTTATTATGGAGTTTTAAGTTTATATACGTTATTGTAAGGTGATGTTACGATTTGTAAGGCGTCCTACAATATGATATCGTGAATTTTAAAGTGTTAATATGTCATACAGTGTCGTAAGATGTCCTAAATTGTCGTACGATATTCAAAGGACTCGGACGAATTCATTAGGTTTATTATGTAGTTTTAAGTTTATATACGATATTGTAAGGTGATGTTACGATTTGTAAGGCGTCCTACAATATAATATCGTGTTTTTCAAGGTGTTAATATGGCATACAGTGTCGTAAGATGTCCTAAATTGTCGTACGATGTTCAAAGGACTCGGACGAATTCACTAGGTTTATTATGGAATTTTAAGTTTATATACGGTATTATAAGGTGTTGTTACGATTTGTAAGGCGTCCTACAATATAATATCTTCTTTTTCAAGTTGTTAATATGGCATACATTGTCGTAAGTTGTCCTAAATTGTCGTACGATATTCAAAGGACTCGGACGAATTCATTAGGTTTATTATGGAGTTTTAAGTTTATATACGGTTTTGTAAGGTGTTGTTACTATTTATAAGGCGTCCTACAATATACTAATGTGTTTTTCAAGGTGTTAATATGGGATACAGAGTTGTAAGATGTCATAAATTGTCGTACGATGTTCAAAGGACTCGTACGAATTCAATAGATTTATTATGAAGTTTTAAGTTTATATACGGTATTATAAGGTGTTGTTATGATTTGTAAGGCGTCCTACAATATAATAACGTGCTTTTCAAGGTGTTAATATGGCATACAGAGTCGTAGGATGTCCTAAATTGTCGTATGATGTTCAAAGGATTTGAACGAATTCATTAGGTTTATTATGGAGTTTTAAAATTATATACGGTATTATAAGGTGTTGTTATTATTTGTAAGGCATCCTACAATATAATAACGTGCTTTTCAAGGTGTTAATATGGGATACAGAGTTGTAAGATGTCATAAATTGTCGTACGATGTTCAAAGGACTCGTACGAATTCATTAGATTTATTATGAAGTTTTACGTTTATATACGGTATTATAAGGTGTTGTTATGATTTGTAAGGCGTCCTACAATATAATAACGTGTTTTTTAAGGTGTTAATATGGCATACAGAGTCGTAAGATGTCCTAAATTGTCGTATGATGTTCAAAGGATTCGAACGAATTTATTAGGTTTATTATGGAGTTTTAAGTTTATATACGGTATTATAAGGTGTTGTTATGATTTGTAAGGCGTCGTACAATATAATAACGTGCTTTTCAAGGTGTTAATATGGCATACAGAGTCGTAAGATGTCCTAAATTGTCGTATGATGTTCAAAGGATTCGAACGAATTCATTAGGTTTATTATGGAGTTTTAAGATTATATACGGTATTATAAGGTGTTGTTATTATTTGTAAGGCGTCCTACAATATAATATCGTGTTTTCAAGGAGTTAATATGGCATACAGTGTCGTAAGTTGTCCTAAATTGTCGTACGATGTTCAAAGGACTCGGACGAATTCATCAGGTTTATTATGGAGTTTTAAGTTAATATACGTTATTGTAAGGTGATGTTACGATTTGTAAGGCGTCCTACAATATGATATCGTGAATTTTAAGGTGTTAATATGTCTTACAGTGTCGTAAGATGTCCTGAATTGTCGTCCGATATTCAAAGGACTCGGACGAGTTCATTAGGTTTATTATGGAGTTTTAAGTTTATATACGGTATTATAAGGTGTTGTTATGATTTGTAAGGCGTCCTACAATATAATATCGTCTTTTTCAAGGTGTTAATATGGCATACATTGTTGTAAGTTGTCCTAAATTGTCGTACGATATTCAAAGGACTCGGACGAATTCATTAGGTTTATTATGGAGTTTTAAGTTAATATACGGTATTATAAGGTGTTGTTACTTCTTATAAGGCGTCTTACAATATAATAATGTGTTTTTCAAGGTGTTAATATGGGATACAGAGTTGTAAGTTGTCCTAGATTGTCGTACGATGTTCAAAGGACTCGGACGAAATCATTAGGTTTATTATGTAGTTTTAAGTTTATATACGATATTGTAAGGTGATGTTACGATTTGTAAGGCGTCCTACAATATAATATCGTGTTTTTCAAGGTGTTAATATGGCATACAGTGTCGTAAGATGTCCTAAATTGTCGTACGATGTTCAAAGGACTCGAACGAATTCATTAGGTTTATTATGGAGTTTTAAGATTATATACGGTATTATAAGGTGTTGTTATTATTTGTAAGGCGTCCTACAATAAAATATCGTGTTTTTCAAGGTGTTAATATGGCATACAGTGTCGTAAGTTGTCCTAAATTGTCGTACGATGTTCAAAGGACTCGGACGAATTCATTAGGTTTATTATGTAGTTTTAAGTTTATATACGATATTGTAAGGTGATGTTACGATTTGTAAGGCGTCCTACAATATAATATCGTGTTTTTCAAGGTGTTAATATGGCATACAGTGTCGTAAGATGTCCTAAATTGTCATACGATGTTCAAAGGACTCGGACGAATTCATTAGGTTTATTATGGAGTTTTAAGTTTATATACGGTATTATAAGGTGTTGTTATGATTTGTAAGGCGTCCTACAATATAATATCGTCTTTTTCAAGGTGTTAATATGGCATACATTGTCGTAAGTTGTCCTAAATTGTCGTACGATATTCAAAGGACTCGGACGAATTCATTAGGTTTATTATGGATTTTTAAGTTTATATACGGTATTATAAGGTGTTGTTATGATTTGTAAGGCGTCCTACAATATAATATCGTCTTTTTCAAGGTGTTAATATGGCATACATTGTTGTAAGTTGTCCTAAATTGTCGTACGATATTCAAAGGACTCGGACGAATTCATTAGGTTTATTATGGAGTTTTAAGTTAATATACGGTATTATAAGGTGTTGTTACTTCTTATAAGGCGTCTTACAATATAATAATGTGTTTTTCAAGGTGTTAATATGGGATACAGAGTTGTAAGTTGTCCTAGATTGTCGTACGATGTTCAAAGGACTCGGACGAATTCATTAGGTTTATTATGTAGTTTTAAGTTTATATACGATATTGTAAGGTGATGTTACGATTTGTAAGGCGTCCTACAATATAATATCGTGTTTTTCAAGGTGTTAATATGGCATACAGTGTCGTAAGATGTCCTAAATTGTCGTACGATGTTCAAAGGACTCGAACGAATTCATTAGGTTTATTATGGAGTTTTAAGATTATATACGGTATTATAAGGTGTTGTTATTATTTGTAAGGCGTCCTACAATAAAATATCGTGTTTTTCAAGGTGTTAATATGGCATACAGTGTCGTAAGTTGTCCTAAATTGTCGTACGATGTTCAAAGGACTCGGACGAATTCATTAGGTTTATTATGTAGTTTTAAGTTTATATACGATATTGTAAGGTGATGTTACGATTTGTAAGGCGTCCTACAATATAATATCGTGTTTTTCAAGGTGTTAATATGGCATACAGTGTCGTAAGATGTCCTAAATTGTCATACGATGTTCAAAGGACTCGGACGAATTCATTAGGTTTATTATGGAGTTTTAAGTTTATATACGGTATTATAAGGTGTTGTTATGATTTGTAAGGCGTCCTACAATATAATATCGTCTTTTTCAAGGTGTTAATATGGCATACATTGTCGTAAGTTGTCCTAAATTGTCGTACGATATTCAAAGGACTCGGACGAATTCATTAGGTTTATTATGGATTTTTAAGTTTATATACGGTATTATAAGGTGTTGTTATGATTTGTAAGGCGTCCTACAATATAATATCGTCTTTTTCAAGGTGTTAATATGGCATACATTGTTGTAAGTTGTCCTAAATTGTCGTACGATATTCAAAGGACTCGGACGAATTCATTAGGTTTATTATGGAGTTTTAAGTTAATATACGGTATTATAAGGTGTTGTTACTTCTTATAAGGCGTCTTACAATATAATAATGTGTTTTTCAAGGTGTTAATATGGGATACAGAGTTGTAAGTTGTCCTAGATTGTCGTACGATGTTCAAAGGACTCGGACGAATTCATTAGGTTTATTATGGAGTTTTAAGTTTATATACGGTATTATAAGGTGTTGTTATGATTTGTAAGGCGTCCTACAATATAATATCGTGTTTTTCAAAGTGTTAATATGGCATACAGTGTCGTAAGATGTCCTAAATTGTCGTACGATGTTCAAAGGACTCGAACGAATTCATTAGGTTTATTATGGAGTTTTAAGATTATATACGGCATTATAAGGTGTTGTTATTATTTGTAAGGCGTCCTACAATATAATATCGTGTTTTTCAAGGTGTTAATATGGCATACAGTGTCGTAAGTTGTCCTAAATTGTCGTACGATGTTCATAGGACTCGGACGAATTCATTAGGTTTATTATGTAGTTTTAAGTTTATATACGATATTGTAAGGTGATGTTACGATTTGTAAGGCGTCCTACAATATAATATCGTGTTTTTCAAGGTGTTAATATGGCATACAGTGTCGTAAGATGTCCTAAATTGTCATACGATGTTCAAAGGACTCGGACGAATTCATTAGGTTTATTATGGAGTTTTAAGTTTATATACGGTATTATAAGGTGTTGTTATGATTTGTAAGGCGTCCTACAATATAATATCGTCTTTTTCAAGGTGTTAATATGGCATACATTGTCGTAAGTTGTCCTAAATTGTCGTACGATATTCAAAGGACTCGGACGAATTCATTAGGTTTATTATGGATTTTTAAGTTTATATACGGTATTATAAGGTGTTGTTATGATTTGTAAGGCGTCCTACAATATAATATCGTCTTTTTCAAGGTGTTAATATGGCATACATTGTTGTAAGTTGTCCTAAATTGTCGTACGATATTCAAAGGACTCGGACGAATTCATTAGGTTTATTATGGAGTTTTAAGTTAATATACGGTATTATAAGGTGTTGTTACTTCTTATAAGGCGTCTTACAATATAATAATGTGTTTTTCAAGGTGTTAATATGGGATACAGAGTTGTAAGTTGTCCTAGATTGTCGTACGATGTTCAAAGGACTCGGACGAATTCATTAGGTTTATTATGGAGTTTTAAGTTTATATACGGTATTATAAGGTGTTGTTATGATTTGTAAGGCGTCCTACAATATAATATCGTGTTTTTCAAAGTGTTAATATGGCATACAGTGTCGTAAGATGTCCTAAATTGTCGTACGATGTTCAAAGGACTCGAACGAATTCATTAGGTTTATTATGGAGTTTTAAGATTATATACGGCATTATAAGGTGTTGTTATTATTTGTAAGGCGTCCTACAATATAATATCGTGTTTTTCAAGGTGTTAATATGGCATACAGTGTCGTAAGTTGTCCTAAATTGTCGTACGATGTTCATAGGACTCGGACGAATTCATTAGGTTTATTATGTAGTTTTAAGTTTATATACGATATTGTAAGGTGATGTTACGATTTGTAAGGCGTCCTACAATATAATATCGTGTTTTTCAAGGTGTTAATATGTCATACAGTGTCGTAAGATGTCCTAAATTGTCATACGATGTTAAAAGGACTCGGACGAATTCATTAGGTTTATTATGGAGTTTTAAGTTTATATACGGTATTATAAGGTGTTGTTATGATTTGTAAGGCGTCCTACAATATAATATCGTCTTTTTCAAGGTGTTAATATGGCATACATTGTCGTAAGTTGTCCTAAATTGTCGTACGATATTCAAAGGACTCGGACGAATTCATTAGGTTTATTATGGAGTTTTAAGTTTATATACGGTTTTGTAAGGTGTTGTTACTATTTATAAGGCGTCCTACAATATAATAATGTGTTTTTCAAGGTGTTAATATGGCATACAGTGTCGTAAGTTGTCCTAAATTGTCGTACGATGTTCATAGGACTCGAACGAATTCATTAGGTTTATTATGGAGTTTTAAGTTTATATACGGTATTATAAGGTGTTGTTATGATTTGTAAGGCGTCCTACAATATAATATCGTGTTTTTCAAAGTGTTAATATGGCATACAGTGTCGTAAGTTGTCCTAAATTGTCGTACGATGTTCATAGGACTCGGACGAATTCATTAGGTTTATTATGTAGTTTTAAGTTTATATACGATATTGTAAGGTGATGTTACGATTTGTAAGGCGTCCTACAATATAATATCGTGTTTTTCAAGGTGTTAATATGTCATACAGTGTCGTAAGATGTCCTAAATTGTCATACGATGTTCAAAGGACTCGGACGAATTCATTAGGTTTATTATGGAGTTTTAAGTTTATATACGGTATTATAAGGTGTTGTTATGATTTGTAAGGCGTCCTACAATATAATATCGTCTTTTTCAAGGTGTTAATATGGCATACATTGTCGTAAGTTGTCCTAAATTGTCGTACGATATTCAAAGGACTCGGACGAATTCATTAGGTTTATTATGGAGTTTTAAGTTTATATACGGTTTTGTAAGGTGTTGTTACTATTTATAAGGCGTCCTACAATATAATAATGTGTTTTTCAAGGTGTTAATATGGCATACAGTGTCGTAAGTTGTCCTAAATTGTCGTACGATGTTCATAGGACTCGGACGAATTCATTAGGTTTATTATGTAGTTTTAAGTTTATATACGATATTGTAAGGTGATGTTACGATTTGTAAGGCGTCCTACAATATAATATCGTGTTTTTCAAGGTGTTAATATGGCATACAGTGTCGTAAGATGTCCTAAATTGTCATACGATGTTAAAAGGACTCGGACGAATTCATTAGGTTTATTATGGAGTTTTAAGTTAATATACGGTATTATAAGGTGTTGTTACTTCTTATAAGGCGTCTTACAATATAATAATGTGTTTTTCAAGGTGTTAATATGGGATACAGAGTTGTAAGTTGTCCTAGATTGTCGTACGATGTTCAAAGGACTCGGACGAATTCATTAGGTTTATTATGGAGTTTTAAGTTTATATACGGTATTATAAGGTGTTGTTATGATTTGTAAGGCGTCCTACAATATAATATCGTCTTTTTCAAGGTGTTAATATGGCATACATTGTTGTAAGTTGTCCTAAATTGTCGTACGATATTCAAAGGACTCGGACGAATTCATTAGGTTTATTATGGAGTTTTAAGTTAATATACGGTATTATAAGGTGTTGTTACTTCTTATAAGGCGTCTTACAATATAATAATGTGTTTTTCAAGGTGTTAATATGGGATACAGAGTTGTAAGTTGTCCTAGATTGTCGTACGATGTTCAAAGGACTCGGACGAATTCATTAGGTTTATTATGGAGTTTTAAGTTTATATACGGTATTATAAGGTGTTGTTATGATTTGTAAGGCGTCCTACAATATAATATCGTGTTTTTCAAAGTGTTAATATGGCATACAGTGTCGTAAGATGTCCTAAATTGTCGTACGATGTTCAAAGGACTCGAACGAATTCATTAGGTTTATTATGGAGTTTTAAGATTATATACGGCATTATAAGGTGTTGTTATTATTTGTAAGGCGTCCTACAATATAATATCGTGTTTTTCAAGGTGTTAATATGGCATACAGTGTCGTAAGTTGTCCTAAATTGTCGTACGATGTTCATAGGACTCGGACGAATTCATTAGGTTTATTATGTAGTTTTAAGTTTATATACGATATTGTAAGGTGATGTTACGATTTGTAAGGCGTCCTACAATATAATATCGTGTTTTTCAAGGTGTTAATATGTCATACAGTGTCGTAAGATGTCCTAAATTGTCATACGATGTTCAAAGGACTCGGACGAATTCATTAGGTTTATTATGGAGTTTTAAGTTTATATACGGTATTATAAGGTGTTGTTATGATTTGTAAGGCGTCCTACAATATAATATCGTCTTTTTCAAGGTGTTAATATGGCATACATTGTCGTAAGTTGTCCTAAATTGTCGTACGATATTCAAAGGACTCGGACGAATTCATTAGGTTTATTATGGAGTTTTAAGTTTATATACGGTTTTGTAAGGTGTTGTTACTATTTATAAGGCGTCCTACAATATAATAATGTGTTTTTCAAGGTGTTAATATGGCATACAGTGTCGTAAGTTGTCCTAAATTGTCGTACGATGTTCATAGGACTCGGACGAATTCATTAGGTTTATTATGTAGTTTTAAGTTTATATACGATATTGTAAGGTGATGTTACGATTTGTAAGGCGTCCTACAATATAATATCGTGTTTTTCAAGGTGTTAATATGGCATACAGTGTCGTAAGATGTCCTAAATTGTCATACGATGTTCAAAAGACTCGGACGAATTCATTAGGTTTATTATGGAGTTTTAAGTTTATATACGGTATTATAAGGTGTTGTTATGATTTGTAAGGCGTCCTACAATATAATATCGTCTTTTTCAAGGTGTTAATATGGCATACATTGTCGTAAGTTGTCCTAAATTGTCGTACGATATTCAAAGGACTCGGACGAATTCATTAGGTTTATTATGGAGTTTTAAGTTTATATGCGGTTTTGTAAGGTGTTGTTACTATTTATAAGGCGTCCTACAATATAATAATGTGTTTTTCAAGGTGTTAGTATGGCATACAGTGTCGTAAGTTGTCTTAAATTGTCGTACGATGTTCAAAGGACTCGGACGAATTCATTAGGTTTATTATGGAGTTTTAAGTTTATATACGTTATTGTAAGGTGATGTTACGATTTGTAAGGCGTCCTACAATATAATATCGTGAATTTTAAGGTGTTAATATGGCATACAGTGTCGTAAGATGTCATAAATTGTCGTACGATGTTCAAAGGTCTCGGACGAATTCATTAGGTTTATTATGGAGTTTTAAGTTTATATACGGTATTATAAGGTGTTGTTATGATTTGTAAGGCGTCCTACAATATAATATCGTCTTTTTCAAGGTGTTAATATGGCATACATTGTTGTAAGTTGTCCTAAATTGTCGTACGATATTCAAAGGACTCGGACGAATTCATTAGGTTTATTATGGAGTTTTAAGTTTATATACGGTTTTGAAAGGTGTTGTTACTATTTATAAGGCGTCCTACAATATAATATCGTCTTTTTCAAGGTGTTAATATGGGATACAAAGTTGTAAGATTTCATAAATTGTCGTACGATGTTCAAAGGACTCGTACGAATTCATTAGATTTGTTATGAAGTTTTACATTTATATACGGTATTAGAAGGTGTTGTTATGATTTGTAAGGCGTCCTACAATATAATAACGTGCTTTTTCAAGGTTTTCATATGGCATACAAAGTCGTAAGATGTCCTAAATTGTCGTATGATGTTCAAAGGATTCGAACGAATTTATTAGGTTTATTATGGAGTTTTAAGTTTATATACGGTATTATAAGGTGTTGTTATGATTTGTAAGGCGTCCTACAATATAATAACTTGCTTTTCAAGGTGTTAATATGGCATACAGAGTCGTAAGATGTCCTAAATTGTCGTATGATGTTCAAAGGATTCGAACGAATTCATTAGGTTTATTATGGAGTTTTAAGATTATATACGGTATTATAAGGTGTTGTTATTATTTGTAAGGCGTCCTACAATATAATATCGTGTTTTTCAAGGTGTTAATATGGCATACAGTGTCGTAAGTTGTCCTAAATTGTCGTACGATGTTCAAAGGACTCGGACGAATTCATTAGGTTTATTATGGAGTTTTAAGTTTATATACGATATTGTAAGGTGATGTTACGATTTGTAAGGCGTCCTACAATACAATATCGTGTTTTTCAAGGTGTTAATATGGCATACAGTGTCGTAAGATGTCCTAAATTGTCATACGATGTTCAAAGGACTCGGACGAATTCATTAGGTTTATTATGGAGTTTTAAGTTTATATACGGTATTATAAGGTGTTGTTATGATTTGTAAGGCGTCCTACAATATAATATCGTCTTTTTCAAGGTGTTAATATGGCATACATTGTCGTAAGTTGTCCTAAATTGTCGTACGATATTCAAAGGACTCGGACGAATTCATTAGGTTTATTATGGAGTTTTAAGTTTATATACGGTTTTGTAAGGTGTTGTTACTATTTATAAGGCGTCCTACAATATAATAATGTGTTTTTCAAGGTGTTAATATGGCATACAGTGTCGTAAGTTGTCTTAAATTGTCGTACGATGTTCAAAGGACTCGGACGAATTCATTAGGTTTATTATGGAGTTTTAAGTTTATATACGGTTTTGTAAGGTGTTGTTACTATTTATAAGGCGTCTTACAATATAATAATGTGTTTTTCAAGGTGTTAATATGGCATACAGTGTCGTAAGTTGTCCTAAATTGTCGTACGATGTTCATAGGACTCGGACGAATTCATTAGGTTTTTTATGTAGTTTTAAGTTTATATACGATATTGTAAGGTGATGTTACGATTTGTAAGGCGTCCTACAATATAATATCGTGTTTTTCAAGGTGTTAATATGGCATACAGTGTCGTAAGATGTCCTAAATTGTCATACGATGTTCAAAGGACTCGGACGAATTCATTAGGTTTATTATGGAGTTTTAAGTTTATATACGGTATTATAAGGTGTTGTTATGATTTGTAAGGCGTCCTACAATATAATATCGTCTTTTTCAAGGTGTTAATATGGCATACATTGTCGTAAGTTGTCCTAAATTGTCGTACGATATTCAAAGGACTCAGACGAATTCATTAGGTTTATTATGGAGTTTTAAGTTTATATACGGTTTTGTAAGGTGTTGTTACTATTTATAAGGCGTCCTACATATAATAATGTGTTTTTCAAGGTGTTAGTATGGCATACAGTGTCGTAAGTTGTCTTAAATTGTCGTACGATGTTCAAAGGACTCGGACGAATTCATTAGGTTTATTATGGAGTTTTAAGTTTATATACGTTATTGTAAGGTGATGTTACGATTTGTAAGGCGTCCTACAATATAATATCGTGAATTTTAAGGTGTTAATATGGCATACAGTGTCGTAAGATGTCATAAATTGTCGTACGATGTTCAAAGGACTCGGACGAATTCATTAGGTTTATTATGGAGTTTTAAGTTTATATACGGTATTATAAGGTGTTGTTATGATTTGTAAGACGTCCTACAATATAATATCGTCTTTTTCAAGGTGTTAATATGGCATACATTGTTGTAAGTTGTCCTAAATTGTCGTACGATATTCAAAGGACTCGGACGAATTCATTAGGTTTATTATGGAGTTTTAAGTTTATATACGGTTTTGAAAGGTGTTGTTACTATTTATAAGGCGTCCTACAATATAATATCGTCTTTTTCAAGGTGTTAATATGGGATACAAAGTTGTAAGATGTCATAAATTGTCGTACGATGTTCAAAGGACTCGTACGAATTCATTAGATTTGTTATGAAGTTTTACGTTTATATACGGTATTAGAAGGTGTTGTTATGATTTGTAAGGCGTCCTACAATATAATAACGTGCTTTTTCAAGGTTTTAATATGGCATACAAAGTCGTAAGATGTCCTAAATTGTCGTATGATGTTCAAAGGATTCGAACGAATTTATTAGGTTTATTATGGAGTTTTAAGTTTATATACGGTATTATAAGGTGTTGTTATGATTTGTAAGGCGTCCTACAATATAATAACATGCTTTTCAAGGTGTTAATATGGCATACAGAGTCGTAAGATGTCCTAAATTGTCGTATGATGTTCAAAGGATTCGAACGAATTCATTACGTTTATTATGGAGTTTTAAGATTATATACGGTATTATAAGGTGTTGTTATTATTTGTAAGGCGTCCTACAATATAATATCGTGTTTTTCAAGGTGTTAATATGGCATACAGTGTCGTAAGTTGTCCTAAATTGTCGTACGATGTTCAAAGGACTCGGACGAATTCATTAGGTTTATTATGGAGTTTTAAGTTTATATACGATATTGTAAGGTGATGTTACGATTTGTAAGGCGTCCTACAATACAATATCGTGTTTTTCAAGGTGTTAATATGGCATACAGTGTCGTAAGATGTCCTAAATTGTCATACGATGTTCAAAGGACTCGGACGAATTCATTAGGTTTATTATGGAGTTTTAAGTTTATATACGGTATTGTAAGGTGATGTTACGATTTGTAAGGCGTCCTACAATACAATATCGTGTTTTTCAAGGTGTTAATATGGCATACAGTGTCGTAAGATGTCCTAAATTGTCATACGATGTTCAAAGGACTCGGACGAATTCATTAGGTTTATTATGGAGTTTTAAGTTTATATACGGTATTATAAGGTGTTGTTATGATTTGTAAGGCGTCCTACAATATAATATCGTCTTTTTCAAGGTGTTAATATGGCATACATTGTCGTAAGTTGTCCTAAATTGTCGTACGATATTCAAAGGACTCGGACGAATTCATTAGGTTTATTATGGAGTTTTAAGTTTATATACGGTTTTGTAAGGTGTTGTTACTATTTATAAGGCGTCCTACAATATAATAATGTGTTTTTCAAGGTGTTAATATGGCATACAGTGTCGTAAGTTGTCTTAAATTGTCGTACGATGTTCAAAGGACTCGGACGAATTCATTAGGTTTATTATGGAGTTTTAAGTTTATATACGGTTTTGTAAGGTGTTGTTACTATTTATAAGGCGTCCTACAATATAATAATGTGTTTTTCAAGGTGTTAATATGGCATACAGTGTCGTAAGTTGTCCTAAATTGTCGTACGATGTTCATAGGACTCGGACGAATTCATTAGGTTTATTATGGAGTTTTAAGTTTATATACGATATTGTAAGGTGATGTTACGATTTGTAAGGCGTCCTACAATACAATATCGTGTTTTTCAAGGTGTTAATATGGCATACAGTGTCGTAAGATGTCCTAAATTGTCATACGATGTTCAAAGGACTCGGACGAATTCATTAGGTTTATTATGGAGTTTTAAGTTTATATACGGTATTGTAAGGTGATGTTACGATTTGTAAGGCGTCCTACAATACAATATCGTGTTTTTCAAGGTGTTAATATGGGATACAAAGTTGTAAGATGTCATAAATTGTCGTACGATGTTCAAAGGACTCGTACGAATTCATTAGATTTGTTATGAAGTTTTACGTTTATATACGGTATTAGAAGGTGTTGTTATGATTTGTAAGGCGTCCTACAATATAATAACATGCTTTTCAAGGTTTTAATATGGCATACAAAGTCGTAAGATGTCCTAAATTGTCGTATGATGTTCAAAGGATTCGAACGAATTTATTAGGATTATTATGGAGTTTTAAGTTTATATACGGTATTATAAGGTGTTGTTATGATTTGTAAGGCGTCCTACAATATAATAACGTGCTTTTCAAAGTGTTAATATGGCATACAGAGTCGTAAGATGTCCTAAATTGTCGTATGATGTTCAAAGGATTCGAACGAATTCATTAGGTTTATTATGGAGTTTTAAGATTATATACGGTATTATAAGGTGTTGTTATTATTTGTAAGGCGTCCTACAATATAATATCGTGTTTTTCAAGGTGTTAATATGGCATACAGTGTCGTAAGTTGTCCTAAATTGTCGTACGATGTTCAAAGGACTCGGACGAATTCATTAGGTTTATTATGGAGTTTTAAGTTTATATACGATATTGTAAGGTGATGTTACGATTTGTAAGGCGTCCTACAATACAATATCGTGTTTTTCAAGGTGTTAATATGGCATACAGTGTCGTAAGATGTCCTAAATTGTCATACGATGTTCAAAGGACTCGGACGAATTCATTAGGTTTATTATGGAGTTTTAAGTTTATATACGGTATTATAAGGTGTTGTTATGATTTGTAAGGCATCCTACAATATAATATCGTCTTTTTCAAGGTGTTAATATGGCATACATTGTCGTAAATTGTCCTAAATTGTCGTACGATATTCAAAGGACTCGGACGAATTCATTAGGTTTATTATGGAGTTTTAAGTTTATATACGGTTTTGTAAGGTGTTGTTACTATTTATAAGGCGTCCTACAATATAATAATGTGTTTTTCAAGGTGTTAATATGGCATACAGTGTCGTAAGTTGTCTTAAATTGTCGTACGATGTTCAAAGGACTCGGACGAATTCATTAGGTTTATTATGGAGTTTTAAGTTTATATACGGTTTTGTAAGGTGTTGTTACTATTTATAAGGCGTCCTACAATATAATAATGTGTTTTTCAAGGTGTTAATATGGCATACAGTGTCGTAAGTTGTCCTAAATTGTCGTACGATGTTCATAGGACTCGGACGAATTCATTAGGTTTATTATGGAGTTTTAAGTTTATATACGATATTGTAAGGTGATGTTACGATTTGTAAGGCGTCCTACAATACAATATCGTGTTTTTCAAGGTGTTAATATGGCATACAGTGTCGTAAGATGTCCTAAATTGTCATACGATGTTCAAAGGACTCGGACGAATTCATTAGGTTTATTATGGAGTTTTAAGTTTATATACGGTATTGTAAGGTGATGTTACGATTTGTAAGGCGTCCTACAATACAATATCGTGTTTTTCAAGGTGTTAATATGGGATACAAAGTTGTAAGATGTCATAAATTGTCGTACGATGTTCAAAGGACTCGTACGAATTCATTAGATTTGTTATGAAGTTTTACGTTTATATACGGTATTAGAAGGTGTTGTTATGATTTGTAAGGCGTCCTACAATATAATAACATGCTTTTTCAAGGTTTTAATATGGCATACAAAGTCGTAAGATGTCCTAAATTGTCGTATGATGTTCAAAGGATTCGAACGAATTTATTAGGATTATTATGGAGTTTTAAGTTTATATACGGTATTATAAGGTGTTGTTATGATTTGTAAGGCGTCCTACAATATAATAACGTGCTTTTCAAGGTGTTAATATGGCATACAGAGTCGTAAGATGTCCTAAATTGTCGTATGATGTTCAAAGGATTCGAACGAATTCATTAGGTTTATTATGGAGTTTTAAGATTATATACGGTATTATAAGGTGTTGTTATTATTTGTAAGGCGTCCTACAATATAATATCGTGTTTTTCAAGGTGTTAATATGGCATACAGTGTCGTAAGTTGTCCTAAATTGTCGTACGATGTTCAAAGGACTCGGACGAATTCATTAGGTTTATTATGGAGTTTTAAGTTTATATACGATATTGTAAGGTGATGTTACGATTTGTAAGGCGTCCTACAATACAATATCGTGTTTTTCAAGGTGTTAATATGGCATACAGTGTCGTAAGATGTCCTAAATTGTCATACGATGTTCAAAGGACTCGGACGAATTCATTAGGTTTATTATGGAGTTTTAAGTTTATATACGGTATTATAAGGTGTTGTTATGATTTGTAAGGCGTCCTACAATATAATATCGTCTTTTTCAAGGTGTTAATATGGCATACATTGTCGTAAGTTGTCCTAAATTGTCGTACGATATTCAAAGGACTCAGACGAATTCATTAGGTTTATTATGGAGTTTTAAGTTTATATACGGTTTTGTAAGGTGTTGTTACTATTTATAAGGCGTCCTACATATAATAATGTGTTTTTCAAGGTGTTAGTATGGCATACAGTGTCGTAAGTTGTCTTAAATTGTCGTACGATGTTCAAAGGACTCGGACGAATTCATTAGGTTTATTATGGAGTTTTAAGTTTATATACGTTATTGTAAGGTGATGTTACGATTTGTAAGGCGTCCTACAATATAATATCGTGAATTTTAAGGTGTTAATATGGCATACAGTGTCGTAAGATGTCATAAATTGTCGTACGATGTTCAAAGGACTCGGACGAATTCATTAGGTTTATTATGGAGTTTTAAGTTTATATACGGTATTATAAGGTGTTGTTATGATTTGTAAGACGTCCTACAATATAATATCGTCTTTTTCAAGGTGTTAATATGGCATACATTGTTGTAAGTTGTCCTAAATTGTCGTACGATATTCAAAGGACTCGGACGAATTCATTAGGTTTATTATGGAGTTTTAAGTTTATATACGGTTTTGAAAGGTGTTGTTACTATTTATAAGGCGTCCTACAATATAATATCGTCTTTTTCAAGGTGTTAATATGGGATACAAAGTTGTAAGATGTCATAAATTGTCGTACGATGTTCAAAGGACTCGTACGAATTCATTAGATTTGTTATGAAGTTTTACGTTTATATACGGTATTAGAAGGTGTTGTTATGATTTGTAAGGCGTCCTACAATATAATAACGTGCTTTTTCAAGGTTTTAATATGGCATACAAAGTCGTAAGATGTCCTAAATTGTCGTATGATGTTCAAAGGATTCGAACGAATTTATTAGGTTTATTATGGAGTTTTAAGTTTATATACGGTATTATAAGGTGTTGTTATGATTTGTAAGGCGTCCTACAATATAATAACATGCTTTTCAAGGTGTTAATATGGCATACAGAGTCGTAAGATGTCCTAAATTGTCGTATGATGTTCAAAGGATTCGAACGAATTCATTACGTTTATTATGGAGTTTTAAGATTATATACGGTATTATAAGGTGTTGTTATTATTTGTAAGGCGTCCTACAATATAATATCGTGTTTTTCAAGGTGTTAATATGGCATACAGTGTCGTAAGTTGTCCTAAATTGTCGTACGATGTTCAAAGGACTCGGACGAATTCATTAGGTTTATTATGGAGTTTTAAGTTTATATACGATATTGTAAGGTGATGTTACGATTTGTAAGGCGTCCTACAATACAATATCGTGTTTTTCAAGGTGTTAATATGGCATACAGTGTCGTAAGATGTCCTAAATTGTCATACGATGTTCAAAGGACTCGGACGAATTCATTAGGTTTATTATGGAGTTTTAAGTTTATATACGGTATTGTAAGGTGATGTTACGATTTGTAAGGCGTCCTACAATACAATATCGTGTTTTTCAAGGTGTTAATATGGCATACAGTGTCGTAAGATGTCCTAAATTGTCATACGATGTTCAAAGGACTCGGACGAATTCATTAGGTTTATTATGGAGTTTTAAGTTTATATACGGTATTATAAGGTGTTGTTATGATTTGTAAGGCGTCCTACAATATAATATCGTCTTTTTCAAGGTGTTAATATGGCATACATTGTCGTAAGTTGTCCTAAATTGTCGTACGATATTCAAAGGACTCGGACGAATTCATTAGGTTTATTATGGAGTTTTAAGTTTATATACGGTTTTGTAAGGTGTTGTTACTATTTATAAGGCGTCCTACAATATAATAATGTGTTTTTCAAGGTGTTAATATGGCATACAGTGTCGTAAGTTGTCTTAAATTGTCGTACGATGTTCAAAGGACTCGGACGAATTCATTAGGTTTATTATGGAGTTTTAAGTTTATATACGGTTTTGTAAGGTGTTGTTACTATTTATAAGGCGTCCTACAATATAATAATGTGTTTTTCAAGGTGTTAATATGGCATACAGTGTCGTAAGTTGTCCTAAATTGTCGTACGATGTTCATAGGACTCGGACGAATTCATTAGGTTTATTATGGAGTTTTAAGTTTATATACGATATTGTAAGGTGATGTTACGATTTGTAAGGCGTCCTACAATACAATATCGTGTTTTTCAAGGTGTTAATATGGCATACAGTGTCGTAAGATGTCCTAAATTGTCATACGATGTTCAAAGGACTCGGACGAATTCATTAGGTTTATTATGGAGTTTTAAGTTTATATACGGTATTGTAAGGTGATGTTACGATTTGTAAGGCGTCCTACAATACAATATCGTGTTTTTCAAGGTGTTAATATGGGATACAAAGTTGTAAGATGTCATAAATTGTCGTACGATGTTCAAAGGACTCGTACGAATTCATTAGATTTGTTATGAAGTTTTACGTTTATATACGGTATTAGAAGGTGTTGTTATGATTTGTAAGGCGTCCTACAATATAATAACATGCTTTTTCAAGGTTTTAATATGGCATACAAAGTCGTAAGATGTCCTAAATTGTCGTATGATGTTCAAAGGATTCGAACGAATTTATTAGGATTATTATGGAGTTTTAAGTTTATATACGGTATTATAAGGTGTTGTTATGATTTGTAAGGCGTCCTACAATATAATAACGTGCTTTTCAAGGTGTTAATATGGCATACAGAGTCGTAAGATGTCCTAAATTGTCGTATGATGTTCAAAGGATTCGAACGAATTCATTAGGTTTATTATGGAGTTTTAAGATTATATACGGTATTATAAGGTGTTGTTATTATTTGTAAGGCGTCCTACAATATAATATCGTGTTTTTCAAGGTGTTAATATGGCATACAGTGTCGTAAGTTGTCCTAAATTGTCGTACGATGTTCAAAGGACTCGGACGAATTCATTAGGTTTATTATGGAGTTTTAAGTTTATATACGATATTGTAAGGTGATGTTACGATTTGTAAGGCGTCCTACAATACAATATCGTGTTTTTCAAGGTGTTAATATGGCATACAGTGTCGTAAGATGTCCTAAATTGTCATACGATGTTCAAAGGACTCGGACGAATTCATTAGGTTTATTATGGAGTTTTAAGTTTATATACGGTATTATAAGGTGTTGTTATGATTTGTAAGGCATCCTACAATATAATATCGTCTTTTTCAAGGTGTTAATATGGCATACATTGTCGTAAATTGTCCTAAATTGTCGTACGATATTCAAAGGACTCGGACGAATTCATTAGGTTTATTATGGAGTTTTAAGTTTATATACGGTTTTGTAAGGTGTTGTTACTATTTATAAGGCGTCCTACAATATAATAATGTGTTTTTCAAGGTGTTAATATGGCATACAGTGTCGTAAGTTGTCTTAAATTGTCGTACGATGTTCAAAGGACTCGGACGAATTCATTAGGTTTATTATGGAGTTTTAAGTTTATATACGGTTTTGTAAGGTGTTGTTACTATTTATAAGGCGTCCTACAATATAATAATGTGTTTTTCAAGGTGTTAATATGGCATACAGTGTCGTAAGTTGTCCTAAATTGTCGTACGATGTTCATAGGACTCGGACGAATTCATTAGGTTTATTATGGAGTTTTAAGTTTATATACGATATTGTAAGGTGATGTTACGATTTGTAAGGCGTCCTACAATACAATATCGTGTTTTTCAAGGTGTTAATATGGCATACAGTGTCGTAAGATGTCCTAAATTGTCATACGATGTTCAAAGGACTCGGACGAATTCATTAGGTTTATTATGGAGTTTTAAGTTTATATACGGTATTGTAAGGTGATGTTACGATTTGTAAGGCGTCCTACAATACAATATCGTGTTTTTCAAGGTGTTAATATGGGATACAAAGTTGTAAGATGTCATAAATTGTCGTACGATGTTCAAAGGACTCGTACGAATTCATTAGATTTGTTATGAAGTTTTACGTTTATATACGGTATTAGAAGGTGTTGTTATGATTTGTAAGGCGTCCTACAATATAATAACATGCTTTTTCAAGGTTTTAATATGGCATACAAAGTCGTAAGATGTCCTAAATTGTCGTATGATGTTCAAAGGATTCGAACGAATTTATTAGGATTATTATGGAGTTTTAAGTTTATATACGGTATTATAAGGTGTTGTTATGATTTGTAAGGCGTCCTACAATATAATAACGTGCTTTTCAAGGTGTTAATATGGCATACAGAGTCGTAAGATGTCCTAAATTGTCGTATGATGTTCAAAGGATTCGAACGAATTCATTAGGTTTATTATGGAGTTTTAAGATTATATACGGTATTATAAGGTGTTGTTATTATTTGTAAGGCGTCCTACAATATAATATCGTGTTTTTCAAGGTGTTAATATGGCATACAGTGTCGTAAGTTGTCCTAAATTGTCGTACGATGTTCAAAGGACTCGGACGAATTCATTAGGTTTATTATGGAGTTTTAAGTTTATATACGATATTGTAAGGTGATGTTACGATTTGTAAGGCGTCCTACAATACAATATCGTGTTTTTCAAGGTGTTAATATGGCATACAGTGTCGTAAGATGTCCTAAATTGTCATACGATGTTCAAAGGACTCGGACGAATTCATTAGGTTTATTATGGAGTTTTAAGTTTATATACGGTATTATAAGGTGTTGTTATGATTTGTAAGGCATCCTACAATATAATATCGTCTTTTTCAAGGTGTTAATATGGCATACATTGTCGTAAATTGTCCTAAATTGTCGTACGATATTCAAAGGACTCGGACGAATTCATTAGGTTTATTATGGAGTTTTAAGTTTATATACGGTTTTGTAAGGTGTTGTTACTATTTATAAGGCGTCCTACAATATAATAATGTGTTTTTCAAGGTGTTAATATGGCATACAGTGTCGTAAGTTGTCTTAAATTGTCGTACGATGTTCAAAGGACTCGGACGAATTCATTAGGTTTATTATGGAGTTTTAAGTTTATATACGTTATTGTAAGGTGATGTTACGATTTGTAAGGCGTCCTACAATATAATATCGTGAATTTTAAGGTGTTAATATGGCATACAGTATCGTAAGATGTCCTAAATTGTCGTACGATGTTCAAAGGACTCGGACAAATTCATTAGGTTTATTATAGAGTTTTAAGTTTATATACGGTATTACAAGGTGTTGTTATGATTTGTAAGGCGTCCTACAATATAATATCGTCTTTTTCAAGGTGTTAATATGGCATACGTTGTCGTAAGTTGTCCTAAATTGTCGTACGATATTCAAAGGACTCGGACGAATTCATTAGGTTTATTATGGAGTTTTAAGTTTATATACGGTTTTGAAAGGTGTTGTTACTATTTCTAAGGCGTCCTACAATATAATAATGTGTTTTTCAAGGAGTTAATATGGGATACAGAGTTGTAAGATGTCATAAATTGTCGTACGATGTTCAAAGGACTCGTACGAATTCATTAGATTAATTATGAAGTTTTATGTTTATATACTGTATTGTAAGGTGTTGTTATAATTTGTAAGGCGTCCTACAATATAATAACGTGCTTTTCAAGGTGTTAATATGGCATACAGAGTCGTAAGATGTCCTAAATTGTCGTATGATGTTCATAGGATTCGAACGAATTCATTAGGTTTATTATGGTGTTTTAAGATTATATACGGTATTATAAGGTGTTGTTATTACTTGTAAAGCGTCCTACAATATAATATCGTGTTTTTCAAGGTGTTAATATGGCATACAGTGTCGTAAGTTGTCCTAAATTGTCGTACGATGTTCAAAGGACTCGGACGAATTCATTAGGTTTATTATGGAGTTTTAAGTTTATATACGATATTGTAAGATGATGTTACGATTTGTAAGGAGTCCTACAATATAATATCGTGTTTTTTTAAGGTGTTAATATGGCATACAGTGTCGTAAGATGTCATAAATTGTCGTACGATGTTCAAAGGACTCGGACGAATTCATTAGGTTTATTATGGAGTTTTAAGTTTATATACGGTATTATAAGGTGTTGTTATGATTTGTAAGGCGTCCTACAATATAATATCGTCTTTTTCAAGGTGTTAATATGGCATACATTGTTGTAAGTTGTCCTAAATTGTCGTACGATATTCAAAGGACTCGGACGAATTCATTAGGTTTATTATGGAGTTTTAAGTTTATATACGGTTTTGAAAGGTGTTGTTACTATTTATAAGGCGTCCTACAATATAATATCGTCTTTTTCAAGGTGTTAATATGGGATACAAAGTTGTAAGATGTCATAAATTGTCGTACGATGTTCAAAGGACTCGTACGAATTCATTAGATTTGTTATGAAGTTTTACGTTTATATACGGTATTAGAAGGTGTTGTTATGATTTGTAAGGCGTCCTACAATATAATAACATGCTTTTTCAAGGTTTTAATATGGCATACAAAGTCGTAAGATGTCCTAAATTGTCGTATGATGTTCAAAGGATTCGAACGAATTTATTAGGTTTATTATGGAGTTTTAAGTTTATATACGGTATTATAAGGTGTTGTTATGATTTGTAAGGCGTCCTACAATATAATAACGTGCTTTTCAAGGTGTTAATATGGCATACAGAGTCGTAAGATGTCCTAAATTGTCGTATGATGTTCAAAGGATTCGAACGAATTCATTAGGTTTATTATGGAGTTTTAAGATTATATACGGTATTATAAGGTGTTGTTATTATTTGTAAGGCGTCCTACAATATAATATCGTGTTTTTCAAGGTGTTAATATGGCATACAGTGTCGTAAGTTGTCCTAAATTCTCGTACGATGTTCAAAGGACTCGGACGAATTCATTAGGTTTATTATGGAGTTTTAAGTTTATATACGATATTGTAAGGTGATGTTACGATTTGTAAGGCGTCCTACAATACAATATCGTGTTTTTCAAGGTGTTAATATGGCATACAGTGTCGTAAGATGTCCTAAATTGTCATACGATGTTCAAAGGACTCGGACGAATTCATTAGGTTTATTATGGAGTTTTAAGTTTATATACGGTTTTGTAAGGTGTTGTTACTATTTATAAGGCGTCCTACAATATAATAATGTGTTTTTCAAGGTGTTAATATGGCATACAGTGTCGTAAGTTGTCTTAAATTGTCGTACGATGTTCAAAGGACTCGGACGAATTCATTAGGTTTATTCTGGAGTTTTAAGTTTATATACGTTATTGTAAGGTGATGTTACGATTTGTAAGGCGTCCTACAATATAATATCGTGAATTTTAAGGTGTTAATATGGCATACAGTATCGTAAGATGTCCTAAATTGTCGTACGATGTTCAAAGGACTCGGACGAATTCATTAGGTTTATTATAGAGTTTTAAGTTTATATACGGTATTATAAGGTGTTGTTATGATTTGTAAGGCGTCCTACAATATAATATCGTCTTTTTCAAGGTGTTAATATGGCATACGTTGTCGTAAGTTGTCCTAAATTGTCGTACGATATTCAAAGGACTCGGACGAATTCATTAGGTTTATTATGGAGTTTTAAGTTTATATACGGTTTTGAAAGGTGTTGTTACTATTTCTAAGGCGTCCTACAATATAATAATGTGTTTTTCAAGGAGTTAATATGGGATACAGAGTTGTAAGATGTCATAAATTGTCGTACGATGTTCAAAGGACTCGTACGAATTCATTAGATTAATTATGAAGTTTTATGTTTATATACTGTATTGTAAGGTGTTGTTATAATTTGTAAGGCGTCCTACAATATAATAACGTGCTTTTCAAGGTGTTAATATGGCATACAGAGTCGTAAGATGTCCTAAATTGTCGTATGATGTTCATAGGATTCGAACGAATTCATTAGGTTTATTATGGTGTTTTAAGATTATATACGGTATTATAAGGTGTTGTTATTACTTGTAAAGCGTCCTACAATATAATATCGTGTTTTTCAAGGTGTTAATATGGCATACAGTGTCGTAAGTTGTCCTAAATTGTCGTACGATGTTCAAAGGACTCGGACGAATTCATTAGGTTTATTATGGAGTTTTAAGTTTATATACGATATTGTAAGATGATGTTACGATTTGTAAGGAGTCCTACAATATAATATCGTGTTTTTTTAAGGTGTTAATATGGCATACAGTGTCGTAAGATGTCCTAAATTGTCGTACGATGTTCAAAGGACTCGGACGAATTCATTAGGTTTATTATGGAGTTTTAAGTTTATATACGGTTTTGTAAGGTGTTGTTACTATTTATAAGGCGTCCTACAATATAAGAATGTGTTTTTCAAGGTGTTAATATGGGATACAGAGTCGTAAGATGTCATAAATTGTCGTACGATGTTCAAAGGACTTGTACGAATTCATTAGATTTATTAAGAAGTTTTACGTTTATATACGGTATTATAAGGTGTTGTTATGATTTGTAAGGCGTCCTACAATATAATAACGTGTTTTTTAAGGTGTTAATATGGCATACAGAGTCGTAAGATGTCCTAAATTGTCGTATGATGTTCAAATGATTCGAACGAATTTATTAGGTTTATTATGGAGTTTTAAGTTTATATACGGTATTATAAGGTGTTGTTATGATTTGTAAGGCGTCGTACAATATAATAACGTGCTTTTCAAGGTGTTAATATGGCATACAAAGTCGTAAGATGTCCTAAATTGTCGTATGATGTTCAAAGGATTCGAACGAATTCATTAGGTTTATTATGGAGTTTTAAGATTATATACGGTATTATAAGGTGTTGTTATTATTTGTAAGGCGTCCTACAATATAATATCGTGTTTTTCAAGGTGTTAATATGGCATACAGTGTCGTAAGTTGTCCTAAATTGTCGTACGATGTTCAAAGGACTCGGACGAATTCATTAGGTTTATTATGGAGTTTTAAGTTTATATACGTTATTGTAAGGTCATGTTACGATTTGTAAGGCGTCCTACAATATAATATCGTGAATTTTAAGGTGTTAATATGGCATACAGTGTCGTAAGATGTCCTAAATTGTCGTACGATATTCAAAGGACTCGGACGAATTCATTAGGTTTATTATGGGGTTTTAAGTTTATATACGGTATTATAAGGTGTTGTTATGATTTGTAAGGCGTCGTACAATATAATATCGTCTTTTTCAAGGTGTTAATATGGCATACATTGTTGAAAGTTGTCCTAAATTGTCGTACGATATTCAAAGGACTCGGACGAATTCATTAGGTTTATTATGGAGTTTTAAGTTTATATACGGTATTATAAGGTGTTGTTACTTCTTATAAGGCGTCCTACAATATAATAATGTGTTTTTCAAGGTGTTAATATGGGATACAGAGTTGTAAGTTGTCCTAGATTGTCGTACGATGTTCAAAGGACTCGGACGAATTTATTAGGTTTATTATGTAGTATTAAGTTTATATACGATATTGTAAGGTGATGTTACGATTTGTAAGGCGTCCTACAATATAATATCGTGTTTTTCAAGGTGTTAATATGGCATACAGTGTCGTAAGATGTCCTAAATTGCCGTACGATGTTCAAAGGACTCGAACGAATTCATTAGGTTTATTATGGAGTTTTAAGATTATATACGATATTATAAGGTGTTTTTATTATTTGTAAGGCGTCCTACAATATAATATCGTGTTTTTCAAGGTGTTAATATGGCATACAGTGTCTTAAGATGTCCTAAATTGTCATACGATGTTCAAAGGACTCGGACGAATTCATTAGGTTTATTATGGAGTTTTAAGTTTATATACGGTATTATAAGGTGTTGTTATGATTTGTAAGGCGTCCTACAATATAATATCGTCTTTTTCAAGGTGTTAATATGGCATACATTGTTGTAAGTTGTCCTAAATTGTCGTACGATATTCAAAGGACTCGGACGAATTCATTAGATTTATTATGGAGTTTTAAGTTTATATACGGTATTATAAGGTGTTGTTACTTCTTATAAGGCGTCCTACAATATAATAATGTGTTTTTCAAGGTGTTAATATGGGATACAGAGTTGTAAGTTGTCCTAGATTGTCGTACGATGTTCAAAGGACTCGGACGAATTCATTAGGTTTATTATGTAGTTTTAAGTTTATATACGATATTGTAAGGTGATGTTACGATTTGTAAGGCGTCCTACAATATAATAACGTGCTTTTTCAAGGTGTTAATATGGCATACAGTGTCGTAAGTTGTCCTAAATTGTCGTACGATGTTCAAAGGACTCGGACGAATTCATTAGGTTTATTATGGAGTTTTAAGTTTATATACGATATTGTAAGATGATGTTACGATTTGTAAGGCGTCCTACAATATAATATCGTGTTTTTCAAGGTGTTAATATGGCATACAGTGTCGTAAGTTGTCCTAAATTGTCGTACGATGTTCAAAGGACTCGGACGAATTCATTAGGTTTATTATGGAGTTTTAAGTTTATATACGATATTGTAAGGTGATGTTACGATTTGTAAGGCGTCCTACAATACAATATCGTGTTTTTCAAGGTGTTAATATGGCATACAGTGTCGTAAGATGTCCTAAATTGTCATACGATGTTCAAAGGACTCGGACGAATTCATTAGGTTTATTATGGAGTTTTAAGTTTATATACGGTATTATAAGGTGTTGTTATGATTTGTAAGGCGTCCTACAATATAATATCGTCTTTTTCAAGGTGTTAATATGGCATACATTGTCGTAAGTTGTCCTAAATTGTCGTACGATATTCAAAGGACTCGGACGAATTCATTAGGTTTATTATGGAGTTTTAAGTTTATATACGGTTTTGTAAGGTGTTGTTACTATTTATAAGGCGTCCTACAATATAATAATGTGTTTTTCAAGGTGTTAATATGGCAGACAGTGTCGTAAGTTGTCTTAAATTGTCGTACGATGTTCAAAGGACTCGGACGAATTCATTAGGTTTATTATGGAGTTTTAAGTTTATATACGTTATTGTAAGGTGATGTTACGATTTGTAAGGCGTCCTACAATATAATATCGTGAATTTTAAGGTGTTAATATGGCATATAGTGTCGTAAGATGTCCTAAATTGTCATACGATGTTCAAAGGACTCGGACGAATTCATTAGGTTTATTATGGAGTTTTAAGTTTATATACGGTATTATAAGGTGTTGTTATGATTTGTAAGGCGTCCTACAATATAATATCGTCTTTTTCAAGGTGTTAATATGGCATACATTGTCGTAAGTTGTCCTAAATTGTCGTACGATATTCAAAGGACTCGGACGAATTCATTAGGTTTATTATGGAGTTTTAAGTTTATATACGGTTTTGTAAGGTGTTGTTACTATTTATAAGGCGTCCTACAATATAATAATGTGTTTTTCAAGGTGTTAATATGGCATACAGTGTCGTAAGTTGTCTTAAATTGTCGTACGATGTTCAAAGGACTCGGACGAATTCATTAGGTTTATTATGGAGTTTTAAGTTTATATACGTTATTGTAAGGTGATGTTACGATTTGTAAGGCGTCCTACAATATAATATCGTGAATTTTAAGGTGTTAATATGGCATATAGTGTCGTAAGATGTCCTAAATTGTCGTACGATGTTCAAAGGACTCGGACGAATTCATTAGGTTTATTATGGAGTTTTAAGTTTATATACGGTATTATAAGGTGTTGTTATGATTTGTAAGGCGTCCTACAATATAATATCGTCTTTTTCAAGGTGTTAATATGGCATACATTGTCGTAAGTTGTCCTAAATTGTCGTACGATATTCAAAGGACTCGGACGAATTCATTAGGTTTACTATGGAGTTTTAAGTTTATATACGGTTTTGAAAGGTGTTGGTACTATTTCTAAGGCGTCCTACAATATAATAATGTGTTTTTCAAGGAGTTAATATGGGATACAGAGTTGTAAGATGTCATAAATTGTCGTACGATGTTCAAAGGACTCGTACGAATTCATTAGATTAATTATGAAGTTTTATGTTTATATACTGTATTGTAAGGTGTTGTTATAATTTGTAAGGCGTCCTACAATATAATAACGTGTTTTTCAAGGTGTTAATATGGCATACAGAGTCGTAAGATGTCCTAAATTGTCGTATGATGTTCATAGGATTCGAACGAATTCATTAGGTTAATTATGGTGTTTTAAGATTATATACGGTATTATAAGGTGTTGTTATTACTTGTAAAGCGTCCTACAATATAATATCGTGTTTTTCAAGGTGTTAATATGGCATACAGTGTCGTAAGTTGTCCTAAATTGTCGTACGATGTTCAAAGGACTCGGACGAATTCATTAGGTTTATTATGGAGTTTTAAGTTTATATACGATATTGTAAGATGATGTTACGATTTGTAAGGAGTCCTACAATATAATATCGTGTTTTTTTAAGGTGTTAATATGGCATACAGTGTCGTAAGATGTCCTAAATTGTCGTACGATGTTCAAAGGACTCGGACGAATTCATTAGGTTTATTATGGAATTTTAAGTTTATATACGGTATTATAAGGTGTTGTTACGATTTGTAAGGCGTCCTAAAATATAATATAGTCTTTTTCAAGGTGTTAATATGGCATACATTGTCGTAAGTTGTCCTAAATTGTCGTACGATATTCAAAGGACTCGGATGAATTCATTAGGTTTATTATGGAGTTTTAAGTTTATATACGGTTTTGTAAGGTGTTGTTACTATTTATAAGGGGTCCTACAATATAAGAATGTGTTTTTCAAGGTGTTAATATGGGATACAGAGTCGTAAGATGTCATAAATTGTCGTACGATGTTCAAAGGACTCGTACGAATTCATTAGATTTATTATGAAGTTTTACGTTTATATACGGTATTATAAGGTGTTGTTATGATTTGTAAGGCGTCCTACAATATAATAACGTGTTTTTTAAGGTGTTAATATGGCATACAGAGTCGTAAGATGTCCTAAATTGTCGTATGATGTTCAAAGGATTCGAACGAATTTATTAGGTTTATTATGGAGTTTTAAGTTTATATACGGTATTATAAGGTGTTGTTATGATTTGTAAGGCGTCGTACAATATAATAACGTGCTTTTCAAGGTGTTAATATGGCATACAAAGTCGTAAGATGTCCTAAATTGTCGTATGATGTTCAAAGGATTCGAACGAATTCATTAGGTTTATTATGGAGTTTTAAGATTATATACGGTATTATAAGGTGTTGTTATTATTTGTAAGGCGTCCTACAATATAATATCGTGTTTTTCAAGGTGTTAATATGGCATACAGTGTCGTAAGTTGTCCTAAATTGTCGTACGATGTTCAAAGGACTCGGACGAATTCATTAGGTTTATTATGGAGTTTTAAGATTATATACGATATTATAAGGTGTTTTTATTATTTGTAAGGCGTCCTACAATATAATATCGTGTTTTTCAAGGTGTTAATATGGCATACAGTGTCTTAAGATGTCCTAAATTGTCATACGATGTTCAAAGGACTCGGACGAATTCATTAGGTTTATTATGGAGTTTTAAGTTTATATACGGTATTATAAGGTGTTGTTATGATTTGTAAGGCGTCCTACAATATAATATCGTCTTTTTCAAGGTGTTAATATGGCATACATTGTTGTAAGTTGTCCTAAATTGTCGTACGATATTCAAAGGACTCGGACGAATTCATTAGATTTATTATGGAGTTTTAAGTTTATATACGGTATTATAAGGTGTTGTTACTTCTTATAAGGCGTCCTACAATATAATAATGTGTTTTTCAAGGTGTTAATATGGGATACAGAGTTGTAAGTTGTCCTAGATTGTCGTACGATGTTCAAAGGACTCGGACGAATTCATTAAGTTTATTATGTAGTTTTAAGTTTATATACGATATTGTAAGGTGATGTTACGATTTGTAAGGCGTCCTACAATATAATATCGTGTTTTTCAAGGTGTTAATATGGCATACAATGTCGTAAGATGTCCTAAATTGTCGTACGATGTTCAAAGGACTCGAACGAATTCATTAGGTTTATTATGGAGTTTTAAGATTATATACGATATTATAAGGTGTTTTTATTATTTGTAAGGCGTCCTACAATATAATATCGTGTTTTTCAAGGTGTTAATATGGCATACAGTGTCGTAAGTTGTCCTAAATTGTCGTACGATGTTCAAAGGACTCGGACGAATTCATTAGGTTTATTATGGAGTTTTAAGTTTATATACGATATTGTAAGATGATGTTACGATTTGTAAGGCGTCCTACAATATAATATCGTGTTTTTCAAGGTGTTAATATGGCATACAGTGTCTTAAGATGTCCTAAATTGTCATACGATGTTCAAAGGACTCGGACGAATTCATTAGGTTTATTATGGAGTTTTAAGTTTATATACGGTATTATAAGGTGTTGTTATGATTTGTAAGGCGTCCTACAATATAATATCGTGTTTTTCAAGGTGTTGATATGGCATACAGTGTCGTAAGTTGTCCTAAATTGTCGTACGATGTTCAAAGGACTCGGACGAATTCATTAGGTTTATTATGGAGTTTTAAGATTATATACGATATTATAAGGTGTTTTTATTATTTGTAAGGCGTCCTACAATATAATATCGTGTTTTTCAAGGTGTTAATATGGCATACAGTGTCGTAAGTTGTCCTAAATTGTCGTACGATGTTCAAAGGACTCGGACGAATTCATTAGGTTTATTATGGAGTTTTAAGTTTATATACGATATTGTAAGATGATGTTACGATTTGTAAGGCGTCCTACAATATAATATCGTGTTTTTCAAGGTGTTAATATGGCATACAGTGTCTTAAGATGTCCTAAATTGTCATACGATGTTCAAAGGACTCGGACGAATTCATTAGGTTTATTATGGAGTTTTAAGTTTATATACGGTATTATAAGGTGTTGTTATGATTTGTAAGGCGTCCTACAATATAATATCGTCTTTTTCAAGGTGTTAATATGGCATACATTGTCGTAAGTTGTCCTAAATTGTCGTACGATATTCAAAGGACTCGGACGAATTCATTAGGTTTATTATGGAGTTTTAAGTTTATATACGGTTTTGTAAGGTGTTGTTACTATTTATAAGGCGTCCTACAATATAATAATGTGTTTTTCAAGGTGTTAATATGGCATACAGTGTCGTAAGTTGTCTTAAATTGTCGTACGATGTTCAAAGGACTCGGACGAATTCATTAGGTTTATTATGGAGTTTTAAGTTTATATACGTTATTGTAAGGTGATGTTACGATTTGTAAGGCGTCCTACAATATAATATCGTGAATTTTAAGGTGTTAATATGGCATACAGTGTCGTAAGATATCCTAAATTGTCGTACGATGTTCAAAGGACTCGGACGAATTCATTAGGTTTATTATGGAGTTTTAAGTTTATATACGTTATTGTAAGGTGATGTTACGATTTGTAAGGCGTCCTACAATATAATATCGTGAATTTTAAGGTGTTAATATGGCATACAGTGTCGTAAGATGTCCTAAATTGTCGTACGATATTCAAAGGTCTCGAACGAATTCATTAGGTTTATTATGGAGTTTTAAGATTATATACGATATTATAAGGTGTTTTTATTATTTGTAAGGCGTCCTACAATATAATATCGTGTTTTTCAAGGTGTTAATATGGCATACAGTGTCTTAAGATGTCCTAAATTGTCATACGATGTTCAAAGGACTCGGACGAATTCATTAGGTTTATTATGGAGTTTTAAGTTTATATACGGTATTATAAGGTGTTGTTATGATTTGTAAGGCGTCCTACAATATAATATCGTCTTTTTCAAGGTGTTAATATGGCATACATTGTCGTAAGTTGTCCTAAATTGTCGTACGATATTCAAAGGACTCGGACGAATTCATTAGGTTTATTATGGAGTTTTAAGTTTATATACGGTTTTGTAAGGTGTTGTTACTATTTATAAGGCGTCCTACAATATAATAATGTGTTTTTCAAGGTGTTAATATGGCATACAGTGTCGTAAGTTGTTTTAAATTGTCGTACGATGTTCAAAGGACTCGGACGAATTCATTAGGTTTATTATGGAGTTTTAAGTTTATATACGTTATTGTAAGGTGATGTTACGATTTGTAAGGCGTCCTACAATATAATATCGTGAATTTTAAGGTGTTAATATGGCATACAGTGTCGTAAGATGTCCTAAATTGTCGTACGATGTTCAAAGGACTCGGACGAATTCATTAGGTTTATTATGGAGTTTTAAGTTTATATACGTTATTGTAAGGTGATGTTACGATTTGTAAGGCGTCCTACAATATAATATCGTGAATTTTAAGGTGTTAATATGGCATACAGTGTCGTAAGATGTCCTAAATTGTCGTACGATATTCAAAGGACTCGAACGAATTCATTAGGTTTATTATGGAGTTTTAAGATTATATACGATATTATAAGGTGTTTTTATTATTTGTAAGGCGTCCTACAATATAATATCGTGTTTTTCAAGGTGTTAATATGGCATACAGTGTCTTAAGATGTCCTAAATTGTCATACGATGTTCAAAGGACTCGGACGAATTCATTAGGTTTATTATGGAGTTTTAAGTTTATATACGGTATTATAAGGTGTTGTTATGATTTGTAAGGCGTCCTACAATATAATATCGTCTTTTTCAAGGTGTTAATATGGCATACATTGTTGTAAGTTGTCCTAAATTGTCGTACGATATTCAAAGGACTCGGACGAATTCATTAGGTTTATTATGGAGTTTTAAGTGTATATACGGTATTATAAGGTGTTGTTACTTCTTATAAGGCGTCCTACAATATAATAATGTGTTTTTCAAGGTGTTAATATGGGATACAGAGTTGTAAGTTGTCCTAGATTGTCGTACGATGTTCAAAGGACTCGGACGAATTCATTAGGTTTATTATGTAGTTTTAAGTTTATATACGATATTGTAAGGTGATGTTACGATTTGTAAGGCGTCCTACAATATAATATCGTGTTTTTCAAGGTGTTAATATGGCATACAGTGTCGTAAGATGTCCTAAATTGTCGTACGATGTTCAAAGGACTCGAACGAATTCATTAGGTTTATTATGGAGTTTTAAGATTATATACGATATTATAAGGTGTTTTTATTATTTGTAAGGCGTCCTACAATATAATATCGTGTTTTTCAAGGTGTTAATATGGCATACAGTGTCGTAAGTTGTCCTAAATTGTCGTACGATGTTCAAAGGACTCGGACGAATTCATTAGGTTTATTATGGAGTTTTAAGTTTATATACGATATTGTAAGATGATGTTACGATTTGTAAGGCGTCCTACAATATAATATCGTGTTTTTCAAGGTGTTAATATGGCATACAGTGTCTTAAGATGTCCTAAATTGTCATACGATGTTCAAAGGACTCGGACGAATTCATTAGGTTTATTATGGAGTTTTAAGTTTATATACGGTATTATAAGGTGTTGTTATGATTTGTAAGGCGTCCTAACATATAATATCGTCTTTTTCAAGGTGTTAATATGGCATACATTGTCGTAAGTTGTCCTAAATTGTCGTACGATATTCAAAGGACTCGGACGAATTCATTAGGTTTATTATGGAGTTTTAAGTTTATATACGGTTTTGTAAGGTGTTGTTACTATTTATAAGGCGTCCTACAATATAATAATGTGTTTTTCAAGGTGTTAATATGGCATACAGTGTCGTAAGTTGTCTTAAATTGTCGTAAGGTGATGTTACGATTTGTAAGGCGTCCTACAATATAATATCGTGAATTTTAAGGTGTTAATATGGCATACAGTGTCGTAAGATGTCCTAAATTGTCGTACGATGTTCAAAGGACTCGGACGAATTCATTAGGTTTATTATGGAGTTTTAAGTTTATATACGTTATTGTAAGGTGATGTTACGATTTGCAAGGCGTCCTACAATATAATATCGTGAATTTTAAGGTGTTAATATGGCATACAGTGTCGTAAGATGTCCTAAATTGTCGTACGATATTCAAAGGACTCGGACGAATTCATTAGGTTTATTATGGAGTTTTAAGTTTATATACGTTATTGTAAGGTGATGTTACGATTTGTAAGGCGTCCTACAATATAATATCGTGAATTTTAAGGTGTTAATATGGCATACAGTGTCGTAAGATGTCCTAAATTGTCGTACGATATTCAAAGGACTCGGACGAATTCATTAGGTTTATTATGGAGTTTTAAGTTTATATACGGTATTATAAGGTGTTGTTATGATTTGTAAGGCGTCGTACAATATAATATCGTGAATTTTAAGGTGTTAATATGGCATACAGTGTCGTAAGATGTCCTAAATTGTCGTACGATATTCAAAGGACTCGAACGAATTCATTAGGTTTATTATGGAGTTTTAAGATTATATACGATATTATAAGGTGTTTTTATTATTTGTAAGGCGTCCTACAATATAATATCGTGTTTTTCAAGGTGTTAATATGGCATACAGTGTCTTAAGATGTCCTAAATTGTCATACGATGTTCAAAGGACTCGGACGAATTCATTAGGTTTATTATGGAGTTTTAAGTTTATATACGGTATTATAAGGTGTTGTTATGATTTGTAAGGCGTCCTACAATATAATATCGTCTTTTTCAAGGTGTTAATATGGCATACATTGTTGTAAGTTGTCCTAAATTGTCGTACGATATTCAAAGGACTCGGACGAATTCATTAGGTTTATTATGGAGTTTTAAGTGTATATACGGTATTATAAGGTGTTGTTACTTCTTATAAGGCGTCCTACAATATAATAATGTGTTTTTCAAGGTGTTAATATGGGATACAGAGTTGTAAGTTGTCCTAGATTGTCGTACGATGTTCAAAGGACTCGGACGAATTCATTAGGTTTATTATGTAGTTTTAAGTTTATATACGATATTGTAAGGTGATGTTACGATTTGTAAGGCGTCCTACAATATAATATCGTGTTTTTCAAGGTGTTAATATGGCATACAGTGTCGTAAGATGTCCTAAATTGTCGTACGATGTTCAAAGGACTCGAACGAATTCATTAGGTTTATTATGGAGTTTTAAGATTATATACGATATTATAAGGTGTTTTTATTATTTGTAAGGCGTCCTACAATATAATATCGTGTTTTTCAAGGTGTTAATATGGCATACAGTGTCGTAAGTTGTCCTAAATTGTCGTACGATGTTCAAAGGACTCGGACGAATTCATTAGGTTTATTATGGAGTTTTAAGTTTATATACGATATTGTAAGATGATGTTACGATTTGTAAGGCGTCCTACAATATAATATCGTGTTTTTCAAGGTGTTAATATGGCATACAGTGTCTTAAGATGTCCTAAATTGTCATACGATGTTCAAAGGACTCGGACGAATTCATTAGGTTTATTATGGAGTTTTAAGTTTATATACGGTATTATAAGGTGTTGTTATGATTTGTAAGGCGTCCTAACATATAATATCGTCTTTTTCAAGGTGTTAATATGGCATACATTGTCGTAAGTTGTCCTAAATTGTCGTACGATATTCAAAGGACTCGGACGAATTCATTAGGTTTATTATGGAGTTTTAAGTTTATATACGGTTTTGTAAGGTGTTGTTACTATTTATAAGGCGTCCTACAATATAATAATGTGTTTTTCAAGGTGTTAATATGGCATACAGTGTCGTAAGTTGTCTTAAATTGTCGTAAGGTGATGTTACGATTTGTAAGGCGTCCTACAATATAATATCGTGAATTTTAAGGTGTTAATATGGCATACAGTGTCGTAAGATGTCCTAAATTGTCGTACGATGTTCAAAGGACTCGGACGAATTCATTAGGTTTATTATGGAGTTTTAAGTTTATATACGTTATTGTAAGGTGATGTTACGATTTGCAAGGCGTCCTACAATATAATATCGTGAATTTTAAGGTGTTAATATGGCATACAGTGTCGTAAGATGTCCTAAATTGTCGTACGATATTCAAAGGACTCGGACGAATTCATTAGGTTTATTATGGAGTTTTAAGTTTATATACGTTATTGTAAGGTGATGTTACGATTTGTAAGGCGTCCTACAATATAATATCGTGAATTTTAAGGTGTTAATATGGCATACAGTGTCGTAAGATGTCCTAAATTGTCGTACGATATTCAAAGGACTCGGACGAATTCATTAGGTTTATTATGGAGTTTTAAGTTTATATACGGTATTATAAGGTGTTGTTATGATTTGTAAGGCGTCGTACAATATAATATCATCTTTTTCAAGGTGTTAATATGGCATACATTGTTGTAAGTTGTCCTAAATTGTCGTACGATATTCAAAGGACTCGGACGAATTCATTAGGTTTATTATGGAGTTTTAAGTTTATATACGGTATTATAAGGTGTTGTTACTTCTTATAAGGCGTCCTACAATATAATAATGTGTTTTTCAAGGTGTTAATATGGGATACAGAGTTGTAAGTTGTCCTCGATTGTCGTACGATGTTCAAAGGACTCGGACGAATTCATTAGGTTTATTATGTAGTTTTAAGTTTATATACGATATTGTAAGGTGATGTTACGATTTGTAAGGCGTCCTACAATATAATATCGTGTTTTTCAAGGTGTTAATATGGCATACAGAGTCGTAAGATGTCCTAAATTGTCGTATGATGTTCAAAGGATTCGAACGAATTCATTAGGTTTATTATGGAGTTTTAAGATTATATACGGTATTATAAGGTGTTGTTATTATTTGTAAGGCGTCCTACAATATAATATCGTGTTTTTCAAGGTGTTAATATGGCATACAGTGTCGTAAGTTGTCCTAAATTGTCGTACGATATTCAAAGGACTCGGACGAATTCATTAGGTTTATTATGGAGTTTTAAGTTTATATACGGTTTTGAAAGGTGTTGTTACTATTTATAAGGGGTCCTACAATATAATAATCTGTTTTTCAAGGTGTTAATATGGGATACAGAGTTGTAAGATGTCATAAATTGTCGTACGAAGTTCAAAGGACTCGTACGAATTCATTAGATTGGTTATGAAGTTTTACGTTTATATACGGTATTAGAAGGTGTTGTTATGATTTGTAAGGCGTCCTACAATATATTAACGTGCTTTTTAAGGTGTTAATATGGCATACAAAGTCGTAAGATGTCCTAAATTGTCGTATGATGTTCAAAGGATTCGAACGAATTTATTAGGTTTATTATGGAGTTTTAAGTTTATATACGGTATTATAAGGTGTTCTTATGATTTGTAAGGCGTCCTACAATATGATTACGTGCTTTTCAAGGTGTTAATATGGCATACAGAGTCGTAAGATGTCCTAAATTGTCGTATGATGTTAAAAGGATTCGAACGAATTCATTAGGTTTATTATGGTGTTTTAAGATTATATACGGTATTATAAGGTGTTGTTATTATTTGTAAGGCGTCCTACAATATAATATCGTGTTTTTCAAGGTGTTAATATGGCATACAGTGTCGTAAGTTGTCCTAAATTGTCGTACGATGTTCAAAGGACTCGGACGAATTCATTAGGTTTATTATGGAGTTTTAAGTTTATATACGTTATTGTAAGGTGATGTTACGATTTGTAAGGCGTCCTACAATATAATATCGTGAATTTTAAGGTGTTAATATGGCATACAGTGTCGTAAGATGTCCTAAATTGTCGTACGATATTCAAAGGACTCGGACGAATTCATTAGGTTTATTATGGAGTTTTAAGTTTATATACGGTATTATAAGGTGTTGTTATGATTTGTAAGGCGTCGTACAATATAATATCGTCTTTTTCAAGGTGTTAATATGGCATACATTGTTGTAAGTTGTCCTAAATTGTCGTACGTTATTCAAAGGACTCGGACGAATTCATTAGGTTTATTATGGAGTTTTAAGTTTATATACGGTATTATAAGGTGTTGTTACTTCTTATAAGGCGTCCTACAATATAATAATGTGTTTTTCAAGGTGTTAATATGGGATACAGAGTTGTAAGTTGTCCTAGATTGTCGTACGATGTTCAAAGGACTCGGACGAACTCATTAGGTTTATTATGTAGTTTTAAGTTTATATACGATATTGTAAGGTGATGTTACGATTTGTAAGGCGTCCTACAATATAATATCGTGTTTTTCAAGGTGTTAATATGGCATACAGTGTCGTAAGATGTCCTAAATTGTCGTACGATGTTCAAAGGACTCGAACGAATTCATTAGGTTTATTATGGAGTTTTAAGATTATATACGATATTATAAGGTGTTTTTATTATTTGTAAGGCGTCCTACAATATAATATCGTGTTTTTCAAGGTGTTAATATGGCATACAATGTCGTAAGTTGTCCTAAATTGTCGTACGATGTTCAAAGGACTCGGACGAATTCATTAGGTTTATTATGGAGTTTTAAGTTTATATACGATATTGTAAGATGATGTTACGATTTGTAAGGCGTCCTACAATATAATATCGTGTTTTTCAAGGTGTTAATATGGCATACAGTGTCTTAAGATGTCCTAAATTGTCATATGATGTTCAAAGGACTCGGACGAATTCATTAGGTTTATTATGTAGTTTTAAGTTTATATACGATATTGTAAGGTGATGTTACGATTTGTAAGGCGTCCTACAATATAATATCGTGTTTTTCAAGGTGTTAATATGGCATACAGTGTCGTAAGATGTCCTAAATTGTCGTACGATGTTCAAAGGACTCGAACGAATTCATTAGGTTTATTATGGAGTTTTAAGATTATATACGATATTATAAGGTGTTTTTATTATTTGTAAGGCGTCCTACAATATAATATCGTGTTTTTCAAGGTGTTAATATGGCATACAGTGTCGTAAGTTGTCCTAAATTGTCGTACGATGTTCAAAGGACTCGGACGAATTCATTAGGTTTATTATGGAGTTTTAAGTTTATATACGATATTGTAAGATGATGTTACGATTTGTAAGGCGTCCTACAATATAATATCGTGTTTTTCAAGGTGTTAATATGGCATACAGTGTCTTAAGATGTCCTAAATTGTCATACGATGTTCAAAGGACTCGGACGAATTCATTAGGTTTATTATGGAGTTTTAAGTTTATATACGGTATTATAAGGTGTTGTTATGATTTGTAAGGCGTCCTAACATATAATATCGTCTTTTTCAAGGTGTTAATATGGCATACATTGTCGTAAGTTGTCCTAAATTGTCGTACGATATTCAAAGGACTCGGACGAATTCATTAGGTTTATTATGGAGTTTTAAGTTTATATACGGTTTTGTAAGGTGTTGTTACTATTTATAAGGCGTCCTACAATATAATAATGTGTTTTTCAAGGTGTTAATATGGCATACAGTGTCGTAAGTTGTCTTAAATTGTCGTAAGGTGATGTTACGATTTGTAAGGCGTCCTACAATATAATATCGTGAATTTTAAGGTGTTAATATGGCATACAGTGTCGTAAGATGTCCTAAATTGTCGTACGATGTTCAAAGGACTCGGACGAATTCATTAGGTTTATTATGGAGTTTTAAGTTTATATACGTTATTGTAAGGTGATGTTACGATTTGCAAGGCGTCCTACAATATAATATCGTGAATTTTAAGGTGTTAATATGGCATACAGTGTCGTAAGATGTCCTAAATTGTCGTACGATATTCAAAGGACTCGGACGAATTCATTAGGTTTATTATGGAGTTTTAAGTTTATATACGTTATTGTAAGGTGATGTTACGATTTGTAAGGCGTCCTACAATATAATATCGTGAATTTTAAGGTGTTAATATGGCATACAGTGTCGTAAGATGTCCTAAATTGTCGTACGATATTCAAAGGACTCGGACGAATTCATTAGGTTTATTATGGAGTTTTAAGTTTATATACGGTATTATAAGGTGTTGTTATGATTTGTAAGGCGTCGTACAATATAATATCATCTTTTTCAAGGTGTTAATATGGCATACATTGTTGTAAGTTGTCCTAAATTGTCGTACGATATTCAAAGGACTCGGACGAATTCATTAGGTTTATTATGGAGTTTTAAGTTTATATACGGTATTATAAGGTGTTGTTACTTCTTATAAGGCGTCCTACAATATAATAATGTGTTTTTCAAGGTGTTAATATGGGATACAGAGTTGTAAGTTGTCCTCGATTGTCGTACGATGTTCAAAGGACTCGGACGAATTCATTAGGTTTATTATGTAGTTTTAAGTTTATATACGATATTGTAAGGTGATGTTACGATTTGTAAGGCGTCCTACAATATAATATCGTGTTTTTCAAGGTGTTAATATGGCATACAGAGTCGTAAGATGTCCTAAATTGTCGTATGATGTTCAAAGGATTCGAACGAATTCATTAGGTTTATTATGGAGTTTTATGATTATATACGGTATTATAAGGTGTTGTTATTATTTGTAAGGCGTCCTACAATATAATATCGTGTTTTTCAAGGTGTTAATATGGCATACAGTGTCGTAAGTTGTCCTAAATTGTCGTACGATATTCAAAGGACTCGGACGAATTCATTAGGTTTATTATGGAGTTTTAAGTTTATATACGGTTTTGAAAGGTGTTGTTACTATTTATAAGGGGTCCTACAATATAATAATCTGTTTTTCAAGGTGTTAATATGGGATACAGAGTTGTAAGATGTCATAAATTGTCGTACGAAGTTCAAAGGACTCGTACGAATTCATTAGATTGGTTATGAAGTTTTACGTTTATATACGGTATTAGAAGGTGTTGTTATGATTTGTAAGGCGTCCTACAATATATTAACGTGCTTTTTAAGGTGTTAATATGGCATACAAAGTCGTAAGATGTCCTAAATTGTCGTATGATGTTCAAAGGATTCGAACGAATTTATTAGGTTTATTATGGAGTTTTAAGTTTATATACGGTATTATAAGGTGTTCTTATGATTTGTAAGGCGTCCTACAATATGATTACGTGCTTTTCAAGGTGTTAATATGGCATACAGAGTCGTAAGATGTCCTAAATTGTCGTATGATGTTAAAAGGATTCGAACGAATTCATTAGGTTTATTATGGTGTTTTAAGATTATATACGGTATTATAAGGTGTTGTTATTATTTGTAAGGCGTCCTACAATATAATATCGTGTTTTTCAAGGTGTTAATATGGCATACAGTGTCGTAAGTTGTCCTAAATTGTCGTACGATGTTCAAAGGACTCGGACGAATTCATTAGGTTTATTATGGAGTTTTAAGTTTATATACGTTATTGTAAGGTGATGTTACGATTTGTAAGGCGTCCTACAATATAATATCGTGAATTTTAAGGTGTTAATATGGCATACAGTGTCGTAAGATGTCCTAAATTGTCGTACGATATTCAAAGGACTCGGACGAATTCATTAGGTTTATTATGGAGTTTTAAGTTTATATACGGTATTATAAGGTGTTGTTATGATTTGTAAGGCGTCGTACAATATAATATCGTCTTTTTCAAGGTGTTAATATGGCATACATTGTTGTAAGTTGTCCTAAATTGTCGTACGTTATTCAAAGGACTCGGACGAATTCATTAGGTTTATTATGGAGTTTTAAGTTTATATACGGTATTATAAGGTGTTGTTACTTCTTATAAGGCGTCCTACAATATAATAATGTGTTTTTCAAGGTGTTAATATGGGATACAGAGTTGTAAGTTGTCCTAGATTGTCGTACGATGTTCAAAGGACTCGGACGAATTCATTAGGTTTATTATGTAGTTTTAAGTTTATATACGATATTGTAAGGTGATGTTACGATTTGTAAGGCGTCCTACAATATAATATCGTGTTTTTCAAGGTGTTAATATGGCATACAGTGTCGTAAGATGTCCTAAATTGTCGTACGATGTTCAAAGGACTCGAACGAATTCATTAGGTTTATTATGGAGTTTTAAGATTATATACGATATTATAAGGTGTTTTTATTATTTGTAAGGCGTCCTACAATATAATATCGTGTTTTTCAAGGTGTTAATATGGCATACAATGTCGTAAGTTGTCCTAAATTGTCGTACGATGTTCAAAGGACTCGGACGAATTCATTAGGTTTATTATGGAGTTTTAAGTTTATATACGATATTGTAAGATGATGTTACGATTTGTAAGGCGTCCTACAATATAATATCGTGTTTTTCAAGGTGTTAATATGGCATACAGTGTCTTAAGATGTCCTAAATTGTCATATGATGTTCAAAGGACTCGGACGAATTCATTAGGTTTATTATGGAGTTTTAAGTTTATATACGGTATTATAAGGTGTTGTTATGATTTGTAAGGCGTCCTACAATATAATATCGTCTTTTTCAAGGTGTTAATATGGCATACATTGTCGTAAGTTGTCCTAAATTGTCGTACGATATTCAAAGGACTCGGACGAATTCATTAGGTTTATTATGGAGTTTTAAGTTTATATACGGTTTTGTAAGGTGTTGTTACTATTTATAAGGCGTCCTACAATATAATAATGTGTTTTTCAAGGTGTTAATATGGCATACAGTGTCGTAAGTTGTCTTAAATTGTCGTACGATGTTCAAAAGACTCGGACGAATTCATTAGGTTTATTATGGAGTTTTAAGTTTATATACGTTATTGTAAGGTGATGTTACGATTTGTAAGGCGTCCTACAATATAATATCGTGAATTTTAAGGTGTTAATATGGCATACAGTGTCGTAAGATGTCCTAAATTGTCGTACGATGTTCAAAGGACTCGGACGAATTCATTAGGTTTATTATGGAGTTTTAAGTTTATATACGTTATTGTAAGGTGATGTTACGATTTGTAAGGCGTCCTACAATATAATATCGTGAATTTTAAGGTGTTAATATGGCATACAGTGTCGTAAGATGTCCTAAATTGTCGTACGATATTCAAAGGACTCGGACGAATTCATTAGGTTTATTATGGAGTTTTAAGTTTATATACGTTATTGTAAGGTGATGTTACGATTTGTAAGGCGTCCTACAATATAATATCGTGAATTTTAAGGTGTTAATATGGCATACAGTGTCGTAAGATGTCCTAAATTGTCGTACGATATTCAAAGGACTCGGACGAATTCATTAGGTTTATTATGGAGTTTTAAGTTTATATACGGTATTATAAGGTGTTGTTATGATTTGTAAGGCGTCGTACAATATAATATCGTCTTTTTCAAGGTGTTAATATGGCATACATTGTTGTAAGTTGTCCTAAATTGTCGTACGTTATTCAAAGGACTCGGACGAATTCATTAGGTTTATTATGGAGTTTTAAGTTTATATACGGTATTATAAGGTGTTGTTACTTCTTATAAGGCGTCCTACAATATAATAATGTGTTTTTCAAGGTGTTAATATGGGATACAGAGTTGTAAGTTGTCCTAGATTGTCGTACGATGTTCAAAGGACTCGGACGAATTCATTAGGTTTATTATGTAGTTTTAAGTTTATATACGATATTGTAAGGTGATGTTACGATTTGTAAGGCGTCCTACAATATAACATCGTGTTTTTCAAGGTGTTAATATGGCATACAGTGTCGTAAGATGTCCTAAATTGTCGTACGATGTTCAAAGGACTCGAACGAATTCATTAGGTTTATTATGGAGTTTTAAGATTATATACGATATTATAAGGTGTTTTTATTATTTGTAAGGCGTCCTACAATATAATATCGTGTTTTTCAAGGTGTTAATATGGCATACAATGTCGTAAGTTGTCCTAAATTGTCGTACGATGTTCAAAGGACTCGGACGAATTCATTAGGTTTATTATGGAGTTTTAAGTTTATATACGATATTGTAAGATGATGTTACGATTTGTAAGGCGTCCTACAATATAATATCGTGTTTTTCAAGGTGTTAATATGGCATACAGTGTCTTAAGATGTCCTAAATTGTCATACGATGTTCAAAGGACTCGGACGAATTCATTAGGTTTATTATGGAGTTTTAAGTTTATATACGGTATTATAAGGTGTTGTTATGATTTGTAAGGCGTCCTACAATATAATATCGTCTTTTTCAAGGTGTTAATATGGCATACATTGTCGTAAGTTGTCCTAAATTGTCGTACGATATTCAAAGGACTCGGACGAATTCATTAGGTTTATTATGGAGTTTTAAGTTTATATACGGTTTTGTAAGGTGTTGTTACTATTTATAAGGCGTCCTACAATATAATAATGTGTTTTTCAAGGTGTTAATATGGCATACAGTGTCGTAAGTTGTCTTAAATTGTCGTACGATGTTCAAAAGACTCGGACGAATTCATTAGGTTTATTATGGAGTTTTAAGTTTATATACGTTATTGTAAGGTGATGTTACGATTTGTAAGGCGTCCTACAATATAATATCGTGAATTTTAAGGTGTTAATATGGCATACAGTGTCGTAAGATGTCCTAAATTGTCGTACGATGTTCAAAGGACTCGGACGAATTCATTAGGTTTATTATGGAGTTTTAAGTTTATATACGTTATTGTAAGGTGATGTTACGATTTGTAAGGCGTCCTACAATATAATATCGTGAATTTTAAGGTGTTAATATGGCATACAGTGTCGTAAGATGTCCTAAATTGTCGTACGATATTCAAAGGACTCGGACGAATTCATTAGGTTTATTATGGAGTTTTAAGTTTATATACGTTATTGTAAGGTGATGTTACGATTTGTAAGGCGTCCTACAATATAATATCGTGAATTTTAAGGTGTTAATATGGCATACAGTGTCGTAAGATGTCCTAAATTGTCGTACGATATTCAAAGGACTCGGACGAATTCATTAGGTTTATTATGGAGTTTTAAGTTTATATACGGTATTATAAGGTGTTGTTATGATTTGTAAGGCGTCGTACAATATAATATCGTCTATTTCAAGGTGTTAATATGGCATACATTGTTGTAAGTTGTCCTAAATTGTCGTACGATATTGAAAGGACTCGGACGAATTCATTAGGTTTATTATGGAGTTTTAAGTTTATATACGGTATTATAAGGTGTTGTTACTTCTTATAAGGCGTCCTACAATATAATAATGTGTTTTTCAAGGTGTTAATATGGGATACAGAGTTGTAAGTTGTCCTAGATTGTCGTACGATGTTCAAAGGACTCGGACGAATTCATTAGGTTTATTATGTAGTTTTAAGTTTATATACGATATTGTAAGGTGATGTTACGATTTGTAAGGCGTCCTACAATATAATATCGTGTTTTTCAAGGTGTTAATATGGCATACAGAGTCGTAAGATGTCCTAAATTGTCGTATGATGTTCAAAGGATTCGAACGAATTCATTAGGTTTATTATGGAGTTTTAAGATTATATACGGTATTATAAGGTGTTGTTATTATTTGTAAGGCGTCCTACAATATAATATCGTGTTTTTCAAGGTGTTAATATGGCATACAGTGTCGTAAGTTGTCCTAAATTGTCGTACGATATTCAAAGGACTCGGACGAATTCATTAGGTTTATTATGGAGTTTTAAGTTTAAATACGGTTTTGAAAGGTGTTGTTACTATTTATAAGGCGTCCTACAATATAATAATCTGTTTTTCAAGGTGTTAATATGGGATACAGAGTTGTAAGATGTCAGTACGATGTTCAAAGGACTCGTACGAATTCATTAGATTTGTTATGAAGTTTTACGTTTATATACGGTATTAGAAGGTGTTGTTATGATTTGTAAGGCGTCCTACAATATAATAACGTGCTTTTTAAGGTGTTAATATGGCATACAAAGTCGTAAGATGTCCTAAATTGTCGTATGATGTTCAAAGGATTCGAACGAATTTATTAGGTTTATTATGGAGTTTTAAGTTTATATACGGTATTATAAGGTGTTCTTATGATTTGTAAGGCGTCCTACAATATGATAACGTGCTTTTCAAGGTGTTAATATGGCATACAGAGTCGTAAGATGTCCTAAATTGTCGTATGATGTTAAAAGGATTCGAACGAATACATTAGGTTTATTATGGTGTTTTAAGATTATATACGGTATTATAAGGTGTTGTTATTATTTGTAAGGCGTCCTACAATATAATATCGTGTTTTTCAAGGTGTTAATATGGCATACAATGTCGTAAGTTGTCCTAAATTGTCGTACGATGTTCAAAGGACTCGGACGAATTCATTAGGTTTATTATGGAGTTTTAAGTTTATATACGTTATTGTAAGGTGATGTTACGATTTGTAAGGCGTCCTACAATATAATATCGTGAATTTTAAGGTGTTAATATGGCATACAGTGTCGTAAGATGTCCTAAATTGTCGTACGATATTCAAAGGACTCGGACGAATTCATTAGGTTTATTATGGAGTTTTAAGTTTATATACGGTATTATAAGGTGTTGTTATGATTTGTAAGGCGTCGTACAATATAATATCGTCTTTTTCAAGGTGTTAATATGGCATACATTGTTGTAAGTTGTCCTAAATTGTCGTACGATATTCAAAGGACTCGGACGAATTCATTAGGTTTATTATGGAGTTTTAAGTTTATATACGGTATTATAAGGTGTTGTTACTTCTTATAAGGCGTCCTACAATATAATAATGTGTTTTTCAAGGTGTTAATATGGGATACAGAGTTGTAAGTTGTCCTAGATTGTCGTACGATGTTCAAAGGACTCGGACGAATTCATTAGGTTTATTATGTAGTTTTAAGTTTATATACGATATTGTAAGGTGATGTTACAATTTGTAAGGCGTCCTACAATATAATATCGTGTTTTTCAAGGTGTTAATATGGCATACAGAGTCGTAAGATGTCCTAAATTGTCGTATGATGTTCAAAGGATTCGAACGAATTCATTAGGTTTTTTATGGAGTTTTAAGATTATATACGGTATTATAAGGTGTTGTTATTATTTGTAAGGCGTCCTACAATATAATATCGTGTTTCTCAAGGTGTTAATATGGCATACAGTGTCGTAAGTTGTCCTAAATTGTCGTACGATGTTCAAAGGACTCAGACGAATTCATTAGGTTTATTATGGAGTTTTAAGTTTATATACGTTATTGTAAGGTGATGTTACGATTTGTAAGGCGTCCTACAATATAATATCGTGAATTTTAAGGTGTTAATATGGCATACAGTGTCGTAAGATGTCCTAAATTGTCGTACGATATTCAAAGGACTCGGACGAATTCATTAGGTTTATTATGGAGTTTTAAGTTTATATACGGTATTATAAGGTGTTGTTATGATTTGTAAGGCGTCGTACAATATAATATCGTCTTTTTCAAGGTGTTAATATGGCATACATTGTTGTAAGTTGTCCTAAATTGTCGTACGTTATTCAAAGGACTCGGACGAATTCATTAGGTTTATTATGGAGTTTTAAGTTTATATACGGTATTATAAGGTGTTGTTACTTCTTATAAGGCGTCCTACAATATAATAATGTGTTTTTCAAGGTGTTAATATGGGATACAGAGTTGTAAGTTGTCCTAGATTGTCGTACGATGTTCAAAGGACTCGGACGAATTCATTAGGTTTATTATGTAGTTTTAAGTTTATATACGATATTGTAAGGTGATGTTACGATTTGTAAGGCGTCCTACAATATAACATCGTGTTTTTCAAGGTGTTAATATGGCATACAGTGTCGTAAGATGTCCTAAATTGTCGTACGATGTTCAAAGGACTCGAACGAATTCATTAGGTTTATTATGGAGTTTTAAGATTATATACGATATTATAAGGTGTTTTTATTATTTGTAAGGCGTCCTACAATATAATATCGTGTTTTTCAAGGTGTTAATATGGCATACAATGTCGTAAGTTGTCCTAAATTGTCGTACGATGTTCAAAGGACTCGGACGAATTCATTAGGTTTATTATGGAGTTTTAAGTTTATATACGATATTGTAAGATGATGTTACGATTTGTAAGGCGTCCTACAATATAATATCGTGTTTTTCAAGGTGTTAATATGGCATACAGTGTCTTAAGATGTCCTAAATTGTCATACGATGTTCAAAGGACTCGGACGAATTCATTAGGTTTATTATGGAGTTTTAAGTTTATATACGGTATTATAAGGTGTTGTTATGATTTGTAAGGCGTCCTACAATATAATATCGTCTTTTTCAAGGTGTTAATATGGCATACATTGTCGTAAGTTGTCCTAAATTGTCGTACGATATTCAAAGGACTCGGACGAATTCATTAGGTTTATTATGGAGTTTTAAGTTTATATACGGTTTTGTAAGGTGTTGTTACTATTTATAAGGCGTCCTACAATATAATAATGTGTTTTTCAAGGTGTTAATATGGCATACAGTGTCGTAAGTTGTCTTAAATTGTCGTACGATGTTCAAAAGACTCGGACGAATTCATTAGGTTTATTATGGAGTTTTAAGTTTATATACGTTATTGTAAGGTGATGTTACGATTTGTAAGGCGTCCTACAATATAATATCGTGAATTTTAAGGTGTTAATATGGCATACAGTGTCGTAAGATGTCCTAAATTGTCGTACGATGTTCAAAGGACTCGGACGAATTCATTAGGTTTATTATGGAGTTTTAAGTTTATATACGTTATTGTAAGGTGATGTTACGATTTGTAAGGCGTCCTACAATATAATATCGTGAATTTTAAGGTGTTAATATGGCATACAGTGTCGTAAGATGTCCTAAATTGTCGTACGATATTCAAAGGACTCGGACGAATTCATTAGGTTTATTATGGAGTTTTAAGTTTATATACGTTATTGTAAGGTGATGTTACGATTTGTAAGGCGTCCTACAATATAATATCGTGAATTTTAAGGTGTTAATATGGCATACAGTGTCGTAAGATGTCCTAAATTGTCGTACGATATTCAAAGGACTCGGACGAATTCATTAGGTTTATTATGGAGTTTTAAGTTTATATACGGTATTATAAGGTGTTGTTATGATTTGTAAGGCGTCGTACAATATAATATCGTCTATTTCAAGGTGTTAATATGGCATACATTGTTGTAAGTTGTCCTAAATTGTCGTACGATATTGAAAGGACTCGGACGAATTCATTAGGTTTATTATGGAGTTTTAAGTTTATATACGGTATTATAAGGTGTTGTTACTTCTTATAAGGCGTCCTACAATATAATAATGTGTTTTTCAAGGTGTTAATATGGGATACAGAGTTGTAAGTTGTCCTAGATTGTCGTACGATGTTCAAAGGACTCGGACGAATTCATTAGGTTTATTATGTAGTTTTAAGTTTATATACGATATTGTAAGGTGATGTTACGATTTGTAAGGCGTCCTACAATATAATATCGTGTTTTTCAAGGTGTTAATATGGCATACAGAGTCGTAAGATGTCCTAAATTGTCGTATGATGTTCAAAGGATTCGAACGAATTCATTAGGTTTATTATGGAGTTTTAAGATTATATACGGTATTATAAGGTGTTGTTATTATTTGTAAGGCGTCCTACAATATAATATCGTGTTTTTCAAGGTGTTAATATGGCATACAGTGTCGTAAGTTGTCCTAAATTGTCGTACGATATTCAAAGGACTCGGACGAATTCATTAGGTTTATTATGGAGTTTTAAGTTTAAATACGGTTTTGAAAGGTGTTGTTACTATTTATAAGGCGTCCTACAATATAATAATCTGTTTTTCAAGGTGTTAATATGGGATACAGAGTTGTAAGATGTCAGTACGATGTTCAAAGGACTCGTACGAATTCATTAGATTTGTTATGAAGTTTTACGTTTATATACGGTATTAGAAGGTGTTGTTATGATTTGTAAGGCGTCCTACAATATAATAACGTGCTTTTTAAGGTGTTAATATGGCATACAAAGTCGTAAGATGTCCTAAATTGTCGTATGATGTTCAAAGGATTCGAACGAATTTATTAGGTTTATTATGGAGTTTTAAGTTTATATACGGTATTATAAGGTGTTCTTATGATTTGTAAGGCGTCCTACAATATGATAACGTGCTTTTCAAGGTGTTAATATGGCATACAGAGTCGTAAGATGTCCTAAATTGTCGTATGATGTTAAAAGGATTCGAACGAATACATTAGGTTTATTATGGTGTTTTAAGATTATATACGGTATTATAAGGTGTTGTTATTATTTGTAAGGCGTCCTACAATATAATATCGTGTTTTTCAAGGTGTTAATATGGCATACAATGTCGTAAGTTGTCCTAAATTGTCGTACGATGTTCAAAGGACTCGGACGAATTCATTAGGTTTATTATGGAGTTTTAAGTTTATATACGTTATTGTAAGGTGATGTTACGATTTGTAAGGCGTCCTACAATATAATATCGTGAATTTTAAGGTGTTAATATGGCATACAGTGTCGTAAGATGTCCTAAATTGTCGTACGATATTCAAAGGACTCGGACGAATTCATTAGGTTTATTATGGAGTTTTAAGTTTATATACGGTATTATAAGGTGTTGTTATGATTTGTAAGGCGTCGTACAATATAATATCGTCTTTTTCAAGGTGTTAATATGGCATACATTGTTGTAAGTTGTCCTAAATTGTCGTACGATATTCAAAGGACTCGGACGAATTCATTAGGTTTATTATGGAGTTTTAAGTTTATATACGGTATTATAAGGTGTTGTTACTTCTTATAAGGCGTCCTACAATATGATAATGTGTTTTTCAAGGTGTTAATATGGGATACAGAGTTGTAAGTTGTCCTAGATTGTCGTACGATGTTCAAAGGACTCGGACGAATTCATTAGGTTTATTATGTAGTTTTAAGTTTATATACGATATTGTAAGGTGATGTTACAATTTGTAAGGCGTCCTACAATATAATATCGTGTTTTTCAAGGTGTTAATATGGCATACAGAGTCGTAAGATGTCCTAAATTGTCGTATGATGTTCAAAGGATTCGAACGAATTCATTAGGTTTTTTATGGAGTTTTAAGATTATATACGGTATTATAAGGTGTTGTTATTATTTGTAAGGCGTCCTACAATATAATATCGTGTTTCTCAAGGTGTTAATATGGCATACAGTGTCGTAAGTTGTCCTAAATTGTCGTACGATGTTCAAAGGACTCAGACGAATTCATTAGGTTTATTATGGAGTTTTAAGTTTATATACGTTATTGTAAGGTGATGTTACGATTTGTAAGGCGTCCTACAATATAATATCGTGAATTTTAAGGTGTTAATATGGCATACAGTGTCGTAAGATGTCCTAAATTGTCGTACGATATTCAAAGGACTCGGACGAATTCATTAGGTTTATTATGGAGTTTTAAGTTTATATACGGTATTATAAGGTGTTGTTATGATTTGTAAGGCGTCGTACAATATAATATCGTCTTTTTCAAGGTGTTAATATGGCATACATTGTTGTAAGTTGTCCTAAATTGTCGTACGATATTCAAAGGACTCGGACGAATTCATTAGGTTTATTATGGAGTTTTAAGTTTATATACGGTATTATAAGGTGTTGTTACTTCTTATAAGGCGTCCTACAATATAATAATGTGTTTTTCAAGGTGTTAATATGGGATACAGAGTTGTAAGTTGTCCTAGATTGTCGTACGATGTTCAAAGGACTCGGACGAATTCATTAGGTTTATTATGTAGTTTTAAGTTTATATACTATATTGTAAGGTGATGTTACGATTTGTAAGGCGTCCTACAATATAATATCGTGTTTTTCAAGGTGTTAATATGGCATACAGAGTCGTAAGATGTCCTAAATTGTCGTATGATGTTCAAAGGATTCGAACGAATTCATTAGGTTTTTTATGGAGTTTTAAGATTATATACGGTATTATAAGGTGTTGTTATTATTTGTAAGGCGTCCTACAATATAATATCGTGTTTCTCAAGGTGTTAATATGGCATACAGTGTCGTAAGTTGTCCTAAATTGTCGTACGATGTTCAAAGGACTCGGACGAATTCATTAGGTTTATTATGGAGTTTTAAGTTTATATACGTTATTGTAAGGTGATGTTACGATTTGTAAGGCGTCCTACAATATAATATCGTGAATATTAAGGTGTTAATATGGCATACAGTGTCGTAAGATGTCCTAAATTGTCGTACGATATTCAAAGGACTCGGACGAATGCATTAGGTTTATTATGGAGTTTTAAGTTTATATACGGTATTATAAGGTGTTGTTATGATTTGTAAGGCGTCGTACAATATAATATCGTCTTTTTCAAGGTGTTAATATGGCATACATTGTTGTAAGTTGTCCTAAATTGTCGTACGATATTCAAAGGATTCGGACGAATTCATTAGGTTTATTATGGAGTTTTAAGTTTATATACGGTATTATAAGGTGTTGTTACTTCTTATAAGGCGTCCTACAATATAATAATGTGTTTTTCAAGGTGTTAATATGGGATACAGAGTTGTAAGTTGTCCTAGATTGTCGTACGATGTTCAAAGGACTCGGACGAATTCATTAGGTTTATTATGTAGTTTTAAGTTTATATACGATATTGTAAGGTGATGTTACGATTTGTAAGGCGTCCTACAATATAATATCGTGTTTTTCAAGGTGTTAATATGGCATACAGAGTCGTAAGATGTCCTAAATTGTCGTATGATGTTCAAAGGATTCGAACGAATTCATTAGGTTTTTTATGGAGTTTTAAGATTATATACGGTATTATAAGGTGTTGTTATTATTTGTAAGGCGTCCTACAATATAATATCGTGTTTCTCAAGGTGTTAATATGGCATACAGTGTCGTAAGTTGTCCTAAATTGTCGTACGATGTTCAAAGGACTCGGACGAATTCATTAGGTTTATTATGGAGTTTTAAGTTTATATACGTTATTGTAAGGTGATGTTACGATTTGTAAGGCGTCCTACAATATAATATCGTGAATTTTAAGGTGTTAATATGGCATACAGTGTCGTAAGATGTCCTAAATTGTCGTACGATATTCAAAGGACTCGGACGAATTCATTAGGTTTATTATGGAGTTTTAAGTTTATATACGGTATTATAAGGTGTTGTTATGATTTGTAAGGCGTCGTACAATATAATATCGTCTTTTTCAAGGTGTTAATATGGCATACATTGTTGTAAGTTGTCCTAAATTGTCGTACGATATTCAAAGGATTCGGACGAATTCATTAGGTTTATTATGGAGTTTTAAGTTTATATACGGTATTATAAGGTGTTGTTACTTCTTATAAGGCGTCCTACAATATAATAATGTGTTTTTCAAGGTGTTAATATGGGATACAGAGTTGTAAGTTGTCCTAGATTGTCGTACGATGTTCAAAGGACTCGGACGAATTCATTAGGTTTATTATGTAGTTTTAAGTTTATATACGATATTGTAAGGTGATGTTACGATTTGTAAGGCGTCCTACAATATAATATCGTGTTTTTCAAGGTGTTAATATGGCATACAGAGTCGTAAGATGTCCTAAATTGTCGTATGATGTTCAAAGGATTCGAACGAATTCATTAGGTTTTTTATGGAGTTTTAAGATTATATACGGTATTATAAGGTGTTGTTATTATTTGTAAGGCGTCCTACAATATAATATCGTGTTTCTCAAGGTGTTAATATGGCATACAGTGTCGTAAGTTGTCCTAAATTGTCGTACGATGTTCAAAGGACTCGGACGAATTCATTAGGTTTATTATGGAGTTTTAAGTTTATATACGTTATTGTAAGGTGATGTTACGATTTGTAAGGCGTCCTACAATATAATATCGTGAATTTTAAGGTGTTAATATGGCATACAGTGTCGTAAGATGTCCTAAATTGTCGTACGATATTCAAAGGACTCGGACGAATTCATTAGGTTTATTATGGAGTTTTAAGTTTATATACGTTATTGTAAGGTGATGTTACGATTTGTAAGGCGTCCTACAATATAATATCGTGAATTTTAAGGTGTTAATATGGCATACAGTGTCGTAAGATGTCCTAAATTGTCGTACGATATTCAAAGGACTCGGACGAATTCATTAGGTTTATTATGGAGTTTTAAGTTTATATACGGTATTATAAGGTGTTGTTATGATTTGTAAGGCGTCGTACAATATAATATCGTCTTTTTCAAGGTGTTAATATGGCATACATTGTTGTAAGTTGTCCTAAATTGTCGTACGATATTGAAAGGACTCGGACGAATTCATTAGGTTTATTATGGAGTTTTAAGTTTATATACGATATTGTAAGGTGATGTTACGATTTGTAAGGCGTCCTACAATATAATATCGTGTTTTTCAAGGTGTTAATATGGCATACAGAGTCGTAAGATGTCCTAAATTGTCGTATGATGTTCAAAGGATTCGAACGAATTCATTAGGTTTTTTATGGAGTTTTAAGATTATATACGGTATTATAAGGTGTTGTTATTATTTGTAAGGCGTCCTACAATATAATATCGTGTTTCTCAAGGTGTTAATATGGCATACAGTGTCGTAAGTTGTCCTAAATTGTCGTACGATGTTCAAAGGACTCGGACGAATTCATTAGGTTTATTATGGAGTTTTAAGTTTATATACGTTATTGTAAGGTGATGTTACGATTTGTAAGGCGTCCTACAATATAATATCGTGAATTTTAAGGTGTTAATATGGCATACAGTGTCGTAAGATGTCCTAAATTGTCGTACGATATTCAAAGGACTCGGACGAATTCATTAGGTTTATTATGGAGTTTTAAGTTTATATACGGTATTATAAGGTGTTGTTATGATTTGTAAGGCGTCGTACAATATAATATCGTCTTTTTCAAGGTGTTAATATGGCATACATTGTTGTAAGATGTCCTAAATTGTCGTATGATGTTCAAAGGATTCGAACGAATTCATTAGGTTTATTATGGAGTTTTAAGATTATATACGGTATTATAAGGTGTTGTTATTATTTGTAAGGCGTCCTACAATATAATATCGTGTTTTTCAAGGTGTTAATATGGCATACAGTGTCGTAAGTTGTCCTAAATTGTCGTACGATATTCAAAGGACTCGGACGAATTCATTAGGTTTATTATGGAGTTTTAAGTTTATATACGGTTTTGAAAGGTGTTGTTACTATTTATAAGGCGTCCTACAATATAATAATCTGTTTTTCAAGGTGTTAATATGGGTTACAGAGTTGTAAGATGTCAGTACGATGTTCAAAGGACTCGTACGAATTCATTAGATTTGTTATGAAGTTTTACGTTTATATACGGTATTAGAAGGTGTTGTTATGATTTGTAAGGCGTCCTACAATATAATAACGTGCTTTTTAAGGTGTTAATATGGCATACAAAGTCGTAAGATGTCCTAAATTGTCGTATGATGTTCAAAGGATTCGAACGAATTTATTAGGTTTATTATGGAGTTTTAAGTTTATATACGGTATTATAAGGTGTTCTTATGATTTGTAAGGCGTCCTACAATATGATAACGTGCTTTTCAAGGTGTTAATATGGCATACAGAGTCGTAAGATGTCCTAAATTGTCGTATGATGTTAAAAGGATTCGAACGAATACATTAGGTTTATTATGGGGTTTTAAGATTATATACGGTATTATAAGGTGTTGTTATTATTTGTAAGGCGTCCTACAATATAATATCGTGTTTTTCAAGGTGTTAATATGGCATACAGTGTCGTAAGTTGTCCTAAATTGTCGTACGATGTTCAAAGGACTCGGACGAATTCATTAGGTTTATTATGGAGTTTTAAGTTTATATACGTTATTGTAAGGTGATGTTACGATTTGTAAGGCGTCCTACAATATAATATCGTGAATTTTAAGGTGTTAATATGGCATACAGTGTCGTAAGATGTCCTAAATTGTCGTACGATATTCATAGGACTCGGACGAATTCATTAGGTTTATTATGGAGTTTTAAGTTTATATACGGTATTATAAGGTGTTGTTATGATTTGTAAGGCGTCGTACAATATAATATCGTCTTTTTCAAGGTGTTAATATGGCATACATTGTTGTAAGTTGTCCTAAATTGTCGTACGATATTCAAAGGACTCGGACGAATTCATTAGGTTTATTATGGAGTTTTAAGTTTATATACGGTATTATAAGGTGTTGTTACTTCTTATAAGGCGTCCTACAATATAATAATGTGTTTTTCAAGGTGTTAATATGGGATACAGAGTTGTAAGTTGTCCTAGATTGTCGTACGATGTTCAAAGGACTCGGACGAATTCATTAGGTTTATTATGTAGTTTTAAGTTTATATACGATATTGTAAGGTGATGTTACGATTTGTAAGGCGTCCTACAATATAATATCGTGTTTTTCAAGGTGTTAATATGGCATACAGAGTCGTAAGATGTCCTAAATTGTCGTATGATGTTCAAAGGATTCGAACGAATTCATTAGGTTTTTTATGGAGTTTTAAGATTATATACGGTATTATAAGGTGTTGTTATTATTTGTAAGGCGTCCTACAATATAATATCGTGTTTCTCAAGGTGTTAATATGGCATACAGTGTCGTAAGTTGTCCTAAATTGTCGTACGATGTTCAAAGGACTCGGACGAATTCATTAGGTTTATTATGGAGTTTTAAGTTTATATACGTTATTGTAAGGTGATGTTACGATTTGTAAGGCGTCCTACAATATAATATCGTGAATTTTAAGGTGTTAATATGGCATACAGTGTCGTAAGATGTCCTAAATTGTCGTACGATATTCAAAGGACTCGGACGAATTCATTAGGTTTATTATGGAGTTTTAAGTTTATATACGGTATTATAAGGTGTTGTTATGATTTGTAAGGCGTCGTACAATATAATATCGTCTTTTTCAAGGTGTTAATATGGCATACATTGTTGTAAGTTGTCCTAAATTGTCGTACGATATTCAAAGGACTCGGACGAATTCATTAGGTTTATTATGGAGTTTTAAGTTTATATACGGTATTATAAGGTGTTGTTACTTCTTATAAGGCGTCCTACAATATAATAATGTGTTTTTCAAGGTGTTAATATGGGATACAGAGTTGTAAGTTGTCCTAGATTGTCGTACGATGTTCAAAGGACTCGGACGAATTCATTAGGTTTATTATGTAGTTTTAAGTTTATATACGATATTGTAAGGTGATGTTACGATTTGTAAGGCGTCCTACAATATAATATCGTGTTTTTCAAGGTGTTAATATGGCATACAGAGTCGTAAGATGTCCTAAATTGTCGTATGATGTTCAAAGGATTCGAACGAATTCATTAGGTTTTTTATGGAGTTTTAAGATTATATACGGTATTATAAGGTGTTGTTATTATTTGTAAGGCGTCCTACAATATAATATCGTGTTTCTCAAGGTGTTAATATGGCATACAGTGTCGTAAGTTGTCCTAAATTGTCGTACGATGTTCAAAGGACTCGGACGAATTCATTAGGTTTATTATGGAGTTTTAAGTTTATATACGTTATTGTAAGGTGATGTTACGATTTGTAAGGCGTCCTACAATATAATATCGTGAATTTTAAGGTGTTAATATGGCATACAGTGTCATAAGATGTCCTAAATTGTCGTACGATATTCAAAGGACTCGGACGAATTCATTAGGTTTATTATGGAGTTTTAAGTTTATATACGGTATTATAAGGTGTTGTTATGATTTGTAAGGCGTCGTACAATATAATATCGTCTTTTTCAAGGTGTTAATATGGCATACATTGTTGTAAGTTGTCCTAAATTGTCGTACGATAATCAAAGGACTCGGACGAATTCATTAGGTTTATTATGGAGTTTTAAGTTTATATACAGTATTATAAGGTGTTGTTACTTCTTATAAGGCGTCTTACAATATAATAATGTGTTTTTCAAGGTGTTAATATGGGATACAGAGTTGTAAGTTGTCCTAGATTGTCGTACGATGTTCAAAGGACTCGGACGTATTCATTAGGTTTATTATGTAGTTTTAAGTTTATATACGATATTGTAAGGTGATGTTACGATTTGTAAGGCGTCCTACAATATAATATCGTGTTTTTCAAGGTGTTAATATGGCATACAGAGTCGTAAGATGTCCTAAATTGTCGTATGATGTTCAAAGGATTCGAACGAATTCATTAGGTTTTTTATGGAGTTTTAAGATTATATACGGTATTAAAAGGTGTTGTTATTATTTGTAAGGCGTCCTACAATATAATATCGTGTTTCTCTAGGTGTTAATATGGCATACAGTGTCGTAAGTTGTCCTAAATTGTCGTACGATGTTCAAAGGACTCGGACGAATTCATTAGGTTTATTATGGAGTTTTAAGTTTATATACGTTATTGTAAGGTGATGTTACGATTTGTAAGGCGTCCTACAATATAATATCGTGAATTTTAAGGTGTTAATATGGCATACAGTGTCATAAGATGTCCTAAATTGTCGTACGATATTCAAAGGACTCGGACGAATTCATTAGGTTTATTATGGAGTTTTAAGTTTATATACGGTATTATAAGGTGTTGTTATGATTTGTAAGGCGTCGTACAATATAATATCGTCTTTTTCAAGGTGTTAATATGGCATACATTGTTGTAAGTTGTCCTAAATTGTCGTACGATAATCAAAGGACTCGGACGAATTCATTAGGTTTATTATGGAGTTTTAAGTTTATATACAGTATTATAAGGTGTTGTTACTTCTTATAAGGCGTCTTACAATATAATAATGTGTTTTTCAAGGTGTTAATATGGGATACAGAGTTGTAAGTTGTCCTAGATTGTCGTACGATGTTCAAAGGACTCGGACGTATTCATTAGGTTTATTATGTAGTTTTAAGTTTATATACGATATTGTAAGGTGATGTTACGATTTGTAAGGCGTCCTACAATATAATATCGTGTTTTTCAAGGTGTTAATATGGCATACAGAGTCGTAAGATGTCCTAAATTGTCGTATGATGTTCAAAGGATTCGAACGAATTCATTAGGTTTATTATGGAGTTTTAAGATTATATACGGTATTATAAGGTGTTGTTATTATTTGTAAGGCGTCCTACAATATAATATCGTGTTTCTCAAGGTGTTAATATGGCATACAGTGTCGTAAGTTGTCCTAAATTGTCGTACGATGTTCAAAGGACTCGGGCGAATTCATTAGGTTTATTATGGAGTTTTAAGTTTATATACGATATTGTAAGGTGATGTTACGATTTGTAAGGCGTCCTACAATATAATATCGTGTTTTTCAAGGTGTTAATATGGCATACAGTGTCTTAAGATGTCCTAAATTGTCATACGATGTTCAAAGGACTCGGACGAATTCATTAGGTTTATTATGGAGTTTTAAGTTTATATACGGTATTATAAGGTGTTGTTATGATTTGTAAGGCGTCCTACAATATAATATCGTCTTTTTCAAGGTGTTAATATGGCATACATTGTCGTAAGTTGTCCTAAATTGTCGTACGATATTCAAAGGACTCGGACGAATTCATTAGGTTTATTATGGAGTTTTAAGTTTATATACGTTATTGTAAGGTGATGTTACGATTTGTAAGGCGTCCTACAATATAATATCGTGAATTTTAAGGTGTTAATATGGCATACAGTGTCGTAAGATGTCCTAAATTGTCGTACGATATTCAAAGGACTCGGACGAATTCATTAGGTTTATTATGGAGTTTTAAGTTTATATACGGTATTATAAGGTGTTGTTATGATTTGTAAGGCGTCGTACAATATAATATCGTCTTTTTCAAGGTGTTAATATGGCATACATTGTTGTAAGTTGTCCTAAATTGTCGTACGATATTCAAAGGACTCGGACGAATTCATTAGGTTTATTATGGAGTTTTAAGTTTATATACGGTATTATAAGGTGTTGTTACTTCTTATAAGGCGTCCTACAATATAATAATGTGTTTTTCAAGGTGTTAATATGGGATACAGAGTTGTAAGTTGTCCTAGATTGTCGTACGCTGTTCAAAGGACTCGGACGAATTCATTAGGTTTATTATGTAGTTATAAGTTTATATACGATATTGTAAGGTGATGTTACGATTTGTAAGGCGTCCTACAATATAATATCGTGTTTTTCAAGGTGTTAATATGGCATACAGAGTCGTAAGATGTCCTAAATTGTCGTATGATGTTCAAAGGATTCGAACGAATTCATTAGGTTTATTATGGAGTTTTAAGATTATATACGGTATTATAAGGTGTTGTTATTATTTGTAAGGCGTCCTACAATATAATATCGTGTTTCTCAAGGTGTTAATATGGCATATAGTGTCGTAAGTTGTCCTAAATTGTCGTACGATGTTCAAAGGACTCGGAAGAATTCATTAGGTTTATTATGGAGTTTTAAGTTTATATACGATATTGTAAGGTGATGTTACGATTTGTAAGGCGTCCTACAATATAATATCGTGTTTTTCAAGGTGTTAATATGGCATACAGTGTCTTAAGATGTCCTAAATTGTCATACGATGTTCAAAGGACTCGGACGAATTCATTAGGTTTATTATGGAGTTTTAAGTTTATATACGGTATTATAAGGTGTTGTTATGATTTGTAAGGCGTCCTACAATATAATATCGTCTTTTTCAAGGTGTTAATATGGCATACATTGTCGTAAGTTGTCCTAAATTGTCGTACGATATTCAAAGGACTCGGACGAATTCATTAGGTTTATTATGGAGTTTTAAGTTTATATACGTTATTGTAAGGTGATGTTACGATTTGTAAGGCGTCCTACAATATAATATCGTGAATTTTAAGGTGTTAATATGGCATACAGTGTCGTAAGATGTCCTAAATTGTCGTACGATATTCAAAGGACTCGGACGAATTCATTAGGTTTATTATGGAGTTTTAAGTTTATATACGGTATTATAAGGTGTTGTTATGATTTGTAAGGCGTCGTACAATATAATATCGTCTTTTTCAAGGTGTTAATATGGCATACATTGTTGTAAGTTGTCCTAAATTGTCGTACGATATTCAAAGGACTCGGACGAATTCATTAGGTTTATTATGGAGTTTTAAGTTTATATACGGTATTATAAGGTGTTGTTACTTCTTATAAGGCGTCCTACAATATAATAATGTGTTTTTCAAGGTGTTAATATGGGATACAGAGTTGTAAGTTGTCCTAGATTGTCGTACGATGTTCAAAGGACTCGGACGTATTCATTAGGTTTATTATGTAGTCTTAAGTTTATATACGTTATTGTAAGGTGATGTTACGATTTGTAAGGCGTCCTACAATATAATATCGTGTTTTTCAAGGTGTTAATATGGCATACAGAGTCGTAAGATGTCCTAAATTGTCGTATGATGTTCAAAGGATTCGAACGAATTCATTAGGTTTATTATGGAGTTTTAAGATTATATACGGTATTATAAGGTGTTGTTATTATTTGTAAGGCGTCCTACAATATAATATCGTGTTTCTCAAGGTGTTAATATGGCATACAGTGTCGTAAGTTGTCCTAAATTGTCGTACGATGTTCAAAGGACTCGGACGAATTCATTAGGTTTATTATGGAGTTTTAAGTTTATATACGATATTGTAAGGTGATGTTACGATTTGTAAGGCGTCCTACAATATAATATCGTGTTTTTCAAGGTGTTAATATGGCATACAGTGTCTTAAGATGTCCTAAATTGTCATACGATGTTCAAAGGACTCGGACGAATTCATTAGGTTTATTATGGAGTTTTAAGTTTATATACGGTATTATAAGGTGTTGTTATGATTTGTAAGGCGTCCTACAATATAATATCGTCTTTTTCAAGGTGTTAATATGGGCATACATTGTCGTAAGTTGTCCTAAATTGTCGTACGATATTCAAAGGACTCAGACGAATTCATTAGGTTTATTATGGAGTTTTAAGTTTATATACGGTTTTGTAAGGTGTTGTTACTATTTATAAGGCGTCCTACAATATAATAATGTGTTTTTCAAGGTGTTAATATGGCATACAGTGTCGTAAGTTGTCTTAAATTGTCGTACGATGTTCAAAGGACTCGGACGAATTCATTAGGTTTATTATGGAGTTTTAAGTTTATATACGTTATTGTAAGGTGATGTTACGATTTGTAAGGCGTCCTACAATATAATATCGTGAATTTTAAGGTGTTAATATGGCATATAGTGTCGTAAGATGTCCTAAATTGTCGTACGATGTTCAAAGGACTCGGACGAATTCATTAGGTTTATTATGGAGTTTTAAGTTTATATACGGTATTATAAGGTGTTGTTATGATTTGTAAGGCGTCCTACAATATAATATCGTCTTTTTCAAGGTGTTAATATGGCATACATTGTTGTAAGTTGTCCTAAATTGTCGTACGATATTCAAAGGACTCGGACGAATTCATTAGGTTTATTATGGAGTTTTAAGTTTATATACGGTTTTGAAAGGTGTTGTTACTATTTATAAGGCGTCCTACAATATAATAATCTGTTTTTCAAGGTGTTAATATGGGATACAGAGTTGTAAGATGTCATAAATTGTCGTACGATGTTCAAAGGACTCGTACGAATTCATTAGATTTGTTATGAAGTTTTACGTTTATATACGGTATTAGAAGGTGTTGTTGTGATTTGTAAGGCGTCCTACAATATAATAACGTGCTTTTTAAGGTGTTAATATGGCATACAAAGTCGTAAGATGTCCTAAATTGTCGTATGATGTTCAAAGGATTCGAACGAATTTATTAGGTTTATTATGGAGTTTTAAGTTTATATACGGTATTATAAGGTGTTCTTATGATTTGTAAGGCGTCCTACAATATAATAACGTGCTTTTCAAGGTGTTAATATGGCATACAGAGTCGTAAGATGTCCTAAATTGTCGTATGATGTTCAAAGGATTCGAACGAATTCATTAGGTTTATTATGGAGTTTTAAGATTATATACGGTATTATAAGGTGTTGTTATTATTTGTAAGGCGTCCTACAATATAATATCGTGTTTTTCAAGGTGTTAATATGGCATACAGTGTCGTAAGTTGTCCTAAATTGTCGTACGATGTTCAAAGGACTCGGACGAATTCACTAGGTTTATTATGGAGTTTTAAGTTTATATACGATATTGTAAGGTGATGCTACGATTTGTAAGGCGTCCTACAATATAATATCGTGTTTTTCAAGGTGTTAATATGGCATACAGTGTCTTAAGATGTCCTAAATTGTCATACGATGTTCAAAGGACTCGGACGAATTCATTAGGTTTATTATGGAGTTTTAAGTTTATATACGGTATTATAAGGTGTTGTTATGATTTGTAAGGCGTCCTACAATATAATATCGTCTTTTTCAAGGTGTTAATATGGCATACATTGTCGTAAGTTGTCCTAAATTGTCGTACGATATTCAAAGGACTCGGACGAATTCATTAGGTTTATCATGGAGTTTTAAGTTTATATACGGTTTTGTAAGGTGTTGTTACTATTTATAAGGCGTCCTACAATATAATAATGTGTTTTTCAAGGTGTTAATATGGCATACAGTGTCGTAAGTTGTCTTAAATTGTCGTACGATGTTCAAAGGACTCGGACGAATTCATTAGGTTTATTATGGAGTTTTAAGTTTATATACGGTTTTGAAAGGTGTTGTTACTATTTATAAGGCGTCCTACAATATAATAATCTGTTTTTCAAGGTGTTAATATGGGATACAGAGTTGTAAGATGTCATAAATTGTCGTACGATGTTCAAAGGACTCGTACGAATTCATTAGATTTGTTATGAAGTTTTACGTTTATATACGGTATTAGAAGGCGTTGTTATGATTTGTAAGGCGTCCTACAATATAATAACGTGCTTTTTAAGGTGTTAATATGGCATACAAAGTCGTAAGATGTCCTAAATTGTCGTATGATGTTCAAAGGATTCGAACGAATTTATTAGGTTTATTATGGAGTTTTAAGTTTATATAAGGTATTATAAGGTGTTCTTATGATTTGTAAGGCGTCCTACAATATAATAACGTGTTTTTCAAGGTGTTAATATGGCATACAGAGTCGTAAGATGTCCTAAATTGTCGTATGATGTTCAAAGGATTCGAACGAATTCATTAGGTTTATTATGGAGTTTTAAGATTATATACGGTATTATAAGGTGTTGTTATTATTTGTAAGGCGTCCTACAATATAATATCGTGTTTTTCAAGGTGTTAATATGGCATACAGTGTCGTAAGTTGTCCTAAATTGTCGTACGATGTTCAAAGGACTCGGACGAATTCATTAGGTTTATTATGGAGTTTTAAGTTTATATACGATATTGTAAGGTGATGTTACGATTTGTAAGGCGTCCTACAATATAATATCGTGTTTTTCAAGGTGTTAATATGGCATACAGTGTCTTAAGATGTCCTAAATTGTCATACGATGTTCAAAGGACTCGGACGAATTCATTAGGTTTATTATGGAGTTTTAAGTTTATATACGGTATTATAAGGTGTTGTTATGATTTGTAAGGCGTCCTACAATATAATATCGTCTTTTTCAAGGTGTTAATATGGGCATACATTGTCGTAAGTTGTCCTAAATTGTCGTACGATATTCAAAGGACTCAGACGAATTCATTAGGTTTATTATGGAGTTTTAAGTTTATATACGGTTTTGTAAGGTGTTGTTACTATTTATAAGGCGTCCTACAATATAATAATGTGTTTTTCAAGGTGTTAATATGGCATACAGTGTCGTAAGTTGTCTTAAATTGTCGTACGATGTTCAAAGGACTCGGACGAATTCATTAGGTTTATTATGGAGTTTTAAGTTTATATACGTTATTGTAAGGTGATGTTACGATTTGTAAGGCGTCCTACAATATAATATCGTGAATTTTAAGGTGTTAATATGGCATATAGTGTCGTAAGATGTCCTAAATTGTCGTACGATGTTCAAAGGACTCGGACGAATTCATTAGGTTTATTATGGAGTTTTAAGTTTATATACGGTATTATAAGGTGTTGTTATGATTTGTAAGGCGTCCTACAATATAATATCGTCTTTTTCAAGGTGTTAATATGGCATACATTGTTGTAAGTTGTCCTAAATTGTCGTACGATATTCAAAGGACTCGGACGAATTCATTAGGTTTATTATGGAGTTTTAAGTTTATATACGGTTTTGAAAGGTGTTGTTACTATTTATAAGGCGTCCTACAATATAATAATCTGTTTTTCAAGGTGTTAATATGGGATACAGAGTTGTAAGATGTCATAAATTGTCGTACGATGTTCAAAGGACTCGTACGAATTCATTAGATTTGTTATGAAGTTTTACGTTTATATACGGTATTAGAAGGTGTTGTTGTGATTTGTAAGGCGTCCTACAATATAATAACGTGCTTTTTAAGGTGTTAATATGGCATACAAAGTCGTAAGATGTCCTAAATTGTCGTATGATGTTCAAAGGATTCGAACGAATTTATTAGGTTTATTATGGAGTTTTAAGTTTATATACGGTATTATAAGGTGTTCTTATGATTTGTAACGCGTCCTACAATATAATAACGTGCTTTTCAAGGTGTTAATATGGCATACAGAGTCGTAAGATGTCCTAAATTGTCGTATGATGTTCAAAGGATTCGAACGAATTCATTAGGTTTATTATGGAGTTTTAAGATTATATACGGTATTATAAGGTGTTGTTATTATTTGTAAGGCGTCCTACAATATAATATCGTGTTTTTCAAGGTGTTAATATGGCATACAGTGTCGTAAGTTGTCCTAAATTGTCGTACGATGTTCAAAGGACTCGGACGAATTCACTAGGTTTATTATGGAGTTTTAAGTTTATATACGATATTGTAAGGTGATGCTACGATTTGTAAGGCGTCCTACAATATAATATCGTGTTTTTCAAGGTGTTAATATGGCATACAGTGTCTTAAGATGTCCTAAATTGTCATACGATGTTCAAAGGACTCGGACGAATTCATTAGGTTTATTATGGAGTTTTAAGTTTATATACGGTATTATAAGGTGTTGTTATGATTTGTAAGGCGTCCTACAATATAATATCGTCTTTTTCAAGGTGTTAATATGGCATACATTGTCGTAAGTTGTCCTAAATTGTCGTACGATATTCAAAGGACTCGGACGAATTCATTAGGTTTATCATGGAGTTTTAAGTTTATATACGGTTTTGTAAGGTGTTGTTACTATTTATAAGGCGTCCTACAATATAATAATGTGTTTTTCAAGGTGTTAATATGGCATACAGTGTCGTAAGTTGTCTTAAATTGTCGTACGATGTTCAAAGGACTCGGACGAATTCATTAGGTTTATTATGGAGTTTTAAGTTTATATACGGTTTTGAAAGGTGTTGTTACTATTTATAAGGCGTCCTACAATATAATAATCTGTTTTTCAAGGTGTTAATATGGGATACAGAGTTGTAAGATGTCATAAATTGTCGTACGATGTTCAAAGGACTCGTACGAATTCATTAGATTTGTTATGAAGTTTTACGTTTATATACGGTATTAGAAGGCGTTGTTATGATTTGTAAGGCGTCCTACAATATAATAACGTGCTTTTTAAGGTGTTAATATGGCATACAAAGTCGTAAGATGTCCTAAATTGTCGTATGATGTTCAAAGGATTCGAACGAATTTATTAGGTTTATTATGGAGTTTTAAGTTTATATAAGGTATTATAAGGTGTTCTTATGATTTGTAAGGCGTCCTACAATATAATAACGTGTTTTTCAAGGTGTTAATATGGCATACAGAGTCGTAAGATGTCCTAAATTGTCGTATGATGTTCAAAGGATTCGAACGAATTCATTAGGTTTATTATGGAGTTTTAAGATTATATACGGTATTATAAGGTGTTGTTATTATTTGTAAGGCGTCCTACAATATAATATCGTGTTTTTCAAGGTGTTAATATGGCATACAGTGTCGTAAGTTGTCCTAAATTGTCGTACGATGTTCAAAGGACTCGGACGAATTCATTAGGTTTATTATGGAGTTTTAAGTTTATATACGATATTGTAAGGTGATGTTACGATTTGTAAGGCGTCCTACAATATAATATCGTGTTTTTCAAGGTGTTAATATGGCATACAGTGTCTTAAGATGTCCTAAATTGTCATACGATGTTCAAAGGACTCGGACGAATTCATTAGGTTTATTATGGAGTTTTAAGTTTATATACGGTATTATAAGGTGTTGTTATGATTTGTAAGGCGTCCTACAATATAATATCGTCTTTTTCAAGGTGTTAATATGGGCATACATTGTCGTAAGTTGTCCTAAATTGTCGTACGATATTCAAAGGACTCAGACGAATTCATTAGGTTTATTATGGAGTTTTAAGTTTATATACGGTTTTGTAAGGTGTTGTTACTATTTATAAGGCGTCCTACAATATAATAATGTGTTTTTCAAGGTGTTAATATGGCATACAGTGTCGTAAGTTGTCTTAAATTGTCGTACGATGTTCAAAGGACTCGGACGAATTCATTAGGTTTATTATGGAGTTTTAAGTTTATATACGTTATTGTAAGGTGATGTTACGATTTGTAAGGCGTCCTACAATATAATATCGTGAATTTTAAGGTGTTAATATGGCATATAGTGTCGTAAGATGTCCTAAATTGTCGTACGATGTTCAAAGGACTCGGACGAATTCATTAGGTTTATTATGGAGTTTTAAGTTTATATACGGTATTATAAGGTGTTGTTATGATTTGTAAGGCGTCCTACAATATAATATCGTCTTTTTCAAGGTGTTAATATGGCATACATTGTTGTAAGTTGTCCTAAATTGTCGTACGATATTCAAAGGACTCGGACGAATTCATTAGGTTTATTATGGAGTTTTAAGTTTATATACGGTTTTGAAAGGTGTTGTTACTATTTATAAGGCGTCCTACAATATAATAATCTGTTTTTCAAGGTGTTAATATGGGATACAGAGTTGTAAGATGTCATAAATTGTCGTACGATGTTCAAAGGACTCGTACGAATTCATTAGATTTGTTATGAAGTTTTACGTTTATATACGGTATTAGAAGGTGTTGTTGTGATTTGTAAGGCGTCCTACAATATAATAACGTGCTTTTTAAGGTGTTAATATGGCATACAAAGTCGTAAGATGTCCTAAATTGTCGTATGATGTTCAAAGGATTCGAACGAATTTATTAGGTTTATTATGGAGTTTTAAGTTTATATACGGTATTATAAGGTGTTCTTATGATTTGTAACGCGTCCTACAATATAATAACGTGCTTTTCAAGGTGTTAATATGGCATACAGAGTCGTAAGATGTCCTAAATTGTCGTATGATGTTCAAAGGATTCGAACGAATTCATTAGGTTTATTATGGAGTTTTAAGATTATATACGGTATTATAAGGTGTTGTTATTATTTGTAAGGCGTCCTACAATATAATATCGTGTTTTTCAAGGTGTTAATATGGCATACAGTGTCGTAAGTTGTCCTAAATTGTCGTACGATGTTCAAAGGACTCGGACGAATTCACTAGGTTTATTATGGAGTTTTAAGTTTATATACGATATTGTAAGGTGATGCTACGATTTGTAAGGCGTCCTACAATATAATATCGTGTTTTTCAAGGTGTTAATATGGCATACAGTGTCTTAAGATGTCCTAAATTGTCATACGATGTTCAAAGGACTCGGACGAATTCATTAGGTTTATTATGGAGTTTTAAGTTTATATACGGTATTATAAGGTGTTGTTATGATTTGTAAGGCGTCCTACAATATAATATCGTCTTTTTCAAGGTGTTAATATGGCATACATTGTCGTAAGTTGTCCTAAATTGTCGTACGATATTCAAAGGACTCGGACGAATTCATTAGGTTTATCATGGAGTTTTAAGTTTATATACGGTTTTGTAAGGTGTTGTTACTATTTATAAGGCGTCCTACAATATAATAATGTGTTTTTCAAGGTGTTAATATGGCATACAGTGTCGTAAGTTGTCTTAAATTGTCGTACGATGTTCAAAGGACTCGGACGAATTCATTAGGTTTATTATGGAGTTTTAAGTTTATATACGGTTTTGAAAGGTGTTGTTACTATTTATAAGGCGTCCTACAATATAATAATCTGTTTTTCAAGGTGTTAATATGGGATACAGAGTTGTAAGATGTCATAAATTGTCGTACGATGTTCAAAGGACTCGTACGAATTCATTAGATTTGTTATGAAGTTTTACGTTTATATACGGTATTAGAAGGCGTTGTTATGATTTGTAAGGCGTCCTACAATATAATAACGTGCTTTTTAAGGTGTTAATATGGCATACAAAGTCGTAAGATGTCCTAAATTGTCGTATGATGTTCAAAGGATTCGAACGAATTTATTAGGTTTATTATGGAGTTTTAAGTTTATATAAGGTATTATAAGGTGTTCTTATGATTTGTAAGGCGTCCTACAATATAATAACGTGTTTTTCAAGGTGTTAATATGGCATACAGAGTCGTAAGATGTCCTAAATTGTCGTATGATGTTCAAAGGATTCGAACGAATTCATTAGGTTTATTATGGAGTTTTAAGATTATATACGGTATTATAAGGTGTTGTTATTATTTGTAAGGCGTCCTACAATATAATATCGTGTTTTTCAAGGTGTTAATATGGCATACAGTGTCGTAAGTTGTCCTAAATTGTCGTACGATGTTCAAAGGACTCGGACGAATTCATTAGGTTTATTATGGAGTTTTAAGTTTATATACGATATTGTAAGGTGATGTTACGATTTGTAAGGCGTCCTACAATATAATATCGTGTTTTTCAAGGTGTTAATATGGCATACAGTGTCTTAAGATGTCCTAAATTGTCATACGATGTTCAAAGGACTCGGACGAATTCATTAGGTTTATTATGGAGTTTTAAGTTTATATACGGTATTATAAGGTGTTGTTATGATTTGTAAGGCGTCCTACAATATAATATCGTCTTTTTCAAGGTGTTAATATGGCATACATTGTCGTAAGTTGTACTAAATTGTCGTACGATATTCAAAGGACTCGGACGAATTCATTAGGTTTATCATGGAGTTTTAAGTTTATATACGGTTTTGTAAGGTGTTGTTACTATTTATAAGGCGTCCTACAATATAATAATGTGTTTTTCAAGGTGTTAATATGGCATACAGTGTCGTAAGTTGTCTTAAATTGTCGTACGATGTTCAAAGGACTCGGACGAATTCATTAGGTTTATTATGGAGTTTTAAGTTTATATACGGTTTTGAAAGGTGTTGTTACTATTTATAAGGCGTCCTACAATATAATAATCTGTTTTTCAAGGTGTTAATATGGGATACAGAGTTGTAAGATGTCATAGATTGTCGTACGATGTTCAAAGGACTCGTACGAATTCATTAGATTTGTTATGAAGTTTTACGTTTATATACGGTATTAGAAGGTGTTGTTATGATTTGTAAGGCGTCCTACAATATAATAACGTGCTTTTTAAGGTGTTAATATGGCATACAAAGTCGTAAGATGTCCTAAATTGTCGTATGATGTTCAAAGGATTCGAACGAATTTATTAGGTTTATTGTGGAGTTTTAAGTTTATATACGGTATTATAAGGTGTTCTTATGATTTGTAAGGCGTCCTACAATATAATAACGTGCTTTTCAAGGTGTTAATATGGCATACAGAGTCGTAAGATGTCCTAAATTGTCGTATGATGTTCAAAGGATTCGAACGAATTCATTAGGTTTATTATGGAGTTTTAAGATTATATACGGTATTATAAGGTGTTGTTATTATTTGTAAGGCGTCCTACAATATAATATCGTGTTTTTCAAGGTGTTAATATGGCATACAGTGTCGTAAGTTGTCCTAAATTGTCGTACGATGTTCAAAGGACTCGGACGAATTCATTAGGTTTATTATGGAGTTTTAAGTTTATATACGATATTGTAAGGTGATGTTACGATTTGTAAGGCGTCCTACAATATAATATCGTGTTTTTCAAGGTGTTAATATGGCATACAGTGTCTTAAGATGTCCTAAATTGTCATACGATGTTCAAAGGACTCGGACGAATTCATTAGGTTTATTATGGAGTTTTAAGTTTATATACGGTATTATAAGGTGTTGTTATGATTTGTAAGGCGTCCTACAATATAATATCGTCTTTTTCAAGGTGTTAATATGGCATACATTGTTGTAAGTTGTCCTAAATTGTCGTACGATATTCAAAGGACTCGGACGAATTCATTAGGTTTATTATGGAGTTTTAAGTTTATATACGGTATTATAAGGTGTTGTTATGATTTGTAAGGCGTCCTACAATATAATATCGTCTTTTTCAAGGTGTTAATATGGCATACATTGTCGTAAGTTGTCCTAAATTGTCGTACGATATTCAAAGGACTCGGACGAATTCATTAGGTTTATCATGGAGTTTTAAGTTTATATACGGTTTTGTAAGGTGTTGTTACTATTTATAAGGCGTCCTACAATATAATAATGTGTTTTTCAAGGTGTTAATATGGCATACAGTGTCGTAAGTTGTCTTAAATTGCCGTACGATGTTCAAAGGACTCGGACGAATTCATTAGGTTTATTATGGAGTTTTAAGTTTATATACGGTTTTGAAAGGTGTTGTTACTATTTATAAGGCGTCCTACAATATAATAATCTGTTTTTCAAGGTGTTAATATGGGATACAGAGTTGTAAGATGTCATAGATTGTCGTACGATGTTCAAAGGACTCGTACGAATTCATTAGATTTGTTATGAAGTTTTACGTTTATATACGGTATTAGAAGGTGTTGTTATGATTTGTAAGGCGTCCTACAATATAATAACGTGCTTTTTAAGGTGTTAATATGGCATACAAAGTCGTAAGATGTCCTAAATTGTCGTATGATGTTCAAAGGATTCGAACGAATTTATTAGGTTTATTATGGAGTTTTAAGTTTATATACGGTATTATAAGGTGTTCTTATGATTTGTAAGGCGTCCTACAATATAATAACGTGCTTTTCAAGGTGTTAATATGGCATACAGAGTCGTAAGATGTCCTAAATTGTCGTATGATGTTCAAAGGATTCGAACGAATTCATTAGGTTTATTATGGAGTTTTAAGATTATATACGGTATTATAAGGTGTTGTTATTATTTGTAAGGCGTCCTACAATATAATATCGTGTTTTTCAAGGTGTTAATATGGCATACATTGTCGTAAGTTGTCCTAAATTGTCGTACGATATTCAAAGGACTCGGACGAATTCATTAGGTTTATCATGGAGTTTTAAGTTTATATACGGTTTTGTAAGGTGTTGTTACTATTTATAAGGCGTCCTACAATATAATAATGTGTTTTTCAAGGTGTTAATATGGCATACAGTGTCGTAAGTTGTCTTAAATTGCCGTACGATGTTCAAAGGACTCGGACGAATTCATTAGGTTTATTATGGAGTTTTAAGTTTATATACGGTTTTGAAAGGTGTTGTTACTATTTATAAGGCGTCCTACAATATAATAATCTGTTTTTCAAGGTGTTAATATGGGATACAGAGTTGTAAGATGTCATAGATTGTCGTACGATGTTCAAAGGACTCGTACGAATTCATTAGATTTGTTATGAAGTTTTACGTTTATATACGGTATTAGAAGGTGTTGTTATGATTTGTAAGGCGTCCTACAATATAATAACGTGCTTTTTAAGGTGTTAATATGGCATACAAAGTCGTAAGATGTCCTAAATTGTCGTATGATGTTCAAAGGATTCGAACGAATTTATTAGGTTTATTATGGAGTTTTAAGTTTATATACGGTATTATAAGGTGTTCTTATGATTTGTAAGGCGTCCTACAATATAATAACGTGCTTTTCAAGGTGTTAATATGGCATACAGAGTCGTAAGATGTCCTAAATTGTCGTATGATGTTCAAAGGATTCGAACGAATTCATTAGGTTTATTATGGAGTTTTAAGATTATATACGGTATTATAAGGTGTTGTTATTATTTGTAAGGCGTCCTACAATATAATATCGTGTTTTTCAAGGTGTTAATATGGCATACAGTGTCGTAAGTTGTCCTAAATTGTCGTACGATGTTCAAAGGACTCGGACGAATTCATTAGGTTTATTATGGAGTTTTAAGTTTATATACGATATTGTAAGGTGATGTTACGATTTGTAAGGCGTCCTACAATATAATATCGTGTTTTTCAAGGTGTTAATATGGCATACAGTGTCTTAAGATGTCCTAAATTGTCATACGATGTTCAAAGGACTCGGACGAATTCATTAGGTTTATTATGGAGTTTTAAGTTTATATACGGTATTATAAGGTGTTGTTATGATTTGTAAGGCGTCCTACAATATAATATCGTCTTTTTCAAGGTGTTAATATGGCATACATTGTTGTAAGTTGTCCTAAATTGTCGTACGATATTCAAAGGACTCGGACGAATTCATTAGGTTTATTATGGAGTTTTAAGTTTATATACGGTATTATAAGGTGTTGTTATGATTTGTAAGGCGTCCTACAATATAATATCGTCTTTTTCAAGGTGTTAATATGGCATACATTGTCGTAAGTTGTCCTAAATTGTCGTACGATATTCAAAGGACTCGGACGAATTCATTAGGTTTATCATGGAGTTTTAAGTTTATATACGGTTTTGTAAGGTGTTGTTACTATTTATAAGGCGTCCTACAATATAATAATGTGTTTTTCAAGGTGTTAATATGGCATACAGTGTCGTAAGTTGTCTTAAATTGTCGTACGATGTTCAAAGGACTCGGACGAATTCATTAGGTTTATTATGGAGTTTTAAGTTTATATACGGTTTTGAAAGGTGTTGTTACTATTTATAAGGCGTCCTACAATATAATAATCTGTTTTTCAAGGTGTTAATATGGGATACAGAGTTGTAAGATGTCATAAATTGTCGTACGATGTTCAAAGGACTCGTACGAATTCATTAGATTTGTTATGAAGTTTTACGTTTATATACGGTATTAGAAGGCGTTGTTATGATTTGTAAGGCGTCCTACAATATAATAACGTGCTTTTTAAGGTGTTAATATGGCATACAAAGTCGTAAGATGTCCTAAATTGTCGTATGATGTTCAAAGGATTCGAACGAATTTATTAGGTTTATTATGGAGTTTTAAGTTTATATAAGGTATTATAAGGTGTTCTTATGATTTGTAAGGCGTCCTACAATATAATAACGTGTTTTTCAAGGTGTTAATATGGCATACAGAGTCGTAAGATGTCCTAAATTGTCGTATGATGTTCAAAGGATTCGAACGAATTCATTAGGTTTATTATGGAGTTTTAAGATTATATACGGTATTATAAGGTGTTGTTATTATTTGTAAGGTGTCCTACAATATAATATCGTGTTTTTCAAGGTGTTAATATGGCATACAGTGTCGTAAGTTGTCCTAAATTGTCGTACGATGTTCAAAGGACTCGGACGAATTCATTAGGTTTATTATGGAGTTTTAAGTTTATATACGATATTGTAAGGTGATGTTACGATTTGTAAGGCGTCCTACAATATAATATCGTGTTTTTCAAGGTGTTAATATGGCATACAGTGTCTTAAGATGTCCTAAATTGTCATACGATGTTCAAAGGACTCGGACGAATTCATTAGGTTTATTATGGAGTTTTAAGTTTATATACGGTATTATAAGGTGTTGTTATGATTTGTAAGGCGTCCTACAATATAATATCGTCTTTTTCAAGGTGTTAATATGGCATACATTGTCGTAAGTTGTACTAAATTGTCGTACGATATTCAAAGGACTCGGACGAATTCATTAGGTTTATCATGGAGTTTTAAGTTTATATACGGTTTTGTAAGGTGTTGTTACTATTTATAAGGCGTCCTACAATATAATAATGTGTTTTTCAAGGTGTTAATATGGCATACAGTGTCGTAAGTTGTCTTAAATTGCCGTACGATGTTCAAAGGACTCGGACGAATTCATTAGGTTTATTATGGAGTTTTAAGTTTATATACGGTTTTGAAAGGTGTTGTTACTATTTATAAGGCGTCCTACAATATAATAATCTGTTTTTCAAGGTGTTAATATGGGATACAGAGTTGTAAGATGTCATAGATTGTCGTACGATGTTCAAAGGACTCGTACGAATTCATTAGATTTGTTATGAAGTTTTACGTTTATATACGGTATTAGAAGGTGTTGTTATGATTTGTAAGGCGTCCTACAATATAATAACGTGCTTTTTAAGGTGTTAATATGGCATACAAAGTCGTAAGATGTCCTAAATTGTCGTATGATGTTCAAAGGATTCGAACGAATTTATTAGGTTTATTATGGAGTTTTAAGTTTATATACGGTATTATAAGGTGTTCTTATGATTTGTAACGCGTCCTACAATATAATAACGTGCTTTTCAAGGTGTTAATATGGCATACAGAGTCGTAAGATGTACTAAATTGTCGTATGATGTTCAAAGGATTCGAACGAATTCATTAGGTTTATTATGGAGTTTTAAGATTATATACGGTATTATAAGGTGTTGTTATTATTTGTAAGGCGTCCTACAATATAATATCGTGTTTTTCAAGGTGTTAATATGGCATACAGTGTCGTAAGTTGTCCTAAATTGTCGTACGATGTTCAAAGGACTCGGACGAATTCATTAGGTTTATTATGGAGTTTTAAGTTTATATACGATATTGTAAGGTGATGTTACGATTTGTAAGGCGTCCTACAATATAATATCGTGTTTTTCAAGGTGTTAATATGGCATACAGTGTCTTAAGATGTCCTAAATTGTCATACGATGTTCAAAGGACTCGGACGAATTCATTAGGTTTATTATGGAGTTTTAAGTTTATATACGGTATTATAAGGTGTTGTTATGATTTGTAAGGCGTCCTACAATATAATATCGTCTTTTTCAAGGTGTTAATATGGCATACATTGTTGTAAGTTGTCCTAAATTGTCGTACGATATTCAAAGGACTCGGACGAATTCATTAGGTTTATTATGGAGTTTTAAGTTTATATACGGTATTATAAGGTGTTGTTATGATTTGTAAGGCGTCCTACAATATAATATCGTCTTTTTCAAGGTGTTAATATGGCATACATTGTCGTAAGTTGTCCTAAATTGTCGTACGATATTCAAAGGACTCGGACGAATTCATTAGGTTTATCATGGAGTTTTAAGTTTATATACGGTTTTGTAAGGTGTTGTTACTATTTATAAGGCGTCCTACAATATAATAATGTGTTTTTCAAGGTGTTAATATGGCATACAGTGTCGTAAGTTGTCTTAAATTGTCGTACGATGTTCAAAGGACTCGGACGAATTCATTAGGTTTATTATGGAGTTTTAAGTTTATATACGGTTTTGAAAGGTGTTGTTACTATTTATAAGGCGTCCTACAATATAATAATCTGTTTTTCAAGGTGTTAATATGGGATACAGAGTTGTAAGATGTCATAAATTGTCGTACGATGTTCAAAGGACTCGTACGAATTCATTAGATTTGTTATGAAGTTTTACGTTTATATACGGTATTAGAAGGCGTTGTTATGATTTGTAAGGCGTCCTACAATATAATAACGTGCTTTTTAAGGTGTTAATATGGCATACAAAGTCGTAAGATGTCCTAAATTGTCGTATGATGTTCAAAGGATTCGAACGAATTTATTAGGTTTATTATGGAGTTTTAAGTTTATATAAGGTATTATAAGGTGTTCTTATGATTTGTAAGGCGTCCTACAATATAATAACGTGTTTTTCAAGGTGTTAATATGGCATACAGAGTCGTAAGATGTCCTAAATTGTCGTATGATGTTCAAAGGATTCGAACGAATTCATTAGGTTTATTATGGAGTTTTAAGATTATATACGGTATTATAAGGTGTTGTTATTATTTGTAAGGTGTCCTACAATATAATATCGTGTTTTTCAAGGTGTTAATATGGCATACAGTGTCGTAAGTTGTCCTAAATTGTCGTACGATGTTCAAAGGACTCGGACGAATTCATTAGGTTTATTATGGAGTTTTAAGTTTATATACGATATTGTAAGGTGATGTTACGATTTGTAAGGCGTCCTACAATATAATATCGTGTTTTTCAAGGTGTTAATATGGCATACAGTGTCTTAAGATGTCCTAAATTGTCATACGATGTTCAAAGGACTCGGACGAATTCATTAGGTTTATTATGGAGTTTTAAGTTTATATACGGTATTATAAGGTGTTGTTATGATTTGTAAGGCGTCCTACAATATAATATCGTCTTTTTCAAGGTGTTAATATGGCATACATTGTCGTAAGTTGTACTAAATTGTCGTACGATATTCAAAGGACTCGGACGAATTCATTAGGTTTATCATGGAGTTTTAAGTTTATATACGGTTTTGTAAGGTGTTGTTACTATTTATAAGGCGTCCTACAATATAATAATGTGTTTTTCAAGGTGTTAATATGGCATACAGTGTCGTAAGTTGTCTTAAATTGCCGTACGATGTTCAAAGGACTCGGACGAATTCATTAGGTTTATTATGGAGTTTTAAGTTTATATACGGTTTTGAAAGGTGTTGTTACTATTTATAAGGCGTCCTACAATATAATAATCTGTTTTTCAAGGTGTTAATATGGGATACAGAGTTGTAAGATGTCATAGATTGTCGTACGATGTTCAAAGGACTCGTACGAATTCATTAGATTTGTTATGAAGTTTTACGTTTATATACGGTATTAGAAGGTGTTGTTATGATTTGTAAGGCGTCCTACAATATAATAACGTGCTTTTTAAGGTGTTAATATGGCATACAAAGTCGTAAGATGTCCTAAATTGTCGTATGATGTTCAAAGGATTCGAACGAATTTATTAGGTTTATTATGGAGTTTTAAGTTTATATACGGTATTATAAGGTGTTCTTATGATTTGTAACGCGTCCTACAATATAATAACGTGCTTTTCAAGGTGTTAATATGGCATACAGAGTCGTAAGATGTCCTAAATTGTCGTATGATGTTCAAAGGATTCGAACGAATTCATTAGGTTTATTATGGAGTTTTAAGATTATATACGGTATTATAAGGTGTTGTTATTATTTGTAAGGCGTCCTACAATATAATATCGTGTTTTTCAAGGTGTTAATATGGCATACAGTGTCGTAAGTTGTCCTAAATTGTCGTACGATGTTCAAAGGACTCGGACGAATTCATTAGGTTTATTATGGAGTTTTAAGTTTATATACGATATTGTAAGGTGATGTTACGATTTGTAAGGCGTCCTACAATATAATATCGTGTTTTTCAAGGTGTTAATATTGCATACAGTGTCTTAAGATGTCCTAAATTGTCATACGATGTTCAAAGGACTCGGACGAATTCATTAGGTTTATTATGGAGTTTTAAGTTTATATACGGTATTATAAGGTGTTGTTATGATTTGTAAGGCGTCCTACAATATAATATCGTCTTTTTCAAGGTGTTAATATGGCATACATTGTTGTAAGTTGTCCTAAATTGTCGTACGATATTCAAAGGACTCGGACGAATTCATTAGGTTTATTATGGAGTTTTAAGTTTATATACGGTATTATAAGGTGTTGTTAGTTCTTATAAGGCGTCCTACAATATAATAATGTGTTTTTCAAGGTGTTAATATGGGATACAGAGTTGTAAGTTGTCCTAGATTGTCGTACGATGTTCAAAGGACTCGGACGAATTCATTAGGTTTATTATGTATTTTAAGTTTATATACGATATTATAAGGTGATGTTATGATTTGTAAGGCGTCCTACAATATAATATCGTGTTTTTCAAGGTGTTAATATGGCATACAGTGTCGTAAGATGTCCTAAATTGTCGTACGATGTTCAAAGGACTCGAACGAATTCATTAGGTTTATTATGGAGTTTTAAGATTATATAAGATATTATAAGGTGTTTTTATTATTTGTAAGGCGTCCTACAATATAATATCGTGTTTTTCAAGGTGTTAATATGGCATACAGTGTCGTAAGTTGTCCTAAATTGTCGTACGATGTTCAAAGGACTCGGACGAATTCATTAGGTTTATTATGGAGTTTTAAGTTTATATACGATATTGTAAGGTGATGTTACGATTTGTAAGGCGTCCTACAATATAATATCGTGTTTTTCAAGGTGTTAATATGGCATACAGTGTCTTAAGATGTCCTAAATTGTCATACGATGTTCAAAGGACTCGGACGAATTCATTAGGTTTATTATGGAGTTTTAAGTTTATATACGGTATTATAAGGTGTTGTTATGATTTGTAAGGCGTCCTACAATATAATATCGTCTTTTTCAAGGTGTTAATATGGCATACATTGTCGTAAGTTGTCCTAAATTGTCGTACGATATTCAAAGGACTCGGACGAATTCATTAGGTTTATTATGGAGTTTTAAGTTTATATACGGTTTTGTAAGGTGTTGTTACTATTTATAAGGCGTCCTACAATATAATAATATGTTTTTCAAGGTGTTAATATGGCATACAGTGTCGTAAGTTGTCTTAAATTGTCGTACGATGTTCAAAGGACTCGGACGAATTCATTAGGTTTATTATGGAGTTTTAAGTTTATATACGTTATTGTAAGGTGATGTTACGATTTGTAAGGCGTCCTACAATATAATATCGTGTTTTTCAAGGTGTTAATATGGCATACAGTGTCTTAAGATGTCCTAAATTGTCATACGATGTTCAAAGGACTCGGACGAATTCATTAGGTTTATTATGGAGTTTTAAGTTTATATACGGTATTATAAGGTGTTGTTATGATTTGTAAGGCGTCCTACAATATAATATCGTCTTTTTCAAGGTGTTAATATGGCATACATTGTCGTAAGTTGTACTAAATTGTCGTACGATATTCAAAGGACTCGGACGAATTCATTAGGTTTATCATGGAGTTTTAAGTTTATATACGGTTTTGTAAGGTGTTGTTACTATTTATAAGGCGTCCTACAATATAATAATGTGTTTTTCAAGGTGTTAATATGGCATACAGTGTCGTAAGTTGTCTTAAATTGCCGTACGATGTTCAAAGGACTCGGACGAATTCATTAGGTTTATTATGGAGTTTTAAGTTTATATACGGTTTTGAAAGGTGTTGTTACTATTTATAAGGCGTCCTACAATATAATAATCTGTTTTTCAAGGTGTTAATATGGGATACAGAGTTGTAAGATGTCATAGATTGTCGTACGATGTTCAAAGGACTCGTACGAATTCATTAGATTTGTTATGAAGTTTTACGTTTATATACGGTATTAGAAGGTGTTGTTATGATTTGTAAGGCGTCCTACAATATAATAACGTGCTTTTTAAGGTGTTAATATGGCATACAAAGTCGTAAGATGTCCTAAATTGTCGTATGATGTTCAAAGGATTCGAACGAATTTATTAGGTTTATTATGGAGTTTTAAGTTTATATACGGTATTATAAGGTGTTCTTATGATTTGTAACGCGTCCTACAATATAATAACGTGCTTTTCAAGGTGTTAATATGGCATACAGAGTCGTAAGATGTCCTAAATTGTCGTATGATGTTCAAAGGATTCGAACGAATTCATTAGGTTTATTATGGAGTTTTAAGATTATATACGGTATTATAAGGTGTTGTTATTATTTGTAAGGCGTCCTACAATATAATATCGTGTTTTTCAAGGTGTTAATATGGCATACAGTGTCGTAAGTTGTCCTAAATTGTCGTACGATGTTCAAAGGACTCGGACGAATTCATTAGGTTTATTATGGAGTTTTAAGTTTATATACGATATTGTAAGGTGATGTTACGATTTGTAAGGCGTCCTACAATATAATATCGTGTTTTTCAAGGTGTTAATATTGCATACAGTGTCTTAAGATGTCCTAAATTGTCATACGATGTTCAAAGGACTCGGACGAATTCATTAGGTTTATTATGGAGTTTTAAGTTTATATACGGTATTATAAGGTGTTGTTATGATTTGTAAGGCGTCCTACAATATAATATCGTCTTTTTCAAGGTGTTAATATGGCATACATTGTTGTAAGTTGTCCTAAATTGTCGTACGATATTCAAAGGACTCGGACGAATTCATTAGGTTTATTATGGAGTTTTAAGTTTATATACGGTATTATAAGGTGTTGTTAGTTCTTATAAGGCGTCCTACAATATAATAATGTGTTTTTCAAGGTGTTAATATGGGATACAGAGTTGTAAGTTGTCCTAGATTGTCGTACGATGTTCAAAGGACTCGGACGAATTCATTAGGTTTATTATGTATTTTAAGTTTATATACGATATTATAAGGTGATGTTATGATTTGTAAGGCGTCCTACAATATAATATCGTGTTTTTCAAGGTGTTAATATGGCATACAGTGTCGTAAGATGTCCTAAATTGTCGTACGATGTTCAAAGGACTCGAACGAATTCATTAGGTTTATTATGGAGTTTTAAGATTATATAAGATATTATAAGGTGTTTTTATTATTTGTAAGGCGTCCTACAATATAATATCGTGTTTTTCAAGGTGTTAATATGGCATACAGTGTCGTAAGTTGTCCTAAATTGTCGTACGATGTTCAAAGGACTCGGACGAATTCATTAGGTTTATTATGGAGTTTTAAGTTTATATACGATATTGTAAGGTGATGTTACGATTTGTAAGGCGTCCTACAATATAATATCGTGTTTTTCAAGGTGTTAATATGGCATACAGTGTCTTAAGATGTCCTAAATTGTCATACGATGTTCAAAGGACTCGGACGAATTCATTAGGTTTATTATGGAGTTTTAAGTTTATATACGGTATTATAAGGTGTTGTTATGATTTGTAAGGCGTCCTACAATATAATATCGTCTTTTTCAAGGTGTTAATATGGCATACATTGTCGTAAGTTGTCCTAAATTGTCGTACGATATTCAAAGGACTCGGACGAATTCATTAGGTTTATTATGGAGTTTTAAGTTTATATACGGTTTTGTAAGGTGTTGTTACTATTTATAAGGCGTCCTACAATATAATAATGTGTTTTTCAAGGTGTTAATATGGCATACAGTGTCGTAAGTTGTCTTAAATTGTCGTACGATGTTCAAAGGACTCGGACGAATTCATTAGGTTTATTATGGAGTTTTAAGTTTATATACGTTATTGTAAGGTGATGTTACGATTTGTAAGGCGTCCTACAATATAATATCGTGAATTTTAAGGTGTTAATATGGCATACAGTGTCGTAAGATGTCCTAAATTGTCGTACGATATTCAAAGGACTCGGACGAATTCATTAGGTTTATCATGGAGTTTTAAGTTTATATACGGTTTTGTAAGGTGTTGTTACTATTTATAAGGCGTCCTACAATATAATAATGTGTTTTTCAAGGTGTTAATATGGCATACAGTGTCGTAAGTTGTCTTAAATTGTCGTACGATGTTCAAAGGACTCGGACGAATTCATTAGGTTTATTATGGAGTTTTAAGTTTATATACGGTTTTGAAAGGTGTTGTTACTATTTATAAGGCGTCCTACAATATAATAATCTGTTTTTCAAGGTGTTAATATGGGATACAGAGTTGTAAGATGTCATAAATTGTCGTACGATGTTCAAAGGACTCGTACGAATTCATTAGATTTGTTATGAAGTTTTACGTTTATATACGGTATTAGAAGGCGTTGTTATGATTTGTAAGGCGTCCTACAATATAATAACGTGCTTTTTAAGGTGTTAATATGGCATACAAAGTCGTAAGATGTCCTAAATTGTCGTATGATGTTCAAAGGATTCGAACGAATTTATTAGGTTTATTATGGAGTTTTATGTTTATATAAGGTATTATAAGGTGTTCTTATGATTTGTAAGGCGTCCTACAATATAATAACGTGCTTTTCAAGGTGTTAATATGGCATACAGAGTCGTAAGATGTCCTAAATTGTCGTATGATGTTCAAAGGATTCGAACGAATTCATTAGGTTTATTATGGAGTTTTAAGATTATATACGGTATTATAAGGTGTTGTTATTATTTGTAAGGCGTCCTACAATATAATATCGTGTTTTTCAAGGTGTTAATATGGCATACAGTGTCGTAAGTTGTCCTAAATTGTCGTACGATGTTCAAAGGACTCGGACGAATTCACTAGGTTTATTATGGAGTTTTAAGTTTATATACGATATTGTAAGGTGATGTTACGATTTGTAAGGCGTCCTACAATATAATATCGTGTTTTTCAAGGTGTTAATATGGCATATAGTGTCTTAAGATGTCCTAAATTGTCATACGATGTTCAAAGGACTCGGACGAATTCATTAGGTTTATTATGGAGTTTTAAGTTTATATACGGTATTATAAGGTGTTGTTATGATTTGTAAGGCGTCCTACAATATAATATCGTCTTTTTCAAGGTGTTAATATGGCATACATTGTCGTAAGTTGTACTAAATTGTCGTACGATATTCAAAGGACTCGGACGAATTCATTAGGTTTATCATGGAGTTTTAAGTTTATATACGGTTTTGTAAGGTGTTGTTACTATTTATAAGGCGTCCTACAATATAATAATGTGTTTTTCAAGGTGTTAATATGGCATACAGTGTCGTAAGTTGTCTTAAATTGTCGTACGATGTTCAAAGGACTCGGACGAATTCATTAGGTTTATTATGGAGTTTTAAGTTTATATACGGTTTTGAAAGGTGTTGTTACTATTTATAAGGCGTCCTACAATATAATAATCTGTTTTTCAAGGTGTTAATATGGGATACAGAGTTGTAAGATGTCATAGATTGTCGTACGATGTTCAAAGGACTCGAACGAAGGTATGAGGTTTATTATGGAGTTTTAAGTTTATATACGATATTATAAGGTGTTTTTATTATTTGTAAGGCGTCCTACAATATAATATCGTGTTTTTCAAGGTGTTAATATGGCATACAGTGTCGTAAGTTGTCCTAAATTGTCATACGATGTTCAAAGGACTCGGACAAATTCATTAGGTTTATTATGCAGTTTTAAGTTTATATACGGTATTATAAAGTGTTGTTATGATTTGTAAGGCGTCCTACAATATAATATCGTCTTTTTCAAGGTGTTAATATGGCATACATTGTCGTAAGTTGTCCTAAATTGTCGTACGATATTCAAAGGACTCGGACGAATTCATTAGGTTTATTATGGAGTTTTAAGTTTATATACGGTTTTGTAAGGTGTTGTTACTATTTATAAGGCGTCCTACAATATAATAATGTGTTTTTCAAGGTGTTAATATGGCATACAGTGTCGTAAGTTGTCTTAAATTGTCGTACGATGTTCAAAGGACTCGGACGAATTCATTAGGTTTATTATGGAGTTTTAAGTTTATATACGTTATTGTAAGGTGATGTTACGATTTGTAAGGCGTCCTACAATATAATATCGTGAATTTTAAGGTGTTAATATGGCATACAGTGTCGTAAGATGTCCTAAATTGTCGTACGATGTTCAAAGGACTCGGACGAATTCATTAGGTTTATTATGGAGTTTTAAGTTTATATACGGTATTATAAGGTGTTGTTATGATTTGTAAGGCGTCCTACAATATAATATCGTCTTTTTCAAGGTGTTAATATGGCATACATTGTTGTAAGTTGTCCTAAATTGTCGTACGATATTCAAAGGACTCGGACGAATTCATTAGGTTTATTATGGAGTTTTAAGTTTATATACGGTTTTGAAAGGTGTTGTTACTATTTATAAGGCGTCCTACAATATAATAATCTGTTTTTCAAGGTGTTAATATGGGATACAGAGTTGTAAGATGTCATAAATTGTCGTACAATGTTCAAAGGACTCGTACGAATTCATTAGATTTGTTATGAAGTTTTACGTTTATATACGGTATTAGAAGGTGTTGTTATGATTTGTACGGCGTCCTACAATATAATAACGTGCTTTTTAAGGTGTTAATATGGCATACAAAGTCGTAAGATGTCCTAAATTGTCGTATGATGTTCAAAGGATTCGAACGAATTTATTAGGTTTATTATGGAGTTTTAAGTTTATATACGGTATTATAAGGTGTTCTTATGATTTGTAAGGCGTCCTACAATATAATAACGTGCTTTTCAAGGTGTTAATATGGCATACAGAGTCGTAAGATGTCCTAAATTGTCGTGTGATGTTCAAAGGATTCGAACGAATTCATTAGGTTTATTATGGAGTTTTAAGATTATATACGGTATTATAAGGTGTTGTTATTATTTGTAAGGCGTCCTACAATATAATATCGTGTTTTTCAAGGTGTTAATATGGCATACAGTGTCGTTAGTTGTCCTAAATTGTCGTACGATGTTCAAAGGACTCGGACGAATTCATTAGGTTTATTATGGAGTTTTAAGTTTATATACGATATTGTAAGGTGATGTTACGATTTGTAAGGCGTCCTACAATATAATACCGTGTTTTTCAAGGTGTTAATATGGCATACAGTGTCTTAAGATGTCCTAAATTGTCATACGATGTTCAAAGGACTCGGACGAATTCATTAGGTTTATTATGGAGTTTTAAGTTTATATACGGTATTATAAGGTGTTGTTATGATTTGTATGGCGTCCTACAATATAATATCGTCTTTTTCAAGGTGTTAATATGGCATACATTGTCGTAAGTTGTCCTAAATTGTCGTACGATATTCAAAGGACTCGGACGAATTCATTAGGTTTATTATTGAGTTTTAAGTTTATATACGGTTTTGAAAGGTGTTGTTACTATTTATAAGGCGTCCTACAATATAATAATCTGTTTTTCAAGGTGTTAATATGGGATACAGAGTTGTAAGATGTCATAAATTGTCGTACGATGTTCAAAGGACTCGTACGAATTCATTAGATTTGTTATGAAGTTTTACGTTTATATACGGTATTAGAAGGTGTTGTTATGATTTGTAAGGCGTCCTACAATATAATAACGTGCTTTTTAAGGTGTTAATATGGCATACAAAGTCGTAAGATGTCCTAAATTGTCGTATGATGTTCAAAGGATTCGAACGAATTTATTAGGTTTATTATGGAGATTTAAGTTTATATACGGTATTATAAGGTGTTCTTATGATTTGTAAGGCGTCCTACAATATAATAACGTGCTTTTCAAGGTGTTAATATGGCATACAGAGTCGTAAGATGTCCTAAATTGTCGTATGATGTTCAAAGGATTCGAACGAATTCATTAGGTTTATTATGGAGTTTTAAGATTATATACGGTATTATAAGGTGTTGTTATTATTTGTAAGGCGTCCTACAATATAATATCGTGTTTTTCAAGGTGTTAATATGACATACAGTGTCGTAAGTTGTCCTAAATTGTCGTACGATGTTCAAAGGACTCGGACGAATTCATTAGGTTTATTATGGAGTTTTAAGTTTATATACGATATTGTAAGGTGATGTTACGATTTGTAAGGCGTCCTACAATATAATATCGTGTTTTTCAAGGTGTTAATATGGCATACAGTGTCTTAAGATGTCCTAAATTGTCATACGATGTTCAAAGGACTCGGACGAATTCATTAGGTTTATTATGGAGTTTTAAGTTTATATACGGTATTATAAGGTGTTGTTATGATTTGTAAGGCGTCCTACAATATAATATCGTCTTTTTCAAGGTGTTAATATGGCATACATTGTCGTAAGTTGTCCTAAATTGTCGTACGATATTCAAAGGACTCGGACGAATTCATTAGGTTTATTATGGAGTTTTAAGTTTATATATGGTTTTGTAAGGTGTTGTTACTATTTATAAGGCGTCCTACAATATAATAATGTGTTTTTCAAGGTGTTAATATGGCATACAATGTCGTAAGTTGTCTTAAATTGTCGTACGATGTTCAAAGGACTCGGACGAATTCATTAGGTTTATTATGGAGTTTTAAGTTTATATACGTTATTGTAAGGTGATGTTACGATTTGTAAGGCGTCCTACAATATAATATGGTGAATTTTAAGGTGTTAATATGGCATACAGTGTCGTAAGATGTCCTAAATTGTCGTACGATGTTCAAAGGACTCGAACGAATTCATTAGGTTTATTATGGAGTTTTAAGATTATATACGATATTATAAGGTGTTTTTATTATTTGTAAGGCGTCCTACAATATAATATCGTGTTTTTCAAGGTGTTAATATGGCATACAGTGTCGTAAGTTGTCCTAAATTGTCGTACGATGTTCAAAGGACTCGGACGAATTCATTAGGTTTATTATGGAGTTTTAAGTTTATATACGGTATTATAAGGTGTTGTTACTTCTTATAAGGCGTCCTACAATATAATAATGTGTTTTTCAAGGTGTTAATATGGGATACAGAGTTGTAAGTTGTCCTAGATTGTCGTACGATGTTCAAAGGACTCGGACGAATTCATTAGGTTTATTATGTATTGTAAGTTTATATACGATATTGTAAGGTGATGTTACGATTTGTAAGGCGTCCTACAATATAATATCGTGTTTTTCAAGGTGTTAATATGGCATACAGTGTCGTAAGATGTCCTAAATTGTCGTACGATGTTCAAAGGACTCGAACGAATTCATTAGGTTTATTATGGAGTTTTAAGATTATATACGATATTATAAGGTGTTTTTATTATTTGTAAGGCGTCCTACAATATAATATCGTGTTTTTCAAGGTGTTAATAGGGCATACAGTGTCGTAAGTTGTCCTAAATTGTCGTACGATGTTCAAAGGACTCGGACGAATTCATTAGGTTTATTATGGAGTTTTAAGTTTATATACGATATTGTAAGGTGATGTTACGATTTGTAAGGCGTCCTACAATATAATATCGTGTTTTTCAAGGTGTTAATATGGCATACAGTGTCTTAAGATGTCCTAAATTGTCATACGATGTTCAAAGGACTCGGACAATTCATTAGGTTTATTATGGAGTTTTAAGTTTATATACGGTATTATAAGGTGTTGTTATGATTTGTAAGGCGTCCTACAATATAATATCGTCTTTTTCAAGGTGTTAATATGGCATACATTGTCGTAAGTTGTCCTAAATTGTCGTACGATATTCAAAGGACTCGGACGAATTCATTAGGTTTATTATGGAGTTTTAAGTTTATATACGGTTTTGTAAGGTGTTGTTACTATTTATAAGGCGTCCTACAATATAATAATGTGTTTTTCAAGGTGTTAATATGGCATACAGTGTCGTAAGTTGTCTTAAATTGTCGTACGATGTTCAAAGGACTCGGACGAATTCATTAGGTTTATTATGGAGTTTTAAGTTTATATACGTTATTGTAAGGTGATGTTACGATTTGTAAGGCGTCCTACAATATAATATCGTGAATTTTAAGGTGTTAATATGGCATACAGTGTCGTAAGATGTCCTAAATTGTCGTACGATGTTCAAAGGACTCGGACGAATTCATTAGGTTTATTATGGAGTTTTAAGTTTATATACGGTATTATAAGGTGTTGTTATGATTTGTAAGGCGTCCTACAATATAATATCGTCTTTTTCAAGGTGTTAATATGGCATACATTGTTGTAAGTTGTCCTAAATTGTCGTACGATATTCAAAGGACTCGGACGAATTCATTAGGTTTATTATGGAGTTTTAAGTTTATATACGGTTTTGAAAGGTGTTGTTACTATTTATAAGGCGTCCTACAATATAATAATCTGTTTTTCAAGGTGTTAATATGGGATACAGAGTTGTAAGATGTCATAAATTGTCGTACGATGTTCAAAGGACTCGTACGAATTCATTAGATTTGTTATGAAGTTTTACGTTTATATACGGTATTAGAAGGTGTTGTTGTGATTTGTAAGGCGTCCTACAATATAATAACGTTCTTTTTAAGGTGTTAATATGGCATACAAAGTCGTAAGATGTCCTAAATTGTCGTATGATGTTCAAAGGATTCGAACGAATTCATTAGGTTTATTATGGAGTTTTAAGATTATATACGGTATTATAAGGTGTTGTTATTATTTGTAAGGCGTCCTACAATATAATATCGTGTTTTTCAAGGTGTTAATATGGCATACAGTGTCGTAAGTTGTCCTAAATTGTCGTACGATGTTCAAAGGACTCGGACGAATTCATTAGGTTTATTATGGAGTTTTAAGTTTATATACGATATTGTAAGGTGATGTTACGAATTGTAAGGCGTCCTACAATATAATATCGTGTTTTTCAAGGTGTTAATATGGCATACAGTGTCTTAAGATGTCCTAAATTGTCATACGATGTTCAAAGGACTCGGACGAATTCATTAGGTTTATTATGGAGTTTTAAGTTTATATACGGTATTATAAGGTGTTGTTATGATTTGTAAGGCGTCCTACAATATAATATCGTCTTTTTCAAGGTGTTAATATGGTATACATTGTCGTAAGTTGTCCTAAATTGTCGTACGATATTCAAAGGACTCGGACGAATTCATTAGGTTTATCATGGAGTTTTAAGTTTATATACGGTTTTGTAAGGTGTTGTTACTATTTATAAGGCGTCCTACAATATAATAATGTGTTTTTCAAGGTGTTAATATGGCATACAGTGTCGTAAGTTGTCTTAAATTGTCGTACGATGTTCAAAGGACTCGGACGAATTCATTAGGTTTATTATGGAGTTTTAAGTTTATATACGTTATTGTAAGGTGATGTTACGATTTGTAAGGCGTCCTACAATATAATATCGTGAATTTTAAGGTGTTAATATGGCATAAAGTGTCGTAAGATGTCCTAAATTGTCGTACGATGTTCAAAGGACTCGGACGAATTCATTAGGTTTATTATGGAGTTTTAAGTTTATATACGATATTGTAAGGTGATGTTACGATTTGTAAGGCGTCCTACAATATAATATCGTGTTTTTCAAGGTGTTAATATGGCATACATTGTCTTAAGATGTCCTAAATTGTCATACGATGTTCAAAAGACTCGGACGAATTCATTAGGTTTATTATGGAGTTTTAAGTTTATATACGGTATTATAAGGTGTTGTTATGATTTGTAAGGCGTCCTACAATATAATATCGTCTTTTTCAAGGTGTTAATATGGCATACATTGTCGTAAGTTGTCCTAAATTGTCGTACGATATTTAAAGCACTCGGACGAATTCATTAGGTTTATCATGGAGTTTTAATTTTATATACGGTTTTGTAAGGTGTTGTTACTATTTATAAGGCGTCCTACAATATAATAATGTGTTTTTCAAGGTGTTAATATGGCATACAGTGTCGTAAGTTGTCTTAAATTGTCGTACGATGTTCAAAGGACTCGGACGAATTCATTAGGTTTATTATGGAGTTTTAAGTTTATATACGTTATTGTAAGGTGATGTTACGATTTGTAAGGCGTCCTACAATATAATATCGTGAATTTTAAGGTGTTAATATGGCATACAGTGTCGTAAGATGTCCTAAATTGTCGTACGATGTTCAAAGGACTCGGACGAATTCATTAGGTTTATTATGGAGTTTTAAGTTTATACACGGTATTATAAGGTGTTGTTATGATTTGTAAGGCGTCCTACAATATAATATCGTCTTTTTCAAGGTGTTAATATGGCATACATTGTTGTAAGTTGTCCTAAATTGTCGTACGATATTCAAAGGACTCGGACGAATTCATTAGGTTTATTATGGAGTTTTAAGTTTATATACGGTTTTGAAAGGTGTTGTTACTATTTATAAGGCGTCCTACAATATAATAATCTGTTTTTCAAGGTGTTAATATGGGATACAGAGTTGTAAGATGTCATAAATTGTCGTACGATGTTCAAAGGACTCGTACGAATTCATTAGATTTGTTATGAAGTTTTACGTTTATATACGGTATTAGAAGGTGTTGTTATGATTTGTAAGGCGTCCTACAATATAATAACGTGCTTTTTAAGGTGTTAATATGGCATACAAAGTCGTAAGATGTCCTAAATTGTCGTATGATGTTCAAAGGATTCGAACGAATTTATTAGGTTTATTATGGAGTTTTAAGTTTATATACGGTATTATAAGGTGTTCTTATGATTTGTAAGGCGTCCTACAATATAATAACGTGCTTTTCAAGGTGTTAATATGGCATACAGAGTCGTAAGATGTCCTAAATTGTCGTATGATGTTCAAAGGATTCGAACGAATTCATTAGGTTTATTATGGAGTTTTAAGATTATATACGGTATTATAAGGTGTTGTTATTATTTGTAAGGCGTCCTACAATATAATATCGTGTTTTTCAAGGTGTTAATATGGCATACAGTGTCGTTAGTTGTCCTAAATTGTCGTACGATGTTCAAAGGACTCGGACGAATTCATTAGGTTTATTATGGAGTTTTAAGTTTATATACGATATTGTAAGGTGATGTTACGATTTGTAAGGCGTCCTACAATATAATATCGTGTTTTTCAAGGTGTTAATATGGCATACAGTGTCTTAAGATGTCCTAAATTGTCATACGATGTTCAAAGGACTCGGACGAATTCATTAGGTTTATTATGGAGTTTTAAGTTTATATACGGTTTTGAAAGGTGTTGTTACTATTTATAAGGCGTCCTACAATATAATAATCTGTTTTTCAAGGTGTTAATATGGGATACAGAGTTGTAAGATGTCATAAATTGTCGTACGATGTTCAAAGGACTCGTACGAATTCATTAGATTTGTTATGAAGTTTTACGTTTATATACGGTATTAGAAGGTGTTGTTGTGATTTGTAAGGCGTCCTACAATATAATAACGTTCTTTTTAAGGTGTTAATATGGCATACAAAGTCGTAAGATGTCCTAAATTGTCGTATGATGTTCAAAGGATTCGAACGAATTCATTAGGTTTATTATGGAGTTTTAAGATTATATACGGTATTATAAGGTGTTGTTATTATTTGTAAGGCGTCCTACAATATAATATCGTGTTTTTCAAGGTGTTAATATGGCATACAGTGTCGTAAGTTGTCCTAAATTGTCGTACGATGTTCAAAGGACTCGGACGAATTCATTAGGTTTATTATGGAGTTTTAAGTTTATATACGATATTGTAAGGTGATGTTACGATTTGTAAGGCGTCCTACAATATAATATCGTGTTTTTCAAGGTGTTAATATGGCATACAGTGTCTTAAGATGTCCTAAATTGTCATACGATGTTCAAAGGACTCGGACGAATTCATTAGGTTTATTATGGAGTTTTAAGTTTATATACGGTATTATAAGGTGTTGTTATGATTTGTAAGGCGTCCTACAATATAATATCGTCTTTTTCAAGGTGTTAATATGGTATACATTGTCGTAAGTTGTCCTAAATTGTCGTACGATATTCAAAGGACTCGGACGAATTCATTAGGTTTATCATGGAGTTTTAAGTTTATATACGGTTTTGTAAGGTGTTGTTACTATTTATAAGGCGTCCTACAATATAATAATGTGTTTTTCAAGGTGTTAATATGGCATACAGTGTCGTAAGTTGTCTTAAATTGTCGTACGATGTTCAAAGGACTCGGACGAATTCATTAGGTTTATTATGGAGTTTTAAGTTTATATACGTTATTGTAAGGTGATGTTACGATTTGTAAGGCGTCCTACAATATAATATCGTGAATTTTAAGGTGTTAATATGGCATAAAGTGTCGTAAGATGTCCTAAATTGTCGTACGATGTTCAAAGGACTCGGACGAATTCATTAGGTTTATTATGGAGTTTTAAGTTTATATACGATATTGTAAGGTGATGTTACGATTTGTAAGGCGTCCTACAATATAATATCGTGTTTTTCAAGGTGTTAATATGGCATACAGTGTCTTAAGATGTCCTAAATTGTCATACGATGTTCAAAGGACTCGGACGAATTCATTAGGTTTATTATGGAGTTTTAAGTTTATATACGGTATTATAAGGTGTTGTTATGATTTGTAAGGCGTCCTACAATATAATATCGTCTTTTTCAAGGTGTTAATATGGCATACATTGTCGTAAGTTGTCCTAAATTGTCGTACGATATTTAAAGGACTCGGACGAATTCATTAGGTTTATCATAGAGTTTTAATTTTATATACGGTTTTGTAAGGTGTTGTTACTATTTATAAGGCGTCCTACAATATAATAATGTGTTTTTCAAGGTGTTAATATGGCATACAGTGTCGTAAGTTGTCTTAAATTGTCGTACGATGTTCAAAGGACTCGGACGAATTCATTAGGTTTATTATGGAGTTTTAAGTTTATATACGTTATTGTAAGGTGATGTTACGATTTGTAAGGCGTCCTACAATATAATATCGTGAATTTTAAGGTGTTAATATGGCATACAGTGTCGTAAGATGTCCTAAATTGTCGTACGATGTTCAAAGGACTCGGACGAATTCATTAGGTTTATTATGGAGTTTTAAGTTTATACACGGTATTATAAGGTGTTGTTATGATTTGTAAGGCGTCCTACAATATAATATCGTCTTTTTCAAGGTGTTAATATGGCATACATTGTTGTAAGTTGTCCTAAATTGTCGTACGATATTCAAAGGACTCGGACGAATTCATTAGGTTTATTATGGAGTTTTAAGTTTATATACGGTTTTGAAAGGTGTTGTTACTATTTATAAGGCGTCCTACAATATAATAATCTGTTTTTCAAGGTGTTAATATGGGATACAGAGTTGTAAGATGTCATAAATTGTCGTACGATGTTCAAAGGACTCGTACGAATTCATTAGATTTGTTATGAAGTTTTACGTTTATATACGGTATTAGAAGGTGTTGTTATGATTTGTAAGGCGTCCTACAATATAATAACGTGCTTTTTAAGGTGTTAATATGGCATACAAAGTCGTAAGATGTCCTAAATTGTCGTATGATGTTCAAAGGATTCGAACGAATTTATTAGGTTTATTATGGAGTTTTAAGTTTATATACGGTATTATAAGGTGTTCTTATGATTTGTAAGGCGTCCTACAATATAATAACGTGCTTTTCAAGGTGTTAATATGGCATACAGAGTCGTAAGATGTCCTAAATTGTCGTATGATGTTCAAAGGATTCGAACGAATTCATTAGGTTTATTATGGAGTTTTAAGATTATATACGGTATTATAAGGTGTTGTTATTATTTGTAAGGCGTCCTACAATATAATATCGTGTTTTTCAAGGTGTTAATATGGCATACAGTGTCGTTAGTTGTCCTAAATTGTCGTACGATGTTCAAAGGACTCGGACGAATTCATTAGGTTTATTATGGAGTTTTAAGTTTATATACGATATTGTAAGGTGATGTTACGATTTGTAAGGCGTCCTACAATATAATATCGTGTTTTTCAAGGTGTTAATATGGCATACAGTGTCTTAAGATGTCCTAAATTGTCATACGATGTTCAAAGGACTCGGACGAATTCATTAGGTTTATTATGGAGTTTTAAGTTTATATACGGTATTATAAGGTGTTGTTATGATTTGTATGGCGTCCTACAATATAATATCGTCTTTTTCAAGGTGTTAATATGGCATACATTGTCGTAAGTTGTCCTAAATTGTCGTACGATATTCAAAGGACTCGGACGAATTCATTAGGTTTATTATGGAGTTTTAAGTTTATATACGGTTTTGAAAGGTGTTGTTACTATTTATAAGGCGTCCTACAATATAATAATCTGTTTTTCAAGGTGTTAATATGGGATACAGAGTTGTAAGATGTCATAAATTGTCGTACGATGTTCAAAGGACTCGTACGAATTCATTAGATTTGTTATGAAGTTTTACGTTTATATACGGTATTAGAAGGTGTTGTTATGATTTGTAAGGCGTCCTACAATATAATAACGTGCTTTTTAAGGTGTTAATATGGCATACAAAGTCGTAAGATGTCCTAAATTGTCGTATGATGTTCAAAGGATTCGAACGAATTTATTAGGTTTATTATGGAGTTTTAAGTTTATATACGGTATTATAAGGTGTTCTTATGATTTGTAAGGCGTCCTACAATATAATAACGTGCTTTTCAAGGTGTTAATATGGCATACAGAGTCGTAAGATGTCCTAAATTGTCGTATGATGTTCAAAGGATTCGAACGAATTCATTAGGTTTATTATGGAGTTTTAAGATTATATACGGTATTATAAGGTGTTGTTATTATTTGTGAGGCGTCCTACAATATAATATCGTGTTTTTCAAGGTGTTAATATGGCATACAGTGTCGTAAGTTGTCCTAAATTGTCGTACGATGTTCAAAGGACTCGGACGAATTCATTAGGTTTATTATGGAGTTTTAAGTTTATATACGATATTGTAAGGTGATGTTACGATTTGTAAGGCGTCCTACAATATAATATCGTGTTTTTCAAGGTGTTAATATGGCATACAGTGTCTTAAGATGTCCTAAATTGTCATACGATGTTCAAAGGACTCGGACGAATTCATTAGGTTTATTATTGAGTTTTAAGTTTATATACGGTATTATAAGGTGTTGTTATGATTTGTAAGGCGTCCTACAATATAATATCGTCTTTTTCAAGGTGTTAATATGGCATACATTGTCGTAAGTTGTCCTAAATTGTCGTACGATATTCAAAGGACTCGGACGAATTCATTAGGTTTATTATGGAGTTTTAAGTTTATATACGGTTTTGAAAGGTGTTGTTACTATTTATAAGGCGTCCTACAATATAATAATCTGTTTTTCAAGGTGTTAATATGGGATACAGAGTTGTAAGATGTCATAAATTGTCGTACGATGTTCAAAGGACTCGTACGAATTCATTAGATTTGTTATGAAGTTTTACGTTTATATACGGTATTAGAAGGTGTTGTTATGATTTGTAAGGCGTCCTACAATATAATAACGTGCTTTTTAAGGTGTTAATATGGCATACAAAGTCGTAAGATGTCCTAAATTGTCGTATGATGTTCAAAGGATTCGAACGAATTTATTAGGTTTATTATGGAGTTTTAAGTTTATATACGGTATTATAAGGTGTTCTTATGATTTGTAAGGCGTCCTACAATATAATAACGTGCTTTTCAAGGTGTTAATATGGCATACAGAGTCGTAAGATGTCCTAAATTGTCGTATGATGTTCAAAGGATTCGAACGAATTCATTAGGTTTATTATGGAGTTTTAAGATTATATACGGTATTATAAGGTGTTGTTATTATTTGTAAGGCGTCCTACAATATAATATCGTGTTTTTCAAGGTGTTAATATGACATACAGTGTCGTAAGTTGTCCTAAATTGTCGTACGATGTTCAAAGGACTCGGACGAATTCATTAGGTTTATTATGGAGTTTTAAGTTTATATACGATATTGTAAGGTGATGTTACGATTTGTAAGGCGTCCTACAATATAATATCGTGTTTTTCAAGGTGTTAATATGGCATACAGTGTCTTAAGATGTCCTAAATTGTCATACGATGTTCAAAGGACTCGGACGAATTCATTAGGTTTATTATGGAGTTTTAAGTTTATATACGGTATTATAAGGTGTTGTTATGATTTGTAAGGCGTCCTACAATATAATATCGTCTTTTTCAAGGTGTTAATATGGCATACATTGTCGTAAGTTGTCCTAAATTGTCGTACGATATTCAAAGGACTCGGACGAATTCATTAGGTTTATTATGGAGTTTTAAGTTTATATATGGTTTTGTAAGGTGTTGTTACTATTTATAAGGCGTCCTACAATATAATAATGTGTTTTTCAAGGTGTTAATATGGCATACAATGTCGTAAGTTGTCTTAAATTGTCGTACGATGTTCAAAGGACTCGGACAAATTCATTAGGTTTATTATGGAGTTTTAAGTTTATATACGTTATTGTAAGGTGATGTTACGATTTGTAAGGCGTCCTACAATATAATATGGTGAATTTTAAGGTGTTAATATGGCATACAGTGTCGTAAGATGTCCTAAATTGTCGTACGATGTTCAAAGGACTCGGACGAATTCATTAGGTTTATTATGGAGTTTTAAGTTTATATACGGTATTATAAGGTGTTGTTATGATTTGTAAGGCGTCCTACAATATAATATCGTCTTTTTCAAGGTGTTAATATGGCATACATTGTTGTAAGTTGTCCTAAATTGTCGTACGACATTCAAAGGACTCGGACGAATTCATTAGTTTTATTATGGAGTTTTAAGTTTATATACGGTTTTGAAAGGTGTTGTTACTATTTATAAGGCGTCCTACAATATAATAATCTGTTTTTCAAGGTGTTAATATGGGATACAGAGTTGTAAGATGTCATAAATTGTCGTACGATGTTCAAAGGACTCGTACGAATTCATTAGATTTGTTATGAAGTTTTACGTTTATATACGGTATTAGAAGGTGTTGTTATGATTTGTAAGGCGTCCTACAATATAATATCGTGTTTTTCAAGGTGTTAATATGGCATACAGTGTCGTAAGTTGTCCTAAATTGTCGTACGATGTTCAAAGGACTCGGACGAATTCATTAGGTTTATTATGGAGTTTTAAGTTTATATACGTTATTGTAAGGTGATGTTACGATTTGTAAAGCGTCCTACAATATAATATCGTGAATTTTAAGGTGTTAATATGGCATACAGTGTCGTAAGATGTCCTAAATTGTCGTACGATATTCAAAGGACTCGGACGAATTCATTAGGTTTATTATGGAGTTTTAAGTTTATATACGGTATTATAAGGTGTTGTTATGATTTGTAAGGCGTCCTACAATATAATATCGTCTTTTTCAAGGTGTTAATATGGCATACATTGTTGTAAGTTGTCCTAAATTGTCGTATGATATTCAAAGGACTCGGACGAATTCATTAGGTTTATTATAGAGTTTTAAGTTTATATATGGTTTTGTAAGGTGTTGTTACTATTTATAAGGCGTCCTACAATATAATAATGTGTTTTTCAAGGTGTTAATATGGCATACAATGTCCTAAGTTGTCTTAAATTGTCGTACGATGTTCAAAGGACTCGGACGAATTCATTAGGTTTATTATGGAGTTTTAAGTTTATATACGGTATTATAAGGTGTTGTTATGATTTGTAAGGCGTCCTACAATATAATATCGTCTTTTTCAAGGTGTTAATATGGCATACATTGTCGTAAGTTGTCCTAAATTGTCGTACGATATTCAAAGGACTCGGACGAATTCATTAGGTTTATTATGGAGTTTTAAGTTTATATATGGTTTTGTAAGGTGTTGTTACTATTTATAAGGCGTCCTACAATATAATAATGTGTTTTTCAAGGTGTTAATATGGCATACAATGTCGTAAGTTGTCTTAAATTGTCGTACGATGTTCAAAGGACTCGGACGAATTCATTAGGTTTATTATGGAGTTTTAAGTTTATATACGTTATTGTAAGGTGATGTTACGATTTGTAAGGCGTCCTACAATATAATATGGTGAATTTTAAGGTGTTAATATGGCATACAGTGTCGTAAGATGTCCTAAATTGTCGTACGATGTTCAAAGGACTCGTACGAATTCATTAGATTTGTTATGAAGTTTTACGTTTATATACGGTATTAGAAGGTGTTGTTATGATTTGTAAGGCGTCCTACAATATAATATCGTGTTTTTCAAGGTGTTAATATGGCATACAGTGTCGTAAGTTGTCCTAAATTGTCGTACGATGTTCAAAGGACTCGGACGAATTCATTAGGTTTATTATGGAGTTTTAAGTTTATATACGTTATTGTAAGGTGATGTTACGATTTGTAAAGCGTCCTACAATATAATATCGTGAATTTTAAGGTGTTAATATGGCATACAGTGTCGTAAGATGTCCTAAATTGTCGTACGATATTCAAAGGACTCGGACGAATTCATTAGGTTTATTATGGAGTTTTAAGTTTATATACGGTATTATAAGGTGTTGTTATGATTTGTAAGGCGTCCTACAATATAATATCGTCTTTTTCAAGGTGTTAATATGGCATACATTGTTGTAAGTTGTCCTAAATTGTCGTATGATATTCAAAGGACTCGGACGAATTCATTAGGTTTATTATAGAGTTTTAAGTTTATATATGGTTTTGTAAGGTGTTGTTACTATTTATAAGGCGTCCTACAATATAATAATGTGTTTTTCAAGGTGTTAATATGGCATACAATGTCGTAAGTTGTCTTAAATTGTCGTACGATGTTCAAAGGACTCGGACGAATTCATTAGGTTTATTATGGAGTTTTAAGTTTATATACGGTATTATAAGGTGTTGTTATGATTTGTAAGGCGTCCTACAATATAATATCGTCTTTTTCAAGGTGTTAATATGGCATACATTGTCGTAAGTTGTCCTAAATTGTCGTACGATATTCAAAGGACTCGGACGAATTCATTAGGTTTATTATGGAGTTTTAAGTTTATATATGGTTTTGTAAGGTGTTGTTACTATTTATAAGGCGTCCTACAATATAATAATGTGTTTTTCAAGGTGTTAATATGGCATACAATGTCGTAAGTTGTCTTAAATTGTCGTACGATGTTCAAAGGACTCGGACGAATTCATTAGGTTTATTATGGAGTTTTAAGTTTATATACGTTATTGTAAGGTGATGTTACGATTTGTAAGGCGTCCTACAATATAATATGGTGAATTTTAAGGTGTTAATATGGCATACAGTGTCGTAAGATGTCCTAAATTGTCGTACGATGTTCAAAGGACTCGGACGAATTCATTAGGTTTATTATGGAGTTTTAAGTTTATATACGGTATTATAAGGTGTTGTTATGATTTGTAAGGCGTCCTACAATATAATATCGTCTTTTTCAAGGTGTTAATATGGCATACATTGTTGTAAGTTGTCCTAAATTGTCGTACGACATTCAAAGGACTCGGACGAATTCATTAGTTTTATTATGGAGTTTTAAGTTTATATACGGTTTTGAAAGGTGTTGTTACTATTTATAAGGCGTCCTACAATATAATAATCTGTTTTTCAAGGTGTTAATATGGGATACAGAGTTGTAAGATGTCATAAATTGTCGTACGATGTTCAAAGGACTCGTACGAATTCATTAGATTTGTTATGAAGTTTTACGTTTATATACGGTATTAGAAGGTGTTGTTATGATTTGTAAGGCGTCCTACAATATAATATCGTGTTTTTCAAGGTGTTAATATGGCATACAGAGTCGTAAGATGTCCTAAATTGTCGTATGATGTTCAAAGGATTCGAACGAATTCATTAGGTTTATTATGGAGTTTTAAGATTATATACGGTATTATAAGGTGTTGTTATTATTTGTAAGGCGTCCTACAATATAATATCGTGTTTTTCAAGGTGTTAATATGGCATACAGTGTCGTAAGTTGTCCTAAATTGTCGTACGATGTTCAAAGGACTCGGACGAATTCATTAGGTTTATTATGGAGTTTTAAGTTTATATACGTTATTGTAAGGTGATGTTACGATTTGTAAGGCGTCCTACAATATAATATCGTGAATTTTAAGGCGTTAATATGGCATACAGTGTCGTAAGATGTCCTAAATTTTCGTACGATATTCAAAGGACTCGGACGAATTCATTAGGTTTATTATGGAGTTTTAAGTTTATATACGGTATTATAAGGTGTTGTTATGATTTGTAAGGCGTCCTACAATATAATATCGTCTTTTTCAAGGTGTTAATATGGCATACATTGTTGTAAGTTGTCCTAAATTGTCGTATGATATTCAAAGGACTCGGACGAATTCATTAGGTTTATTATAGAGTTTTAAGTTTATATACGGTATTATAAGGTGTTGTTATTCTTATAAGGCGTCCTACAATATAATAATGTGTTTTTCAAGGTGTTAATATGGGATACAGAGTTGTAAGTTGTCCTAGATTGTCGTACGATGTTCAAAGGACTCGGACGAATTCATTAGGTTTATTATGTAGTTTTAAGTTTATATACGATATTGTAAGGTGATGTTACGATTTGTAAGGCGTCCTACAATATAATATCGTGTTTTTCAAGGTGTTAATATGGCATACAGTGTCGTAAGATGTCCTAAATTGTCGTACGATGTTCAAAGGACTCGAACGAATTCATTAGGTTTATTATGGAGTTTTAAGATTATATACGGTTTTGAAAGGTGTTGTTACTATTTATAAGGCGTCCTACAATATAATAATCTGTTTTTCAAGGTGTTAATATGGGATACAGAGTTGTAAGATGTCATAAATTGTCGTACGATGTTCAAAGGACTCGTACGAATTCATTAGATTTGATATGAAGTTTTACGTTTATATACGGTATTAGAAGGTGTTGTTATGATTTGTAAGGCGTCCTACAATATAATAACGTGCTTTTTAAGGTGTTAATATGGCATACAAAGTCGTAAGATGTCCTAAATTGCCGTATGATGTTCAAAGGATTCGAACGAATTTATTAGGTTTATTATGGAGTTTTAAGTTTATATACGGTATTATAAGGTGTTCTTATGATTTGTAAGGCATCATACAATATAATAACGTGCTTTTCAAGGTGTTAATATGACATACAGAGTCGTAAGATGTCCTAAATTGTCGTATGATGTTCAAAGGATTCGAACGAATTCATTAGGTTTATTATGGAGTTTTAAGATTATATACGGTATTATAAGGTGTTGTTATTATTTGTAAGGCGTCCTACAATATAATATCGTGTTTTTCAAGGTGTTAATATGGCATACAGTGTCGTAAGTTGTCCTAAATTGTCGTACGATGTTCAAAGGACTCGGACGAATTCATTAGGCTTATTATGGAGTTTTAAGTTTATATACGTTATTGTAAGGTGATGTTACGATTTGTAAGGCGTCCTACAATATAATATCGTGAATTTAAGGTGTTAATATGGCATACAGTGTCGTAAGATGTCCTAAATTGTCGTACGATGTTCAAAGGACTCAGACGAATTCATTAGGTTTATTATGGAGTTTTAAGTTTATATACGGTATTATAAGGTGTTGTTATGATTTGTAAGGCGTCCTACAATATAATATCGTCTTTTTCAAGGTGTTAATATGGCATACATTGTCGTAAGTTGTCCTAAATTGTCGTACGATATTCAAAGGACTCGGACGAATTCATTAGGTTTATTATTGAGTTTTAAGTTTATATACGGTTTTGAAAGGTGTTGTTACTATTTATAAGGCGTCCTACAATATAATAATCTGTTTTTCAATGTGTTAATATGGGATACAGAGTTGTAAGATGTCATAAATTGTCGTACGATGTTCAAAGGACTCGTACGAATTCATTAGATTTGTTATGAAGTTTTACGTTTATATACGGTATTAGAAGGTGTTGTTATGATTTGTAAGGCGTCCTACAATATAATAACGTGCTTTTTAAGGTGTTAATATGGCATACAAAGTCGTAAGGTGTCCTAAATTGTCGTATGATGTTCAAAGGATTCGAACGAATTTATTAGGTTTATTATGGAGTTTTAAGTTTATATACGGTATTATAAGGTGTTCTTATGATTTGTAAGGCGTCCTACAATATAATAACGTGCTTTTCAAGGTGTTAATATGGCATACAGAGTCGTAAGATGTCCTAAATTGTCGTATGATGTTCAAAGGATTCGAACGAATTCATTAGGTTTATTATGGAGTTTTAAAATTATATACGGTATTATAAGGTGTTGTTATTATTTGTAAGGCGTCCTACAATATAATATCGTGTTTTTCAAGGTGTTAATATGGCATACAGTGTCGTAAGTTGTCCTAAATTGTCGTACGATGTTCAAAGGACTCGGACGAATTCATTAGGTTTAATATGGAGTTTTAAGTTTATATACGATATTGTAAGGTGATGTTACGATTTGTAAGGCGTACTACAATATAATATCGTGTTTTTCAAGGTGTTAATATGGCATACAGTGTCTTAAGATGTCCTAAATTGTCATACGATGTTCAAAGGACTCGGACGAATTCATTAGGTTTATTATGGAGTTTTAAGTTTATATACGGTATTATAAGGTGTTGTTATGATTTGTAAGGCGTCCTACAATATAATATCGTCTTTTTCAAGGTGTTAATATGGCATACATTGTTGTAAGTTGTCCTAAATTGTCGTACGACATTCAAAGGACTCGGACGAATTCATTAGGTTTATTATGGAGTTTTAAGTTTATATACGGTTTTGAAAGGTGTTGTTACTATTTATAAGGCGTCCTACAATATAATAATGTGTTTTTCAAGGTGTTAATATGGGATACAGAGTTGTAAGTTGTCCTAGATTGTCGTACGATGTTCAAAGGACTCGTACGAATTCATTAGATTAATTATGAAGTTTTATGTTTATATACTGTATTGTAAGGTGTTGTTATGATTTGTAAGGCGTCCTACAATATAATAACGTGCTTTTCAGGATGTTAATATGGCATACAGAGTCGTAAGATGTCCTAAATTGTCGTATGATGTTCAAAGGATTCGAACGAATTCATTAGGTTTATTATGGAGTTTTAAGATTATATACGGTATTATAAGGTGTTGTTATTATTTGTAAGGCGTCCTACAATATAATATCGTGTTTTTCAAGGTGTTAATATGGCATACAGTGTCGTAAGTTGTCCTAAATTGTCGTACGATGTTCAAAGGACTCGGACGAATTCATTAGGTTTATTATGGAGTTTTAAGTTTATATACGTTATTGTAAGGTGATGTTACGATTTGTAAGGCGTCCTACAATATAATATCGTGAATTTTAAGGTGTTAATATGGCATACAGTGTCGTAAGATGTCCTAAATTGTCGTACGATATTCAAAGGACTCGGACGAATTCATTAGGTTTATTATGGAGTTTTAAGTTTATATACGGTATTATAAGGTGTTGTTATGATTTGTAAGGCGTCCTACAATATAATATCGTCTTTTTCAAGGTGTTAATATGGCATACATTGTTGGAAGTTGTCCTAAATTGTCGTATGATATTCAAAGGACTCGGACGAATTCATTAGGTTTATTATAGAGTTTTAAGTTTATATACGGTATTATAAGGTGTTGTTATTCTTATAAGGCGTCCTACAATATAATAATGTGTTTTTCAAGGTGTTAATATGGGATACAGAGTTGTAAGTTGTCCTAGATTGTCGTACGATGTTCAAAGGACTCAGACGAATTCATTAGGTTTATTATGTAGTTTTAAGTTTATATACGATATTGTAAGGTGATGTTACGATTTGTAAGGCGTCCTACAATATAATATCGTGTTTTTCAAGGTGTTAATATGGCATACAGTGTCGTAAGATTTCCTAAATTGTCGTACGATGTTCAAAGGACTCGAACGAATTCATTAGGTTTATTATGGAGTTTTAAGATTATATACGGTATTATAAGGTGTTGTTATTATTTGTAAGGCGTCCTACAATATAATATCGTCTTTTTCAAGGTGTTAATATGGCATACATTGTTGTAAGTTGTCCTAAATTGTCGTACGATATTCAAAGGACTCGGACGAATTCATTAGGTTTATTATGGATTTTTAAGTTTATATATGGTATTATAAGGTGTTGTTATGATTTGTAAGGCGTCCTACAATATAATATCGTCTTTTTCAAGGTGTTAATATGGCATACATTGTCGTAAGTTGTCCTAAATTGTCATACGATATTCAAAGGACTCGGACGAATTCATTAGGTTTATTATGGAGTTTTAAGTTTATATACGGTTTTGTAAGGTGTTGTTACTATTTATAAGGCGTCCTACAATATAATAATGTGTTTTTCAAGGTGTTAATATGGCATACAATGTCGTAAGTTGTCTTAAATTGTCGTACGATGTTCAAAGGACTCGGACGAATTCATTAGGTTTATTATGGAGTTTTAAGTTTATATACGTTATTGTAAGGTGATGTTACGATTTGTAAGGCGTCCTACAATATAATATGGTGAATTTTAAGGTGTTAATATGGCATACAGTGTCGTAAGATGTCCTAAATTGTCGTACGATGTTCAAAGGACTCGGACGAATTCATTAGGTTTATTATGGAGTTTTAAGTTTATATACGGTATTATAAGGTGTTGTTATGATTTGTAAGGCGTCCTACAATATAATATCGTCTTTTTCAAGGTGTTAATATGGCATACATTGTTGTAAGTTGTCCTAAATTGTCGTACGACATTCAAAGGACTCGGATGAATTCATTAGGTTTATTATGGAGTTTTAAGTTTATATACGGTTTTGAAAGGTGTTGTTACTATTTATAAGGCGTCCTACAATATAATAATGTGTTTTTCAAGGTGTTAATATGGGATACAGAGTTGTAAGTTGTCCTAGATTGTCGTACGATGTTCAAAGGACTCGTACGAATTCATTAGATTAATTATGAAGTTTTATGTTTATATAATGTATTGTAAGGTGTTGTTATGATTTGTAAGGCGTCCTACAATATAATAACGTGCTTTTCAAGATGTTAATATGGCATACAGAGTCGTAAGATGTCCTAAATTGTCGTATGATGTTCAAAGGATTCGAACGAATTCATTAGGTTTATTATGGAGTTTTAAGATTATATACGGTATTATAAGGTGTTGTTATTATTTGTAAGGCGTCCTACAATATAATATCGTGTTTTTCAAGGTGTTAATATGGCATACAGTGTCGTAAGTTGTCCTAAATTGTCGTACGATGTTCAAAGGACTCGGACGAATTCATTAGGTTTATTATGGAGTTTTAAGTTTATATACGTTATTGTAAGGTGATGTTACGATTTGTAAGGCGTCCTACAATATAATATCGTGAATTTTAAGGTGTTAATATGGCATACAGTGTCGTAAGATGTCCTAAATTGTCGTACGATATTCAAAGGACTCGGACGAATTCATTAGGTTTATTATGGAGTTTTAAGTTTATATACGGTATTATAAGGTGTTGTTATGATTTGTAAGGCGTCCTACAATATAATATCGTCTTTTTCAAGGTGTTAATATGGCATACATTGTTGTAAGTTGTCCTAAATTGTCGTATGATATTCAAAGGACTCGGACGAATTCATTAGGTTTATTATAGAGTTTTAAGTTTATATACGGTATTATAAGGTGTTGTTATTCTTATAAGGCGTCCTATAATATAATAATGTGTTTTTCAAGGTGTTAATATGGGATACAGAGTTGTAAGTTGTCCTAGATTGTCGTACGATGTTCAAAGGACTCGGACGAATTCATTAGGTTTATTATGTAGTTTTAAGTTTATATACGATATTGTAAGGTGATGTTACGATTTGTAAGGCGTCCTACAATATAATATCGTGTTTTTCAAGGTGTTAATATGGCATACAGTGTCGTAAGATTTCCTAAATTGTCGTACGATATTCAAAGGACTCGAACGAATTCATTAGGTTTATTATGGAGTTTTAAGATTATATACGGTATTATAAGGTGTTGTTATTATTTGTAAGGCGTCCTACAATATAATATCGTCTTTTTCAAGGTGTTAATATGGCATACATTGTTGTAAGTTGTCCTAAATTTTCGTACGATATTCAAAGGACTCGGACGAATTCATTAGGTTTATTATGGAGTTTTAAGTTTATATATGGTATTATAAGGTGTTGTTATGATTTGTAAGGCGTCCTACAATATAATATCGTCTTTTTCAAGGTGTTAATATGGCATACATTGTTGTAAGTTGTCCTAAATGGTCGTACGACATTCAAAGGACTCGGACGAATTCATTAGGTTTATTATGGAGTTTTAAGTTTATATACGGTTTTGAAAGGTGTTGTTACTATTTATAAGGCGTCCTACAATATAATAATCTGTTTTTCAAGGTGTTAATATGGGATACAGAGTTGTAAGATGTCATAAATTGTCGTACGATGTTCAAAGGACTCGTACGAATTCATTAGATTTGATATGAAGTTTTACGTTTATATACGGTATTAGAAGGTGTTGTTATGATTTGTAAGGCGTCCTACAATATAATAACGTGCTTTTTAAGGTGTTAATATGGCATACAAAGTCGTAAGATGTCCTAAATTGTCGTATGATGTTCAAAGAATTCGAACGAATTTATTAGGTTTATTATGGAGTTTTAAGTTTATATACGGTATTATAAGGTGTTCTTATGATTTGTAAGGCATCATATAATATAATAACGTGCTTTTCAAGGTGTTAATATGGCATACAGAGTCGTAAGATGTCCTAAATTGTCGTATGATGTTCAAAGGATTCGAACGAATTCATTAGGTTTATTATGGAGTTTTAAGATTATATACGGTATTATAAGGTGTTGTTATTATTTGTAAGGCGTCCTACAATATAATATCGTGTTTTTCAAGGTGTTAATATGGCATACATTGTTGTAAGTTGTCCTAAATTGTCGTACGATATTCAAAGGACTCGGACGAATTCATTAGGTTTATTATGGAGTTTTAAGTTTATATATGGTATTATAAGGTGTTGTTATGATTTGTAAGGCGTCCTACAATATAATATCGTCTTTTTCAAGGTGTTAATATGGCATACATTGTTGTAAGTTGTCCTAAATTGTCGTACGACATTCAAAGGACTCGGACGAATTCATTAGGTTTATTATGGAGTTTTAAGTTTATATACGGTTTTGAAAGGTGTTGTTACTATTTCTAAGGCGTCCTACAATATAATAATGTGTTTTTCAAGGAGTTAATATGGGATACAGAGTTGTAAGATGTCATAAATTGTCGTACGATGTTCAAAGGACTCGTACGAATTCATTAGATTAATTATGAAGTTTTATGTTTATATACTGTATTGTAAGGTGTTGTTATGATTTGTAAGGCGTCCTACAATATAATAACGTGCTTTTCAAGATGTTAATATGGCATACAAAGTCGTAAGATGTCCTAAATTGTCGTATGATGTTCAAAGGATTCAAACGAATTCATTAGGTTTATTATGGAGTTTTAAGATTATATACGGTATTATAAGGTGTTGTTATTATTTGTAAGGCGTCCTACAATATAATATCGTGTTTTTCAAGGTGTTAATATGGCATACAGTGTCGTAAGTTGTCCTAAATTGTCGTACGATGTTCAAAGGACTCGGACGAATTCATTAGGTTTATTATGGAGTTTTAAGTTTATATACGTTATTGTAAGGTGATGTTACGATTTGTAAGGCGTCCTACAATATAATATCGTGAATTTTAAGGTGTTAATATGGCATACAGTGTCGTAAGATGTCCTAAATTGTCGTACGATATTCAAAGGACTCGGACGAATTCATTAGGTTTATTATGGAGTTTTAAGTTTATATACGGTATTATAAGGTGTTGTTATGATTTGTAAGGCGTCCTACAATATAATATCGTCTTTTTCAAGGTGTTAATATGGCATACATTGTTGTAAGTTGTCCTAAATTGTCGTATGATATTCAAAGGACTCGGACGAATTCATTAGGTTTATTATAGAGTTTTAAGTTTATATACGGTATTATAAGGTGTTGTTATTCTTATAAGGCGTCCTACAATATAATAATGTGTTTTTCAAGGTGTTAATATGGGATACAGAGTTGTAAGTTGTCCTAGATTGTCGTACGATGTTCAAAGGACTCGGACGAATTCATTAGGTTTATTATGTAGTTTTAAGTTTATATACGATATTGTAAGGTGATGTTACGATTTGTAAGGCGTCCTACAATATAATATCGTGTTTTTCAAGGTGTTAATATGGCATACAGTGTCGTAAGATGTCCTAAATTGTCGTACGATGTTCAAAGGACTCGAACGAATTCATTAGGTTTATTATGGAGTTTTAAGATTATATACGGTATTATAAGGTGTTGTTATTATTTGTAAGGCGTCCTACAATATAATATCGTCTTTTTCAAGGTGTTAATATGGCATACATTGTTGTAAGTTGTCCTAAATTGTCATACGATATTCAAAGGACTCGGACGAATTCATTAGGTTTATTATGGAGTTTTAAGTTTATATACGGTATTATAAGGTATTGTTATGATTTGTAAGGCGTCCTACAATATAATATCGTCTTTTTCAAGGTGTTAATATGGCATACATTGTTGTAAGTTGTCCTAAATTGTCGTACGATATTCAAAGGACTCGGACGAATTCATTAGGTTTATTATGGAGTTTTAAGTTTATATACCGTTTTGAAAGGTGTTGTTACTATTTCTAAGGCGTCCTACAATATAATAATGTGTTTTTCAAGGAGTTAATATGGGATACAGAGTTGTAAGATGTCATAAATTGTCGTACGATGTTCAAAGGACTCGTACGAATTCATTAGATTAATTATGAAGTTTTATGTTTATATACTGTATTGTAAGGTGTTGTTATGATTTGTAAGGCGTCCTACAATATAATAACGTGCTTTTCAAGGTGTTAATATGGCATACAGAGTCGTAAGATGTCCTAAATTGTCGTATGATGTTCAAAGGATTCGAACGAATTCATTAGGTTTATTATGGAGTTTTAAGATTATATACGGTATTATAAGGTGTTGTTATTATTTGTAAGGCGTCTACAATATAATATCGTGTTTTTCAAGGTGTTAAAGGTGATGTTACGATTTGTAAGGCGTCCTACAATATAATATCGTGAATTTTAAGGTGTTAATATGGCATACAGTGTCGTAATATGTCCTAAATTGTCGTACGATATTCAAAGGACTCGGACGAATTCATTAGGTTTATTATGGAGTTTTAAGTTTATATACGGTATTATAAGGTGTTGTTATGATTTGTAAGGCGTCCTACAATATAATATCGTCTTTTTCAAGGTGTTAATATGGCATACATTGTTGTAAGTTGTCCTAAATTGTCGTATGATATTCAAAGGACTCGGACGAATTCATTAGGTTTATTATAGAGTTTTAAGTTTATATACGGTATTATAAGGTGTTGTTATTCTTATAAGGCGTCCTACAATATAATAATGTGTTTTTCAAGGTGTTAATATGGGATACAGAGTTGTAAGTTGTCCTAGATTGTCGTACGATGTTCAAAGGACTCAGACGAATTCATTAGGTTTATTATGTAGTTTTAAGTTTATATACGATATTGTAAGGTGATGTTACGATTTGTAAGGCGTCCTACAATATAATATCGTGTTTTTCAAGGTGTTAATATGGCATACAGTGTCGTAAGATTTCCTAAATTGTCGTACGATGTTCAAAGGACTCGAACGAATTCATTAGGTTTATTATGGAGTTTTAAGATTATATACGGTATTATAAGGTGTTGTTATTATTTGTAAGGCGTCCTACAATATAATATCGTCTTTTTCAAGGTGTTAATATGGCATACATTGTTGTAAGTTGTCCTAAATTGTCGTACGATATTCAAAGGACTCGGACGAATTCATTAGGTTTATTATGGATTTTTAAGTTTATATATGGTATTATAAGGTGTTGTTATGATTTGTAAGGCGTCCTACAATATAATATCGTCTTTTTCAAGGTGTTAATATGGCATACATTGTCGTAAGTTGTCCTAAATTGTCATACGATATTCAAAGGACTCGGACGAATTCATTAGGTTTATTATGGAGTTTTAAGTTTATATACGGTTTTGTAAGGTGTTGTTACTATTTATAAGGCGTCCTACAATATAATAATGTGTTTTTCAAGGTGTTAATATGGCATACAATGTCGTAAGTTGTCTTAAATTGTCGTACGATGTTCAAAGGACTCGGACGAACTCATTAGGTTTATTATGGAGTTTTAAGTTTATATACGTTATTGTAAGGTGATGTTACGATTTGTAAGGCGTCCTACAATATAATATGGTGAATTTTAAGGTGTTAATATGGCATACAGTGTCGTAAGATGTCCTAAATTGTCGTACGATGTTCAAAGGACTCGGACGAATTCATTAGGTTTATTATGGAGTTTTAAGTTTATATACGGTATTATAAGGTGTTGTTATGATTTGTAAGGCGTCCTACAATATAATATCGTCTTTTTCAAGGTGTTAATATGGCATACATTGTTGTAAGTTGTCCTAAATTGTCGTACGACATTCAAAGGACTCGGACGAATTCATTAGGTTTATTATGGAGTTTTAAGTTTATATACGGTTTTGAAAGGTGTTGTTACTATTTATAAGGCGTCCTACAATATAATAATGTGTTTTTCAAGGTGTTAATATGGGATACAGAGTTGTAAGTTGTCCTAGATTGTCGTACGATGTTCAAAGGACTCGTACGAATTCATTAGATTAATTATGAAGTTTTATGTTTATATACTGTGTTGTAAGGTGTTGTTATGATTTGTAAGGCGTCCTACAATATAATAACGTGCTTTTCAAGATGTTAATATGGCATACAGAGTCGTAAGATGTCCTAAATTGTCGTATGATGTTCAAAGGATTCGAACGAATTCATTAGGTTTATTATGGAGTTTTAATATTATATACGGTATTATAAGGTGTTGTTATTATTTGTAAGGCGTCCTACAATATAATATCGTGTTTTTCAAGGTGTTAATATGGCATACAGTGTCGTAAGTTGTCCTAAATTGTCGTACGATGTTCAAAGGACTCGGACGAATTCATTAGGTTTATTATGGAGTTTTAAGTTTATATACGATATTGTAAGGTGATGTTACGATTTGTAAGGCGTCTACAATATAATATCGTGTTTTTCAAGGTGTTAAAGGTGATGTTACGATTTGTAAGGCGTCCTACAATATAATATCGTGAATTTTAAGGTGTTAATATGGCATACAGTGTCGTAATATGTCCTAAATTGTCGTACGATATTCAAAGGACTCGGACGAATTCATTAGGTTTATTATGGAGTTTTAAGTTTATATACGGTATTATAAGGTGTTGTTATGATTTGTAAGGCGTCCTACAATATAATATCGTCTTTTTCAAGGTGTTAATATGGCATACATTGTTGTAAGTTGTCCTAAATTGTCGTATGATATTCAAAGGACTCGGACGAATTCATTAGGTTTATTATAGAGTTTTAAGTTTATATACGGTATTATAAGGTGTTGTTATTCTTATAAGGCGTCCTACAATATAATAATGTGTTTTTCAAGGTGTTAATATGGGATACAGAGTTGTAAGTTGTCCTAGATTGTCGTACGATGTTCAAAGGACTCAGACGAATTCATTAGGTTTATTATGTAGTTTTAAGTTTATATACGATATTGTAAGGTGATGTTACGATTTGTAAGGCGTCCTACAATATAATATCGTGTTTTTCAAGGTGTTAATATGGCATACAGTGTCGTAAGATTTCCTAAATTGTCGTACGATGTTCAAAGGACTCGAACGAATTCATTAGGTTTATTATGGAGTTTTAAGATTATATACGGTATTATAAGGTGTTGTTATTATTTGTAAGGCGTCCTACAATATAATATCGTCTTTTTCAAGGTGTTAATATGGCATACATTGTTGTAAGTTGTCCTAAATTGTCGTACGATATTCAAAGGACTCGGACGAATTCATTAGGTTTATTATGGATTTTTAAGTTTATATATGGTATTATAAGGTGTTGTTATGATTTGTAAGGCGTCCTACAATATAATATCGTCTTTTTCAAGGTGTTAATATGGCATACATTGTCGTAAGTTGTCCTAAATTGTCATACGATATTCAAAGGACTCGGACGAATTCATTAGGTTTATTATGGAGTTTTAAGTTTATATACGGTTTTGTAAGGTGTTGTTACTATTTATAAGGCGTCCTACAATATAATAATGTGTTTTTCAAGGTGTTAATATGGCATACAATGTCGTAAGTTGTCTTAAATTGTCGTACGATGTTCAAAGGACTCGGACGAACTCATTAGGTTTATTATGGAGTTTTAAGTTTATATACGTTATTGTAAGGTGATGTTACGATTTGTAAGGCGTCCTACAATATAATATGGTGAATTTTAAGGTGTTAATATGGCATACAGTGTCGTAAGATGTCCTAAATTGTCGTACGATGTTCAAAGGACTCGGACGAATTCATTAGGTTTATTATGGAGTTTTAAGTTTATATACGGTATTATAAGGTGTTGTTATGATTTGTAAGGCGTCCTACAATATAATATCGTCTTTTTCAAGGTGTTAATATGGCATACATTGTTGTAAGTTGTCCTAAATTGTCGTACGACATTCAAAGGACTCGGACGAATTCATTAGGTTTATTATGGAGTTTTAAGTTTATATACGGTTTTGAAAGGTGTTGTTACTATTTATAAGGCGTCCTACAATATAATAATGTGTTTTTCAAGGTGTTAATATGGGATACAGAGTTGTAAGTTGTCCTAGATTGTCGTACGATGTTCAAAGGACTCGTACGAATTCATTAGATTAATTATGAAGTTTTATGTTTATATACTGTGTTGTAAGGTGTTGTTATGATTTGTAAGGCGTCCTACAATATAATAACGTGCTTTTCAAGATGTTAATATGGCATACAGAGTCGTAAGATGTCCTAAATTGTCGTATGATGTTCAAAGGATTCGAACGAATTCATTAGGTTTATTATGGAGTTTTAATATTATATACGGTATTATAAGGTGTTGTTATTATTTGTAAGGCGTCCTACAATATAATATCGTGTTTTTCAAGGTGTTAATATGGCATACAGTGTCGTAAGTTGTCCTAAATTGTCGTACGATGTTCAAAGGACTCGGACGAATTCATTAGGTTTATTATGGAGTTTTAAGTTTATATACGTTATTGTAAGGTGATGTTACGATTTGTAAGGCGTCCTACAATATAATATCGTGAATTTTAAGGTGTTAATATGGCATACAGTGTCGTAAGATGTCCTAAATTGTCGTACGATATTCAAAGGACTCGGACGAATTCATTAGGTTTATTATGGAGTTTTAAGTTTATATACGGTATTATAAGGTGTTGTTATGATTTGTAAGGCGTCCTACAATATAATATCGTCTTTTTCAAGGTGTTAATATGGCATACATTGTTGTAAGTTGTCCTAAATTGTCGTATGATATTCAAAGGACTCGGACGAATTCATTAGGTTTATTATAGAGTTTTAAGTTTATATACGGTATTATAAGGTGTTGTTATTCTTATAAGGCGTCCTACAATATAATAATGTGTTTTTCAAGGTGTTAATATGGGATACAGAGTTGTAAGTTGTCCTAGATTGTCGTACGATGTTCAAAGGACTCGGACGAATTCATTAGGTTTATTATGTAGTTTTAAGTTTATATACGATATTGTAAGGTGATGTTACGATTTGTAAGGCGTCCTACAATATAATATCGTGTTTTTCAAGGTGTTAATATGGCATACAGTGTCGTAAGATTTCCTAAATTGTCGTACGATATTCAAAGGACTCGAACGAATTCATTAGGTTTATTATGGAGTTTTAAGATTATATACGGTATTATAAGGTGTTGTTATTATTTGTAAGGCGTCCTACAATATAATATCGTCTTTTTCAAGGTGTTAATATGGCATACATTGTTGTAAGTTGTCCTAAATTTTCGTACGATATTCAAAGGACTCGGACGAATTCATTAGGTTTATTATGGAGTTTTAAGTTTATATATGGTATTATAAGGTGTTGTTATGATTTGTAAGGCGTCCTACAATATAATATCGTCTTTTTCAAGGTGTTAATATGGCATACATTGTTGTAAGTTGTCCTAAATTGTCGTACGACATTCAAAGGACTCGGACGAATTCATTAGGTTTATTATGGAGTTTTAAGTTTATATACGGTTTTGAAAGGTGTTGTTACTATTTATAAGGCGTCCTACAATATAATAATCTGTTTTTCAAGGTGTTAATATGGGATACAGAGTTGTAAGATGTCATAAATTGTCGTACGATGTTCAAAGGACTCGTACGAATTCATTAGATTTGATATGAAGTTTTACGTTTATATACGGTATTAGAAGGTGTTGTTATGATTTGTAAGGCGTCCTACAATATAATAACGTGCTTTTTAAGGTGTTAATATGGCATACAAAGTCGTAAGATGTCCTAAATTGTCGTATGATGTTCAAAGAATTCGAACGAATTTATTAGGTTTATTATGGAGTTTTAAGTTTATATACGGTATTATAAGGTGTTCTTATGATTTGTAAGGCATCATATAATATAATAACGTGCTTTTCAAGGTGTTAATATGGCATACAGAGTCGTAAGATGTCCTAAATTGTCGTATGATGTTCAAAGGATTCGAACGAATTCATTAGGTTTATTATGGAGTTTTAAGATTATATACGGTATTATAAGGTGTTGTTATTATTTGTAAGGCGTCCTACAATATAATATCGTGTTTTTCAAGGTGTTAATATGGCATACATTGTTGTAAGTTGTCCTAAATTGTCGTACGATATTCAAAGGACTCGGACGAATTCATTAGGTTTATTATGGAGTTTTAAGTTTATATATGGTATTATAAGGTGTTGTTATGATTTGTAAGGCGTCCTACAATATAATATCGTCTTTTTCAAGGTGTTAATATGGCATACATTGTTGTAAGTTGTCCTAAATTGTCGTACGACATTCAAAGGACTCGGACGAATTCATTAGGTTTATTATGGAGTTTTAAGTTTATATACGGTTTTGAAAGGTGTTGTTACTATTTCTAAGGCGTCCTACAATATAATAATGTGTTTTTCAAGGAGTTAATATGGGATACAGAGTTGTAAGATGTCATAAATTGTCGTACGATGTTCAAAGGACTCGTACGAATTCATTAGATTAATTATGAAGTTTTATGTTTATATACTGTATTGTAAGGTGTTGTTATGATTTGTAAGGCGTCCTACAATATAATAACGTGCTTTTCAAGATGTTAATATGGCATACAAAGTCGTAAGATGTCCTAAATTGTCGTATGATGTTCAAAGGATTCAAACGAATTCATTAGGTTTATTATGGAGTTTTAAGATTATATACGGTATTATAAGGTGTTGTTATTATTTGTAAGGCGTCCTACAATATAATATCGTGTTTTTCAAGGTGTTAATATGGCATACAGTGTCGTAAGTTGTCCTAAATTGTCGTACGATGTTCAAAGGACTCGGACGAATTCATTAGGTTTATTATGGAGTTTTAAGTTTATATACGTTATTGTAAGGTGATGTTACGATTTGTAAGGCGTCCTACAATATAATATCGTGAATTTTAAGGTGTAAATATGGCATACAGTGTCGTAAGATGTCCTAAATTGTCGTACGATATTCAAAGGACTCGGACGAATTCATTAGGTTTATTATGGAGTTTTAAGTTTATATACGGTATTATAAGGTGTTGTTATGATTTGTAAGGCGTCCTACAATATAATATCGTCTTTTTCAAGGTGTTAATATGGCATACATTGTTGTAAGTTGTCCTAAATTGTCGTATGATATTCAAAGGACTCGGACGAATTCATTAGGTTTATTATAGAGTTTTAAGTTTATATACGGTATTATAAGGTGTTCTTATTCTTATAAGGCGTCCTACAATATAATAATGTGTTTTTCAAGGTGTTAATATGGGATACAGAGTTGTAAGTTGTCCTAGATTGTCGTACGATGTTCAAAGGACTCGGACGAATTCATTAGGTTTATTATGTAGTTTTAAGTTTATATACGATATTGTAAGGTGATGTTACGATTTGTAAGGCGTCCTACAATATAATATCGTGTTTTTCAAGGTGTTAATATGGCATACAGTGTCGTAAGATGTCCTAAATTGTCGTACGATGTTCAAAGGACTCGAACGAATTCATTAGGTTTATTATGGAGTTTTAAGATTATATACGGTATTATAAGGTGTTGTTATTATTTGTAAGGCGTCCTACAATATAATATCGTCTTTTTCAAGGTGTTAATATGGCATACATTGTTGTAAGTTGTCCTAAATTGTCATACGATATTCAAAGGACTCGGACGAATTCATTAGGTTTATTATGGAGTTTTAAGTTTATATACGGTATTATAAGGTATTGTTATGATTTGTAAGGCGTCCTACAATATAATATCGTCTTTTTCAAGGTGTTAATATGGCATACATTGTTGTAAGTTGTCCTAAATTGTCGTACGATATTCAAAGGACTCGGACGAATTCATTAGGTTTATTATGGAGTTTTAAGTTTATATACGGTTTTGAAAGGTGTTGTTACTATTTCTAAGGCGTCCTACAATATAATAATGTGTTTTTCAAGGAGTTAATATGGGATACAGAGTTGTAAGATGTCATAAATTGTCGTACGATGTTCAAAGGACTCGTACGAATTCATTAGATTAATTATGAAGTTTTATGTTTATATACTGTATTGTAAGGTGTTGTTATGATTTGTAAGGCGTCCTACAATATAATAACGTGCTTTTCAAGGTGTTAATATGGCATACAGAGTCGTAAGATGTCCTAAATTGTCGTATGATGTTCAAAGGATTCGAACGAATTCATTAGGTTTATTATGGAGTTTTAAGATTATATACGGTATTATAAGGTGTTGTTATTATTTGTAAGGCGTCTACAATATAATATCGTGTTTTTCAAGGTGTTAATATGGCATACAGTGTCGTAAGTTGTCCTAACTTGTCGTACGATGTTCAAAGGACTCGGACGAATTCATTAGGTTTATTATGGAGTTTTAAGTTTATATACGTTATTGTAAGGTGATGTTACGATTTGTAAGGCGTCCTACAATATAATATCGTGAATTTTAAGGTGTTAATATGGCATACAGTGTCGTAATATGTCCTAAATTGTCGTACGATATTCAAAGGACTCGGACGAATTCATTAGGTTTATTATGGAGTTTTAAGTTTATATACGGTATTATAAGGTGTTGTTATGATTTGTAAGGCGTCCTACAATATAATATCGTCTTTTTCAAGGTGTTAATATGGCATACATTGTTGTAAGTTGTCCTAAATTGTCGTATGATATTCAAAGGACTCGGACGAATTCATTAGGTTTATTATAGAGATTTAAGTTTATATACGGTATTATAAGGTGTTGTTATTCTTATAAGGCGTCCTACAATATAATAATGTGTTTTTCAAGGTGTTAATATGGGATACAGAGTTGTAAGTTGTCCTAGATTGTCGTACGATGTTCAAAGGACTCGGACGAATTCATTAGGTTTATTATGTAGTTTTAAGTTTATATACGATATTGTAAGGTGATGTTACGATTTGTAAGGCGTCCTACAATATAATATCGTGTTTTTCAAGGTGTTAATATGGCATACAGTGTCGTAAGATGTCCTAAATTGTCGTACGATGTTCAAAGGACTCGAACGAATTCATTAGGTTTATTATGGAGTTTTAAGATTATATACGGTATTATAAGGTGTTGTTATTATTTGTAAGGCGTCCTACAATATAATATCGTCTTCTTCAAGGTGTTAATATGGCATACATTGTTGTAAGTTGTCCTAAATTGTCGTACGATATTCAAAGGACTCGGACGAATTCATTAGGTTTATTATGGAGTTTTAAGTTTATATACGGTATTATAAGGTGTTGTTATGATTTGTAAGGCGTCCTACAATATAATATCGTCTTTTTCAAGGTGTTAATATGGCATACATTGTTGTAAGTTGTCCTAAATTGTCGTACGATATTCAAAGGACTCGGACGAATTCATTAGGTTTATTATGGAGTTTTAAGTTTATATACGGTTTTGAAAGGTGTTGTTACTATTTCTAAGGCGTCCTACAATATAATAATGTGTTTTTCAAGGAGTTAATATGAGATACAGAGTTGTAAGATGTCATAAATTGTCGTACGATATTCAAAGAACTCGTACGAATTCATTAGATTAATTATGAAGTTTTATGTTTATATACTGTATTGTAAGGTGTTGTTATGATTTGTAAGGCGTCCTACAATATAATATCGTCTTTTTCAAGGTGTTAATATGGCATACATTGTTGTAAGTTGTCCTAAATTGTCGTACGATATTCAAAGGACTCGGACGAATTCATTAGGTTTATTATGGAGTTTTAAGTTTATATACGGTTTTGAAAGGTGTTGTTACTATTTCTAAGGCGTCCTACAATATAATAATGTGTTTTTCAAGGAGTTAATATGAGATACAGAGTTGTAAGATGTCATAAATTGTCGTACGATATTCAAAGAACTCGTACGAATTCATTAGATTAATTATGAAGTTTTATGTTTATATACTGTATTGTAAGGTGTTGTTATGATTTGTAAGGCGTCCTACAATATAATAACATGCTTTTCAAGGTGTTAATATGGCATACAGAGTCGTAAGATGTCCTAAATTGTCGTATGATGTTCAAAGGATTCGAACGAATTCATTAGGTTTATTATGGAGTTTTAAGATTATATACGGTATTATAAGGTGTTGTTATTATTTGTAAGGCATCCTACAATATAATATCGTGTTTTTCAAGGTGTTAATATGGCATACAATGTCGTAAGTTGTCCTAAATTGGCGTACGATGTTCAAAGGACTCGGACGAATTCATTAGGTTTATTATGGAGTTTTAAGTTTATATACGTTATTGTAAGGTGATGTTACGATTTGTAAGGCGTCCTACAATATAATATCGTGAATTATAAGGTGTTAATATGGCATACAGTGTCGTAAGATGTCCTAAATTGTCGTACGATATTCAAAGGACTCGGACGAATTCATTAGGTTTATTATGGAGTTTTAAGTTTATATACGGTATTATAAGGTGTTGTTATGATTTGTAAGGCGTCCTACAATATAATATCGTCTTTTTCAAGGTGTTAATATGGCATACATTGTTGTAAGTTGTCCTAAATTGTCGTATAATATTCAAAGGACTCGAACGAATTCATTAGGTTTATTATAGAGTTTTAAGTTTATATACGGTATTATAAGGTGTTGTTATTCTTATAAGGCGTCCTACAATATAATAATGTGTTTTTCAAGGTGTTAATATGGGATACAGAGTTGTAAGTTGTCCTAGATTGTCGTACGATGTTCAAAGGACTAGGACAAATTCATTAGGTTTATTATGTAGTTTTAAGTTTATATACGATATTGTAAGGTGATGTTACGATTTGTAAGGCGTCCTACAATATAATATCGTGTTTTTCAAGGTGTTAATATGGCATACAGTGTCGTAAGATGTCCTAAATTGTCGTACGATGTTCAAAAGACTCGAACGAATTCATTAGGTTTATTATGGAGTTTTAAGATTATATACGGTATTATAAGGTGTTGTTATTATTTGTAAGGCGTCCTACAATATAATATCGTCTTTTTCAAGGTGTTAATATGGCATACATTGTTGTAAGTTGTCCTAAATTGTCGTACGATATTCAAAGGACTCGGACGAATTCATTAGGTTTATTATTGAGTTTTAAGTTTATATACGGTATTATAAGGTGTTGTTATGATTTGTAAGGCGTCCTACAATATAATATCGTCTTTTTCAAGGTGTTAATATGGCATACATTGTTGTAAGTTGTCCTAAATTGTCGTACGATATTCAAAGGACTCGGACGAATTCATTAGGTTTATTATGGAGTTTTAAGTTTATATACGTTATTGTAAGGTGATGTTACGATTTGTAAGGCGTCCTACAATATAATATCGTGAATTTTAAGGTGTTAATATGGCATACAGTGTCGTAAGATGTCCTAAATTGTCGTACGATGTTCAAAAGACTCAAACGAATTCATTAGGTTTATTATGGAGTTTTAAGTTTATATACGGTATTATAAGGTGTTGTTATGATTTGTAAGGCGTCCTACAATATAATATCGTCTTTTTCAAGGTGTTAATATGGCATACATTGTTGTAAGTTGTCCTAAATTGTCGTACGATATTCAAAGGACTCGGACGAATTCATTAGGTTTATTATGGAGTTTTAAGTTTATATACGGTTTTGAAAGGTGTTGTTACTATTTATAAGGCGTCCTACAATATAATAATCTGTTTTTCAAGGTGTTAATATGGGATACAGAGTTGTAAGATGTCATAAATTGTCGTACGATGTTCAAAGGACTCGTACGAATTCATTAGATTTGTTATGAAGTTTTACGTTTATATACGGTATTAGAAGGTGTTGTTATGATTTGTAAGGCGTCCTACAATATAATAACGTGCTTTTTAAGGTGTTAATATGGCATACAAAGTCGTAAGATGTCCTAAATTGTCGTATGATGTTCAAAGGATTCGAACGAATTTATTAGGTTTATTATGGAGTTTTAAATTTATATACGGTATTATAAGGTGTTCTTATGATTTGTAAGGCGTCCTACAATATAATAACGTGCTTTTCAAGGTGTTAATATGGCATACAGAGTCGTAAGATGTCCTAAATTGTCGTATGATGTTCAAAGGATTCGAACGAATTCATTAGGTTTATTATGGAGTTTTAAGATTATATACGGTATTATAAGGTGTTGTTATTATTTGTAAGGCGTCCTACAATATAATATCGTGTTTTTCAAGGTGTTAATATGGCATACAGTGTCGTAAGTTGCCCAAAATTGTCGTACGATGTTCAAAGGACTCGGACGAATTCATTAGGTTTATTATGGAGTTTTAAGTTTATATACGTTATTGTAAGGTGATGTTACGATTTGTAAGGCGTCCTACAATATAATATCGTGAATTTTAAGGTGTTAATATGGCATACAGTGTCGTAAGATGTCCTAAATTGTCGTACGATGTTCAAAGGACTCGGACGAATTCATTAGGTTTATTATGGAGTTTTAAGTTTATATACGGTATTATAAGGTGTTGTTATGATTTGTAAGGCGTCCTACAATATAATATCATCTTTTTCATGGTGTTAATATGGCATACATTGTTGTAAGTTGTCCTAAATTGTCGTACGATATTCAAAGGACTCGGACGAATTCATTAGGTTTATTATGGAGTTTTAAGTTTATATTCGGTTTTGAAAGGTGTTGTTACTATTTCTAAGGCGTCCTACAATATAATAATGTGTTTTTCAAGGAGTTAATATGGGATACAGAGTTGTAAGATGTCATAAATTGTCGTACGATGTTCAAAGGACTCGTACGAATTCATTAGATTAATTATGAAGTTTTATGTTTATATACTGTATTGTAAGGTGTTGTTATGATTTGTAAGGCGTCCTACAATATAATAACTTGCTTTTCAAGTTGTTAATATGGCATAAAGAGTCGTAAGATGTCCTAAATTGTCGTATGATGTTCAAAGGATTCGAACGAATTCATTAGGTTTATTATGGAGTTTTAAGATTATATACGGTATTATAAGGTGTTGTTATTATTTGTAAGGCGTCCTACAATATAATATCGTGTTTTTCAAGGTGTTAATATGGCATACAGTGTCGTAAGTTGTCCTAAATTGGCGTACGATGTTCAAAGGACTCGGACGAATTCATTAGGTTTATTATGGAGTTTTAAGTTTATATACGTTATTGTAAGGTGATGTTACGATTTGTAAGGCGTCCTACAATATAATATCGTGAATTATAAGGTGTTAATATGGCATACAGTGTCGTAAGATGTCCTAAATTGCCGTACGATATTCAAAGGACTCGGACGAATTCATTAGGTTTATTATGGAGTTTTAAGTTTATATACGGTATTATAAGGTGTTGTTATGATTTGTAAGGCGTCCTACAATATAATATCGTCTTTTTCAAGGTGTTAATATGGCATACATTGTTGTAAGTTGTCCTAAATTGTCGTATAATATTCAAAGGACTCGGACGAATTCATTAGGTTTATTATAGAGTTTTAAGTTTATATACGGTATTATAAGGTGTTGTTATTCTTATAAGGCGTCCTACAATATAATAATGTGTTTTTCAAGGTGTTAATATGGGATACAGAGTTGTAAGTTGTCCTAGATTGTCGTACGATGTTCAAAGGACTAGGACGAATTCATTAGGTTTATTATGTAGTTTTAAGTTTATATACGATATTGTAAGGTGATGTTACGATTTGTAAGGCGTCCTACAATATAATATCGTGTTTTTCAAGGTGTTAATATGGCATACAGTGTCGTAAGATGTCCTAAATTGTCGTACGATGTTCAAAAGACTCGAACGAATTCATTAGGTTTATTATGGAGTTTTAAGATTATATACGGTATTATAAGGTGTTGTTATTATTTGTAAGGCGTCCTACAATATAATATCGTCTTTTTCAAGGTGTTAATATGGCATACATTGTTGTAAGTTGTCCTAAATTGTCGTACGATATTCAAAGGACTCGGACGAATTCATTAGGTTTATTATTGAGTTTTAAGTTTATATACGGTATTATAAGGTGTTGTTATGATTTGTAAGGCGTCCTACAATATAATATCGTCTTTTTCAAGGTGTTAATATGGCATACATTGTTGTAAGTTGTCCTAAATTGTCGTACGATATTCAAAGGACTCGGACGAATTCATTAGGTTTATTATGGAGTTTTAAGTTTATATACGTTATTGTAAGGTGATGTTACGATTTGTAAGGCGTCCTACAATATAATATCGTGAATTTTAAGGTGTTAATATGGCATACAGTGTCGTAAGATGTCCTAAATTGTCGTACGATGTTCAAAAGACTCAAACGCATTCATTAGGTTTATTATGGAGTTTTAAGTTTATATACGGTATTATAAGGTGTTGTTATGATTTGTAAGGCGTCCTACAATATAATATCGTCTTTTTCAAGGTGTTAATATGGCATACATTGTTGTAAGTTGTCCTAAATTGTCGTACGATATTCAAAGGACTCGGACGAATTCATTAGGTTTATTATGGAGTTTTAAGTTTATATACGGTTTTGAAAGGTGTTGTTACTATTTATAAGGCGTCCTACAATATAATAATCTGTTTTTCAAGGTGTTAATATGGGATACAGAGTTGTAAGATGTCATAAATTGTCGTACGATGTTCAAAGGACTCGTACGAATTCATTAGATTTGTTATGAAGTTTTACGTTTATATACGGTATTAGAAGGTGTTGTTATGATTTGTAAGGCGTCCTACAATATAATAACGTGCTTTTTAAGGTGTTAATATGGCATACAAAGTCGTAAGATGTCCTAAATTGTCGTATGATGTTCAAAGGATTCGAACGAATTTATTAGGTTTATTATGGAGTTTTAAATTTATATACGGTATTATAAGGTGTTCTTATGATTTGTAAGGCGTCCTACAATATAATAACGTGCTTTTCAAGGTGTTAATATGGCATACAGAGTCGTAAGATGTCCTAAATTGTCGTATGATGTTCAAAGGATTCAAACGAATTCATTAGGTTTATTATGGAGTTTTAAGATTATATACGGTATTATAAGGTGTTGTTATTATTTGTAAGGCGTCCTACAATATAATATCGTGTTTTTCAAGGTGTTAATATGGCATACAGTGTCGTAAGTTGCCCTAAATTGTCGTACGATGTTCAAAGGACTCGGACGAATTCATTAGGTTTATTATGGAGTTTTAAGTTTATATACGTTATTGTAAGGTGATGTTACGATTTGTAAGGCGTCCTACAATATAATATCGTGAATTTTAAGGTGTTAATATGGCATACAGTGTCGTAAGATGTCCTAAATTGTCGTACGATGTTCAAAGGACTCGGACGAATTCATTAGGTTTATTATGGAGTTTTAAGTTTATATACGGTATTATAAGGTGTTGTTATGATTTGTAAGGCGTCCTACAATATAATATCATCTTTTTCATGGTGTTAATATGGCATACATTGTTGTAAGTTGTCCTAAATTGTCGTACGATATTCAAAGGACTCGGACGAATTCATTAGGTTTATTATGGAGTTTTAAGTTTATATTCGGTTTTGAAAGGTGTTGTTACTATTTCTAAGGCGTCCTACAATATAATAATGTGTTTTTCAAGGAGTTAATATGGGATACAGAGTTGTAAGATGTCATAAATTGTCGTACGATGTTCAAAGGACTCGTACGAATTCATTAGATTAATTATGAAGTTTTATGTTTATATACTGTATTGTAAGGTGTTGTTATGATTTGTAAGGCGTCCTACAATATAATAACTTGCTTTTCAAGTTGTTAATATGGCATAAAGAGTCGTAAGATGTCCTAAATTGTCGTATGATGTTCAAAGGATTCGAACGAATTCATTAGGTTTATTATGGAGTTTTAAGATTATATACGGTATTATAAGGTGTTGTTATTATTTGTAAGGCGTCCTACAATATAATATCGTGTTTTTCAAGGTGTTAATATGGCATACAGTGTCGTAAGTTGTCCTAAATTGTCGTACGATGTTCAAAGGACTCGGACGAATTCATTAGGTTTATTATGGAGTTTTAAGTTTATATACGTTATTGTAAGGTGATGTTACGATTTGTAAGGCGTCCTACAATATAATATCGTGAATTTTAAGGTGTTAATATGGCATACAGTGTCGTAAGATGTCCTAAATTGTCGTACGATATTCAAAGGACTCGGACGAATTCATTAGGTTTATTATGGAGTTTTAAGTTTATATACGGTATTATAAGGTGTTGTTATGATTTGTAAGGCGTCCTACAATATAATATCGTCTTTTTCAAGGTGTTAATATGGCATACATTGTTGTAAGTTGTCCTAAATTGTCGTATGATATTTAAAGGACTCGGACGAATTCATTAGGTTTATTATAGAGTTTTAAGTTTATATACGGTATTATAAGGTGTTGTTACTTCTTATAAGGCGTCCTACAATATAATAATGTGTTTTTCAAGGTGTTAATATGGGATACAGAGTTGTAAGTTGTCCTAGATTGTCGTACGATGTTCAAAGGACTCGGACGAATTCATTAGGTTTATTATGTAGTTTTAAGTTTATATACGATATTGTAAGGTGATGTTACGATTTGTAAGGCGTCCTACAATATAATATCGTGTTTTTCAAGGTGTTAATATGGCATACAATGTCGTAAGATGTCCTAAATTCTCGTACGATGTTCAAAGGACTCGAACGAATTCATTAGGTTTATTATGGAGTTTTAAGATTATATACGGTATTATAAGGTGTTGTTATTATTTGTAAGGCGTCCTACAATAAAATATCGTGTTTTTCAAGGTGTTAATATGGCATACAATGTCGTAAGTTGTCCTAAATAGTCGTACGATATTCAAAGGACTCGGACGAATTCATTAGGTTTATTATGGAGTTTTAAGTTTATATACGGTTTTGTAAGGTGTTGTTACTATTTATAAGGCGTCCTACAATATAATAATGTGTTTTTCAAGGTGTTAATATGGCATACAGTGTCGTAAGTTGTCTTAAATTGTCGTATGATGTTCAAAGGACTCGGACGAATTCATTAGGTTTATTATGGAGTTTTAAGTTTATATACGTTATTGTAAGGTGATGTTACGATTTGTAAGGCGTCCTACAATATAATATCGTGAATTTTAAGGTGTTAATATGGCATACAGTGTCGTAAGATGTCCTAAATTGTCGTACGATGTTCAAAGGACTCGGACGAATTCATTAGGTTTATTATGGAGTTTTAAGTTTATATACGGTATTATAAGGTGTTGTTATGATTTGTAAGGCGTCCTACAATATAATATCGTCTTTTTCAAGGTGTTAATATGGCATACATTGTTGTAAGTTGTCCTAAATTGTCGTACGATATTCAAAGGTCTCGGACGAATTCATTAGGTTTATTATGGAGTTTTAAGTTTATATACGGTTTTGAAAGGTGTTGTTACTATTTATAAGGCGTCCTACAATATAATAATCTGTTTTTCAAGGTGTTAATATGGGATACAGAGTTGTAAGATGTCATAAATTGTCGTACGATGTTCAAAGGACTCGTACGAATTCATTAGATTTGTTATGAAGTTTTACGTTTATATACGGTATTAGAAGGTATTGTTATGATTTGTAAGGCGTCCTACAATATAATAACGTGCTTTTTAAGGTGTTAATATGGCATACAAAGTCGTAAGATGTCCTAAATTGTCGTATGATGTTCAAAGGATTCGAACGAATTTATTAGGTTTATTATGGAGTTTTAAGTTTATATACGGTATTATAAGGTGTTGTTACTATTTCTAAGGCGTCCTACAATATAATAATGTGTTTTTCAAGGTGTTAATATGGCTACAGAGTTGTAAGATGTCCTAAATTGTCGTATGATGTTCAAAGGACTCGTACGAATTCATTAGATTTATTATGAAGTTTTATGTTTATATACGGTATTGTAAGGTGTTGTTATGACTTGTAAGGCGTCCTACAATATAATATCGTCTTTTTCAAGGTGTTAATATGGCATACATTGTTGTAAGTTGTCCTAAATTGTCGTACGATATTCAAAGGACTCGGACGAATTCATTAGGTTTATTATGGAGTTTTAAGTTTATATACGTTATTGTAAGGTGATGTTACGATTTGTAAGGCGTCCTACAATATAATATCGTGAATTTTAAGGTGTTAATATGGCATACAGAGTCGTAAGATGTCCTAAATTGTCGTATGATGTTCATAGGATTCGAACGAATTCATTAGGTTTATTATGGTGTTTTAAGATTATATACGGTATTATAAGGTGTTGTTATTACTTGTGAGGCTTCCTACAATATAATATCGTGTTTTTCAAGGTGTTAATATGGCATACAGTGTCGTAAGTTGTCCTAAATTGTCGTACGATGTTCAAAGGACTCGAACGAATTCATTAGGTTTATTATGGAGTTTTAAGATTATATACGGTATTATAAGGTGTTGTTATTATTTGTAAGGCGTCCTACAATATAATATCGTCTTTTTCAAGGTGTTAATATGGCATACATTGTTGTAAGTTGTCCTAAATTGTCGTACGATATTCAAAGGACTCGGACGAATTCATTAGGTTTATTATGGAGTTTTAAGTTTATATACGGTATTATAAGGTGTTGTTATGATTTGTAAGGCGTCCTACAATATAATATCGTCTTTTTCAAGGTGTTAATATGGCATACATTGTTGTAAGTTGTCCTAAATTGTCGTACGATATTCAAAGGACTCGGACGAATTCATTAGGTTTATTATGGAGTTTTAAGTTTATATACGTTATTGTAAGGTGATGTTACGATTTGTAAGGCGTCCTACAATATAATAATGTGTTTTTCAAGGAGTTAATATGAGATATAGAGTTGTAAGATGTCATAAATTGTCGTACGATATTCAAAGGACTCGTACGAATTCATTAGATTAATTATGAAGTTTTATGTTTATATACTGTATTGTAAGGTGTTGTTATGATTTGTAAGGCGTCCTACAATATAATAACGTGCTTTTCAAGGTGTTAATATGGCATACTGAGTCGTAAGATGTCCTAAATTGTCGTATGATGTTCAAAGGATTCGAACGAATTCATTAGGTTTATTATGGAGTTTTAAGATTATATACGGTATTATAAGGTGTTGTTATTATTTGTAAGGCGTCCTACAATATAATATCGTGTTTTTCAAGGTGTTAATATGGCATACAATGTCGTAAGTTGTCCTAAATTGTCGTACGATGTTCAAAGGACTCGGACGAATTCATTAGGTTTATTATGGAGTTTTAAGTTTATATACGCTATTGTAAGGTGATGTTACGATTTGTAAGGCGTCCTACAATATAATATCGTGAATTATAAGGTGTTAATATGGCATACAGTGTCGTAAGATGTCCTAAATTGTCGTACGATATTCAAAGGACTCGGACGAATTCATTAGGTTTATTATGGAGTTTTAAGTTTATATACGGTATTATAAGGTGTTGTTATGATTTGTAAGGCGTCCTACAATATAATATCGTCTTTTTCAAGGTGTTAATATGGCATACATTGTTGTAAGTTGTCCTAAATTGTCGTATAATATTCAAAGGACTCGGACGAATTCATTAGGTTTATTATAGAGTTTTAAGTTTATATACGGTATTATAAGGTGTTGTTATTCTTATAAGGCGTCCTACAATATAATAATGTGTTTTTCAAGGTGTTAATATGGGATACAGAGTTGTAAGTTGTCCTAGATTGTCGTACGATGTTCAAAGGACTCGGACGAATTCATTAGGTTTATTATGTAGTTTTAAGTTTATATACGATATTGTAAGGTGATGTTGCGATTTGTAAGGCGTCCTACAATATAATATCGTGTTTTTCAAGGTGTTAATATGGCATACAGTGTCGTAAGATGTCCTAATGTAAAACCCTAAATTTTGACGTAAGTATATGTCGATAATGGGCGGGTGTTCATGTAAATAGCACGTTGAATAAACAGTCCTAATCTATATTGATAAACCCTAGGGGTGGTAGAGGACTGAAAATGAAGAGCGTGGGCGAAAACGGAACTCAAATCGGAGTTATAACGAAGTGGGAAATGCGAAAACACCCGAGGAATGCCCGAAAACTTGTTTCGAGCATATCTTGACTTAGAAGAAGAGTTACGGAGCCCATAATATATGAATTCCACGTGTTTCGACGAGAGGAATCTGAAAATGTAGGCTACGCGGTCCGCGCATCAAAGGGTAGGGCCCTGCGCGTATCGCCTAGTGTCAGTCGGGTGGAAAACAGCTGGCAGCCACTCACCATCTACGCGATACGCGCAGATGGTGCATGTGGGCTGCGCGTATCGCCTGGAACAGCCCAGACAGCCTATTTAAAGGGGTGCAACCCCCCTTCACTTGTGCTCAAAGTTCTCTCTCTCTCTAGAACGTTTTAGAGAGAGAAACAAGTCCGTTTTGTTGCGGAATCGCGCCTCGAGTGCGGTACCCTGCGTCGGAACGCTGCTTCGAGTTTCGGGCGTGTGTAGATCGCTTAGCGTGCGTCGAGGTTCTGTCCGAGTGAAGAACGGTGATCATCAAGGTGTTGTGCGACTGAAGATCGGTGATCGACGAGGTAATAGTCTTTCATTCTCGATCTAGTTTAGGACGGGAATCGGGTTGGGAACCCGATGGGAGTGCGGGGTGAAGATACCCGCATAGCACAAGGGACGTGCTAGGGGAAATATTGGCGGGATTAAACACCCGCAACTAACGGGTAGATTACCCGGGGAGGGTGCGGGTTGAATATCCGTACCCTAGGGGTATGATATCCGTTGTGAACGGGTAACGTATCTCTGTAGGATTCGTTTAGATTCCCCAGGTTCGGGATTTGGTAGGCGTAGGTGGCAACGACTCGTGTCTAGTCGTATGCTTCGCTAGTTATGCCCTAGGACTTACATAGTCTTAGGAATCGTTATTTATAACGTTGTGATATCGCGTTATAGGTGGATTATAGCTATTGAGATTGATTGTCGATATAGCTATTTGTGTGATCGTGAAGATATCCATTTGGATTGATTGTTGGGATTAGATCAAGGTCCGAAGCTAGTTGTGAGCTTGTTGAGATCTTGTTGAGGTGAGTTCATACACTTGAACTCTTTTGAAATGATTGTATGTTTTACAAAACTGAATGTGTTGCTTAAACCTGTTTTGGTTGCAAATGATTGTGAGTTTTTGTATAAACTCTTTTGGATTGATTGTGTTCTTAAACTGTGGTTTTTGAACGGTTGGCTAGCATTCTACGGTAAATATCGGGCAATACCACTTCAGTTATAGGGTGACGCGGTAAACTCGGTGAAGGGTATATGCATATATTCTGCTCCAGCGCAGACGTGCCTGACGGAGTTGTTGAGGGGTATATCGTATTGTTTGTGAATATTTATCTGATTATGCTAGTATGCTTGTGAAATGTTTGTAAGTGACGGAGTTCGTGCTAACTCTTTGATCAATGGAGCTTGGCAACTCGTTGATCAAGGTTTTTACAAGCATTTGGTTGAATGTTTTGAAATGTTTTGTAAAATGTTTTATTATGAACTCACCAGCGTAAGCTGGCCCTTTCTTTTAAACTTTTTGGCACACATCCTAGGTGCCGTGTGATGCAGGAAAGCACTGTTGAGGCTAGAGCAGGTAGAGGGCTTGCGGGCTTAGAAGATAGACGCTCTGGACCTAGAATAGTTGCTAGCTTTAGTTTGTTAATGTTATGTATCAAACAAATAATCGTCGTTTTGTAATCAATGTATTGTATATATGAAGTTTAATGTATGCACAACTTTAAGTTTTAAGCTGTGTGTATGTATGTTTGTTGTTGATTCCGCTGCGTTGCTCCTGATATCCATTCGTCACACGCGATAACCCCCGGGCACCTGGGACCGCCCGCTGTGTTGGGGTTGTGACAGGCTTGGTATCAGAGCCGTAGTTTAAGCGAACTAGGTACAAGCTTAGTATCTAGACTTAAACTAAGATAAGATAGGATAAGTGCCCGCATAGGTGTATAGAAGTCTCCTTTCTGGAAAGGGAAATGGGTTTTGGTATGAACGTGGCGGAGAATGGCTAAGAACACGATCAGCGCGGTAAATAAATAATTGCAACTGGCCACTGTCATTATTTGTTTACAAGCACTATATTGTTCTTAATCATGGTCCATCATGTGAATACTGACTCCCTGCTCTCTTTTGTAGGTAGAGTTATGGCTGGTAAAAGGAAAGGTAGCGGTAGACGTCCTCCTACAAGAAGAAGTACTAGGACGAACACGAATAAAGAAACTGATAACGCTGAGACTATCGAGAATCATGATAATGACGGAGAGGAAGTTATCATGACGGAAACCCAGTTTAATTCGGCGGTTGCTGATCAAGTCTCCAAGGTACTGGAAATCACGTTGCCTAGGATCATAGACTCTGCACTACAAAGGAGATCAAATGAAGAGAATCGTGGAGGCAGTGGTGGCACTGGAGGTGGCACAGGAGGCAGTGGTGGTACCGGAGGCAATGGTGGCACGGGAAGTGGTGGCGATGCCAGAGGCGATGATGGTACTGGTGGAAACGGTGGTGGAAGAATCCCAAAGCAAGGTTGCCTGTACAAAGGTTTTAAGGATTGTACTCCTAAACCTTTCAGTGGAAAAGGTGGTGCCATAGCGACGTACAATTGGATTTCTGCGATGGAAGCTGTGATAAACATCAGTGAGTGCCGAGAAGATCAAGCGGTCAAGTACGCTGCTCATTCGTTCGAGGAAGAAGCTATGCATTGGTGGAAGACGATAGTCCAAAGGAAAGGACAAGCCGCTATTGACAGCATGATGTGGAATGACATGAAGGAGTTGGTACTCCAACAGTTCTGTCCACAGAACGAGTTGGACAAGATGGAGATGGAGTTTCTTCGGCTTGAGGCTGGATCAATGACGCCTCGTGAGTACACCTCTAGATTCAACGAGATGGCTTTGTTAGTTCCCCACTTAGTTACTCCCGAGTCTAGAAGGTTGAGGTGTTATATTCAGGGGCTTCCACCAAAGGTCCGAACGCATGTGAAGGCGAAAGGGCCAACGACCTTTGATGAAGCAGTAGGACTAAGCGCAATCATCTACGATGAGGTGCAAAGTCAAGAGGCATATGAAGGAGAAAGGAAGAGGAAGTCGGAGGATAGGAAGAGTGGATCTGGCGGTAGATTCAAGTTTAAAAAGGGAGAAGGAGGTAGCAAGGATAAGGGGAAAGTTGGAGAAGGATTTCAAGAGAAGAGGTGTTACAGATGTCAGCAATCAGGACATCTCTCAAGATCGTGTCCGACGATTAAGTGCTATAATTGTCAGGAAACAGGGCATTTTAGGAATGATTGCCCTAAAATTAAAGGAGGAAAGAACCCAGCCAAAGGGCGGGTGTTTGTTATGAAGAAAGGTGATGATAAAGAAGTTAATGAGGATGTTGTGGCAGGTATGTTCCTTCTAAACAACGTTTATGCTAAGGTTTTATTTGACACGGGTGCAAATAAGAGTTTTGTGTCAACTTCCTTTGGTAACTACCTAGGAAAAGAACCTGTAGTGTTAGATTCTGCTTATGAGGTAGAAACCGTAAATGGAGGAAGTGATGTGATAACAGTAGTGTATAAGGATTGCCTGCTTAATTTAAATGGTGTTGAGTTTCCAGTTGATGTTATGCGTATGAACTTGTGTGGTTATGATGTAGTCATAGGAATGGACTGGTTAACTTATAATCGAGCCCAAGTTGATTGTGAGAAAAAGTTGGTTAGGGTATGTAAGTCAGATGGTGAAACATTAGTGGTTAAGGGAGATAGTATCGGAGGTAATATCCGGATGATATCTGCAATTAAGGCTAGTAAATGTTTGATGAAAGGTTGTGAGGCTTTTATAGCCTATGCTTTAGATGCTAAGCCCGAAAAGCAGATTTCGGATATCCCTGTCGTGTGTGATTACCCTGATGTGTTTCCTGACGACTTACCTGGACTCCCTCCCAACCGACAAATCGAATTTCGAATCGATTTAATACCTGAAGCAAGGCCGATTGCGAAGGCTCCTTATCGTTTGGCGCCCTCCGAATTGCAAGAACTGATGAAGCAAGTCCAGGAGTTGCTCGACTTAGGCTTCATTAGACCGAGTTCATCCCCTTGGGGTGCACCAGTGTTGTTTGTAAAGAAGAAGGACGGTTCCATGCGGATGTGCATCGACTACCGTGAGCTGAACAAGTTGACAATCAAGAACAAGTATCCATTGCCGAGGATAGACGATCTGTTTGATCAGCTGTAAGGCGCTAGTTATTTTTCCAAGATCGATCTTAGGTCTGGATACCATCAGCTGAAGGTGCGGGAAGAAGATATTCCCAAGACGGCTTTTAGAACCCGTTATGGGCACTATGAGTTTTTGGTTATGTCCTTTGGACTAACCAATGCCCCTGCAGCATTCATGGATCTCATGAACAGAGTCTGCAAGCCGTACTTAGACAAATTTGTCATTGTCTTTATCGATGATATTTTGGTCTATTCGAGAGATCAAAATAATCATGCTGAACACTTGAAGAAGGTTTTGGAAACTCTCAGGCAGGAGAAGCTGTACGCTAAGTTCTCCAAGTGTGATTTTTGGAAGAGAGAAGTTCAATTTCTCGGGCATGTGATAAATGAAGCTGGTGTTCAGGTAGATCCAACTAAGATAGAGGCCATAACGAAATGGGAAGTCCCGAAGACTCCCACAGAAATTAGAAGCTTCTTAGGCTTAGCTGGGTACTACCGAAGATTTATCAAAGACTTCTCCAAGATTGCTACACCGATGACTGCATTAACGCGGAAGAAGGCTGAGTTCAAATGGGGACCCGAGCAAGAGGAAGCCTTTATTGTCTTGAAGAAGAAGCTTTGTAGCGCTCCAATCCTTTCATTACCCGAAGGTAATGAGGATTTTGTGGTATGTTGTGATGCCTCACTTAATGGTCTTGGTTGCGTGCTGATGCAATGAGAGAAGGTCATTGCCTATGCATCACGACAATTAAGCGTTCATGAGAAACGTTACACCACACATGATTTGGAATTAGGTGCCATAGTGTTTGCCTTGAAGACTTGGCGACACTATCTTTATGGTACTAAATTCGTGATATATTCTGATCACAAAAGCCTCCAACACCTTTTTGATCAGAAGGAGCTAAATATGAGGCAACGTAGATGGATGGAATTGCTTAGTGATTATGATTGTGAGATCAAATACCATCCTGGCAAGGCCAATGTGGTAGCAGACGCCCTGAGTCGAAAGGAGAGGGTTAAACCCATTAGAGTAAGGGCTTTGCAGATCATTGTAACGATTGATTGGAAGGATCAGATCGTTGAAACTCAGACAAATGCCTTGAAGGAAGAAAGCATCAAGAAGGAGCGAATGGTGGGAAAGGAAGGTTTGTTGACAAAAGGAAAGGATGAGATTCTAAGGTTTGGATCAAGAATCTGGGTTCCAAAGTTTGGAGGTATCCAGGATAAGATTCTTGACGAAACCCACAAGTCTAAGTACTCGATTCATCCTGGAACGGATAAGATGTTCAAGAGCTTGAAAGAGCATTATTGGTGGCCCAATATGAAGAGATCAATTGCACAGTATGTGCAAAGGTGCTTGACTTGTTTACAAGTTAAGATTGAGCATCAGAAACCAGCAGGTCTGTTACAGCAGATAGAATTACCAGTTTGGAAGTGGGATAGAATAACGATGGATTATGTTACGAAGCTCCCAAGAACTCGTGCAGGGCATAATGCCATATGGGTGATTGTGGATCGATTGACCAAGTCGTCCCATTTCATACCATATAACGAGAGCTACTCACCAGAGAAGATGGCGAAATTGTATATCAAGGAGATTGTGAGTAGACATGGCGTGCCATTTTCGATCATCTCTGACAGAGATAGTCGATTCACGTCAAGGTTTTGGGCAAGTTTGCAAAAAGATCTAGGAACTAGATTGAATTTGAGCACGGCATATCATCCTCAAACTGATGGGCAGAGTGAGCGTACGATCCAAACCCTTGAGGATATGCTGCGTGCGTGTGTCATTGACTTTAGTGGTAGTTGGGATGAATTCTTACCATTGGTCGAGTTTTCATACAACAATAGTTATCACACCAGCATAGGGATGGCACCATTTGAAGCGCTTTATGGAAGAAAGTGCAGAACTCCTGTTTGTTGGACGGAAGTTGGAGAGGATCAGTTGTGTAGTACGGAGATGATGTTAGAAACAACTGATAAAATCCAACTGATCAGGCAAAGGCTAAAAGCTGCCCAGGATAGGCAGAAAAGTTATGCTGATGTTCGTAGAAGGCCCTTAGAATTCAAAGTTGGAGATTACGTGATGTTGAAAGTATCTCCATGGAAAGGAGTGGTGAGGTTTATCAAACGTGGAAAGTTAGCCCCGAGGTACATTGGTCCATTCAAGATTGTTGCGAGAGTTGGGAAAGTTGCTTATAAGCTTGAGTTACCGGAAACCTTGAAAGGTGTACACGATACCTTTCATGTGTCAAACTTAAGGAAGTGTTTGGCGGATCCAAATCAAGCTGTACCTCTCGAGGATGTTCAAGTAAGCGAGAAGCTATCTTTTACAGAGAGGCCGGTAAAGATTCTTGATACTCAAGAAAGAAAGTTGAGAAAGAAAAGAATCCGGTTGGTGTTGGTCCAATGGGAAGGACAAAGAGGACCGGAAAAGACTTGGGAATTGGCTAGTGAGATGAAAGCCAAGTACCCTCAGTTATTTTTGTAATATTCGAATTTCGAGGACGAAATTCTTTTAAGGAGGGGAGAAATGTAAAACCCTAAATTTTGACGTAAGTATATGTCGATAATGGGCGGGTGTTCATGTAAATAGCACGTTGAATAAACAGTCCTAATCTATATTGGTAAACCCTAGGGGTGGTAGAGGACTGAAAATGAAGAGCGTGGGCGAAAACGGAACTCAAATCGGAGTTATAACGAAGTGGGAAATGCGAAAACACCCGAGGAATGCCCGAAAACTTGTTTCGAGCATATCTTGACTTAGAAGAAGAGTTACGGAGCCCATAATATATGAATTCCACGTGTTTCGACGAGAGGAATCTGAAAATGTAGGCTACGCGGTCCGCGCATCAAAGGGTAGGGCCCTGCGCGTATCGCCTAGTGTTAGTCGGGTGGAAAACAGCTGGCAGCCACTCACCATCTACGCGATACGCGCAGATGGTGCATGTGGGCTGCGCGTATCGCCTGGAACAGCCCAGACAGCCTATTTAAAGGGGTGCAACCCCCCTTCACTTGTGCTCAAAGTTCTCTCTCTCTCTAGAACGTTTTAGAGAGAGAAACAAGTCCGTTTTGTTGCGGAATCGCGCCTCGAGTGCGGTACCCTGCGTCGGAACGCTGCTTCGAGTTTCGGGCGTGTGTAGATCGCTTAGCGTGCGTCGAGGTTCTGTCCGAGTGAAGAACGGTGATCATCAAGGTGTTGTGCGACTGAAGATCGGTGATCGACGAGGTAATAGTCTTTCATTCTCGATCTAGTTTAGGACGGGAATCGGGTTGGGAACCCGATGGGAGTGCGGGGTGAAGATACCCGCATAGCACAAGGGACGTGCTAGGGGAAATATTGGCGGGATTAAACACCCGCAACTAACGGGTAGATTACCCGGGGAGGGTGCGGGTTGAATATCCGTACCCTAGGGGTATGATATCCGTTGTGAACGGGTAACGTATCTCTGTAGGATTCGTTTAGATTCCCCAGGTTCGGGATTTGGTAGGCGTAGGTGGCAACGACTCGTGTCTAGTCGTATGCTTCGCTAGTTATGCCCTAGGACTTACATAGTCTTAGGAATCGTTATTTATAACGTTGTGATATCGCGTTATAGGTGGATTATAGCTATTGAGATTGATTGTCGATATAGCTATTTGTGTGATCGTGAAGATATCCATTTGGATTGATTGTTGGGATTAGATCAAGGACCGAAGCTAGTTGTGAGCTTGTTGAGATCTTGTTGAGGTGAGTTCATACACTTAAACTCTTTTGAAATGATTGTATGTTTTACAAAACTGAATGTGTTGCTTAAACCTGTTTTGGTTGCAAATGATTGTGAGTTTTTGTATAAACTCTTTTGGATTGATTGTGTTCTTAAACTGTGGTTTTTGAACGGTTGGCTAGCATTCTACGGTAAATATCGGGCAATACCACTTCAGTTATAGGGTGACGCGGTAAACTCGGTGAAGGGTATATGCATATATTCTGCTCCAGCGCAGACGTGCCTGACGGAGTTGTTGAGGGGTTTATCGTATTGTTTGTGAATATTTATCTGATTATGCTAGTATGCTTGTGAAATGTTTGTAAGTGATGGAGTTCGTGCTAACTCTTTGATCAATGGAGCTTGGCAACTCGTTGATCAAGGTTTTTACAAGCATTTGGTTGAATGTTTTGAAATGTTTTGTAAAATGTTTTATTATGAACTCACCAGCGTAAGCTGGCCCTTTCTTTTAAACTTTTTGGCACACATCCTAGGTGCCGTGTGATGCAGGAAAGCACTGTTGAGGCTAGAGCAGGTAGAGGGCTTGCGGGCTTAGAAGATAGACGCTCTGGACCTAGAATAGTTGCTAGCTTTAGTTTGTTAATGTTATGTATCAAACAAATAATCGTCGTTTTGTAATCAATGTATTGTATATATGAAGTTTAATGTATGCACAACTTTAAGTTTTAAGCTGTGTGTATGTATGTTTGTTGTTGATTCCGCTGCGTTGCTCCTGATATCCATTCGTCACACGCGATAACCCCCGGGCACCTGGGACCGCCCGCCGCGTTGGGGTTGTGACACCTAAATTGTCGTACGATGTTCAAAAGACTCGAACGAATTCATTAGGTTTATTATGGAGTTTTAAGATTATATACGGTATTATAAGGTGTTGTTATTATTTGTAAGGCGTCCTACAATATAATATCGTCTTTTTCAAGGTGTTAATATGGCATACATTGTTGTAAGTTGTCCTAAATTGTCGTACGATATTCAAAGGACTCGGACGAATTCATTAGGTTTATTATTGAGTTTTAAGTTTATATACGGTATTATAAGGTGTTGTTATGATTTGTAAGGCGTCCTACAATATAATATCGTCTTTTTCAAGGTGTTAATATGGCATACATTGTTGTAAGTTGTCCTAAATTGTCGTACGATATTCAAAGGACTCGGACGAATTCATTAGGTTTATTATGGAGTTTTAAGTTTATATACGTTATTGTAAGGTGATGTTACGATTTGTAAGGCGTCCTACAATATAATATCGTGAATTTTAAGGTGTTAATATGGCATACAGTGTCGTAAGATGTCCTAAATTGTCGTACGATGTTCAAAGGACTCAGACGAATTCATTAGGTTTATTATGGAGTTTTAAGTTTATATACGGTATTATAAGGTGTTGTTATGATTTGTAAGGCGTCCTACAATATAATATCGTCTTTTTCAAGGTGTTAATATGGCATACAATGTTGTAAGTTGTCCTAAATTGTCGTACGATATTCAAAGGACTCGGACGAATTCATTAGGTTTATTATGGAGTTTTAAGTTTATATACGGTTTTGAAAGGTGTTGTTACTATTTATAAGGCGTCCTACAATATAATAATCTGTTTTTCAAGGTGTTAATATGGGATACAGAGTTGTAAGATGTCTTAAATTGTCGTACGATGTTCAAAGGACTCGTACGAATTCATTAGATTTGTTATGAAGTTTTACGTTTATATACGGTATTAGAAGGTGTTGTTATGATTTATAAGGCGTCCTACAATATAATAACGTGCTTTTTAAGGTGTTAATATGGCATACAAAGTCGTAAGATGTCCTAAATTGTCGTATGATGTTCAAAGGATTCGAACGAATTTATTAGGTTTATTATGGAGTTTTAAGTTTATATACGGTATAATAAGGTGTTCTTATGATTTGTAAGGCGTCCTACAATATAATAACGTGCTTTTCAAGGTGTTAATATGGCATACAGAGTCGTAAGATGTCCTAAATTGTCGTATGATGTTCAAAGGATTCGAACGAATTCATTAGGTTTATTATGGAGTTTTAAGATTATATACGGTATTATAAGGTGTTGTTATTATTTGTAAGGCGTCCTACAATATAATATCGTGTTTTACAAGGTGTTAATATGGCATACAGTGTCGTAAGTTGTCCTAAATTGTCGTACGATGTTCAAAGGACTCGGACGAATTCATTAGGTTTATTATGGAGTTTTAAGTTTATATACGTTATTGTAAGGTGATGTTACGATTTGTAAGGCGTCCTACAATATAATATCGTGAATTTTAAGGTGTTAATATGGCATACAGTGTCGTAAGATGTCCTAAATTGTCGTACGATGTTCAAAGGACTCGGACGAATTCATTAGGTTTATTATGGAGTTTTAAGTTTATATACGGTATTATAAGGTGTTGTTATGATTTGTAAGGCGTCCTACAATATAATATCAGCTTTTTCAAGGTGTTAATATGGCATACATTGTTGTAAGTTGTCCTAAATTGTCGTACGATATTCAAAGGGCTCGGACGAATTCATTAGGTTTATTATGGAGTTTTAAGTTTATATTCGGTTTTGAAAGGTGTTGTTACTATTTCTAAGGCGTCCTACAATATAATAATGTGTTTTTCAAGGAGTTAATATGGGATACAGAGTTGTAAGATGTCATAAATTGTCGTACAATGTTCAAAGGACTCGTACGAATTCATTAGATTAATTATGAAGTTTTATGTTTATATACTGTATTGTAAGGTGTTGTTATGATTTGTAAGGCGTCCTACAATATAATAACGTGCTTTTCAAGGTGTTAATATGGCATAAAGAGTCGTAAGATGTCCTAAATTGTCGTATGATGTTCAAAGGATTCGAACGAATTCATTAGGTTTATTATGGAGTTTTAAGATTATATACGGTATTATAAGGTGTTGTTATTATTTGTAAGGCGTCCTAAAATATAATATCGTGTTTTTCAAGGTGTTAATATGGCATACAATGTCGTAAGTTGTCCTAAATTGTCGTACGATGTTCAAAGGACTCGGACGAATTCATTAGGTTTATTATGGAGTTTTAAGTTTATATACGTTATTGTAAGGTGATGTTACGATTTGTAAGGCGTCCTACAATATAATATCGTGAATTATAAGGTGTTAATATGGCATACAGTGTCGTAAGATGTCCTAAATTGTCGTACGATATTCAAAGGACTCGGACGAATTCATTAGGTTTATTATGGAGTTTTAACTTTATATACGGTATTATAAGGTGTTGTTATGATTTGTAAGGCGTCCTACAATATAATATCGTCTTTTTCAAGGTGTTAATATGGCATACATTGTTGTAAGTTGTCCTAAATTGTCGTATAATATTCAAAGGACTCGGACGAATTCATTAGGTTTATTATAGAGTTTTAAGTTTATATACGGTATTATAAGGTGTTGTTATTCTTATAAGGCGTCCTACAATATAATAATGTGTTTTTCAAGGTGTTAATATGGGATACAGAGTTGTAAGTTGTCCTAGATTGTCGTACGATGTTCAAAGGACTCGGACGAATTCATTAGGTTTATTATGTAGTTTTAAGTTTATATACGATATTGTAAGGTGATGTTACGATTTGTAAGGCGTCCTACAATATAATATCGTGTTTTTCAAGGTGTTAATATGGCATACAGTGTCGTAAGATGTCCTAAATTGTCGTACGATGTTCAAAAGACTCGAACGAATTCATTAGGTTTATTATGGAGTTTTAAGATTATATACGGTATTATAAGGTGTTGTTATTATTTGTAAGGGGTCCTACAATATAATATCGTCTTTTTCAAGGTGTTAATATGGCATACATTGTTGTAAGTTGTCCTAAATTGTCGTACGATATTCAAAGGACTCGGACGAATTCATTAGGTTTATTATTGAGTTTTAAGTTTATATACGGTATTATAAGGTGTTGTTATGATTTGTAAGGCGTCCTACAATATAATATCGTCTTTTTCAAGGTGTTAATATGGCATACATTGTTGTAAGTTGTCCTAAATTGTCGTACGATATTCAAAGGACTCGGACGAATTCATTAGGTTTATTATGGAGTTTTAAGTTTATATACGTTATTGTAAGGTGATGTTACGATTTGTAAGGCGTCCTACAATATAATATCGTGAATTTTAAGGTGTTAATATGGCATACAGTGTCGTAAGATGTCCTAAATTGTCGTACGATGTTCAAAGGACTCAGACGAATTCATTAGGTTTATTATGGAGTTTTAAGTTTATATACGGTATTATAAGGTGTTGTTATGATTTGTAAGGCGTCCTACAATATAATATCGTCTTTTTCAAGGTGTTAATATGGCATACATTGTTGTAAGTTGTCCTAAATTGTCGTACGATATTCAAAGGACTCGGACAAATTCATTAGGTTTATTATGGAGTTTTAAGTTTATATACGGTTTTGAAAGGTGTTGTTACTATTTATAAGGCGTCCTACAATATAATAATCTGTTTTTCAAGGTGTTAATATGGGATACAGAGTTGTAAGATGTCATAAATTGTCGTACGATGTTCAAAGGACTCGTACGAATTCATTAGATTTGTTATGAAGTTTTACGTTTATATACGGTATTAGAAGGTGTTGTTATGATTTATAAGGCGTCCTACAATATAATAACGTGCTTTTTAAGGTGTTAATATGGCATACAAAGTCGTAAGATGTCCTAAATTGTCGTATGATGTTCAAAGGATTCGAACGAATTTATTAGGTTTATTATGGAGTTTTAAGTTTATATACGGTATTATAAGGTGTTCTTATGATTTGTAAGGCGTCCTACAATATAATAACGTGCTTTTCAAGGTGTTAATATGGCATACAGAGTCGTAAGATGTCCTAAATTGTCGTATGATGTTCAAAGGATTCGAACGAATTCATTAGGTTTATTATGGAGTTTTAAGATTATATACGGTATTATAAGGTGTTGTTATTATTTGTAAGGCGTCCTACAATATAATATCGTGTTTTTCAAGGTGTTAATATGGCATACAGTGTCGTAAGTTGTCCTAAATTGTCGTACGATGTTCAAAGGACTCGGACGAATTCATTAGGTTTATTATGGAGTTTTAAGTTTATATACGTTATTGTAAGGTGATGTTACGATTTGTAAGGCGTCCTACAATATAATATCGTGAATTTTAAGGTGTTAATATGGCATACAGTGTCGTAAGATGTCCTAAATTGTCGTACGATATTCAAAGGACTCGGACGAATTCATTAGGTTTATTATGGAGTTTTAAGTTTATATACGGTTTTGAAAGGTGTTGTTACTATTTATAAGGCGTCCTACAATATAATAATCTGTTTTTTAAGGTGTTAATATGGGATACAGAGTTGTAAGATGTCATAAATTGTCGTACGATGTTCAAAGGACTCGTACGAATTCATTAGATTTGTTATGAAGTTTTACGTTTATATACGGTATTAGAAGGTGTTGTTATGATTTGTAAGGCGTCCTACAATATAATATCGTCTTTTTCAAGGTGTTAATATGGCATACATTGTTGTAAGTTGTCCTAAATTGTCGTATGATATTCAAAGGACTCGGACGAATTCATTAGGTTTATTATAGAGTTTTAAGTTTATATACGGTATTATAAGGTGTTGTTACTTCTTATAAGGCGTCCTACAATATAATAATGTGTTTTTCAAGGTGTTAATATGGGATACAGAGTTGTAAGTTGTCCTAGATTGTCGTACGATGTTCAAAGGACTCGGACGAATTCATTAGGTTTATTATGTAGTTTTAAGTTTATATACGATATTGTAAGGTGATGTTACGATTTGTAAGGCGTCCTACAATATAATATCGTGTTTTTCAAGGTGTTAATATGGCATACAGTGTCGTAAGATGTCCTAAATTGTCGTACGATGTTCAAAGGACTCGAACGAATTCATTAGGTTTATTATATAGTTTTAAGATTATATACGGTATTATAAGGTGTTGTTATTATTTGTAAGGCGTCCTACAATATAATATCGTGTTTTTCAAGGTGTTAATATGGCATACATTGTCGTAAGTTGTCCTAAATAGTCGTACGATATTCAAAGGACTCGGACGAATTCATTAGGTTTATTATGGAGTTTTAAGTTTATATACGGTTTTGTAAGGTGTTGTTACTATTTATAAGGCGTCCTACAATATAATAATGTGTTTTTCAAGGTGTTAATATGGCATACAGTGTCGTAAGTTGTCTTAAATTGTCGTACGATATTCAAAGGACTCGGACGAATTCATTAGGTTTATTATGGAGTTTTAAGTTTATATACGTTATTGTAAGGTGATGTTACGATTTGTAAGGCGTCCTACAATATAATATCGTGAATTTTAAGGTGTTAATATGGCATACAGTGTCGTAAGATGTCCTAAATTGTCGTACGATGTTCAAAGGACTCGGACGAATTCATTAGGTTTATTATGGAGTTTTAAGTTTATATACGGTATTATAAGGTGTTGTTATGATTTGTAAGGCGTCCTACAATATAATATCGTCTTTTTCAAGGTGTTAATATGGCATACATTGTTGTAAGTTGTCCTAAATTGTCGTACGATATTCAAAGGACTCGGACGAATTCATTAGGTTTATTATGGAGTTTTAAGTTTATATATGGTTTTGAAAGGTGTTGTTACTATTTATAAGGCGTCCTACAATATAATAATCTGTTTTTCAAGGTGTTAATATGGGATACAGAGTTGTAAGATGTCATAAATTGTCGTACGATGTTCAAAGGACTCGTACGAATTCATTAGATTTGTTATGAAGTTTTACGTTTATATACGGTATTAGAAGGTGTTGTTATGATTTGTAAGGCGTCCTACAATATAATAACGTGCTTTTTAAGGTGTTAATATGGCATACAAAGTCGTAAGATGTCCTAAATTGTCGTATGATGTTCAAAGGATTCGAACGAATTTATTAGGTTTATTATGGAGTTTTAAGTTTATATACGGTATTATAAGGTGTTGTTACTATTTCTAAGGCGTCCTACAATATAATAATGTGTTTTTCAAGGTGTTAATATGGCTACAGAGTTGTAAGATGTCCTAAATTGTCGTATGATGTTCAAAGGACTCGTACGAATTCATTAGATTTATTATGAAGTTTTATGTTTATATACGGTATTGTAAGGTGTTGTTATGACTTGTAAGGCGTCCTACAATATAATAACGTGCTTTTCAAGGTGTTAATATGGCATACAGAGTCGTAAGATGTCCTAAATTGTCGTATGATGTTCATAGGATTCGAACGAATTCATTAGGTTTATTATGGTGTTTTAAGATTATATACGGTATTATAAGGTGTTGTTATTACTTGTAAGGCGTCCTACAATATAATATCGTGTTTTTCAAGGTGTTAATATGGCATACAGTGTCGTAAGTTGTCCTAAATTGTCGTACGATGTTCAAAGGACTCGGACGAATTCATTAGGTTTATTATGGAGTTTTAAGTTTATATACGGTATTATAAGGTGTTGTTATGATTTGTAAGGCGTCCTACAATATAATATCGCCTTTTTCAAGGTGTTAATATGGCATACATTGTCGTAAGTTGTCCTAAATTGTCGTACGATATTCAAAGGACTCGGACGAATTCATTAGGTTTATTATGGAGTTTTAAGTTTATATACGGTTTTGTAAGGTGTTGTTACTATTTATAAGGCGTCCTACAATATAATAATGTGTTTTTCAAGGTGTTAATATAGGATACAGAGTTGTAAGATGTCATAAATTGTCGTACGATGTTCAAAGGACTCGTACGAATTCATTAGATTTATTATGAAGTTTTACGTTTATACACGGCATTATAAGGTGTTGTTATGACTTGTAAGGCGTCCTACAATATAATAACGTGCTTTTCAAGGTGTTAATATGGCATACAGAGTCGTAAGATGTCCTAAATTGTCGTATGATGTTCATAGGATTCGAACGAATTCATTAGGTTTATTATGGTGTTTTAAGATTATATACGGTATTATAAGGTGTTGTTATTACTTGTAAGGCGTCCTACAATATAATATCGTGTTTTTCAAGGTGTTAATATGGCATACAGTGTCGTAAGTTGTCCTAAATTGTCGTACGATGTTCAAAGGACTCGGACGAATTCATTAGGTTTATTATGGAGTTTTAAGTTTATATACGGTATTATAAGGTGTTGTTATGATTTGTAAGGCGTCCTACAATATAATATCGCCTTTTTCAAGGTGTTAATATGGCATACATTGTCGTAAGTTGTCCTAAATTGTCGTACGATATTCAAAGGACTCGGACGAATTCATTAGGTTTATTATGGAGTTTTAAGTTTATATACGGTTTTGTAAGGTGTTGTTACTATTTATAAGGAGTCCTACAATATAATAATGTGTTTTTCAAGGTGTTAATATAGGATACAGAGTTGTAAGATGTCATAAATTGTCGTACGATGTTCAAAGGACTCGTACGAATTCATTAGATTTATTATGAAGTTTTACGTTTATACACGGCATTATAAGGTGTTGTTATGATTTGTAAGGCGTCCTACAATATAATAACGTGCTTTTCAAGGTGTTAATATGGCATACAGAGTCGTAAGATGTCCTAAATTGTCGTATGATGTTCAAAGGATTCGAACGAATTCATTAGGTTTATTATGGAGTTTTATGTTTATATACGGTATTATAAGGTGGTGTTATGATTTGTAAGGCGTCCTACAATATAATAACGTGCTTTTCAAAGTGTTAATATGGCATACAGAGTCGTAAGATGTCCTAAATTGTCGTATGATGTTCAAAGGATTCGAACGAATTCATTAGGTTTATTATAGAGTTTTAAGATTATATACTGTATTATAAGGTGTTGTTATTTTTTGATAAGGCGTCTTACAATATAATATCGTGTTTTTCAAGGTGTTAATATGGCATACAGTGTCGTAAGTTGTCCTAAATTGTCGTACGATGTTCAAAGGACTCGGACGAATTCATTAGGTTTATTATGGAGTTTTAAGTTTATATACGATGTTGTAAGGTGATGTTACGATTTGTAAGGCGTCCTACAATATAATATCGTGTTTTTTAAGGTGTTAATATGGCATACAGTGTCGTAAGATGTCCTAAATTTTCGTACGATGTTCAAAGGACTCGGACGAATTCATTAGGTTTATTATGGAGTTTTAAGTTTATATACGGTATTATAATGTGTTGTTATGATTTATAAGGCGTCCTACAATATAATATCGTCTTTTTCAAGGTGTCAAAATGGCATACATTGTTGTAAGGTGTCCTAAATTGTCGTACGATATTCAAAGGACTCGGAAGAATTCATTAGGTTTATTATGGAGTTTTAAGTTTATATACGGTTTTGAAAGGTGTTGTTACTATTTATAAGGCGTCCTACAATATATTAATGTGTTTTTCAAGGTGTTAATATGGGATACAGAGTTGTAAGATGTCATAAATTGTCGTACGATGTTCAAAGGACTCGTACGAATTCATTAGATTAATTATGAAGTTTTATGTTTATATACTGTATTGTAAGGTGTTGTTATGATTTGTAAGGCGTCCTACAATATAATAACGTGCTTTTCAAGGTGTTAATATGGCATACAGAGTCGTAAGATGTCCTAAATTGTCGTATGATGTTCATAGGATTCGAACGAATTCATTAGGTTTATTATGGAGTTTTACGTTTATATACGGCATTATAAGGTGTTGTTATGATTTGTAAGGCGTCCTACAATATAATAACGTGCTTTTCAAGGTGTTAATATGGCATACAGAGTCGTAAGATGTCCTAAATTGTCGTATGATGTTCAAAGGATTCGAACGAATTCATTAGGTTTATTATGGAGTTTTATGTTTATATACGGTATTATAAGGTGGTGTTATGATTTGTAAGGCGTCCTACAATATAATAACGTGCTTTTCAAAGTGTTAATATGGCATACAGAGTCGTAAGATGTCCTAAATTGTCGTATGATGTTCAAAGGATTCGAACGAATTCATTAGGTTTATTATAGAGTTTTAAGATTATATACTGTATTATAAGGTGTTGTTATTATTTGTAAGGCGTCTTACAATATAATATCGTGTTTTTCAAGGTGTTAATATGGCATACAGTGTCGTAAGTTGTCCTAAATTGTCGTACGATGTTCAAAGGACTCGGACGAATTCATTAGGTTTATTATGGAGTTTTAAGTTTATATACGATGTTGTAAGGTGATGTTACGATTTGTAAGGCGTCCTACAATATAATATCGTGTTTTTTAAGGTGTTAATATGGCATACAGTGTCGTAAGATGTCCTAAATTGTCGTACGATGTTCAAAGGACTCGGACGAATTCATTAGGTTTATTATGGAGTTTTAAGTTTATATACGGTATTATAAGGTGTTGTTATGATTTGTAAGGCGTCCTACAATATAATATCGTCTTTTTCAAGGTGTTAATATGGCATACATTGTTGTAAGTTGTCCTAAATTGTCGTACGATATTCAAAGGACTCGGACGAATTCATTAGGTTTATTATGGAGTTTTAAGTTTATATATGGTTTTGAAAGGTGTTGTTACTATTTATAAGGCGTCCTACAATATAATAATCTGTTTTTCAAGGTGTTAATATGGGATACAGAGTTGTAAGATGTCATAAATTGTCGTACGATGTTCAAAGGACTCGTACGAATTCATTAGATTTGTTATGAAGTTTTACGTTTATATACGGTATTAGAAGGTGTTGTTATGATTTGTAAGGCGTCCTACAATATAATAACGTGCTTTTTAAGGTGTTAATATGGCATACAAAGTCGTAAGATGTCCTAAATTGTCGTATGATGTTCAAAGGATTCGAACGAATTTATTAGGTTTATTATGGAGTTTTAAGTTTATATACGGTATTATAAGGTGTTGTTACTATTTCTAAGGCGTCCTACAATATAATAATGTGTTTTTCAAGGTGTTAATATGGCTACAGAGTTGTAAGATGTCCTAAATTGTCGTATGATGTTCAAAGGACTCGTACGAATTCATTAGATTTATTATGAAGTTTTATGTTTATATACGGTATTGTAAGGTGTTGTTATGACTTGTAAGGCGTCCTACAATATAATAACGTGCTTTTCAAGGTGTTAATATGGCATACAGAGTCGTAAGATGTCCTAAATTGTCGTATGATGTTCATAGGATTCGAACGAATTCATTAGGTTTATTATGGTGTTTTAAGATTATATACGGTATTATAAGGTGTTGTTATTACTTGTAAGGCGTCCTACAATATAATATCGTGTTTTTCAAGGTGTTAATATGGCATACAGTGTCGTAAGTTGTCCTAAATTGTCGTACGATGTTCAAAGGACTCGGACGAATTCATTAGGTTTATTATGGAGTTTTAAGTTTATATACGGTATTATAAGGTGTTGTTATGATTTGTAAGGCGTCCTACAATATAATATCGCCTTTTTCAAGGTGTTAATATGGCATACATTGTCGTAAGTTGTCCTAAATTGTCGTACGATATTCAAAGGACTCGGACGAATTCATTAGGTTTATTATGGAGTTTTAAGTTTATATACGGTTTTGTAAGGTGTTGTTACTATTTATAAGGCGTCCTACAATATAATAATGTGTTTTTCAAGGTGTTAATATAGGATACAGAGTTGTAAGATGTCATAAATTGTCGTACGATGTTCAAAGGACTCGTACGAATTCATTAGATTTATTATGAAGTTTTACGTTTATACACGGCATTATAAGGTGTTGTTATGACTTGTAAGGCGTCCTACAATATAATAACGTGCTTTTCAAGGTGTTAATATGGCATACAGAGTCGTAAGATGTCCTAAATTGTCGTATGATGTTCATAGGATTCGAACGAATTCATTAGGTTTATTATGGTGTTTTAAGATTATATACGGTATTATAAGGTGTTGTTATTACTTGTAAGGCGTCCTACAATATAATATCGTGTTTTTCAAGGTGTTAATATGGCATACAGTGTCGTAAGTTGTCCTAAATTGTCGTACGATGTTCAAAGGACTCGGACGAATTCATTAGGTTTATTATGGAGTTTTAAGTTTATATACGGTATTATAAGGTGTTGTTATGATTTGTAAGGCGTCCTACAATATAATATCGCCTTTTTCAAGGTGTTAATATGGCATACATTGTCGTAAGTTGTCCTAAATTGTCGTACGATATTCAAAGGACTCGGACGAATTCATTAGGTTTATTATGGAGTTTTAAGTTTATATACGGTTTTGTAAGGTGTTGTTACTATTTATAAGGAGTCCTACAATATAATAATGTGTTTTTCAAGGTGTTAATATAGGATACAGAGTTGTAAGATGTCATAAATTGTCGTACGATGTTCAAAGGACTCGTACGAATTCATTAGATTTATTATGAAGTTTTACGTTTATACACGGCATTATAAGGTGTTGTTATGATTTGTAAGGCGTCCTACAATATAATAACGTGCTTTTCAAGGTGTTAATATGGCATACAGAGTCGTAAGATGTCCTAAATTGTCGTATGATGTTCAAAGGATTCGAACGAATTCATTAGGTTTATTATGGAGTTTTATGTTTATATACGGTATTATAAGGTGGTGTTATGATTTGTAAGGCGTCCTACAATATAATAACGTGCTTTTCAAAGTGTTAATATGGCATACAGAGTCGTAAGATGTCCTAAATTGTCGTATGATGTTCAAAGGATTCGAACGAATTCATTAGGTTTATTATAGAGTTTTAAGATTATATACTGTATTATAAGGTGTTGTTATTTTTTGATAAGGCGTCTTACAATATAATATCGTGTTTTTCAAGGTGTTAATATGGCATACAGTGTCGTAAGTTGTCCTAAATTGTCGTACGATGTTCAAAGGACTCGGACGAATTCATTAGGTTTATTATGGAGTTTTAAGTTTATATACGATGTTGTAAGGTGATGTTACGATTTGTAAGGCGTCCTACAATATAATATCGTGTTTTTTAAGGTGTTAATATGGCATACAGTGTCGTAAGATGTCCTAAATTTTCGTACGATGTTCAAAGGACTCGGACGAATTCATTAGGTTTATTATGGAGTTTTAAGTTTATATACGGTATTATAATGTGTTGTTATGATTTATAAGGCGTCCTACAATATAATATCGTCTTTTTCAAGGTGTCAAAATGGCATACATTGTTGTAAGGTGTCCTAAATTGTCGTACGATATTCAAAGGACTCGGAAGAATTCATTAGGTTTATTATGGAGTTTTAAGTTTATATACGGTTTTGAAAGGTGTTGTTACTATTTATAAGGCGTCCTACAATATATTAATGTGTTTTTCAAGGTGTTAATATGGGATACAGAGTTGTAAGATGTCATAAATTGTCGTACGATGTTCAAAGGACTCGTACGAATTCATTAGATTAATTATGAAGTTTTATGTTTATATACTGTATTGTAAGGTGTTGTTATGATTTGTAAGGCGTCCTACAATATAATAACGTGCTTTTCAAGGTGTTAATATGGCATACAGAGTCGTAAGATGTCCTAAATTGTCGTATGATGTTCATAGGATTCGAACGAATTCATTAGGTTTATTATGGAGTTTTACGTTTATATACGGCATTATAAGGTGTTGTTATGATTTGTAAGGCGTCCTACAATATAATAACGTGCTTTTCAAGGTGTTAATATGGCATACAGAGTCGTAAGATGTCCTAAATTGTCGTATGATGTTCAAAGGATTCGAACGAATTCATTAGGTTTATTATGGAGTTTTATGTTTATATACGGTATTATAAGGTGGTGTTATGATTTGTAAGGCGTCCTACAATATAATAACGTGCTTTTCAAAGTGTTAATATGGCATACAGAGTCGTAAGATGTCCTAAATTGTCGTATGATGTTCAAAGGATTCGAACGAATTCATTAGGTTTATTATAGAGTTTTAAGATTATATACTGTATTATAAGGTGTTGTTATTATTTGTAAGGCGTCTTACAATATAATATCGTGTTTTTCAAGGTGTTAATATGGCATACAGTGTCGTAAGTTGTCCTAAATTGTCGTACGATGTTCAAAGGACTCGGACGAATTCATTAGGTTTATTATGGAGTTTTAAGTTTATATACGATGTTGTAAGGTGATGTTACGATTTGTAAGGCGTCCTACAATATAATATCGTGTTTTTTAAGGTGTTAATATGGCATACAGTGTCGTAAGATGTCCTAAATTTTCGTACGATGTTCAAAGGACTCGGACGAATTCATTAGGTTTATTATGGAGTTTTAAGTTTATATACGGTATTATAATGTGTTGTTATGATTTATAAGGCGTCCTACAATATAATATCGTCTTTTTCAAGGTGTCAAAATGGCATACATTGTTGTAAGGTGTCCTAAATTGTCGTACGATATTCAAAGGACTCGGAAGAATTCATTAGGTTTATTATGGAGTTTTAAGTTTATATACGGTTTTGAAAGGTGTTGTTACTATTTATAAGGCGTCCTACAATATATTAATGTGTTTTTCAAGGTGTTAATATGGGATACAGAGTTGTAAGATGTCATAAATTGTCGTACGATGTTCAAAGGACTCGTACGAATTCATTAGATTAATTATGAAGTTTTATGTTTATATACTGTATTGTAAGGTGTTGTTATGATTTGTAAGGCGTCCTACAATATAATAACGTGCTTTTCAAGGTGTTAATATGGCATACAGAGTCGTAAGATGTCCTAAATTGTCGTATGATGTTCATAGGATTCGAACGAATTCATTAGGTTTATTATGGAGTTTTACGTTTATATACGGCATTATAAGGTGTTGTTATGATTTGTAAGGCGTCCTACAATATAATAACGTGCTTTTCAAGGTGTTAATATGGCATACAGAGTCGTAAGATGTCCTAAATTGTCGTATGATGTTCAAAGGATTCGAACGAATTCATTAGGTTTATTATGGAGTTTTATGTTTATATACGGTATTATAAGGTGGTGTTATGATTTGTAAGGCGTCCTACAATATAATAACGTGCTTTTCAAAGTGTTAATATGGCATACAGAGTCGTAAGATGTCCTAAATTGTCGTATGATGTTCAAAGGATTCGAACGAATTCATTAGGTTTATTATAGAGTTTTAAGATTATATACTGTATTATAAGGTGTTGTTATTATTTGTAAGGCGTCTTACAATATAATATCGTGTTTTTCAAGGTGTTAATATGGCATACAGTGTCGTAAGTTGTCCTAAATTGTCGTACGATGTTCAAAGGACTCGGACGAATTCATTAGGTTTATTATGGAGTTTTAAGTTTATATACGATGTTGTAAGGTGATGTTACGATTTGTAAGGCGTCCTACAATATAATATCGTGTTTTTTAAGGTGTTAATATGGCATACAGTGTCGTAAGATGTCCTAAATTTTCGTACGATGTTCAAAGGACTCGGACGAATTCATTAGGTTTATTATGGAGTTTTAAGTTTATATACGGTATTATAATGTGTTGTTATGATTTATAAGGCGTCCTACAATATAATATCGTCTTTTTCAAGGTGTCAAAATGGCATACATTGTTGTAAGGTGTCCTAAATTGTCGTACGATATTCAAAGGACTCGGAAGAATTCATTAGGTTTATTATGGAGTTTTAAGTTTATATACGGTTTTGAAAGGTGTTGTTACTATTTATAAGGCGTCCTACAATATATTAATGTGTTTTTCAAGGTGTTAATATGGGATACAGAGTTGTAAGATGTCATAAATTGTCGTACGATGTTCAAAGGACTCGTACGAATTCATTAGATTAATTATGAAGTTTTATGTTTATATACTGTATTGTAAGGTGTTGTTATGATTTGTAAGGCGTCCTACAATATAATAACGTGCTTTTCAAGGTGTTAATATGGCATACAGAGTCGTAAGATGTCCTAAATTGTCGTATGATGTTCATAGGATTCGAACGAATTCATTAGGTTTATTATGGAGTTTTAAGATTATATACGGTATTATAAGGTGTTGTTATTATTTGTAAGGCGTCCTACAATATAATAACGTGCTTTTCAAGGTGTTAATATGGCATACAGAGTCGTAAGATGTCCTAAATTGTCGTATGATGTTCATAGGATTCGAACGAATTCATTAGGTTTATTATGGAGTTTTACGTTTATATACGGCATTATAAGGTGTTGTTATGATTTGTAAGGCGTCCTACAATATAATAACGTGCTTTTCAAGGTGTTAATATGGCATACAGAGTCGTAAGATGTCCTAAATTGTCGTATGATGTTCAAAGGATTCGAACGAATTCATTAGGTTTATTATGGAGTTTTATGTTTATATACGGTATTATAAGGTGGTGTTATGATTTGTAAGGCGTCCTACAATATAATAACGTGCTTTTCAAAGTGTTAATATGGCATACAGAGTCGTAAGATGTCCTAAATTGTCGTATGATGTTCAAAGGATTCGAACGAATTCATTAGGTTTATTATAGAGTTTTAAGATTATATACTGTATTATAAGGTGTTGTTATTATTTGTAAGGCGTCTTACAATATAATATCGTGTTTTTCAAGGTGTTAATATGGCATACAGTGTCGTAAGTTGTCCTAAATTGTCGTACGATGTTCAAAGGACTCGGACGAATTCATTAGGTTTATTATGGAGTTTTAAGTTTATATACGATGTTGTAAGGTGATGTTACGATTTGTAAGGCGTCCTACAATATAATATCGTGTTTTTTAAGGTGTTAATATGGCATACAGTGTCGTAAGATGTCCTAAATTTTCGTACGATGTTCAAAGGACTCGGACGAATTCATTAGGTTTATTATGGAGTTTTAAGTTTATATACGGTATTATAATGTGTTGTTATGATTTATAAGGCGTCCTACAATATAATATCGTCTTTTTCAAGGTGTCAAAATGGCATACATTGTTGTAAGGTGTCCTAAATTGTCGTACGATATTCAAAGGACTCGGAAGAATTCATTAGGTTTATTATGGAGTTTTAAGTTTATATACGGTTTTGAAAGGTGTTGTTACTATTTATAAGGCGTCCTACAATATATTAATGTGTTTTTCAAGGTGTTAATATGGGATACAGAGTTGTAAGATGTCATAAATTGTCGTACGATGTTCAAAGGACTCGTACGAATTCATTAGATTAATTATGAAGTTTTATGTTTATATACTGTATTGTAAGGTGTTGTTATGATTTGTAAGGCGTCCTACAATATAATAACGTGCTTTTCAAGGTGTTAATATGGCATACAGAGTCGTAAGATGTCCTAAATTGTCGTATGATGTTCATAGGATTCGAACGAATTCATTAGGTTTATTATGGAGTTTTAAGATTATATACGGTATTATAAGGTGTTGTTATTATTTGTAAGGCGTCCTACAATATAATATCGTGTTTTTCAAGGCGTTAATATGGCATACAGTGTCGTAAGTTGTCCTAAATTGTCGTACGATGTTCAAAGGACTCGGACGAATTCATTAGGTTTATTAAGGAGTTTTAAGTTTATATACGATGTTGTAAGGTGATGTTACGATTTGTAAGGCGTCCTACAATATAATATCGTGTTTTTTAAGGTGTTAATATGGCATACAGTGTCGTAAGATGTCCTAAATTGTCGTACGATGTTCAAAGGACTCGGACGAATTCATTAGGTTTATTATGGAGTTTTAAGTTTATATACGGTATTATAATGTGTTGTTATGATTTATAAGGCGTCCTACAATATAATATCGTCTTTTTCAAGGTGTTAATATGGCATACATTGTTGTAAGGTGTCCTAAATTGTCGTACGATATTCAAAGGACTCGGAAGAATTCATTAGGTTTATTATGGAGTTTTAAGTTTATATACGGTTTTGAAAGGTGTTGTTACTATTTATAAGGCGTCCTACAATATATTAATGTGTTTTTCAAGGTGTTAATATGGGATACAGAGTTGTAAGATGTCATAAATTGTCGTACGATGTTCAAAGGACTCGTACGAATTCATTAGATTAATTATGAAGTTTTATGTTTATATACTGTATTGTAAGGTGTTGTTATGATTTGTAAGGCGTCCTACAATATAATAACGTGCTTTTCAAGGTGTTAATATGGCATACAGTGTCGTAAGATGTCCTAAATTGTCGTATGATGTTCAAAGGACTCGGACGAATTTATTAGGTTTATTATGGAGTTTTAAGTTTATATACGGAATTGTAAGGTGTTTTTACGATTTGTAAGGTGTCCTACAATATAATAATGTGCTTTTCAAGGTGTTAATATGGCATAAAGAGTGGTAAGATGTCCTAAATTGTTGTACGACGTTCAAAGGACTCGTACGAATTCATTAGATTTCTTATGGAGTTTTATGTTTATAAACGGTATTGTAAGGTATTGTTATAACTTGTAAGGCGTCCTACATTTTAATATCGTGTTTTTCAAGGTGTTAATATGGCATACAGTGTCGTAAGTATTCCTAAATTATCGTACGATGTTCAAAGAACTCGGACGAATTCATTAGGTTAATTATGGAGTTTTAAGTTTATATACGGTATTATAATGTGTTGTTATGATTTATAAGGCGTCCTGCAATATAATATCGTCTTTTTCAAGGTGTCAAAATGGCATACATTGTTGTAAGGTGTCCTAAATTGCCGTACGATATTTAAAGGACTCGGAAGAATTCATTAGGTTTATTATGGAGTTTTAAGTTTATATACGGTTTTGAAAGGTGTTGTTACTATTTATAAGGCGTCCTACAATATATTAATGTGTTTTTCAAAGTGTTAATATGGCATACAGAGTCGTAAGATGTCCTAAATTGTCGTATGATGTTCAAAGGATTCGAACGAATTCATTAGGTTTATTATGGAGTTTTATGTTTATATACGGTATTATAAGGTGGTTGTGACATCTGCCCCAAACTCGAATCCGAATTCCCGACTCGAACCCGAAGTATCTATCTTAAATTTATTCGTATTTACTTTTCCCATAAATGCAACGCGTTGTTATTGATATATATAAATATGTGGAGCGTTACGTCTTCCTCGTCTCTAATAATCAACGACCAAGTTATTAAACGTTTACTAAATTAATTACTAAATGCCATAACTAAAGATACAAAATATATAACTTGAGTTTTATAGAAGAGAGTTATAAAGTTGTTAAAAATAAGTATTATCAAGTCTCGAGATAGTTCATTCCCGTCATAAACGAATTAAATATGTAAAAACTTCATTTCTATAAACGTTACAATGCTATTCGGTTAAGTTGGTTAGTTAAAATATATATATAATTAACTTTGGGTTAAAAGGGTCAAGATTTAAAACTTATACTAAATTTTATAGCTCAATATAAAAATAATCCAACCTTCAAGGACCAATTTGCAAATATAACATTAATTCACATCCCAGCCCACGTTCCCCCCTTTTGTGCCCGTTTTTCCGGCGCTTGTCTTCCGGCGATGCTGGCCGGATTCCGGCGACTATCCGGCAAGGGCCAAAAGTCATTTTTTTCAGTTTCAACCAAATTAAAACATGTTAAAACGCTCGTAGTCGAGTTTTGAACCTAGTTCCACCTTCTAAACACCTTATAATCATTGGAATCCATGTTTCATTCGGTTTCAAAGCCGTAATTATAACACCCAATTAACAAATCGTCGTTTCAACACTCTTCAATTAATTCTTTGAATCAAAACGCTCATGCAATCAATTAAAAGTGAATCAAGTAACCAATTTAACGTTTAACCACAAAATACGCATCAATTAATCAATATTAAGTGCAAACATAACTCGCTAGTCGATCGAGTGGAAACGGTTTTAGTTGACTCAATTAAACCTTATCAAGTCTCTCCAACGACGTCTCTCTCATTCTTAGATTAACCAATTTTACTCTAAACACTCGAAATCATAATGTCTAAATTCTAGGGTTTATCTTTTGTTCTTCAACCGGGTCGAAATCAAATCGTTGATATAATTCACAAATTCTTTGGGGCTTTCGTTCATCTAATCACATTGAAGATATCTGGAAGGGTAATTTGATTTTAGCAGCCTCAATCTCTCAATTCAATTGCAAACCGTCGACTTCATCTTCTTCTTTTTTTTCGATTTGGCCAACAATCAGGTAAGTGCAATATGTCAAAATGCTCGAGATACAGAGGGGATTAAAAGCCCTCTCTTTAAATCGGGTTTGATTATCTGTGTTAAACGAATTTGGGGGTTTCTTGATCTAGGGCTTGTAGTATGAAAGGGGTGTTGTGTATTAAAGAAATAAAACCTATTTCCGTCTGTTTAAAGGAACAAAAAGCGCGTCTGGTTCAGCGGTAAGGCTGCTGTTGTGGACGCGTTTGGTCGTGGGTTCGAGTCCCACTGTGACCACTTTTATTAATTTTCACCTTTTTAAAACCCCCTTACTTCTAAGTCATATATATCTATTTCTCAAGAATGTTTACAAATAATATATCAATTATAAAAACTAGGAATTGGTTATTATAAAAATATATATTTATATCTCGTACCTAAATCCCCAAATTGGACTTTAAAAAAAACCCTAAAACCCCAAATCCAAAACCCTAGAATTTCTAAGTTATTGATTCTAGTTACTATATTATTTGTCTCGTTTCTAAATTAGGTTTTCCCGGTTAATTAGGTGATTCTAATATCTGGGCGATCCTCGATTCTATTTAATTACTTTCTTGCGTGCTATTATCTATATTGTTCAGGTGAGTAAACTCACTCCCCTTTTTCCATTTTACTATTTTGGGGCTGAAATACGTCTTTTACTATATTGCGTTTTCTATTCGTTTTCTAAAAGAGATCATACAAATATGTTAATCTAGTTTGGCCGCTGGATGCAATCTTATGTGTTAGTTAAAAGTAGTTTTATTGCTTTGTAATCCCACCGGTACAATGTTAGCGCTAATGGTTTGACAAACCCACCTGCTTGTACAACATCGATAGGTGATTTAAACCCGGCCTTTCTAATTCCATGTTTACTATGTCGAGATGCTATGTTGCTATACTATGTTGCTATACTATGTTGCTATGCTATGATGCTATACTATGCCATGTCCCTAAATTGCTAAATGATGACTTATATATCGAGACGGTAAACGACGGTTATTAAAAGTCATCATTATTTACTACATGAGTGGTTCTCATGACAAATGGCTAGACGAGATACTATGGTTTCTATTGTGGTTGGTGTGCTATTCTATTCTAGGGGTCCTGGTAGGGTAATATTACAAAATTACTATACATATGGGATTGCGCAGCATATCTTGTTGATCTCGGATTTCAATACTATTACTATTCAATTTGGGTTTTACTCACTAGCTTGTGTAGCTAACTTTATTTTCACATATTTCAGGTGATGCTTATGATTATTTTGCTGCTTTTGCCAAGACATAGGATTGCCTTGGACCTAGTTTAATTAATAAAGACGATTGCATTTACTGTTTCGGTTTTGTTACTTTTGTCGTATCCATTTAAGACCGATGTTCTAAACTTACTATATCATTATTAAACGTAATAAATAAATACCATGTGCTTTGTTTACTATGGATATCCAATTCCAATGACAGCCCGGTGTTTCCGCCGCCGGGCGGGGTGTCACAGTTGGTATCAGAGCCATGGTTATAGAGAACTAGGATAGGGTATTAGAAACACACCGACCTAGACTATAACCTAAGAGTCCTTAGTGCAAATTAATGTGCTTAGAGAACTCTTCAGAATTTATTTATTCATTTATTTACTATTTCTATGAACTATTCTATGTCTTTTCTTTATCTCAATTCTTAACCGATTTCGCGAAGGAGCTACAAGAGACTCGTCTGTAAGATTAGGATCTTTCTCTTTGTGGAATCTCGTCATCGTCTTAAGTGAGTTTGAAAACGTGGGAAACGTGTGCAATCTGGAAGGGGGAACGCCTGTATCACGGACATCCTGTCTAAGGCAAGCATTTCGTATAAATCTCTTTAAGAGACCTGTATGCTTACCTGGGGATGTTCGAGATGAGTGTGAACCTATAGGCTAAAGCACGCTTTCTCGAATACGTTGAGAACGAACTTAACACTTTGATAAGTCTTGAGTGTCCAAACCCAGACACATTCCTAAGCCTTCAAATTCCATTTAATCATTTTTTTTCTAATACTATCATTTTTCTATAAATTCTAATTATTTCTATGAGTTCTTGTGATTTTAAAATATCACCCTAAACTATTTGATTGTGTTTCTATGGTTTCTAAATGTTTACTATGAAGTGTTTTCTAAGGAGATTCTATGATATTTCTAAATACCATTCAAATTCAATAAGTGTTTACTATGAACTATGTTTTAAAAAGAATGTTCCATGTCTCACGACGTTTTCTATCTTGTAGAATGGCGGGTAGAAATCAACGACTTGCTAATGTTATCGCGACCCAAATGGCTAATATTTTGCCTAATCTCGTGAACCAACTTAATAATGCTAATCAAAACAATGAGCCTAAATGTACTCTTAAGTACTTCAACTCGTGTGGTCCAACCAAATTTATCGGTAACGAAGGGGCTACGGGACTTCTCCAATGGTTTGAAAGCATGGAGAGTACTTTTGTTAATTGTGGTTGCCCTGAAAATCTCAAAGTCCGATATGCAACAAGTGTTCTTCAAAAGGGTGCTTTGACTTGGTGGAATGATGAAAAGCGTAGGCTCGGTGAAGCCGTTGTAACAGCTTTAACCTGGACCGTGTTCAAAACCAACATGACTAATAAGTATTGTCCTCCTAGCGAGATTCGTAAACTCGAGGGCGAATTCTGGGGTCTTAAGCAAGATAATGGTGATAATGTGGCTTATAATGATCGTTTCTCCCAGCTCAGTACTTTGTGTCCTAATATGGTTACTCCTGATTCTCGTGGCATTGAGCAATATATCGGAGGTCTGCCAATGACTATCCAAGATGCTGTTTGGGGTAGTAAGCCAGCTACTGTAGGTGAGGCAATGACTTTAGCCGGTCGCCTTACTGAAAATCATGTGCAAGCTGGCTCTCTGTTTCGTGAGGGTAACAAAAAGTCTAAAGGTTCTTCTAGTGATGACTCTAAATCATCTGAGGATGATTCTTATAAGGGTTTTAAGCCCGAATCCTCATTCAATTCCAAGAAGCGTAAGAACAATGCCACCAACTATGCTATTGCTACTCCTGCTCCTCCTATGGCACCGCAAAGGGGTAATGATAACCGTAAGCCTTATACGGGGTTCTTGCCCAAATGCAACCAATGTCCTTTTCATCATGCTCCCGAAACTCCATGTTTTAAATGTTCTGTTTGTCAACGTTATGGGCATCTGGCTAAAGATTGTTGGAATAATAATCGGGGTAATCAAGGTCGTGCTTGTTTCAACTGTGGTGATCCAACTCATTTCCGCAACGATTGCCCTCAACCTATCAATGTCAACGTGAACACCAACGCTAATGCTAACCAAGCTGGTCGTGCTAGAACCTTCAATATCATCGCTAATCAAGCTCAAGCTAACAATGACGTGGTGAACGATATGACTCCCAAATGATTTCTACGTTTCTATTTTATTTGGAGGCCGATAAGACTTTTGTTTCATTAGATTGTGTTTCATCATTTGCTATTCATTGTGTTAGACTCGATAATCTTTATGTGGTAGTCGAAGCGAAAAAAAAATGTTTCTATTGGTTTTTATATTTATGGTGCGAACTTACATTTCAAGGTCACATTTCCTCCATGTTTCTCTTTTGTCTATGACTCTCAGTAGTTTCGACGGTTGAAACTTTTCCTTGCGTTGAAACTCAAAAGCATATGCGTTAGAGTTATGTCGCGTTTTGGCTCGTGCTGATGTAAAGAAAAAGAAAGATGACCCATTCCGTATATGTCCCGATTATCGCGAATTCGATGAAACTTTCAGTAAAAATAAATAAAATAAAAATCATTGCCGCCTAACGATGATCTCTTCGCTTCAACTTCTTCTACTTCGGTTTGAGCAAATTTCGGGACGAAATTTCTATAAGGAGGGGAGACTGTGACATCTGCCCCAAACTCGAATCCGAATGCCCGACTCGAACCCGAAGTATCTATCTTAAATTTATTCGTATTTACTTTTCCCATAAATGCAACGCGTTGTTATTGATATATATAAATATGTGGAGCGTTACGTCTTCCTCGTCTCTAATAATCAACGACCAAGTTATTAAACGTTTACTAAATTAATTACTAAATGCCATAACTAAAGATACAAAATATATAACTTGAGTTTTATAGAAGAGAGTTATAAAGTTGTCAAAAATAAGTATTATCAAGTCTCGAGATAGTTCATTCCCGTCATAAACGAATTAAATATGTAAAAACTTCATTTCTATAAACGTTACAATGCTATTCGGTTAAGTTGGTTAGTTAAAATATATATATAATTAACTTTGGGTTAAAAGGGTCAAGATTTAAAACTTATACTAAATTTTATAGCTCAATATAAAAATAATCCAACCTTCAAGGACCAATTTGCAAATATAACATTAATTCACATCCCAGCCCACGTTCCCCCCTTTTGTGCCCGTTTTTCCGGCGCTTGTCTTCCGGCGATGCTGGCCGGATTCCGGCGACTATCCGGCAAGGGCCAAAAGTCATTTTTTTCAGTTTCAACCAAATTAAAACATGTTAAAACGCTCGTAGTCGAGTTTTGAACCTAGTTCCACCTTCTAAACACCTTATAATCATTCGAATCCATGTTTCATTCGGTTTCAAAGCCGTAATTATAAAACCCAATTAACAAATCGTCGTTTCAACACTCTTCAATTAATTCTTTGAATCAAAACGCTCATGCAATCAATTAAAAGTGAATCAAGTAACCAATTTAACGTTTAACCACAAAATACGCATCAATTAATCAATATTAAGTGCAAACATAACTCGCTAGTCGATCGAGTGGAAACGGTTTTAGTTGACTCAATTAAACCTTATCAAGTCTCTCCAACGACGTCTCTCTCATTCTTAGATTAACCAATTTTACTCTAAACACTCGAAATCATAATGTCTAAATTCTAGGGTTTATCTTTTGTTCTTCAACCGGGTCGAAATCAAATCGTTGATATAATTCACAAATTCTTTGGGGCTTTCGTTCATCTAATCACATTGAAGATATCTGGAAGGGTAATTTGATTTTAGCAGCCTCAATCTCTCAATTCAATTGCAAACCGTCGACTTCATCTTCTTCTTTTTTTTCGATTTGGCCAACAATCAGGTAAGTGCAATATGTCAAAATGCTCGAGATACAGAGGGGATTAAAAGCCCTCTCTTTAAATCGGGTTTGATTATCTGTGTTAAACGAATTTGGGGGTTTCTTGATCTAGGGCTTGTAGTATGAAAGGGGTGTTGTGTATTAAAGAAATAAAACCTATTTCCGTCTGTTTAAAGGAACAAAAAGCGCGTCTGGTTCAGCGGTAAGGCTGCTGTTGTGGACGCGTTTGGTCGTGGGTTCGAGTCCCACTGTGACCACTTTTATTAATAATCACCTTTTTAAAACCCCCTTACTTTTAAGTCATATATATCTATTTCTCAAGAATGTTTACAAATAATATATCAATTATAAAAACTAGGAATTGGTTATTATAAAAATATATATTTATATCTCGTACCTAAATCCCCAAATTGGACTTTAAAAAAAACCCTAAAACCCCAAATCCAAAACCCTAGAATTTCTAAGTTATTGATTCTAGTTACTATATTATTTGTCTCGTTTCTAAATTAGGTTTTCCCGGTTAATTAGGTGATTCTAATATCTGGGCGATCCTCGATTCTATTTAATTACTTTCTTGCGTGCTATTATCTATATTGTTCAGGTGAGTAAACTCACTCCCCTTTTTCCATTTTACTATTTTGGGGCTGAAATACGTCTTTTACTATATTGCGTTTTCTATTCGTTTTCTAAAAGAGATCATACAAATATGTTAATCTAGTTTGGCCGCTGGATGCAATCTTATGTGTTAGTTAAAAGTAGTTTTATTGCTTTGTAATCCCACCGGTACAATGTTAGCGCTAATGGTTTGACAAACCCACCTGCTTGTACAACATCGATAGGTGATTTAAACCCGGCCTTTCTAATTCCATGTTTACTATGTCGAGATGCTATGTTGCTATACTATGTTGCTATACTATGTTGCTATGCTATGATGCTATACTATGCCATGTCCCTAAATTGCTAAATGATGACTTATATATCGAGACGGTAAACGACGGTTATTAAAAGTCATCATTATTTACTACATGAGTGGTTCTCATGACAAATGGCTAGATGAGATACTATGGTTTCTATTGTGGTTGGTGTGCTATTCTATTCTAGGGGTCCTGGTAGGGTAATATTACAAAATTACTATACATATGGGATTGCGCAGCATATCTTGTTGATCTCGGATTTCAATACTATTACTATTCAATTTGGGTTTTACTCACTAGCTTGTGTAGCTAACTTTATTTTCACATATTTCAGGTGATGCTTATGATTATTTTGCTGCTTTTGCCAAGACATAGGATTGCCTTGGACCTAGTTTAATTAATAAAGACGATTGCATTTACTGTTTCGGGTTTGTTACTTTTGTCGTATCCATTTAAGACCGATGTTCTAAACTTACTATATCATTATTAAACGTAATAAATAAATACCATGTGCTTTGTTTACTATGGATATCCAATTCCAATGACAGCCCGGTGTTTCCGCCGCCGGGCGGGGTGTCACAGTGGTGTTATGATTTGTAAGGCGTCCTACAATATAATAACGTGCTTTTCAAAGTGTTAATATGGCATACAGAGTCGTAAGATGTCCTAAATTGTCGTATGATGTTCAAAGGATTCGAACGAATTCATTAGGTTTATTATAGAGTTTTAAGATTATATACTGTATTATAAGGTGTTGTTATTATTTGTAAGGCGTCTTACAATATAATATCGTGTTTTTCAAGGTGTTAATATGGCATACAGTGTCGTAAGTTGTCCTAAATTGTCGTACGATGTTCAAAGGACTCGGACGAATTCATTAGGTTTATTATGGAGTTTTAAGTTTATATACGATGTTGTAAGGTAATGTTACGATTTGTAAGGCGTCCTACAATATAATATCGTGTTTTTTAAGGTGTTAATATGGCATACAGTGTCGTAAGATGTCCTAAATTTTCGTACGATGTTCAAAGGACTCGGACGAATTCATTAGGTTTATTATGGAGTTTTAAGTTTATATACGGTATTATAATGTGTTGTTATGATTTATAAGGCGTCCTACAATATAATATCGTCTTTTTCAAGGTGTCAAAATGGCATACATTGTTGTAAGGTGTCCTAAATTGTCGTACGATATTCAAAGGACTCGGAAGAATTCATTAGGTTTATTATGGAGTTTTAAGTTTATATACGGTTTTGAAAGGTGTTGTTACTATTTATAAGGCGTCCTACAATATATTAATGTGTTTTTCAAGGTGTTAATATGGGATACAGAGTTGTAAGATGTCATAAATTGTCGTACGATGTTCAAAGGACTCGTACGAATTCATTAGATTAATTATGAAGTTTTATGTTTATATACTGTATTGTAAGGTGTTGTTATGATTTGTAAGGCGTCCTACAATATAATAACGTGCTTTTCAAGGTGTTAATATGGCATACAGAGTCGTAAGATGTCCTAAATTGTCGTATGATGTTCATAGGATTCGAACGAATTCATTAGGTTTATTATGGAGTTTTAAGATTATATACGGTATTATAAGGTGTTGTTATTATTTGTAAGGCGTCCTACAATATAATATCGTGTTTTTCAAGGCGTTAATATGGCATACAGTGTCGTAAGTTGTCCTAAATTGTCGTACGACGTTCAAAGGAGTCGGACGAATTCATTAGGTTTATTATGGAGTTTTAAGTTTATATACGATATTGTAAGGAGATGTTACGATTTGTAAGGCGTCCTACAATATAATATCGTGTTTTTCAAGGTGTTAATATGGCATACAGTGTTGTAAGATGTCCTAAATTTTCGTACGATGTTCAAAGGACTCCGACGAATTCATTAGGTTTATTATGGAGTTTTAAGTTTATATACGGTATTATAAGGTGTTGTTATGATTTGTAAGGCGTACTACAATATAATATCGTGTTTTTCAAGGTGTTAATATGGCATACATTGTCGTAAGTTGTCCTAAATTGTCGTACGATATTCAAAGGACTCGGACGAATTCATTATGTTTATTATGAAGTTTTAAGTTTATATACGGTTTTGTAAGGTGTTGTTACTATTTATAGGGCGTCCTACAATATAATAATGTGTTTTTCAAGGTGTTAATATGGGATACAGAGTTGTAAGATGTCATAAATTGTCGTACAATGTTCAAAGGACTCGTACGAATTCATTAGATTTAATATGAAGTTTTATGTTTATATACTGTATTGTAAGGTGTTGTTATGACTTGTAAGGCGTCCTACAATATAATATCGTGTTTTTCAAGGTGTTAATATGGCATACAGTGTCGTAAGTTGCCCTAAATTGTCGTATGATGTTCAAAGGACTCGGACGAATTTATTAGGTTTATTATGGAGTTTTAAGTTTATATACGGAATTGTAAGGTGTTTTTACGATTTGTAAGGTGTCCTACAATATAATAATGTGCTTTTCAAGGTGTTAATATGGCATACAGAGTGGTAAGATGTCCTAAATTGTTGTACGACGTTCAAAGGACTCGTACGAATTCATTAGATTTCTTATGGAGTTTTATGTTTATAAACGGTATTGTAAGGTATTGTTATAACTTGTAAGGCGTCCTACATTTTAATATCGTGTTTTTCAAGGTGTTAATATGGCATACAGTGTCGTAAGTATTCCTAAATTATCGTACGATGTTCAAAGAACTCGGACGAATTCATTAGGTTAATTATGGAGTTTTAAGTTTATATACGGTATTATAATGTGTTGTTATGATTTATAAGGCGTCCTGCAATATAATATCGTCTTTTTCAAGGTGTCAAAATGGCATACATTGTTGTAAGGTGTCCTAAATTGCCGTACGATATTTAAAGGACTCGGAAGAATTCATTAGGTTTATTATGGAGTTTTAAGTTTATATATGGTTTTGAAAGGTGTTGTTACTATTTATAAGGCGTCCTACAATATATTAATGTGTTTTTCAAGGTGTTAATATGGCTACAGAGTTGTAAGATGTCCTAAATTGTCGTATGATGTTCAAAGGACTCGTACGAATTCATTAGATTTATTATGAAGTTTTATGTTTATATACGGTATTGTAAGGTGTTGTTATGACTTGTAAGGTGTCCTACAATATAATATCGTGTTTTTTAAGGTGTTAATATGTCATACAATGTCGTAAGTTGTCATAAATTGTCGTACGATGTTCAAAGGACTCGGACGAATTTATTAGGTTTATTATGGAGTTTTAAGTTTATGTACGGTATTGTAAGGTGTTGATACGATTTGTAAGGCGTCCTACAATATAATAACGTGCTTTTCAAGGTGTTAATATGGCATACAGAGTGGTAAGATGTCCTAAATTGTTGTACGATGTTCAAAGGACTCGTACGAATTCATTAGATTTCTTATGGAGTTTTATGTTTATAAACGGTATTGTAAGGTATTGTTATAACTTGTAAGGCGTCCTACATTTTAATATCGTGTTTTTCAAGGTGTTAATATGGCATACAGTGTCGTAAGTATACCTAAATTATCGTACGATGTTCAAAGGACTCGGACGAATTCATTAGGTTAATTATGGAGTTTTAAGTTTATATACGGTATATTGTAAGGTGTTGTTACTATTTATAAGGCGTCCTACAATATAATAATGTGTTTTTCAAGGTGTTAATATGGCTACAGAGTTGTAAGATGTCCTAAATTGTCGTATGATGTTCAAAGGACTCGTACGAATTCATTAGATTTATTATGAAGTTTTATGTTGATATACGGTATTGTAAGGTGTTGTTATGACTTGTAAGGCGTCCTACAATATAATATCGTGTTTTTTAAGGTGCTAATATGTCATACAATGTCGTAAGTTGTCCTAAATTGTCGTACGATGTTCAAAGGACTCGGACGAATTTATTAGGTTTATTATGGAGTTTTAAGTTTATGTACGGTATTGTAAGGTGTTGTTACGATTTGTAAGGCGTCCTACAATATAATAACGTGCTTTTCAAGGTGTTAATATGACATACAGAGTGGTAAGATGTCCTAAATTGTTGTACGATGTTCAAAGGACTCGTACGAATTCATTAGATTTATTATGAAGTTTTATGTTTATAAACGGTATTTTAAGGTGTTGTTATAACTTGTAAGGCGTCCTACATTTTAATATCGTGTTTTTCAAGGTGTTAATATGGCATACAGTGTCGTAAGTTGTCCTAAATTGTCGTTCGATGTTCAAAGGACTCGGACGAATTCATTAGGTTAATTATGGAGTTTTAAGTTTATATACGGTATTGTAAGGTGTTGTTACTATTTATAAGGCGTCCTACAATATAGTAACGTGCTTTTCAAGGTGTTAATATGGCATACAGAGTCGTAAGATATATCCCAAATTTTCGTATGATGTTCAAAGGACTCGAACGAATTCATTAGGTTTATCATGGAGTTATAAGTTTATATACGGTATTATAAGGTGTTGTTATGACTTGTAAGGCGTCATACAATATAATATCGTGTTTTTTAAGGTGTTAATATGGCATACAGAGTCGTAAGATGTCCTAAATTGTCGTATGATGTTCAAACGATTCGAACGAATTCATTAGGTTTATTATGGAGTTTTATGTTTATATACGGTATTATAAGGTGGTGTTATGATTTGTAAGGCGTCCTACAATATAATAACGTGCTTTTCAAGGTGTTAATATGGCATACAGAGTCGTAAGATGTCCTAAATTGTCGTATGATGTTCAAAGGATTCGAACGAATTCATTAGGTTTATTATGGAGTTTTAAGATTATATACGGTATTATAAGGTGTTGTTATTATTTGTAAGGCGTCTTACAATATAATATCGTGTTTTTCAAGGTGTTAATATGGCATACAGTGTCGTAAGTTGTCCTAAATTGTCGTACGATGTTCAAAGGACTCGGACGAATTCATTAGGTTTATTATGGAGTTTTAAGTATATATACGATATTTTAAGGTGATGTTACGATTTGTAAGGCGTCCAACAATATAATATCGTGTTTTTCAAGGTGTTAATATGGCATACAGTGTCGTAAGATGTCCTAAATTGTCATACGATGTTCAAAGGACTCGGACGAATTCATTAGGTTTATTATGGAGTTTTAAGTTTATATACGGTATTATAAGGTGTTGTTATGATTTGTAAGGCGTCCTACAATATAATATCGTCTTTTTCAAGGTGTTAATATGGCATACATTGTCGTAAGTTGTCCTAAATTGTCGTACGATATTCAAAGGACTCGGACGTATTCATTAGGTTTATTATGGAGTTTTAAGTTTATATACGGTTTTGTAAGGTGTTGTTACTATTTATAAGGCGTCCTACAATATAATATCGTGTTTTTCAAGGTGTTAATATGGCATACAGTGTCGTAAGTTGCCCTAAATTGTCATATGATGTTCAAAGGACTCGGACGAATTTATTAGGTTTATTATGGAGTTTTAAGTTTATATACGGAATTGTAAGGTGTTTTTACGATTTGTAAGGTGTCCTACAATATAATAATGTGCTTTTCAAGGTGTTAATATGGCATACAGAGTGGTAAGATGTCCTAAATTGTTGTACGATGTTCAAAGGACTCGTACGAATTCATTAGATTTCTTATGGAGTTTTATGTTTATAAACGGTATTGTAAGGTATTGTTATAACTTGTAAGGCGTCCTACATTTTAATATCGTGTTTTTCAAGGTGTTAATATGGCATACAGTGTCGTAAGTATTCCTAAATTATCGTACGATGTTCAAAGGACTCGGACGAATTCATTAGGTTAATTATGGAGTTTTAAGTTTATATACGGTATTGTAAGGTGTTGTTACTATTTATAAGGCGTCCTACAATATAATAATGTGTTTTTCAAGGTGTTAATATGGCTACAGAGTTGTAAGATGTCCTACATTGTCGTATGATGTTCAAAGGACTCGTACGAATTCATTAGATTTATTATGAAGTTTTATGTTTATATACGGTATTGTAAGGTGTTGTTATGACTTGTAAGGTGTCCTACAATATAATATCGTGTTTTTTAAGGTGTTAATATGTCATACAATGTCGTAAGTTGTCATAAATTGTCGTACGATGTTCAAAGGACTCGGACGAATTTATTAGGTTTATTATGGAGTTTTAAGTTTATGTACGGTATTGTAAGGTGTTGATACGATTTGTAAGGCGTCCTACAATATAATAACGTGCTTTTCAAGGTGTTAATATGGCATACAGAGTGGTAAGATGTCCTAAATTGTTGTACGATGTTCAAAGGACTCGTACGAATTCATTAGATTTCTTATGGAGTTTTATGTTTATAAACGGTATTGTAAGGTATTGTTATAACTTGTAAGGCGTCCTACATTTTAATATCGTGTTTTTCAAGGTGTTAATATGGCATACAGTGTCGTAAGTATACCTAAATTATCGTACGATGTTCAAAGGACTCGGACGAATTCATTAGGTTAATTATGGAGTTTTAAGTTTATATACGGTATATTGTAAGGTGTTGTTACTATTTATAAGGCGTCCTACAATATAATAATGTGTTTTTCAAGGTGTTAATATGGCTACAGAGTTGTAAGATGTCCTAAATTGTCGTATGATGTTCAAAGGACTCGTACGAATTCATTAGATTTATTATGAAGTTTTATGTTGATATACGGTATTGTAAGGTGTTGTTATGACTTGTAAGGCGTCCTACAATATAATATCGTGTTTTTTAAGGTGCTAATATGTCATACAATGTCGTAAGTTGTCCTAAATTGTCGTACGATGTTCAAAGGACTCGGACGAATTTATTAGGTTTATTATGGAGTTTTAAGTTTATGTACGGTATTGTAAGGTGTTGTTACGATTTGTAAGGCGTCCTACAATATAATAACGTGCTTTTCAAGGTGTTAATATGACATACAGAGTGGTAAGATGTCCTAAATTGTTGGACGATGTTCAAAGGACTCGTACGAATTCATTAGATTTATTATGAAGTTTTATGTTTATAAACGGTATTTTAAGGTGTTGTTATAACTTGTAAGGCGTCCTACATTTTAATATCGTGTTTTTCAAGGTGTTAATATGGCATACAGTGTCGTAAGTTGTCCTAAATTGTCGTTCGATGTTCAAAGGACTCGGACGAATTCATTAGGTTAATTATGGAGTTTTAAGTTTATATACGGTATTGTAAGGTGTTGTTACTATTTATAAGGCGTCCTACAATATAGTAACGTGCTTTTCAAGGTGTTAATATGGCATACAGAGTCGTAAGATATATCCCAAATTTTCGTATGATGTTCAAAGGACTCGAACGAATTCATTAGGTTTATCATGGAGTTATAAGTTTATATACGGTATTATAAGGTGTTGTTATGACTTGTAAGGCGTCATACAATATAATATCGTGTTTTTTAAGGTGTTAATATGGCATACAGAGTCGTAAGATGTCCTAAATTGTCGTATGATGTTCAAACGATTCGAACGAATTCATTAGGTTTATTAAGGAGTTTTATGTTTATATACGGTATTATAAGGTGGTGTTATGATTTGTAAGGCGTCCTACAATATAATAACGTGCTTTTCAAGGTGTTAATATGGCATACAGAGTCGTAAGATGTCCTAAATTGTCGTATGATGTTCAAAGGATTCGAACGAATTCATTAGGTTTATTATGGAGTTTTAAGATTATATACGGTATTATAAGGTGTTGTTATTATTTGTAAGGCGTCTTACAATATAATATCGTGTTTTTCAAGGTGTTAATATGGCATACAGTGTCGTAAGTTGTCCTAAATTGTCGTACGATGTTCAAAGGACTCGGACGAATTCATTAGGTTTATTATGGAGTTTTAAGTTTATATACGATATTTTAAGGTGATGTTACGATTTGTAAGGCGTCCAACAATATAATATCGTGTTTTTCAAGGTGTTAATATGGCATACAGTGTCGTAAGATGTCCTAAATTGTCATACGATGTTCAAAGGACTCGGACGAATTCATTAGGTTTATTATGGAGTTTTAAGTTTATATACGGTATTATAAGGTGTTGTTATGATTTGTAAGGCGTCCTACAATATAATATCGTCTTTTTCAAGGTGTTAATATGGCATACATTGTCGTAAGTTGTCCTAAATTGTCGTACGATATTCAAAGGACTCGGACGTATTCAATAGGTTTATTATGGAGTTTTAAGTTTATATACGGTTTTGTAAGGTGTTGTTACTATTTATAAGGCGTCCTACAATATAATAATGTGTTTTTCAAGGTGTTAATATGGGATACAGAGTTGTAAGATGTCATAAATTTTCGTACGATGTTCAAAGGACTCGTACGAATTCATTAGATTTATTATGAAGTTTTACGTTTATATACGGTATTATAAGGTGTTGTTATGATTTGTAAGGCGTCCTACAATATAATAACGTGCTTTTCAAGGTGTTAATATGGCATACAGAGTCGTAAGATGTCCTAAATTGTCGTATGATGTTCAAAGGATTCGAACGAATTCATTAGGTTTATTATCGAGTTTTAAGATTATATACGGTATTATAAGGTGTTGTTATTATTTGTAATGCGTCCTACAATATAATATTGTGTTTTTCAAGGTGTTAATATGGCATACAGTGTCGTAAGTTGTCCTAAATTGTCGTACGATGTTCAAAGGACTCGGACAAATTCATTAGGTTTATTATGGAGTTTTAAGTTTATATACGATATTGTAAGGTGATGTTTCGATTTGTAAGGCGTCCTAAAATATAATATCATGTTTTTTACGGTGTTAATATGGCATACAGTGTCGTAAGATGTCCTAAATTGTCGTACGATGTTCAAAGGACTCGGACGAATTCATTAGGTTTATTATGGAGTTTTAAGTTTATATACGATATTGTAAGGTGATGTTATGACTTGTAAGGCGTCCTACAATATAATATCGTGTTTTTCAAGGTGTTAATATGGCATACAGTGTCGTAAGTTGCCCTAAATTGCCGTATGATGTTCAAAGGACTCGGACGAATTTATTAGGTTTATTATGGAGTTTTAAGTTTATATACGGAATTGTAAGGTGTTGTTACGATTTGTAAGGCGTCCTACAATATAATAATGTGCTTTTCAAGGTGTTAATATGGCATACAGAGTGGTAAGATGTCCTAAATTGTTGTACGATGTTCAAAGGACTCCTACGAATTCATTAGATTTATTATGAAGTTTTATGTTTATAAACGGTATTGTAAGGTGTTGTTATGATTTGTAAGGTGTCCTACAATATAATATCGTGTTTTTTAAGGTGTTAATATGGCATACAGTGTCGTAAGAAGTCCTAAATTGTCGTACGATGTTCAAAGGACTCGGACGAATTCATTAGGTTTATTATGGAGTTTTAAGTTTATATACGTTATTATAATGTGTTGTTATGATTTATAAGGCGTCCTACAATATTATATCGTCTTTTTCAAGGTGTTAATATGGCATACATTGTTGTAAGTTGTCCTAAATTGTCGTACGATATTCAAAGGACTCGGACGAATTCATTAGGTTTATTATGGAGTTTTAAGTTTATATACGGTTTTGAAAGGTGTTGTTACTATTTATAAGGCGTCCTACAATATAATAATGTGTTTTTCAAGGTGTTAATATGGGATACAGAGTTGTAAGATGTCATAAATTGTCGTACAATGTTCAAAGGACTCGTACGAATTCATTAGATTTATTATGAAGTTTTATGTTTGTATACCGTATTGTAAGGTGTTGTTATGACTTGTAAGGCGTCCTACAATATAATATCGTGTTTTTCAAGGTGTTAATATGGCATACAGTGTCGTAAGTTGCCCTAAATTGTCGTATGATGTTCAAAGGACTCGGACGAATTTATTAGGTTTACTATGGAGTTTTAAGTTTATATACGGAATTGTAAGGTGTTGTTACGATTTGTAAGGCGTCCTACAATATAATAATGTGCTTTTCAAGGTGTTAATATGGCATACAGAGTGGTAAGATGTCCTAAATTGTTGTACGATGTTCAAAGGACTCCTACGAATTCATTAGATTTATTATGAAGTTTTATGTTTATAAACGGTATTGTAAGGTGTTGTTATGATTTGTAAGGTGTCCTACAATATAATATCGTGTTTTTTAAGGTGTTAATATGGCATACAGTGTCGTAAGATGTCCTAAATTGTCGTACGATGTTCAAAGGACTCGGACGAATTCATTAGGTTTATTATGGAGTTTTAAGTTTATATACGTTATTATAATGTGTTGTTATGATTTATAAGGCGTCCTACAATATTATATCGTCTTTTTCAAGGTGTTAATATGGCATACATTGTTGTAAGTTGTCCTAAATTGTCGTACGATATTCAAAGGACTCGGACGAATTCATTAGGTTTATTATGGAGTTTTAAGTTTATATACGGTTTTGAAAGGTGTTGTTACTATTTATAAGGCGTCATACAATATAATAATGTGTTTTTCAAGGTGTTAATATGGGATACAGAGTTGTAAGATGTCATAAATTGTCGTACAATGTTCAAAGGACTCGTACGAATTCATTAGATTTATTATGAAGTTTTATGTTTATATACTGTATTGTAAGGTGTTGTTATGACTTGTAAGGCGTCCTACAATATAATATCGTGTTTTTCAAGGTGTTAATATGGCATACAGTGTCGTAAGTTGCCCTAAATTGTCGTATGATGTTCAAAGGACTCGGACGAATTTATTAGGTTTACTATGGAGTTTTAAGTTTATATACGGAATTGTAAGGTGTTTTTACGATTTGTAAGGCGTCCTACAATATAATAATGTGCTTTTCAAGGTGTTAATATGGCATACAGAGTGGTAAGATGTCCTAAATTGTTGTACGATGTTCAAAGGACTCGTACGAATTCATTAGATTTATTATGGAGTTTTATGTTTATAAACGGTATTGTAAGGTATTGTTATAACTTGTAAGGCGTCCTACATTTTAATATCGTGTTTTTCAAGGTGTTAATATGGCATACAGTGTCGTAAGTATTCCTAAATTATCGTACGATGTTCAAAGGACTCGGACGAATTCATTAGGTTAATTATGGAGTTTTAAGTTTATATACGGTATTGTAAGGTGTTGTTACTATTTATAAGGCGTCCTACAATATAATAATGTGTTTTTCAAGGTGTTAATATGGCTACAGAGTTGTAAGATGTCCTAAATTGTCGTATGATGTTCAAAGGACTCGTACGAATTCATTAGATTTATTATGAAGTTTTATGTTTATATACGGTATTGTAAGGTGTTGTTATGACTTGTAAGGTGTCCTACAATATAATATCGTGTTTTTTAAGGTGTTAATATGTCATACAATGTCGTAAGTTGTCATAAATTGTCGTACGATGTTCAAAGGACTCGGACGAATTTATTAGGTTTATTATGGAGTTTTAAGTTTATGTACGGTATTGTAAGGTGTTGATACGATTTGTAAGGCGTCCTACAATATAATAACGTGCTTTTCAAGGTGTTAATATGGCATACAGAGTGGTAAGATGTCCTAAATTGTTGTACGATGTTCAAAGGACTCGTACGAATTCATTAGATTTCTTATGGAGTTTTATGTTTATAAACGGTATTGTAAGGTATTGTTATAACTTGTAAGGCGTCCTACATTTTAATATCGTGTTTTTCAAGGTGTTAATATGGCATACAGTGTCGTAAGTATACCTAAATTATCGTACGATGTTCAAAGGACTCGGACGAATTCATTAGGTTAAGTATGGAGTTTTAAGTTTATATACGGTATATTGTAAGGTGTTGTTACTATTTATAAGGCGTCCTACAATATAATAATGTGTTTTTCAAGGTGTTAATATGGCTACAGAGTTGTAAGATGTCCTAAATTGTCGTATGATGTTCAAAGGACTCGTACGAATTCATTAGATTTATTATGAAGTTTTATGTTGATATACGGTATTGTAAGGTGTTGTTATGACTTGTAAGGCGTCCTACAATATAATATCGTGTTTTTTAAGGTGCTAATATGTCATACAATGTCGTAAGTTGTCCTAAATTGTCGTACGATGTTGAAAGGACTCGGACGAATTTATTAGGTTTATTATGGAGTTTTAAGTTTATGTACGGTATTGTAAGGTGTTGATACGATTTGTAAGGCGTCCTACAATATAATAACGTGCTTTTCAAGGTGTTAATATGGCATACAGAGTGGTAAGATGTCCTAAATTGTTGTACGATGTTCAAAGGACTCGTACGAATTCATTAGATTTCTTATGGAGTTTTATGTTTATAAACGGTATTGTAAGGTATTGTTATAACTTGTAAGGCGTCCTACATTTTAATATCGTGTTTTTCAAGGTGTTAATATGGCATACAGTGTCGTAAGTATACCTAAATTATCGTACGATGTTCAAAGGACTCGGACGAATTCATTAGGTTAAGTATGGAGTTTTAAGTTTATATACGGTATATTGTAAGGTGTTGTTACTATTTATAAGGCGTCCTACAATATAATAATGTGTTTTTCAAGGTGTTAATATGGCTACAGAGTTGTAAGATGTCCTAAATTGTCGTATGATGTTCAAAGGACTCGTACGAATTCATTAGATTTATTATGAAGTTTTATGTTGATATACGGTATTGTAAGGTGTTGTTATGACTTGTAAGGCGTCCTACAATATAATATCGTGTTTTTTAAGGTGCTAATATGTCATACAATGTCGTAAGTTGTCCTAAATTGTCGTACGATGTTCAAAGGACTCGGACGAATTTATTAGGTTTATTATGGAGTTTTAAGTTTATGTACGGTATTGTAAGGTGTTGTTACGATTTGTAAGGCGTCCTACAATATAATAACGTGCTTTTCAAGGTGTTAATATGACATACAGAGTGGTAAGATGTCCTAAATTGTTGGACGATGTTCAAAGGACTCGTACGAATTCATTAGATTTATTATGAAGTTTTATGTTTATAAACGGTATTTTAAGGTGTTGTTATAACTTGTAAGGCGTCCTACATTTTAATATCGTGTTTTTCAAGGTGTTAATATGGCATACAGTGTCGTAAGTTGTCCTAAATTGTCGTTCGATGTTCAAAGGACTCGGACGAATTCATTAGGTTAATTATGGAGTTTTAAGTTTATATACGGTATTGTAAGGTGTTGTTACTATTTATAAGGCGTCCTACAATATAGTAACGTGCTTTTCAAGGTGTTAATATGGCATACAGAGTCGTAAGATATATCCCAAATTTTCGTATGATGTTCAAAGGACTCGAACGAATTCATTAGGTTTATCATGGAGTTATAAGTTTATATACGGTATTATAAGGTGTTGTTATGACTTGTAAGGCGTCATACAATATAATATCGTGTTTATTAAGGTGTTAATATGGCATACAGAGTCGTAAGATGTCCTAAATTGTCGTATGATGTTCAAACGATTCGAACGAATTCATTAGGTTTATTAAGGAGTTTTATGTTTATATACGGTATTATAAGGTGGTGTTATGATTTGTAAGGCGTCCTACAATATAATAACGTGCTTTTCAAGGTGTTAATATGGCATACAGAGTCGTAAGATGTCCTAAATTGTCGTATGATGTTCAAAGGATTCGAACGAATTCATTAGGTTTATTATGGAGTTTTAAGATTATATACGGTATTATAAGGTGTTGTTATTATTTGTAAGGCGTCTTACAATATAATATCGTGTTTTTCAAGGTGTTAATATGGCATACAGTGTCGTAAGTTGTCCTAAATTGTCGTACGATGTTCAAAGGACTCGGACGAATTCATTAGGTTTATTATGGAGTTTTAAGTTTATATACGATATTTTAAGGTGATGTTACGATTTGTAAGGCGTCCAACAATATAATATCGTGTTTTTCAAGGTGTTAATATGGCATACAGTGTCGTAAGATGTCCTAAATTGTCATACGATGTTCAAAGGACTCGGACGAATTCATTAGGTTTATTATGGAGTTTTAAGTTTATATACGGTATTATAAGGTGTTGTTATGATTTGTAAGGCGTCCTACAATATAATATCGTCTTTTTCAAGGTGTTAATATGGCATACATTGTCGTAAGTTGTCCTAAATTGTCATACGATATTCAAAGGACTCGGACGTATTCAATAGGTTTATTATGGAGTTTTAAGTTTATATACGGTTTTGTAAGGTGTTGTTACTATTTATAAGGCGTCCTACAATATAATAATGTGTTTTTCAAGGTGTTAATATGGGATACAGAGTTGTAAGATGTCATAAATTTTCGTACGATGTTCAAAGGACTCGTACGAATTCATTAGATTTATTATGAAGTTTTACGTTTATATACGGTATTATAAGGTGTTGTTATGATTTGTAAGGCGTCCTACAATATAATAACGTGCTTTTCAAGGTGTTAATATGGCATACAGAGTCGTAAGATGTCCTAAATTGTCGTATGATGTTCAAAGGACTCGAACGAATTCATTAGGTTTATTATGGAGTTTTAAGATTATATACGGTATTATATGGTGTTGTTATTATTTGTAATGCGTCCTACAATATAATATTGTGTTTTTCAAGGTGTTAATATGGCATACAGTGTCGTAAGTTGTCCTAAATTGTCGTACGATGTTCAAAGGACTCGGACAAATTCATTAGGTTTATTATGGAGTTTTAAGTTTATATACGATATTGTAAGGTGATGTTTCGATTTGTAAGGCGTCCTAAAATATAATATCATGTTTTTTACGGTGTTAATATGGCATACAGTGTCGTAAGATGTCCTAAATTGTCATACGATGTTCAAAGGACTCGGACGAATTCATTAGGTTTATTATGGAGTTTTAAGTTTATATACGATATTGTAAGGTGATGTTATGACTTGTAAGGCGTCCTACAATATAATATCGTGTTTTTCAAGGTGTTAATATGGCATACAGTGTCGTAAGTTGCCCTAAATTGCCGTATGATGTTCAAAGGACTCGGACGTATTCAATAGGTTTATTATGGAGTTTTAAGTTTATATACGGTTTTGTAAGGTGTTGTTACTATTTATAAGGCGTCCTACAATATAATAATGTGTTTTTCAAGGTGTTAATATGGGATACAGAGTTGTAAGATGTCATAAATTTTCGTACGATGTTCAAAGGACTCGTACGAATTCATTAGATTTATTATGAAGTTTTACGTTTATATACGGTATTATAAGGTGTTGTTATGATTTGTAAGGCGTCCTACAATATAATAACGTGCTTTTCAAGGTGTTAATATGGCATACAGAGTCGTAAGATGTCCTAAATTGTCGTATGATGTTCAAAGGACTCGAACGAATTCATTAGGTTTATTATGGAGTTTTAAGATTATATACGGTATTATATGGTGTTGTTATTATTTGTAATGCGTCCTACAATATAATATTGTGTTTTTCAAGGTGTTAATATGGCATACAGTGTCGTAAGTTGTCCTAAATTGTCGTACGATGTTCAAAGGACTCGGACAAATTCATTAGGTTTATTATGGAGTTTTAAGTTTATATACGATATTGTAAGGTGATGTTTCGATTTGTAAGGCGTCCTAAAATATAATATCATGTTTTTTACGGTGTTAATATGGCATACAGTGTCGTAAGATGTCCTAAATTGTCGTACGATGTTCAAAGGACTCGGACGAATTCATTAGGTTTATTATGGAGTTTTAAGTTTATATACGATATTGTAAGGTGATGTTATGACTTGTAAGGCGTCCTACAATATAATATCGTGTTTTTCAAGGTGTTAATATGGCATACAGTGTCGTAAGTTGCCCTAAATTGCCGTATGATGTTCAAAGGACTCGGACGAATTTATTAGGTTTATTATGGAGTTTTAAGTTTATATACGGAATTGTAAGGTGTTGTTACGATTTGTAAGGCGTCCTACAATATAATAATGTGCTTTTCAAGGTGTTAATATGGCATACAGAGTGGTAAGATGTCCTAAATTGTTGTACGATGTTCAAAGGACTCCTACGAATTCATTAGATTTATTATGAAGTTTTATGTTTATAAACGGTATTGTAAGGTGTTGTTATGATTTGTAAGGTGTCCTACAATATAATATCGTGTTTTTTAAGGTGTTAATATGGCATACAGTGTCGTAAGATGTCCTAAATTGTCGTACGATGTTCAAAGGACTCGGACGAATTCATTAGGTTTATTATGGAGTTTTAAGTTTATATACGTTATTATAATGTGTTGTTATGATTTATAAGGCGTCCTACAATATTATATCGTCTTTTTCAAGGTGTTAATATGGCATACATTGTTGTAAGTTGTCCTAAATTGTCGTACGATATTCAAACGACTCGGACGAATTCATTAGGTTTATTATGGAGTTTTAAGTTTATATACGGTTTTGAAAGGTGTTGTTACTATTTATAAGGCGTCCTACAATATAATAATGTGTTTTTCAAGGTGTTAATATGGGATACAGAGTTGTAAGATGTCATAAATTGTCGTACAATGTTCAAAGGACTCGTACGAATTCATTAGATTTATTATGAAGTTTTATGTTTGTATACTGTATTGTAAGGTGTTGTTATGACTTGTAAGGCGTCCTACAATATAATATCGTGTTTTTCAAGGTGTTAATATGGCATACAGTGTCGTAAGTTGCCCTAAATTGTCGTATGATGTTCAAAGGACTCGGACGAATTTATTAGGTTTACTATGGAGTTTTAAGTTTATATACGGAATTGTAAGGTGTTGTTACGATTTGTAAGGCGTCCTACAATATAATAATGTGCTTTTCAAGGTGTTAATATGGCATACAGAGTGGTAAGATGTCCTAAATTGTTGTACGATGTTCAAAGGACTCCTACGAATTCATTAGATTTATTATGAAGTTTTATGTTTATAAACGGTATTGTAAGGTGTTGTTATGATTTGTAAGGTGTCCTACAATATAATATCGTGTTTTTTAAGGTGTTAATATGGCATACAGTGTCGTAAGATGTCCTAAATTGTCGTACGATGTTCAAAGGACTCGGACGAATTCATTAGGTTTATTATGGAGTTTTAAGTTTATATACGTTATTATAATGTGTTGTTATGATTTATAAGGCGTCCTACAATATTATATCGTCTTTTTCAAGGTGTTAATATGGCATACATTGTTGTAAGTTGTCCTAAATTGTCGTACGATATTCAAAGGACTCGGACGAATTCATTAGGTTTATTATGGAGTTTTAAGTTTATATACGGTTTTGAAAGGTGTTGTTACTATTTATAAGGCGTCATACAATATAATAATGTGTTTTTCAAGGTGTTAATATGGGATACAGAGTTGTAAGATGTCATAAATTGTCGTACAATGTTCAAAGGACTCGTACGAATTCATTAGATTTATTATGAAGTTTTATGTTTATATACTGTATTGTAAGGTGTTGTTATGACTTGTAAGGCGTCCTACAATATAATATCGTGTTTTTCAAGGTGTTAATATGGCATACAGTGTCGTAAGTTGCCCTAAATTGTCGTATGATGTTCAAAGGACTCGGACGAATTTATTAGGTTTACTATGGAGTTTTAAGTTTATATACGGAATTGTAAGGTGTTTTTACGATTTGTAAGGCGTCCTACAATATAATAATGTGCTTTTCAAGGTGTTAATATGGCATACAGAGTGGTAAGATGTCCTAAATTGTTGTACGATGTTCAAAGGACTCGTACGAATTCATTAGATTTATTATGGAGTTTTATGTTTATAAACGGTATTGTAAGGTATTGTTATAACTTGTAAGGCGTCCTACATTTTAATATCGTGTTTTTCAAGGTGTTAATATGGCATACAGTGTCGTAAGTTGTCCTAAATTGTCGTTCGATGTTCAAAGGACTCGGACGAATTCATTAGGTTAATTATGGAGTTTTAAGTTTATATACGGTATTGTAAGGTGTTGTTACTATTTATAAGGCGTCCTACAATATAGTAACGTGCTTTTCAAGGTGTTAATATGGCATACAGAGTCGTAAGATATATCCCAAATTTTCGTATGATGTTCAAAGGACTCGAACGAATTCATTAGGTTTATCATGGAGTTATAAGTTTATATACGGTATTATAAGGTGTTGTTATGATTTGTAAGGCGTCCTACAATATAATAACGTGCTTTTCAAGGTGTTAATATGGCATACAGAGTCGTAAGATGTCCTAAATTGTCGTATGATGTTCAAACGATTCGAACGAATTCATTAGGTTTATTATGGAGTTTTATGTTTATATACGGTATTATAAGGTGGTGTTATGATTTGTAAGGTGTCCTACAATATAATATCGTGTTTTTCAAGGTGTTAATATGGCATACAGTGTCGTAAGTTGCCCTAAATTGTCGTATGATGTTCAAAGGACTCGGACGAATTTATTAGGTTTACTATGGAGTTTTAAGTTTATATACGGAATTGTAAGGTGTTGTTACGATTTGTAAGGCGTCCTACAATATAATAATGTGCTTTTCAAGGTGTTAATATGGCATACAGAGTGGTAAGATGTCCTAAATTGTTGTACGATGTTCAAAGGACTCCTACGAATTCATTAGATTTATTATGAAGTTTTATGTTTATAAACGGTATTGTAAGGTGTTGTTATGATTTGTAAGGTGTCCTACAATATAATATCGTGTTTTTTAAGGTGTTAATATGGCATACAGTGTCGTAAGATGTCCTAAATTGTCGTACGATGTTCAAAGGACTCGGACGAATTCATTAGGTTTATTATGGAGTTTTAAGTTTATATACGTTATTATAATGTGTTGTTATGATTTATAAGGCGTCCTACAATATTATATCGTCTTTTTCAAGGTGTTAATATGGCATTCATTGTTGTAAGTTGTCCTAAATTGTCGTACGATATTCAAAGGACTCGGACGAATTCATTAGGTTTATTATGGAGTTTTAAGTTTATATACGGTTTTGAAAGGTGTTGTTACTATTTATAAGGCGTCATACAATATAATAATGTGTTTTTCAAGGTGTTAATATGGGATACAGAGTTGTAAGATGTCATAAATTGTCGTACAATGTTCAAAGGACTCGTACGAATTCATTAGATTTATTATGAAGTTTTATGTTTATATACTGTATTGTAAGGTGTTGTTATGACTTGTAAGGCGTCCTACAATATAATATCGTGTTTTTCAAGGTGTTAATATGGCATACAGTGTCGTAAGTTGCCCTAAATTGTCGTATGATGTTCAAAGGACTCGGACGAATTTATTAGGTTTACTATGGAGTTTTAAGTTTATATACGGAATTGTAAGGTGTTTTTACGATTTGTAAGGCGTCCTACAATATAATAATGTGCTTTTCAAGGTGTTAATATGGCATACAGAGTGGTAAGATGTCCTAAATTGTTGTACGATGTTCAAAGGACTCGTACGAATTCATTAGATTTATTATGGAGTTTTATGTTTATAAACGGTATTGTAAGGTATTGTTATAACTTGTAAGGCGTCCTACATTTTAATATCGTGTTTTTCAAGGTGTTAATATGGCATACAGTGTCGTAAGTTGTCCTAAATTGTCGTTCGATGTTCAAAGGACTCGGACGAATTCATTAGGTTAATTATGGAGTTTTAAGTTTATATACGGTATTGTAAGGTGTTGTTACTATTTATAAGGCGTCCTACAATATAGTAACGTGCTTTTCAAGGTGTTAATATGGCATACAGAGTCGTAAGATATATCCCAAATTTTCATATGATGTTCAAAGGACTCGAACGAATTCATTAGGTTTATCATGGAGTTATAAGTTTATATACGGTATTATAAGGTGTTGTTATGATTTGTAAGGCGTCCTACAATATAATAACGTGCTTTTCAAGGTGTTAATATGGCATACAGAGTCGTAAGATGTCCTAAATTGTCGTATGATGTTCAAACGATTCGAACGAATTCATTAGGTTTATTATGGAGTTTTATGTTTATATACGGTATTATAAGGTGGTGTTATGATTTGTAAGGTGTCCTACAATATAATAACGTGCTTTTCAAAGTGTTAATATGGCATACAGAGTCGTAAGATGTCCTAAATTGTCGTATGATGTTCAAAGGATTCGAACGAATTCATTAGGTTTATTATGGAGTTTTAAGATTATATACGGTATTATAAGGTGTTGTTATTATTTGTAAGGCGTCTTACAATATAATATCGTGTTTTTCAAGGTGTTAATATGGCATACAGTGTCGTAAGTTGTCCTAAATTGTCGTACGATGTTCAAAGGACTCGGACGAATTCATTAGGTTTATTATGGAGTTGTAAGTTTATATACGATAATTTAAGGTGATGTTACGATTTGTAAGGCGTCCAACAATATAATATCGTGTTTTTCAAGGTGTTAATATGGCATACAGTGTCGTAAGATGTCCTAAATTGTCATACGATGTTCAAAGGACTCAGACGAATTCATTAGGTTTATTATGGAGTTTTAAGTTTATATACGGTATTATAAGGTGTTGTTATGATTTGTAAGGCGTCCTACAATATAATATCGTCTTTTTCAAGGTGTTAATATGGCATACATTGTCCTAAGTTGTCCTAAATTGTCGTACGATATTCAAAGGACTCGGACGAATTCATTAGGTTTATTATGGAGTTTTAAGTTTATATACGGTTTTGTAAGGTGTTGTTACTATTTACAAGGCGTCCTACAATATAATAATGTGTTTTTCAAGGTGTTAATATGGGATACAGAGTTGTAAGATGTCATAAATTGTCGTACGATGTTCAAAGGACTCGTACGAATTCATTAGATTTATTATGAAGTTTTACGTTTATATACGGTATTATAAGGTGTTGTTATGATTTGTAAGGCGTCCTACAATATAATAACGTGCTTTTCAAGGTGTTAATATGGCATACAGAGTCGTAAGATGTCCTAAATTGTCGTATGATGTTCAAAGGATTCGAACGAATTCATTAGGTTTATTATGGAGTTTTAAGATTATATACGGTATTATAAGGTGTTGTTATTATTTGTAAGGCGTCCTACAATATAATATCGTGTTTTTCAAGGTGTTAATATGGCATACAGTGTCGTAAGTTGTCCTAAATTGTCGTACGATGTTCAAAGGACTCGGACAAATTCATTAGGTTTATTATGGAGTTTTAAGTTTATATACGATATTGTAAGGTGATGTTACGATTTGTAAGGCGTCCTAAAATATAATATCATGTTTTTTACGGTGTTAATATGGCATACAGTGTCGTAAGATGTCCTAAATTGCCGTACGATGTTCAAAGGACTCGGACGAATTCATTAGGTTTATTATGGAGTTTTAAGTTTATATACGATATTGTAAGGTGATGTTATGACTTGTAAGGCGTCCTACAATATAATATCGTGTTTTTCAAGGTGTTAATATGGCATACAGTGTCGTAAGTTGCCCTAAATTGCCGTATGATGTTCAAAGGACTCGGACGAATTTATTAGGTTTATTATGGAGTTTTAAGTTTATATACGGAATTGTAAGGTGTTGTTACGATTTGTAAGGCGTCCTACAATATAATAATGTGCTTTTCAAGGTGTTAATATGGCATACAGAGTGGTAAGATGTACTAAATTGTTGTACGATGTTCAAAGGACTCCTACGAATTCATTAGATTTATTATGAAGTTTTATGTTTATAAACGGTATTGTAAGGTGTTGTTATGATTAGTAAGGCGTCCTACAATATAATATCGTGTTTTTTAAGGTGTTAATATGGCATACAGTGTCGTAAGATGTCCTAAATTGTCGTACGATGTTCAAAGGACTCGGACGAATTAATTAGGTTTATTATGGAGTTTTAAGTTTATATACGTTATTATAATGTGTTGTTATGATTTATAAGGCGTCCTACAATATTATATCGTCTTTTTCAAGGTGTTAATATGGCATACATTGTTGTAAGTTGTCCTAAATTGTCGTACGATATTCAAAGGACTCGGACGAATTCATTAGGTTTATTATGGAGTTTTAAGTTTATATACGGTTTTGAAAGGTGTTGTTACTATTTATAAGGCGTCATACAATATAATAATGTGTTTTTCAAGGTGTTAATATGGGATACAGAGTTGTAAGATGTCATAAATTGTCGTACAATGTTCAAAGGACTCGTACGAATTCATTAGATTTATTATGAAGTTTTATGTTTATATACTGTATTGTAAGGTGTTGTTATGACTTGTAAGGCGTCCTACAATATAATATCGTGTTTTTCAAGGTGTTAATATGGCATACAGTGTCGTAAGTTGCCCTAAATTGTCGTATGATGTTCAAAGGACTCGGACGAATTTATTAGGTTTATTATGGAGTTTTAAGTTTATATACGGAATTGTAAGGTGTTGTTACGATTTGTAAGGCGTCCTACAATATAATAATGTGCTTTTCAAGGTGTTAATATGGCATACAGAGTGGTAAGATGTACTAAATTGTTGTACGATGTTCAAAGGACTCCTACGAATTCATTAGATTTATTATGAAGTTTTATGTTTATAAACGGTATTGTAAGGTGTTGTTATGATTAGTAAGGCGTCCTACAATATAATATCGTGTTTTTTAAGGTGTTAATATGGCATACAGTGTCGTAAGATGTCCTAAATTGTCGTACGATGTTCAAAGGACTCGGACGAATTAATTAGGTTTATTATGGAGTTTTAAGTTTATATACGTTATTATAATGTGTTGTTATGATTTATAAGGCGTCCTACAATATTATATCGTCTTTTTCAAGGTGTTAATATGGCATACATTGTTGTAAGTTGTCCTAAATTGTCGTACGATATTCAAAGGACTCGGACGAATTCATTAGGTTTATTATGGAGTTTTAAGTTTATATACGGTTTTGAAAGGTGTTGTTACTATTTATAAGGCGTCATACAATATAATAATGTGTTTTTCAAGGTGTTAATATGGGATACAGAGTTGTAAGATGTCATAAATTGTCGTACAATGTTCAAAGGACTCGTACGAATTCATTAGATTTATTATGAAGTTTTATGTTTATATACTGTATTGTAAGGTGTTGTTATGACTTGTAAGGCGTCCTACAATATAATATCGTCTTTTTCAAGGTGTTAATATGGCATACATTGTCGTAAGTTGTCCTAAATTGTCGTACGATATTCAAAGGACTCGGACGAATTCATTAGGTTTATTATGGAGTTTTAAGTTTATATACGGTTTTGTAAGGTGTTGTTACTATTTACAAGGCGTCCTACAATATAATAATGTGTTTTTCAAGGTGTTAATATGGGATACAGAGTTGTAAGATGTCATAAATTGTCGTACGATGTTCAAAGGACTCGTACGAATTCATTAGATTTATTATGAAGTTTTACGTTTATATACGGTATTATAAGGTGTTGTTATGATTTGTAAGGCGTCCTACAATATAATAACGTGCTTTTCAAGGTGTTAATATGGCATACAGAGTCGTAAGATGTCCTAAATAGTCGTATGATGTTCAAAGGATTCGAACGAATTCATTAGGTTTATTATGGAGTTTTAAGATTATATACGGTATTATAAGGTGTTGTTATTATTTGTAAGGCGTCCTACAATATAATATCGTGTTTTTCAAGGTGTTAATATGGCATACAGTGTCGTAAGTTGTCCTAAATTGTCGTACGATGTTCAAAGGACTCGGACAAATTCATTAGGTTTATTATGGAGTTTTAAGTTTATATACGATATTGTAAGGTGATGTTACGATTTGTAAGGCGTCCTAAAATATAATATCATGTTTTTTACGGTGTTAATATGGCATACAGTGTCGTAAGATGTCCTAAATTGCCGTACGATGTTCAAAGGACTCGGACGAATTCATTAGGTTTATTATGGAGTTTTAAGTTTATATACGATATTGTAAGGTGATGTTATGACTTGTAAGGCGTCCTACAATATAATATCGTGTTTTTCAAGGTGTTAATATGGCATACAGTGTCGTAAGTTGCCCTAAATTGCCGTATGATGTTCAAAGGACTCGGACGAATTTATTAGGTTTATTATGGAGTTTTAAGTTTATATACGGAATTGTAAGGTGTTGTTACGATTTGTAAGGCGTCCTACAATATAATAATGTGCTTTTCAAGGTGTTAATATGGCATACAGAGTGGTAAGATGTACTAAATTGTTGTACGATGTTCAAAGGACTCCTACGAATTCATTAGATTTATTATGAAGTTTTATGTTTATAAACGGTATTGTAAGGTGTTGTTATGATTAGTAAGGCGTCCTACAATATAATATCGTGTTTTTTAAGGTGTTAATATGGCATACAGTGTCGTAAGATGTCCTAAATTGTCGTACGATGTTCAAAGGACTCGGACGAATTAATTAGGTTTATTATGGAGTTTTAAGTTTATATACGTTATTATAATGTGTTGTTATGATTTATAAGGCGTCCTACAATATTATATCGTCTTTTTCAAGGTGTTAATATGGCATACATTGTTGTAAGTTGTCCTAAATTGTCGTACGATATTCAAAGGACTCGGACGAATTCATTAGGTTTATTATGGAGTTTTAAGTTTATATACGGTTTTGAAAGGTGTTGTTACTATTTATAAGGCGTCATACAATATAATAATGTGTTTTTCAAGGTGTTAATATGGGATACAGAGTTGTAAGATGTCATAAATTGTCGTACAATGTTCAAAGGACTCGTACGAATTCATTAGATTTATTATGAAGTTTTATGTTTATATACTGTATTGTAAGGTGTTGTTATGACTTGTAAGGCGTCCTACAATATAATATCGTGTTTTTCAAGGTGTTAATATGGCATACAGTGTCGTAAGTTGCCCTAAATTGTCGTATGATGTTCAAAGGACTCGGACGAATTTATTAGGTTTACTATGGAGTTTTAAGTTTATATACGGAATTGTAAGGTGTTTTTACGATTTGTAAGGCGTCCTACAATATAATAATGTGCTTTTCAAGGTGTTAATATGGCATACAGAGTGGTAAGATGTCCTAAATTGTTGTACGATGTTCAAAGGACTCGTACGAATTCATTAGATTTATTATGGAGTTTTATGTTTATAAACGGTATTGTAAGGTATTGTTATAACTTGTAAGGCGTCCTACATTTTAATATCGTGTTTTTCAAGGTGTTAATATGGCATACAGTGTCGTAAGTTGTCCTAAATTGTCGTTCGATGTTCAAAGGACTCGGACGAATTCATTAGGTTAATTATGGAGTTTTAAGTTTATATACGGTATTGTAAGGTGTTGTTACTATTTATAAGGCGTCCTACAATATAGTAACGTGCTTTTCAAGGTGTTAATATGGCATACAGAGTCGTAAGATATATCCCAAATTTTCGTATGATGTTCAAAGGACTCGAACGAATTCATTAGGTTTATCATGGAGTTATAAGTTTATATACGGTATTATAAGGTGTTGTTATGATTTGTAAGGCGTCCTACAATATAATAACGTGCTTTTCAAGGTGTTAATATGGCATACAGAGTCGTAAGATGTCCTAAATTGTCGTATGATGTTCAAACGATTCGAACGAATTCATTAGGTTTATTATGGAGTTTTATGTTTATATACGGTATTATAAGGTGGTGTTATGATTTGTAAGGTGTCCTACAATATAATAACGTGCTTTTCAAAGTGTTAATATGGCATACAGAGTCGTAAGATGTCCTAAATTGTCGTATGATGTTCAAAGGATTCGAACGAATTCATTAGGTTTATTATGGAGTTTTAAGATTATATACGGTATTATAAGGTGTTGTTATTATTTGTAAGGCGTCTTACAATATAATATCGTGTTTTTCAAGGTGTTAATATGGCATACAGTGTCGTAAGTTGTCCTAAATTGTCGTACGATGTTCAAAGGACTCGGACGAATTCATTAGGTTTATTATGGAGTTGTAAGTTTATATACGATAATTTAAGGTGATGTTACGATTTGTAAGGCGTCCAACAATATAATATCGTGTTTTTCAAGGTGTTAATATGGCATACAGTGTCGTAAGATGTCCTAAATTGTCATACGATGTTCAAAGGACTCGGACGAATTCATTAGGTTTATTATGGAGTTTTAAGTTTATATACGGTATTATAAGGTGTTGTTATGATTTGTAAGGCGTCCTACAATATAATATCGTCTTTTTCAAGGTGTTAATATGGCATACATTGTCGTAAGTTGTCCTAAATTGTCGTACGATATTCAAAGGACTCGGACGAATTCATTAGGTTTATTATGGAGTTTTAAGTTTATATACGGTTTTGTAAGGTGTTGTTACTATTTACAAGGCGTCCTACAATATAATAATGTGTTTTTCAAGGTGTTAATATGGGATACAGAGTTGTAAGATGTCATAAATTGTCGTACGATGTTCAAAGGACTCGTACGCATTCATTAGATTTATTATGAAGTTTTACGTTTATATACGGTATTATAAGGTGTTGTTATGATTTGTAAGGCGTCCTACAATATAATAACGTGCTTTTCAAGGTGTTAATATGGCATACAGAGTCGTAAGATGTCCTAAATTGTCGTATGATGTTCAAAGGATTCGAACGAATTCATTAGGTTTATTATGGAGTTTTAAGATTATATACGGTATTATAAGGTGTTATTATTATTTGTAAGGCGTCCTACAATATAATATCGTGTTTTTCAAGGTGTTAATATGGCATACAGTGTCGTAAGTTGTCCTAAATTGTCGTACGATGTTCAAAGGACTCGGACAAATTCATTAGGCTTATTATGGAGTTTTAAGTTTATATACGATATTGTAAGGTGATGTTACGATTTGTAAGGCGTCCTAAAATATAATATCATGTTTTTTACGGTGTTAATATGGCATACAGTGTCGTAAGATGTCCTAAATTGTCGTACGATGTTCAAAGGACTCGGACGAATTCATTAGGTTTATTATGGAGTTTTAAGTTTATATACGATATTGTAAGGTGATGTTATGACTTGTAAGGCGTCCTACAATATAATATCGTGTTTTTCAAGGTGTTAATATGGCATACAGTGTCGTAAGTTGCCCTAAATTGCCGTATGATGTTCAAAGGACTCGGACGAATTTATTAGGTTTATTATGGAGTTTTAAGTTTATATACGGAATTGTAAGGTGTTGTTACGATTTGTAAGGCGTCCTACAATATAATAATGTGCTTTTCAAGGTGTTAATATGGCATACAGAGTGGTAAGATGTACTAAATTGTTGTACGATGTTCAAAGGACTCCTACGAATTCATTAGATTTATTATGAAGTTTTATGTTTATAAACGGTATTGTAAGGTGTTGTTATGATTAGTAAGGCGTCCTACAATATAATATCGTGTTTTTTAAGGTGTTAATATGGCATACAGTGTCGTAAGATGTCCTAAATTGTCGTACGATGTTCAAAGGACTCGGACGAATTAATTAGGTTTATTATGGAGTTTTAAGTTTATATACGTTATTATAATGTGTTGTTATGATTTATAAGGCGTCCTACAATATAATATCGTCTTTTTCAAGGTGTTAATATGGCATACATTGTTGTAAGTTGTCCTAAATTGTCGTACGATATTCAAAGGACTCGGACGAATTCATTAGGTTTATTATGGAGTTTTAAGTTTATATACGGTTTTGAAAGGTGTTGTTACTATTTATAAGGCGTCCTACAATATAATAATGTGTTTTTCAAGGTGTTAATATGGGATACAGAGTTGTAAGATGTCATAAATTGTCGTACAATGTTCAAAGGACTCGTACGAATTCATTAGATTTATTATGAAGTTTTATGTTTATATACTGTATTGTAAGGTGTTGTTATGACTTGTAAGGCGTCCTACAATATAATATCGTGTTTTTCAAGGTGTTAATATGGCATACAGTGTCGTAAGTTGCCCTAAATTGTCGTATGATGTTCAAAGGACTCGGACGAATTTATTAGGTTTATTATGGAGTTTTAAGTTTATATACGGAATTGTAAGGTGTTGTTACGATTTGTAAGGCGTCCTACAATATAATAATGTGCTTTTCAAGGTGTTAATATGGCATACAGAGTGGTAAGATGTCCTAAATTGTTGTACGGTGTTCAAAGGACTCCTACGAATTCATTAGATTTATTATGAAGTTTTATGTTTATAAACGGTATTGTAAGGTGTTGTTATGATTAGTAAGGCGTCCTACAATATAATATCGTGTTTTTTAAGGTGTTAATATGGCATACAGTGTCGTAAGATGTCCTAAATTGTCGTACGATGTTCAAAGGACTCGGACGAATTCATTAGGTTTATTATGGAGTTTTAAGTTTATATACGTTATTATAATGTGTTGTTATGATTTATAAGGCGTCCTACAATATAATATCGTCTTTTTCAAGGTGTTAATATGGCATACATTGTTGTAAGTTGTCCTAAATTGTCGTACGATATTCAAAGGACTCGGACGAATTCATTAGGTTTATTATGGAGTTTTAAGTTTATATACGGTTTTGAAAGGTGTTGTTACTATTTATAAGGCGTCCTACAATATAATAATGTGTTTTTCAAGGTGTTAATATGGGATACAGAGTTGTAAGATGTCATAAATTGTCGTACAATGTTCAAAGGACTCGTACGAATTCATTAGATTTATTATGAAGTTTTATGTTTATATACTGTATTGTAAGGTGTTGTTATGACTTGTAAGGCGTCCTACAATATAATATCGTGTTTTTCAAGGTGTTAATATGGCATACAGTGTCGTAAGTTGCCCTAAATTGTCGTATGATGTTCAAAGGACTCGGACGAATTTATTAGGTTTATTATGGAGTTTTAAGTTTATATACGGAATTGTAAGGTGTTTTTACGATTTGTAAGGCGTCCTACAATATAATAATGTGCTTTTCAAGGTGTTAATTTGGCATACAGAGTGGTAAGATGTCCTAAATTGTTGTACGATGTTCAAAGGACTCGTACGAATTCATTAGATTTATTATGGAGTTTTATGTTTATAAACGGTATTGTAAGGTATTGTTATAACTTGTAAGGCGTCCTACATTTTAATATCGTGTTTTTCAAGGTGTTAATATGGCATACAGTGTCGTAAGTTGTCCTAAATTATCGTACGATGTTCAAAGGACTCGGACGAATTCATTAGGTTAATTATGGAGTTTTAAGTTTATATACGGTATTGTAAGGTGTTGTTACTATTTATAAGGCGTCCTACAATATAGTAACGTGCTTTTCAAGGTGTTAATATGGGATACAGAGTTGTAAGATGTCATAAATTGTCGTACGATGTTTAAAGGACTCATACGAATTCATTAGATTTATTATGAAGTTTTACGTTTATATACGGTATTATAAGGTGTTGTTATGATTTGTAAGGCGTCCTACGATATAATAATGTGCTTTTCAAGGTGTTAATATGGCATACAGAGTCGTAAGATGTCCTAAATTGTCGTATGATGTTCAAAGGATTCGAACGAATTCATTAGGTTTATTATGGAGTTTTAAGATTATATACGGTATTATAAGGTGTTGTTATTATTTGTAAGGCGTCCTACAATATAATATCATGTTTTTCAAGGTGTTAATATGGCATACAGTGTCGTAAGTTGTCCTAAATTGTCGTACGATGTTCAAAGGACACGGACAAATTCATTAGGTTTATTATGGAGTTTTAAGTTTATATACGATATTGTAAGGTGATGTTACGATTTGTAAGGCGTCCTACAATATAATATCATGTTTTTTAAGGTGTTAATATGGCATACAGTGTCGTAAGATGTCCTAAACTGTCGTACGATGTTCAAAGGACTCGGACGAATTCATTAGGTTTATTCTATAGTTTTAAGTTTATATACGATATTGTAAGGTGATGTTATGACTTGTAAGGCGTCCTACAATATAATATCGTGTTTTTCAAGGTGTTAATATGGCATACAGTGTCGTAAGTTGCCCTAAATTGCCGTATGATGTTCAAAGGACTCGGATGAAGTTATCAGGTTTATTATGGAGTTTTAAGTTTATATACGGAATTGTAAGGTGTTGTTACGATTTGTAAGGCGTCCTACAATATAATAATGTGCTTTTCAAGGTGTTAATATGGCATATAGAGTGGTAAGATGTCCTGAATTGTTGTACGATGTTCAAAGGACTCGTACGAATTCATTAGATTTATTATGAAGTTTTATGTTTATAAACGGTATTGTAAGGTATTGTTATAACTTGTAAGGAGCCTACATTTTAATATCGTGTTTTTCAAGGTGTTAATATTGCATACATTGTCGTAAGCTGTCCTAAATTGTCGTACGATATTCAAAGGACTCGGACGAATTCATTAGGTTTATTATGGAGTTTTAAGTTTATATACGGTTTTATAGGTTGTTGTTACTATTTATAAGGCGTCCTACAATATAATAATGTGTTTTTCAAGGTGTTAATATGGCATACAGTGTCGTAAGTTGTCCTAAATTATCGTACGATGTTCAAAGGACTCGGACGAATTCATTAGGTTAATTATGGAGTTTTAAGTTTATATACGGTATTGTAAGGTGTTGTTACTATTTATAAGGCGTCCTACAATATAATAATGTGCTTTTCAAGGTGTTAATATGGCATACAGAGTCGTAAGATGTCCTAAATTGTCGTATGATGTTCAAAGGATTCGTACGGATTCATTAGGTTTATTATGGAGTTTTAAGTTTATATACGGTATTATAAGGTGTTGTTATGATTTGTAAGGCGTCCTACAATATAATAACGTGCTTTTCAAGGTGTTAATATGGCATACAGAGTCGTAAGATGTCCTAAATTGTCGTATGATGTTCAAAGGATTCGAACGAATTCATTAGGTTTATTATGGAGTTTTAAGATTATATACGGTATTATAAGGTGTTGTTATTATTTGTAAGGCGTCCTACATTATAATATCGTGTTTTTCAAGGTGTTAATATGGCACACAGTGTCGTAAGTTGTCCTAAATTGTCGTACGATGTTCAAAGGACTCGGACAAATTCATTAGGTTTATTTTGGAGTTTTAAGTTTATATACGATATTGTAAGGTGATGTTACGATTTGTAAGGCGTCCTACAATATAATATCATGTTTTTTAAGGTGTTAATATGGCATACAGTGTCGTAAGATGTCCTAAATTGTCGTACGATGTTCAAAGGACTCGGACGAATTCATTAGGTTTATTCTGTAGTTTTAAGTTTATATACGATATTGTAAGGTGATGTTATGACTTGTAAGGCGTCCTACAATATAATATCGTGTTTTTCAAGGTGTTAATATGGCATACAGTGTCGTAAGTTGCCCTAAATTGCCGTATGATGTTCAAAGGACTCGGATGAAGTTATCAGGTTTATTATGGAGTTTTAAGTTTATATACGGAATTGTAAGGTGTTGTTACGATTTGTAAGGCGTCCTACAATATAATAATGTGCTTTTCAAGGTGTTAATATGGCATACAGAGTGGTAAGATGTCCTAAATTGTTGTACGATGTTCAAAGGACTCGTACGAATTCATTAGATTTATTATGAAGTTTTATGTTTATAAACGGTATTGTAAGGTATTGTTATAACTTGTAAGGAGCCTACATTTTAATATCGTGTTTTTCAAGGTGTTAATATTGCATACATTGTCGTAAGCTGTCCTAAATTGTCGTACGATATTCAAAGGACTCGGACGAATTCATTAGGTTTATTATGGAGTTTTAAGTTTATATACGGTTTTGTAGGTTGTTGTTACTATTTATACGGCGTCCTACAATATAATAATGTGTTTTTCAAGGTGTTAATATGGGATACAGAGTTGTAAGATGTCATAAATTGTCGTACGATGTTTAAAGGACTCATACGAATTCATTTGATTTATTATGAAGTTTTACGTTTATATACGGTATTATAAGGTGTTGTTATGATTTGTAAGGCGTCCTACGATATAATAATGTGCTTTTCAAGGTGTTAATATGGCATACAGACTCGTAAGATGTCCTAAACTGTCGTATGATGTTCAAAGGATTCGTACGGATTCATTAGGTTTATTATGGAGTTTTAAGTTTATATACGGTATTATAAGGTGTTGTTATGATTTGTAAGGCGTCCTACAATATAATAACGTGCTTTTCAAGGTGTTAATATGGCATACAGAGTCGTAAGATGTCCTAAATTGTCGTATGATGTTCAAAGGATTCGAACGAATTCATTAGGTTTATTATGGAGTTTTAAGATTATATACGGTATTATAAGGTGTTGTTATTATTTGTAAGGCGTCCTACAATATAATATCGTGTTTTTCAAGGTGTTAATATGGCATACAGTGTCGTAAGTTGTCCTAAATTGTCGTACGATGTTCAAAGGACTCGGACAAATTCATTAGGTTTATTATGGAGTTTTAAGTTTATATACGATATTGTAAGGTGATGTTACGATTTGTAAGGCGTCCTACAATATAATATCATGTTTTTTAAGTTGTTAATATGGCATACAGTGTCGTAAGATGTCCTAAATTGTCGTACGATGTTCAAAGGACTCGTACGAATTCATTAGATTTATTATGAAGTTTTATGTTTATATACTGTATTGTAAGGTGTTGTTATGACTTGTAAGGCGTCCTACAATATAATATCGTGTTTTTCAAGGTGTTAATATGGCATACAGTGTCGTAAGTTGCCCTAAATTGCCGAATGATGTTCAAAGGACTCGGACGAATTTATTAGGTTTATTATGGAGTTTTAAGTTTATATACGGAATTGTAAGGTGTTGTTACGATTTGTAAGGCGTCCTACAATATAATATTGTGCTTTTCAAGGTGTTAATATGGCATACAGAGTGGTAAGATGTCCTAAATTGTTGTACGATGTTTAAAGGACTCGTACGAATTCATTAGATTTATTATGAAGTTTTATGTTTATAAACGGTATTGTATGGTATTGTTATAACTTGTAAGGAGTCCTACATTTTAATATTGTGTTTTTCAAGGTGTTAATATGGCATACAGTGTCGTAAGATGTCCTAAATTGTCGTACGATGTTCAAAGGACTCGGACGAATTCATTAGGTTTATTCTGTAGTTTTAAGTTTATATACGATATTGTAAGGTGATGTTATGACTTGTAAGGCGTCCTACAATATAATATCGTGTTTTTCAAGGTGTTAATATGGCATACAGTGTCGTAAGTTGCCCTAAATTGCCGTATGATGTTCAAAGGACTCGGATGAAGTTATCAGGTTTATTATGGAGTTTTAAGTTTATATACGGAATTGTAAGGTGTTGTTACGATTTGTAAGGCGTCCTACAATATAATAATGTGCTTTTCAAGGTGTTAATATGGCATACAGAGTGGTAAGATGTCCTAAATTGTTGTACGATATTCAAAGGACTCGTACGAATTCATTAGATTTATTATGAAGTTTTATGTTTATAAACGGTATTGTAAGGTATTGTTATAACTTGTAAGGAGCCTACATTTTAATATCGTGTTTTTCAAGGTGTTAATATTGCATACATTGTCGTAAGCTGTCCTAAATTGTCGTACGATATTCAAAGGACTCGGACGAATTCATTAGGTTTATTATGGAGTTTTAAGTTTATATACGGTTTTGTAGGTTGTTGTTACTATTTATAAGGCGTCCTACAATATAATAATGTGTTTTTCAAGGTGTTAATATGGGATACAGAGTTGTAAGATGTCATAAATTGTCGTACGATGTTTAAAGGACTCATACGAATTCATTAGATTTATTATGAAGTTTTACGTTTATATACGGTATTATAAGGTGTTGTTATGATTTGTAAGGCGTCCTACGATATAATAATGTGCTTTTCAAGGTGTTAATATGGCATACAGACTCGTAAGATGTCCTAAACTGTCGTATGATGTTCAAAGGATTCGTACGGATTCATTAGGTTTATTATGGAGTTTTAAGTTTATATACGGTATTATAAGGTGTTGTTATGATTTGTAAGGCGTCCTACAATATAATAACGTGCTTTTCAAGGTGTTAATATGGCATACAGAGTCGTAAGATGTCCTAAATTGTCGTATGATGTTCAAAGGATTCGAACGAATTCATTAGGTTTATTATGGAGTTTTAAGATTATATACGGTATTATAAGGTGTTGTTATTATTTGTAAGGCGTCCTACAATATAATATCGTGTTTTTCAAGGTGTTAATATGGCATACAGTGTCGTAAGTTGTCCTAAATTGTCGTACGATGTTCAAAGGACTCGGACAAATTCATTAGGTTTATTATGGAGTTTTAAGTTTATATACGATATTGTAAGGTGATGTTACGATTTGTAAGGCGTCCTACAATATAATATCATGTTTTTTAAGTTGTTAATATGGCATACAGTGTCGTAAGATGTCCTAAATTGTCGTACGATGTTCAAAGGACTCGTACGAATTCATTAGATTTATTATGAAGTTTTATGTTTATATACTGTATTGTAAGGTGTTGTTATGACTTGTAAGGCGTCCTACAATATAATATCGTGTTTTTCAAGGTGTTAATATGGCATACAGTGTCGTAAGTTGCCCTAAATTGCCGAATGATGTTCAAAGGACTCGGACGAATTTATTAGGTTTATTATGGAGTTTTAAGTTTATATACGGAATTGTAAGGTGTTGTTACGATTTGTAAGGCGTCCTACAATATAATATTGTGCTTTTCAAGGTGTTAATATGGCATACAGAGTGGTAAGATGTCCTAAATTGTTGTACGATGTTCAAAGGACTCGTACGAATTCATTAGATTTATTATGAAGTTTTATGTTTATAAACGGTATTGTATGGTATTGTTATAACTTGTAAGGAGTCCTACATTTTAATATTGTGTTTTTCAAGGTGTTAATATGGCATACAGTGTCGTAAGATGTCCTAAATTGTCGTACGATGTTCAAAGGACTCGGACGAATTCATTAGGTTTATTCTGTAGTTTTAAGTTTATATACGATATTGTAAGGTGATGTTATGACTTGTAAGGCGTCCTACAATATAATATCGTGTTTTTCAAGGTGTTAATATGGCATACAGTGTCGTAAGTTGCCCTAAATTGCCGTATGATGTTCAAAGGACTCGGATGAAGTTATCAGGTTTATTATGGAGTTTTAAGTTTATATACGGAATTGTAAGGTGTTGTTACGATTTGTAAGGCGTCCTACAATATAATAATGTGCTTTTCAAGGTGTTAATATGGCATACAGAGTGGTAAGATGTCTTAAATTGTTGTACGATATTCAAAGGACTCGTACGAATTCATTAGATTTATTATGAAGTTTTATGTTTATAAACGGTATTGTAAGGTATTGTTATAACTTGTAAGGAGCCTACCTTTTAATATCGTGTTTTTCAAGGTGTTAATATTGCATACATTGTCGTAAGCTGTCCTAAATTGTCGTACGATATTCAAAGGACTCGGACGAATTCATTAGGTTTATTATGGAGTTTTAAGTTTATATACGGTTTTGTAGGTTGTTGTTACTATTTATAAGGCGTCCTACAATATAATAATGTGTTTTTCAAGGTGTTAATATGGGATACAGAGTTGTAAGATGTCATAAATTGTCGTACGATCTTTAAAGGACTCATACGAATTCATTAGATTTATTATGAAGTTTTACGTTTATATACGGTATTATAAGGTGTTGTTATGATTTGTAAGGCGTCCTACAATATAATAATGTGCTTTTCAAGGTGTTAATATGGCATACAGAGTCGTAAGATGTCCTAAATTGTCGTATGATGTTCAAAGGATTCGTACGGATTCATTAGGTTTATTATGGAGTTTTAAGTTTATATACGGTATTATAAGGTGTTGTTATGATTTGTAAGGCGTCCTACAATATAATAACGTGCTTTTCAAGGTGTTAATATGGCATACAGAGTCGTAAGATGTCCTAAATTGTCGTATGATGTTCAAAGGATTCGAACGAATTCATTAGGTTTATTATGGAGTTTTAAGATTATATACGGTATTATAAGGTGTTGTTATTATTTGTAAGGCGTCCTACAATATAATATCGTGTTTTTCAAGGTGTTAATATGTGACAACCCGCAAATTCAGGTTAACACCGTTAACTATCTTGTAACTAATTCGTTAAGTCTTAGATAAGTCTAGGGTTTGTTTTGTAATTACTAAAACTAGTTATAAACTTTAAAACAATTATAAACTTTAAAACAAAGACTTAATACCTTCAAAATGTGCAAGGACTACATGTGTAAATTTTAATTATTTAAACCAAACCCCCTGCCCCCTTCCCCTGTTCTTCTCCTCGACGGCAAACACAAACACACACATCCTAAAACCCTAATCAGCCGCACGATAGCAACACCATCATCATCATCATCATCTTCGTTCCTCCTGAAACATAGCCGCAGCAACCCCGTTCCGATCATCTTCCTCGTTTTTTCGGTAAGTCTTGGCGACCCGTAATTATGTATGCGACGTATATATATGTATGGTAGCAGTCACGAACAACAACAACCTTTTAAATCGATCTCTCTCTGGTTAATAGTATGCAGCGAACCACCGCAACGTCGTAACCATCGGACCCGTCTCCCTCATCCTCGTCACCTGTACTATTTCTATCGGAGAGTGCGCAGCAGCGGCAGCAGCCCCACCGTCGTCGCAGCTTTTTCGGTTCCATCTCCAACACCGATCATCTTCTTCGTCGATTTGGTGAGTTTTCGCGACCCGAATACGTGTATATGTGATCGATATGTACTGTATGTATGACTGTGTATGATAGACTATTGCAAGTACGTTCATAGGTATATATATATGACTGTATGTATGTTCAAAAAGGTATGTATCAAAAAAAAAAACAACAGTATGCGTAAGTTTATAAATGTATATGTCATGAAATTGCATGTGTGTATGTAACAGCCGATTTTTATATGCATATGGGTGTGTATTGGATGATGTAGAGGATGTATATAAACATATATATATTGCATGAGTGTATGTATGTAACATAGGAGTATGTATGGGTATGTGTAATTGTGTAGTTGTATGAGTATGTGAAATGCGTATATAAAGTTCGTATATATTGGAATGTAATGGTGTTAGTTTTATATTGCAAGGTGTATAAATGTATGTGTAGGTATGCAAGTAAATATATGATCATATGAAAATATGCAATTGTATGAAATGGGTACGTGAAAGCATGCTTTAATAATAGTGAAATTAGGGATCGTGAACATAGATGATATGTGGTATTTGTCTAATGATGTGAGAACTGTTATACACGAAACTGAATTGAATACTTAACCCTAGCGGATATTATAGGTACTATATTATATATATATATATAAGTACAATATTCTTGTTAATAATTAGTGAGTAATCATTAAAACAGGTCATAAGGCGATCTAGGATTCTTCTTTGCATTTGTTGTTATTTTTGCTGTGCGCTTCAAAGGTGAGTCTCTTTGCCCGCTTTAAATCTTTTCGGGGAGAAAACATACAAACCTAATTTTATACGGCCTTGGGCTGCATTTTTATACCTTCGGGTAGGGCCTTCGGGCAAGATTCTATACGGCCTTGGGCTGCGTTTTATGCCTTCGGGCAGGGCCTTCGGGCAACTTTTTGATAAACTAATTTCTATTGTCTAATGGCTTATTTTACTTGAGCATAAACGTTCCAACAAAAGTCCTTTCCTTTAGTTGAGATTATTAATATACAGTGGGTATAACGGGGAAATTTGAGTAGTACTACCGGGTTCGGCAGACCCCATCACGCTGGTAGGGATCCAGGTGGTGCAGATTGTCCTTGGAACTTTTGGTCATCTAGTTTGATGGCAGTAAGGCACAACACAACGTTCAGTTTAATCTCAACGTGCTCATGTAGTAAGCGAGGTGGTCTTGCAAACCAGCAATAGCAAATGAACTTTATCAGTTAAACTGTTTTGATATTTATAAACTTTTGTTAAATATCTCACTGAGCTCACCAACCATGTGTTGACCGTTTTCAGTATGTTTTCTCAGGTGGCTAGGAGCTGTGCACGTAGGACATATCATGCATGAGTTGTTTAATTTGTTTTGAACTTTTATTCACCTTGTTGGTTTTATTGAAAACAATTACCGGTTTTGTGCTAGACTATTGAGCACAGGTTTTAATTCAGTATTGTGCTAGACTATTGAGCACAAGTTTTATTGGTTTTGTGCTAAACTGTTGAGCACAAGTTTATTTAAATAATGAGTTTGTTTGAAAGCTTCCGCTAAACTTTGAAAACTTACATTTTTATACCCTGAGGTTTGGGTTAACGTTTAAGTTAAACTTTTGTTAAACCATTGAGTCAGTGTTAACTGTAACTAATGGCTTGAGATCCTGGTATGTCACACACCTAACGGATACCCCGTTTGTGGAAAATTGAGGGTGTGACAGATTGGTATCAGAGCCATAAGTTATAGGGAACTAGCATTTCATTGCATATAGTCTATAACTTTAAGCATTTGCATTAGTTACACTCACACTGCACAGTAGAATCATAGTTAGAAACTAGAGTTTGTTTGCCTATACGTGCTACATTTTACGTGCTTACCTGATATAAGATCTTTGTAGTCTAAGAATCCTTATACGAAATACTGTGTCTATATCCCAAACATGAATTTAAATTTTCCGCCTAAATCTAATTCTTGTTCGCGCAATATGGGTGAGACATCTTCTCGAGGCGTTTGGAGGCCAAGAATATGAGCATGACGATTACGACTGTTTTGACCCATTTGAGGCTATCCCTCCTAGAGTACGTGAATTGGAGCATAAGTTATTCGGCAATCCATTCCTTGTCAGAATACATTAAATCTTGTAATCCCAGAAAACCGATTTTTTTTAATTCATATTTTCTTACTCTGTTGAACTCGTGTTGACAACAAAAGCGCGCTATGCATTGAACACTTAAATCATAAACACTAAGACGTTGAAGTTATCCTTAATGATTTTCTTTCGTTAAGTATTTCGATCTATTATATTAAACCTCCTCCATATTGTCACACTTATCTTATTTCATCAAGTTGGTGCTTTTTGCTCTCGTGAAAATTATTGACTCGAAAAGGCACCTCGTGAAGATGAAGACTGATGGTATTCTCGTTCTACACAAAGATTGTCTTTGAATACTAACACAAACACAACCTACAGTGCGTAAATAAGCAAGTATTATAAGAATACCATACACATCCTATATTCGGAATGATATAAATTATCATATAAATAAGCATAAAACAATAAGCATGATGAAACTTAAGACTAAAGACCATGATGGGAGACAAACTAGGGTGATTGTGTAAGGTAAATTGACGATTACGGGTGCGCAACGTAATGGTGAATTTACAGGTACACGATGATTCTGGCAAAACTTGTCATGTGAGTTGCAACCAAAAACCCAAAAGTGAAGAACCAAACAACACAGATTCACCTGAAACAAAACTCCATCTCTAAGTAACATACTGGTATCAAGTTTATCCTTGTGTAATAAAACAATTATAATACCACCTTCCAATATGAACTTCTACCATACTAATGCCACAAACTCGTGATACGATGGAATGCTTTAAATTTTGGTTAGTGTGTTATGACCTTTTACCCAACGTCGATGACAACTTAATATCATGGTTTCCTCAATCGAGCACTAAGCAAATCTTATAATAGTAAGGGTTACTATGAGGAGCCCTATATAACTACGACTTATTTGAAAAACTCGTTCATGTCAGAATAAACCCACCACATAAAATGCTTTGGATCTAAAAGTTTATTTATCCATCAAGAACATCTAAATTCATAAACATTATCTATATTCGGTACATCGAAAAATATATTCAAATTTCTCTACCAAATAGTTTGTGTAACAGTAACTCAGCTTAAGCGTTATTAATGTTGCGAGTCTATAATCGATTACCTTCAAACTTCTTACGAATGCGTGTTTTCTATGAACCCTATTTCATCTATCATTCATATGGCAATTCGCTATATATCAAGACACTTATAACTTTCAGGTGTCTATTGCCCATAGTGACAATGAAAAGCTAAGTGAAGTTTATAACTGACCCCCCCCCCCCTGGCGGGTATAGAACTCTGAACATTGAATATGTTTTGTGACTCTAAGGATTCATTTGATGAATAGTATAGCCCACAATAAACAATTGATGCCAACTAGCGTTCTGCTTGAACCTCATCCATTAAAGTTCAGAATAACAAACTTTTATTTCGTTCATCCCAATACACATTGTATTTGCTAAGAAAGATAATAATTGATCCTCTCATTGTCATTTGACACTCTAATCGTGCAATATATTCTTTCAAAGATCCGGTTTATTCAAGAGATCCTACCTTGTGTGAAAATTAACTTCCTTGATCACAACTATTTGATCCGCAATGTATGCAATAGTCAGCTAATATAGAATAAATTAAATGCTTAATGAAACTATTTATGTTACACGACCCAAGTAATGAATTAACATGACATCATTATATGACCTATTAGTAAACTTAGAACTCGAGATCTTAAACACTCTAAAGGTTTAAACACTATCACCCAATGAAGCTTAATATCCAAATTCTTGTTAGCATCTTATTGGTTAAACTCTTTTATAATCCATGCGTACTAAAACCCGCATTTTAAAAGAAATATGGTTAAACAGCTACACGATTGAAACGAATCTGTTAATCAAACAGAAAAATAAGTTTATTGAAAACTTTCTATAAGAGAAAATGTTGGGCGCATCATATACCCCCCCCCCCCCCCGCATCGAAAGTTCATCGACCCCCCCCCCCTCGATAAATTGGACCATTCGGAATCCAGCAAAGAATTGGTCAAGTATTCCTCGTGTCTATAACCAGATGGAGTACCTGCCTAGTGAGACACTCGTCATACTTAATATCTTTTAATGTGATGAACATCTATTTTTCTTCGAGGACTAGTTGAAATCATGGACCAAGAATTCAAAACACTCAAACATAGTAAAAATTATTATTATTAGGTTCGTTGAAAGTCAAAACTTGATTCGCAGCTAATTTACTTAACGAATTTCGAAATTGTGATTTTGAATAGTAGTTCTAATAATAGGCATACAAATAATACGCGAATCGTAGTTCACTTAAGAACGCATAAAATCAAATAATGTGCAAACATCCTTAATTCTTCAAGACGGCAACGTCTAACACTCATAATATTGGTTAAATTTCGGGACGAAATTTCTTATAACCGGGGGATGATGTGATTACCTGCAAAATTTTCTCTTCTTTTGTTCTATTTTGTTTCAGCCAACCAATGGCACGACGTAATTTTCGGGACGAAAATTCTTTTAACAAGGGGATGATGTGACAACCCGCAAATTCAGGTTAACACCGTTAACTATCTTGTAACTAATTCGTTAAGTCTTAGATAAGTCTAGGGTTTGTTTTGTAATTACTAAAACTAGTTATAAACTTTAAAACAATTATAAACTTTAAAACAAAGACTTAATACCTTCAAAATGTGCAAGGACTACATGTGTAAATTTTAATTATTTAAACCAAACCCCCTGCCCCCTTCCCCTGTTCTTCTCCTCGACGGCAAACACAAACACACACATCCTAAAACCCTAATCAGCCGCACGATAGCAACACCATCATCATCATCATCATCTTCGTTCCTCCTGAAACATAGCCGCAGCAACCCCGTTCCGATCATCTTCCTCGTTTTTTCGGTAAGTCTTGGCGACCCGTAATTATGTATGCGACGTATATATATGTATGGTAGCAGTCACGAACAACAACAACCTTTTAAATCGATCTCTCTCTGGTTAATAGTATGCAGCGAACCACCGCAACGTCGTAACCATCGGACCCGTCTCCCTCATCCTCGTCACCTGTACTATTTCTATCGGAGAGTGCGCAGCAGCGGCAGCAGCCCCACCGTCGTCGCAGCTTTTTCGGTTCCATCTCCAACACCGATCATCTTCTTCGTCGATTTGGTGAGTTTTCGCGACCCGAATACGTGTATATGTGATCGATATGTACTGTATGTATGACTGTGTATGATAGACTATTGCAAGTACGTTCATAGGTATATATATATGACTGTATGTATGTTCAAAAAGGTATGTATCAAAAAAAAAAAAAAACAGTATGCGTAAGTTTATAAATGTATATGTCATGAAATTGCATGTGTGTATGTAACAGCCGATTTTTATATGCATATGGGTGTGTATTGGATGATGTAGAGGATGTATATAAACATATATATATTGCATGAGTGTATGTATGTAACATAGGAGTATGTATGGGTATGTGTAATTGTGTAGTTGTATGAGTATGTGAAATGCGTATATAAAGTTCGTATATATTGGAATGTAATGGTGTTAGTTTTATATTGCAAGGTGTATAAATGTATGTGTAGGTATGCAAGTAAATATATGATCATATGAAAATATGCAATTGTATGAAATGGGTACGTGAAAGCATGCTTTAATAATAGTGAAATTAGGGATCGTGAACATAGATGATATGTGGTATTTGTCTAATGATGTGAGAACTGTTATACACGAAACTGAATTGAATACTTAACCCTAGCGGATATTATAGGTACTATATTATATATATATATATAAGTACAATATTCTTGTTAATAATTAGTGAGTAATCATTAAAACAGGTCATAAGGCGATCTAGGATTCTTCTTTGCATTTGTTGTTATTTTTGCTGTGCGCTTCAAAGGTGAGTCTCTTTGCCCGCTTTAAATCTTTTCGGGGAGAAAACATACAAACCTAATTTTATACGGCCTTGGGCTGCATTTTTATACCTTCGGGTAGGGCCTTCGGGCAAGATTCTATACGGCCTTGGGCTGCGTTTTATGCCTTCGGGCAGGGCCTTCGGGCAACTTTTTGATAAACTAATTTCTATTGTCTAATGGCTTATTTTACTTGAGCATAAACGTTCCAACAAAAGTCCTTTCCTTTAGTTGAGATTATTAATATACAGTGGGTATAACGGGGAAATTTGAGTAGTACTACCGGGTTCGGCAGACCCCATCACGCTGGTAGGGATCCAGGTGGTGCAGATTGTCCTTGGAACTTTTGGTCATCTAGTTTGATGGCAGTAAGGCACAACACAACGTTCAGTTTAATCTCAACGTGCTCATGTAGTAAGCGAGGTGGTCTTGCAAACCAGCAATAGCAAATGAACTTTATCAGTTAAACTGTTTTGATATTTATAAACTTTTGTTAAATATCTCACTGAGCTCACCAACCATGTGTTGACCGTTTTCAGTATGTTTTCTCAGGTGGCTAGGAGCTGTGCACGTAGGACATATCATGCATGAGTTGTTTAATTTGTTTTGAACTTTTATTCACCTTGTTGGTTTTATTGAAAACAATTACCGGTTTTGTGCTAGACTATTGAGCACAGGTTTTAATTCAGTATTGTGCTAGACTATTGAGCACAAGTTTTATTGGTTTTGTGCTAAACTGTTGAGCACAAGTTTATTTAAATAATGAGTTTGTTTGAAAGCTTCCGCTAAACTTTGAAAACTTACATTTTTATACCCTGAGGTTTGGGTTAACGTTTAAGTTAAACTTTTGTTAAACCATTGAGTCAGTGTTAACTGTAACTAATGGCTTGAGATCCTGGTATGTCACACACCTAACGGATACCCCGTTTGTGGAAAATTGAGGGTGTGACATAATATGGCATACAGTGTCGTAAGTTGTCCTAAATTGTCGTACGATGTTCAAAGGACTCGGACAAATTCATTAGGTTTATTATGGAGTTTTAAGTTTATATACGATATTGTAAGGTGATGTTACGATTTGTAAGGCGTCCTACAATATAATATCATGTTTTTTAAGGTGTTAATATGGCATACAGTGTCGTAAGATGTCCTAAATTGTCGTACGATGTTCAAAGGACTCGGACGAATTCATTAGGTTTATTCTGTAGTTTTAAGTTTATATACGATATTGTAAGGTGATGTTATGACTTGTAAGGCGTCCTACAATATAATGTCGTGTTTTTCAAGGTGTTAATATGGCATACAGTGTCGTAAGTTGCCCTAAATTGCCGTATGATGTTCAAAGGACTCGGATGAAGTTATCAGGTTTATTATGGAGTTTTAAGTTTATATACGGAATTGTAAGGTGTTGTTACGATTTGTAAGGCGTCCTACAATATAATAATGTGCTTTTCAAGGTGTTAATATGGCATACAGAGTGGTAAGATGTCCTAAATTGTTGTACGATGTTCAAAGGACTCGTACGAATTCATTAGATTTATTATTAAGTTTTATGTTTATAAACGGTATTGTAAGGTATTGTTATAACTTGTAAGGAGCCTACATTTTAATATCGTGTTTTTCAAGGTGTTAATATTGCATACATTGTCGTAAGCTGTCCTAAATTGTCGTACGATATTCAAAGGACTCGGACGAATTCATTAGGTTTATTATGGAGTTTTAAATTTATATACGGTTTTGTAGGTTGTTGTTACTATTTATAAGGCGTCCTACAATATAATAATGTGTTTTTCAAGGTGTTAATATGGGATACAGAGTTGTAAGATGTCATAAATTGTCGTACGATGTTTAAAGGACTCATACGAATTCATTAGATTTATTATGAAGTTTTACGTTTATATACGGTATTATAAGGTGTTGTTATGATTTGTAAGGCGTCCTACGATATAATAATGTGCTTTTCAAGGTGTTAATATGGCATACAGAATCGTAAGATGTCCTGAACTGTCGTATGATGTTCAAAGGATTCGTACGGATTCATTAGGTTTATTACGGAGTTTTAAGTTTATATACGGTATTATAAGGTGTTGTTATGATTTGTAAGGCGTCCTACAATATAATAACGTGCTTTTCAAGGTGTTAATATGGCATACAGAGTCGTAAGATGTCCTAAATTGTCGTATGATGTTCAAAGGATTCGAACGAATTCATTAGGTTTATTATGGAGTTTTAAGATTATATACGGTATTATAAGGTGTTGTTATTATTTGTAAGGCGTCCTACAATATAATATCGTGTTTTTCAAGGTGTTAATATGGCATACAGTGTCGTAAGTTGTCCTAAATTGTCGTCCGATGTTCAAAGGACTCGGGCAAATTCATTAGGTTTATTATGGAGTTTTAAGTTTATATACGATATTGTAAGGTGATGTTACGATTTGTAAGGCGTCCTACAATATAATATCATGTTTTTTAAGTTGTTAATATGGCATACAGTGTCGTAAGATGTCCTAAATTGTCGTACGATGTTCAAAGGACTCGTACGAATTCATTAGATTTATTATGAAGTTTTATGTTTATATACTGTATTGTAAGGTGTTGTTATGACTTGTAAGGCGTCCTACAATATAATATCGTGTTTTTCAAGGTGTTAATATGGCATACAGTGTCGTAAGTTGCCCTAAATTGCCGAATGATGTTCAAAGGACTCGGACGAATTTATTAGGTTTATTATGGAGTTTTAAGTTTATATACGGAATTGTAAGGTGTTGTTACGATTTGTAAGGCGTCCTACAATATAATATTGTGCTTTTCAAGGTGTTAATATGGCATACAGAGTGGTAAGATGTCCTAAATTGTTGAACGATGTTCTAAGGACTCGTACGAATTCATTAGATTTATTATGAAGTTTTATGTTTATAAACGGTATTGTATGGTATTGTTATAACTTGTAAGGAGTCCTACATTTTAATATTGTGTTTTTCAAGGTGTTAATATGGCATACAGTGTCGTAAGTTGTCCTAAATTGTCGTACGATGTTCAAAGGACTCGGACGAATTCATTAGGTTAATTATGGAGTTTTAAGTTTATATACGGTATTGTAAGGTGTTGTTACTATTTATAAGGCGTCCTACAATATAGTAACGTGCTTTTCAAGGTGTTAATATGGCATACAGAGTCGTAAGATATCCCAAATTGTCGTATGATGTTCAAAGGACTCGAACGAATTCATTAGGTTTATTATGGAGTTATAAGTTTATATACGGTATTCTAAGGTGTTGTTATGATTTGTAAGGCGTCCTACAATATAATAACGTGCTTTTCAAGGTGTTAATATGGCATACAGAGTCGTAAGATGTCCTAAATTGTCGTATAATGTTCATAGGATTCGAACGAATTCATTAGGTTTATTATGGAGTTTTAAGATTATATACGGCATTATAAGGTGTTGTTATTATTTGTAAGGCGTCCTACAATATAATATCGTGTTTTTCAAGGTGTTAATATGGTATACAGTGTCGTAAGTTGTCCTAAATTGTCGTACGATGTTCAAAGGACTCGGACGAATTCATTAGGTTTATTCTGTAGTTTTAAGTTTATATACGATATTGTAAGGTGATGTTATGACTTGTAAGGCGTCCTACAATATAATATCGTGTTTTTCAAGGTGTTAATATGGCATACAGTGTCGTAAGTTGCCCTAAATTGCCGTATGATGTTCAAAGGACTCGGATGAAGTTATCAGGTTTATTATGGAGTTTTAAGTTTATATACGGAATTGTAAGGTGTTGTTACGATTTGTAAGGCGTCCTACAATATAATAATGTGCTTTTCAAGGTGTTAATATGGCATACAGAGTGGTAAGATGTTCTAAATTGTTGTACGATGTTCAAAGGACTCGTACGAATTCATTAGATTTATTATGAAGTTTTATGTTTATAAACGGTTTTGTAAGGTATTGTTATAACTTGTAAGGAGCCTACATTTTAATATCGTGTTTTTCAAGGTGTTAATATTGCATACATTGTCGTAAGCTGTCCTAAATTGTCGTACGATATTCAAAGGACTCGGACGAATTCATTAGGTTTATTATGGAGTTTTAAGTTTATATACGGTTTTGTAGGTTGTTGTTACTATTTATAAGGCGTCCTACAATATAATAATGTGTTTTTCAAGGTGTTAATATGGGATACAGAGTTGTAAGATGTCATAAATTGTCGTACGATGTTTAAAGGACTCATACGAATTCATTAGATTTATTATGAAGTTTTACGTTTATATACGGTATTATAAGGTGTTGTTATGATTTGTAAGGCGTCCTACAATATAATAATGTGCTTTTCAAGGTGTTAATATGGCATACATAGTCGTAAGATGTCCTAAATTGTCGTATGATGTTCAAAGGATTCGTACGGATTCATTAGGTTTATTATGGAGTTTTAAGTTTATATACGGTATTATAAGGTGTTGTTATGATTTGTAAGGCGTCCTACAATATAATAACGTGCTTTTCAAGGTGTTAATATGGCATACAGAGTCGTAAGATGTCCTAAATTGTCGTACGATGTTCAAAGGACTCGGCCGAATTCATTAGGTTTATTCTGTAGTTTTAAGTTTATATACGATATTATAAGGTGATGTTATGACTTGTAAGGCGTCCTACAATATAATATCGTGTTTTTCAAGGTGTTAATATGGCATACAGTGTCGTAAGTTGCCCTAAATTGCCGTATGATGTTCAAAGGACTCGGATGAAGTTATCAGGTTTCTTATGGAGTTTTAAGTTTATATACGGAATTGTAAGGTGTTGTTACGATTTGTAAGGCGTCCTACAATATAATAATGTGCTTTTCAAGGTGTTAATATGGCATACAGAGTGGTAAGATGTCCTAAATTGTTGTACGATGTTCAAAGTACTCGTACGAATTCATTAGATTTATTATGAAGTTTTATGTTTATAAACGGTATTGTAAGGTATTGTTATAACTTGTAAGGAGCCTACATTTTAATATCGTGTTTTTCAAGGTGTTAATATTACATACATTGTCGTAAGCTGTCCTAAATTGTCGTACGATATTCAAAGGACTCGGACGAATTCATTAGGTTTATTATGGAGTTTTAAGTTTATATACGGTTTTGTAGGTTGTTGTTACTATTTATAAGGCGTCCTACAATATAATAATGTGTTTTTCAAGGTGTTAATATGGGATACAGAGTTGTAAGATGTCATAAATTGTCGTACGATGTTTAAAGGACTCATACGAATTCATTAGATTTATTATGAAGTTTTACGTTTATATACGGTATTATAAGGTGTTGTTATGATTTGTAAGGCGTCCTACGATATAATAATGTGCTTTTCAAGGTGTTAATATGGCATACAGAGTCGTAAGATGTCCTAAATTGTCGTATGATGTTCAAAGGATTCGTACGGATTCATTAGGTTTATTATGGAGTTTTAAGTTTATATACGGTATTATAAGGTGTTGTTATGATTTGTAAGGCGTCCTACAATATAATAACGTGCTTTTCAAGGTGTTAATATGGCATACAGAGTCGTAAGATGTCCTAAATTGTCGTATGATGTTCAAAGGATTCGAACGAATTCATTAGGTTTATTATGGAGTTTTAAGATTATATACGGTATTATAAGGTGTTGTTATTATTTGTAAGGCGTCCTACAATATAATATCGTGTTTTTCAAGGTGTTAATATGGCATACAGTGTCGTAAGTTGTCCTAAACTGTCGTACGATGTTCAAAGGACTCGGACAAATTCATTAGGTTTATTATGGAGTTTTAAGTTTATATACGATATTGTAAGGTGATGTTACGATTTGTAAGGCGTCCTACAATATAATATCATGTTTTTTAAGGTGTTAATATGGCATACAGTGTCGTAAGATGTCCTAAATTGTCGTACGATGTTCAAAGGACTCGTACGAATTCATTAGATTTATTATGAAGTTTTATGTTTATATACTGTATTGTAACGTGTTGTTATGACTTGTAAGGCGTCCTACAATATAATATCGTGTTTTTCAAGGTGTTAATATGGCATACAGTGTCGTAAGTTGCCCTAAATTGCCGAATGATGTTCAAAGGACTCGGACGAATTTATTAGGTTTATTATGGAGTTTTAAGTTTATATACGGAATTGTAAGGTGTTGTTACGATTTGTAAGGCGTCCTACAATATAATATTGTGCTTTTCAAGGTGTTAATATGGCATACAGAGTGGTAAGATGTCCTAAATTGTTGTACGATGTTCAAAGGACTCGTACGAATTCATTAGATTTATTATGAAGTTTTATGTTTATAAACGGTATTGTATGGTATTGTTATAACTTGTAAGGAGTCCTACATTTTAATATCGTGTTTTTCAAGGTGTTAATATGGCATACAGTGTCGTAAGTTGTCCTAAATTGTCGTACGATGTTCAAAGGACTCGGACGAATTCATTAGGTTAATTATGGAGTTTTAAGTTTATATACGGTATTGTAAGGTGTTGTTACTATTTATAAGGCGTCCTACAATATAGTATCGTGCTTTTCAAGGTGTTAATATGGCATACAGAGTCGTAAGATATCCCAAATTGTCGTATGATGTTCAAAGGACTCGAACGAATTCATTAGGTTTATTATGGAGTTATAAGTTTATATACGGTATTCTAAGGTGTTGTTATGATTTGTAAGGCGTCCTACAATATAATAACGCGCTTTTCAAGGTGTTAATATGGCATACAGAGTCGTAAGATGTCCTAAATTGTCGTATGATGTTCATAGGATTCGAACGAATTCATTAGGTTTATTATGGAGTTTTAAGATTATATACGGTATTATAAGGTGTTGTTATTATTTGTAAGGCGTCCTACAATATAATATCGTGTTTTTCAAGGTGTTAATATGGCATACAGTGTCGTAAGTTGTCCTAAATTGTCGTACGATGTTCAAAGGACTCGGACGAATTCATTAGGTTTATTATGGAGTTTTAAGTTTATATACGATATTGTAAGGTGATGTTACGATTTGTAAGGCGTCCTACAATATAATATCGTGTTTTTCAGGGTGTTAATATGGCATACAGTGTCGTAAGATGTCCTAAATTGTCATACGATGTTCAAAGGACTCGGACGAATTCATTAGGTTTATTATGGAGTTTTAATATTATATACGGTATTATAAGGTGTTGTTATTATTTGTAAGGCGTCCTACAATATAATATCGTGTTTTTCAAGGTGTTAATATGGCATACAGTGTCGTAAGTTGTCCTAAATTGTCGTACGATGTTCAAAGGACTCGGACGAATTCATTAGGTTTATTATGGAGTTTTAAGTTTATATACGATATTGTAAGGTGATGTTACGATTTGTAAGGCGTCCTACAATATAATATCGTGTTTTTCAAGGTGTTAATATGGCATACAGTGTCGTAAGTTGTCCTAAATTGTCGTACGATGTTCAAAGGACTCGGACAAATTCATTAGGTTTATTATGGAGTTTTAAGTTTATATACGATATTGTAAGGTGATGTTACGATTTGTAAGGCGTCCTACAATATAATATCATGTTTTTTAAGGTGTTAATATGGCATACAGTGTCGTAAGATGTCCTAAATTGTCGTACGATGTTCAAAGGACTCGGACGAATTCATTAGGTTTATTCTGTAGTTTTAAGTTTATATACGATATTGTAAGGTGATGTTATGACTTGTAAGGCGTCCTACAATATAATATCGTGTTTTTCAAGGTGTTAATATGGCATACAGTGTCGTAAGTTGCCCTAAATTGCCGTATGATGTTCAAAGGACTCGGATGAAGTTATCAGGTTTATTATGGAGTTTTAAGTTTATATACGGAATTGTAAGGTGTTGTTACGATTTGTAAGGCGTCCTACAATATAATAATGTGCTTTTCAAGGTGTTAATATGGCATACAGAGTGGAAAGATGTCCTAAATTGTTGTACGATGTTCAAAGGACTCGTACGAATTCATTAGATTTATTATGAAGTTTTATGTTTATAAACGGTATTGTAAGGTATTGTTATAACTTGTAAGGAGCCTACATTTTAATATCGTGTTTTTCAAGGTGTTAATATTGCATACATTGTCGTAAGCTGTCCTAAATTGTCGTACGATATTCAAAGGACTCGGACGAATTCATTAGGTTTATTATGGAGTTTTAAGTTTATATACGGTTTTGTAGGTTGTTGTTACTATTTATAAGGCGTCCTACAATATAATAATGTGTTTTTCAAGGTGTTAATATGGGATACAGAGTTGTAAGATGTCATAAATTGTCGTACGATGTTTAAAGGACTCATACGAATTCATTAGATTTATTATGAAGTTTTACGTTTATATACGGTATTATAAGGTGTTGTTATGATTTGTAAGGCGTCCTACGATATAATAATGTGCTTTTCAAGGTGTTAATATGGCATACAGAGTCGTAAGATGTCCTAAATTGTCGTATGATGTTCAAAGGATTCGAACGAATTCATTAGGTTTATTATGGAGTTTTAAGATTATATACGGTATTATAAGGTGTTGTTATTATTTGTAAGGCGTCCTACAATATAATATCATGTTTTTCAAGGTGTTAATATGGCATACAGTGTCGTAAGTTGTCCTAAATTGTCGTTCGATGTTCAAAGGACTCGGACAAATTCATTAGGTTTATTATGGAGTTTTAAGTTTATATACGATATTGTAAGGTGATGTTACGATTTGTAAGGCGTCCTACAATATAATATCATGTTTTTTAAGGTGTTAATATGTCATACAGTGTCGTAAGATGTCCTAAATTGTCGTACGATGTTCAAAGGACTCGGACGAATTCATTAGGTTTATTCTGTAGTTTTAAGTTTATATACGATATTGTAAGGTGATGTTATGACTTGTAAGGCGTCCTACAATATAATATCGTGTTTTTCAAGGTGTTAATATGGCATACAGTGTCGTAAGTTGCCCTAAATTGCCGTATGATGTTCAAAGGACTCGGATGAAGTTATCAGGTTTATTATGGAGTTTTAAGTTTATATACGGAATTGTAAGGTGTTGTTACGATTTGTAAGGCATCCTACAATATAATAATGTGCTTTTCAAGGTGTTAATATGGCATACAGAGTGGTAAGATGTCCTAAATTGTTGTACGATGTTCAAAGGACTCGTACGAATTCATTAGATTTATTATGAAGTTTTATGTTTATAAACGGTATTGTAAGGTATTGTTATAACTTGTAAGGAGCCTACATTTTAATATCGTGTTTTTCAAGGTGTTAATATTGCATACATTGTCGTAAGCTGTCCTAAATTGTCGTACGATATTCAAAGGACTCGGACGAATTCATTAGGTTTATTATGGAGTTTTAAGTTTATATACGGTTTTGTAGGTTGTTGTTACTATTTATAAGGCGTCCTACAATATAATAATGTGTTTTTCAAGGTGTTAATATGGGATACAGAGTTGTAAGATGTCATAAATTGTCGTAGGATGTTTAAAGGACTCATACGAATTCATTAGATTTATTATGAAGTTTTACGTTTATATACGGTATTATAAGGTGTTGTTATGATTTGTAAGGCGTCCTACGATATAATAATGTGCTTTTCAAGGTGTTAATATGGCATACAGAATCGTAAGATGTCCTAAACTGTCGTATGATGTTCAAAGGATTCGTACGGATTCATTAGGTTTATTATGGAGTTTTAAGTTTATATACGGTATTATAAGGTGTTGTTATGATTTGTAAGGCGTCCTACAATATAATAACGTGCTTTTCAAGGTGTTAATATGGCATACAGAGTCGTAAGATGTCCTAAATTGTCGTATGATGTTCAAAGGATTCGAACGAATTCATTAGGTTTATTATGGAGTTTTAAGATTATATACGGTATTATAAGGTGTTGTTATTATTTGTAAGGCGTCCTACAATATAATATCGTGTTTTTCAAGGTGTTAATATGGCATACAGTGTCGTAAGTTGTCCTAAATTGTCGTACGATGTTCAAAGGACTCGGACAAATTCATTAGGTTTATTATGGAGTTTTAAGTTTATATACGATATTGTAAGGTGATGTTACGATTTGTAAGGCGTCCTACAATATAATATCATGTTTTTTAAGGTGTTAATATGGCATACAGTGTCGTAAGATGTCCTAAATTGTCGTACGATGTTCAAAGGACTCGGACGAATTCATTAGGTTTATTCTGTAGTTTTAAGTTTATATACGATATTGTAAGGTGATGTTAATTTGTAAGGCGTCCTACAATATAATGTCGTGTTTTTCAAGGTGTTAATATGGCATACAGTGTCGTAAGTTGCCCTAAATTGCCGTATGATGTTCAAAGGACTCGGATGAAGTTATCAGGTTTATTATGGAGTTTTAAGTTTATATACGGAATTGTAATGTGTTGTTACGATTTGTAAGGCGTCCTACAATATAATAATGTGCTTTTCAAGGTGTTAATATGGCATACAGAGTGGTAAGATGTCCTAAATTGTTGTACGATGTTCAAAGGACTCGTACGAATTCATTAGATTTATTATGAAGTTTTATGTTTATAAACGGTATTGTATGGTATTGTTATAACTTGTAAGGAGTCCTACATTTTAATATCGTGTTTTTCAAGGTGTTAATATGGCATACAGTGTCGTAAGTTGTCCTAAATTGTCGTACGATGTTCAAAGGACTCGGACGAATTCATTAGGTTAATTATGGAGTTTTAAGTTTATATACGGTATTGTAAGGTGTTGTTACTATTTATAAGGCGTCCTACAATATAGTATCGTGCTTTTCAAGGTGTTAATATGGCATACAGAGTCGTAAGATATCCCAAATTGTCGTATGATGTTCAAAGGACTCGAACGAATTCATTAGGTTTATTATGGAGTTATAAGTTTATATACGGTATTCTAAGGTGTTGTTATGATTTGTAAGGCGTCCTACAATATAATAACGCGCTTTTCAAGGTGTTAATATGGCATACAGAGTCGTAAGATGTCCTAAATTGTCGTATGATGTTCATAGGATTCGAACGAATTCATTAGGTTTATTATGGAGTTTTAAGATTATATACGGTATTATAAGGTGTTGTTATTATTTGTAAGGCGTCCTACAATATAATATCGTGTTTTTCAAGGTGTTAATATGGCATACAGTGTCGTAAGTTGCCCTAAATTGCCGTATGATGTTCAAAGGACTCGGATGAAGTTATCAGGTTTATTATGGAGTTTTAAGTTTATATACGGAATTGTAAGGTGTTGTTACGATTTGTAAGGCGTCCTACAATATAATAATGTGCTTTTCAAGGTGTTAATATGGCATACAGAGTGGAAAGATGTCCTAAATTGTTGTACGATGTTCAAAGGACTCGTACGAATTCATTAGATTTATTATGAAGTTTTATGTTTATAAACGGTATTGTAAGGTATTGTTATAACTTGTAAGGAGCCTACATTTTAATATCGTGTTTTTCAAGGTGTTAATATTGCATACATTGTCGTAAGCTGTCCTAAATTGTCGTACGATATTCAAAGGACTCGGACGAATTCATTAGGTTTATTATGGAGTTTTAAGTTTATATACGGTTTTGTAGGTTGTTGTTACTATTTATAAGGCGTCCTACAATATAATAATGTGTTTTTCAAGGTGTTAATATGGGATACAGAGTTGTAAGATGTCATAAATTGTCGTACGATGTTTAAAGGACTCATACGAATTCATTAGATTTATTATGAAGTTTTACGTTTATATACGGTATTATAAGGTGTTGTTATGATTTGTAAGGCGTCCTACGATATAATAATGTGCTTTTCAAGGTGTTAATATGGCATACAGAGTCGTAAGATGTCCTAAATTGTCGTATGATGTTCAAAGGATTCGAACGAATTCATTAGGTTTATTATGGAGTTTTAAGATTATATACGGTATTATAAGGTGTTGTTATTATTTGTAAGGCGTCCTACAATATAATATCATGTTTTTCAAGGTGTTAATATGGCATACAGTGTCGTAAGTTGTCCTAAATTGTCGTTCGATGTTCAAAGGACTCGGACAAATTCATTAGGTTTATTATGGAGTTTTAAGTTTATATACGATATTGTAAGGTGATGTTACGATTTGTAAGGCGTCCTACAATATAATATCATGTTTTTTAAGGTGTTAATATGTCATACAGTGTCGTAAGATGTCCTAAATTGTCGTACGATGTTCAAAGGACTCGGACGAATTCATTAGGTTTATTCTGTAGTTTTAAGTTTATATACGATATTGTAAGGTGATGTTATGACTTGTAAGGCGTCCTACAATATAATATCGTGTTTTTCAAGGTGTTAATATGGCATACAGTGTCGTAAGTTGCCCTAAATTGCCGTATGATGTTCAAAGGACTCGGATGAAGTTATCAGGTTTATTATGGAGTTTTAAGTTTATATACGGAATTGTAAGGTGTTGTTACGATTTGTAAGGCATCCTACAATATAATAATGTGCTTTTCAAGGTGTTAATATGGCATACAGAGTGGTAAGATGTCCTAAATTGTTGTACGATGTTCAAAGGACTCGTACGAATTCATTAGATTTATTATGAAGTTTTATGTTTATAAACGGTATTGTAAGGTATTGTTATAACTTGTAAGGAGCCTACATTTTAATATCGTGTTTTTCAAGGTGTTAATATTGCATACATTGTCGTAAGCTGTCCTAAATTGTCGTACGATATTCAAAGGACTCGGACGAATTCATTAGGTTTATTATGGAGTTTTAAGTTTATATACGGTTTTGTAGGTTGTTGTTACTATTTATAAGGCGTCCTACAATATAATAATGTGTTTTTCAAGGTGTTAATATGGGATACAGAGTTGTAAGATGTCATAAATTGTCGTAGGATGTTTAAAGGACTCATACGAATTCATTAGATTTATTATGAAGTTTTACGTTTATATACGGTATTATAAGGTGTTGTTATGATTTGTAAGGCGTCCTACGATATAATAATGTGCTTTTCAAGGTGTTAATATGGCATACAGAATCGTAAGATGTCCTAAACTGTCGTATGATGTTCAAAGGATTCGTACGGATTCATTAGGTTTATTATGGAGTTTTAAGTTTATATACGGTATTATAAGGTGTTGTTATGATTTGTAAGGCGTCCTACAATATAATAACGTGCTTTTCAAGGTGTTAATATGGCATACAGAGTCGTAAGATGTCCTAAATTGTCGTATGATGTTCAAAGGATTCGAACGAATTCATTAGGTTTATTATGGAGTTTTAAGATTATATACGGTATTATAAGGTGTTGTTATTATTTGTAAGGCGTCCTACAATATAATATCGTGTTTTTCAAGGTGTTAATATGGCATACAGTGTCGTAAGTTGTCCTAAATTGTCGTACGATGTTCAAAGGACTCGGACAAATTCATTAGGTTTATTATGGAGTTTTAAGTTTATATACGATATTGTAAGGTGATGTTACGATTTGTAAGGCGTCCTACAATATAATATCATGTTTTTTAAGGTGTTAATATGGCATACAGTGTCGTAAGATGTCCTAAATTGTCGTACGATGTTCAAAGGACTCGGACGAATTCATTAGGTTTATTCTGTAGTTTTAAGTTTATATACGATATTGTAAGGTGATGTTAATTTGTAAGGCGTCCTACAATATAATGTCGTGTTTTTCAAGGTGTTAATATGGCATACAGTGTCGTAAGTTGCCCTAAATTGCCGTATGATGTTCAAAGGACTCGGATGAAGTTATCAGGTTTATTATGGAGTTTTAAGTTTATATACGGAATTGTAATGTGTTGTTACGATTTGTAAGGCGTCCTACAATATAATAATGTGCTTTTCAAGGTGTTAATATGGCATACAGAGTGGTAAGATGTCCTAAATTGTTGTACGATGTTCAAAGGACTCGTACGAATTCATTAGATTTATTATGAAGTTTTATGTTTATAAACGGTATTGTATGGTATTGTTATAACTTGTAAGGAGTCCTACATTTTAATATCGTGTTTTTCAAGGTGTTAATATGGCATACAGTGTCGTAAGTTGTCCTAAATTGTCGTACGATGTTCAAAGGACTCGGACGAATTCATTAGGTTAATTATGGAGTTTTAAGTTTATATACGGTATTGTAAGGTGTTGTTACTATTTATAAGGCGTCCTACAATATAGTATCGTGCTTTTCAAGGTGTTAATATGGCATACAGAGTCGTAAGATATCCCAAATTGTCGTATGATGTTCAAAGGACTCGAACGAATTCATTAGGTTTATTATGGAGTTATAAGTTTATATACGGTATTCTAAGGTGTTGTTATGATTTGTAAGGCGTCCTACAATATAATAACGCGCTTTTCAAGGTGTTAATATGGCATACAGAGTCGTAAGATGTCCTAAATTGTCGTATGATGTTCATAGGATTCGAACGAATTCATTAGGTTTATTATGGAGTTTTAAGATTATATACGGTATTATAAGGTGTTGTTATTATTTGTAAGGCGTCCTACAATATAATATCGTGTTTTTCAAGGTGTTAATATGGCATACAGTGTCGTAAGTTGTCCTAAATTGTCGTACGATGTTCAAAGGACTCGGACGAATTCATTAGGTTTATTATGGAGTTTTAAGTTTATATACGATATTGTAAGGTGATGTTACGATTTGTAAGGCGTCCTACAATATAATATCGTGTTTTTCAGGGTGTTAATATGGCATACAGTGTCGTAAGATGTCCTAAATTGTCATACGATGTTCAAAGGACTCGGACGAATTCATTAGGTTTATTATGGAGTTTTAATATTATATACGGTATTATAAGGTGTTGTTATTATTTGTAAGGCGTCCTACAATATAATATCGTGTTTTTCAAGGTGTTAATATGGCATACAGTGTCGTAAGTTGTCCTAAATTGTCGTACGATGTTCAAAGGACTCGGACGAATTCATTAGGTTTATTATGGAGTTTTAAGTTTATATACGATATTGTAAGGTGATGTTACGATTTGTAAGGCGTCCTACAATATAATATCGTGTTTTTCAAGGTGTTAATATGGCATACAGTGTCGTAAGTTGTCCTAAATTGTCGTACGATGTTCAAAGGACTCGGACAAATTCATTAGGTTTATTATGGAGTTTTAAGTTTATATACGATATTGTAAGGTGATGTTACGATTTGTAAGGCGTCCTACAATATAATATCATGTTTTTTAAGGTGTTAATATGGCATACAGTGTCGTAAGATGTCCTAAATTGTCGTACGATGTTCAAAGGACTCGGACGAATTCATTAGGTTTATTCTGTAGTTTTAAGTTTATATACGATATTGTAAGGTGATGTTATGACTTGTAAGGCGTCCTACAATATAATATCGTGTTTTTCAAGGTGTTAATATGGCATACAGTGTCGTAAGTTGCCCTAAATTGCCGTATGATGTTCAAAGGACTCGGATGAAGTTATCAGGTTTATTATGGAGTTTTAAGTTTATATACGGAATTGTAAGGTGTTGTTACGATTTGTAAGGCGTCCTACAATATAATAATGTGCTTTTCAAGGTGTTAATATGGCATACAGAGTGGAAAGATGTCCTAAATTGTTGTACGATGTTCAAAGGACTCGTACGAATTCATTAGATTTATTATGAAGTTTTATGTTTATAAACGGTATTGTAAGGTATTGTTATAACTTGTAAGGAGCCTACATTTTAATATCGTGTTTTTCAAGGTGTTAATATTGCATACATTGTCGTAAGCTGTCCTAAATTGTCGTACGATATTCAAAGGACTCGGACGAATTCATTAGGTTTATTATGGAGTTTTAAGTTTATATACGGTTTTGTAGGTTGTTGTTACTATTTATAAGGCGTCCTACAATATAATAATGTGTTTTTCAAGGTGTTAATATGGGATACAGAGTTGTAAGATGTCATAAATTGTCGTACGATGTTTAAAGGACTCATACGAATTCATTAGATTTATTATGAAGTTTTACGTTTATATACGGTATTATAAGGTGTTGTTATGATTTGTAAGGCGTCCTACGATATAATAATGTGCTTTTCAAGGTGTTAATATGGCATACAGAGTCGTAAGATGTCCTAAATTGTCGTATGATGTTCAAAGGATTCGAACGAATTCATTAGGTTTATTATGGAGTTTTAAGATTATATACGGTATTATAAGGTGTTGTTATTATTTGTAAGGCGTCCTACAATATAATATCATGTTTTTCAAGGTGTTAATATGGCATACAGTGTCGTAAGTTGTCCTAAATTGTCGTTCGATGTTCAAAGGACTCGGACAAATTCATTAGGTTTATTATGGAGTTTTAAGTTTATATACGATATTGTAAGGTGATGTTACGATTTGTAAGGCGTCCTACAATATAATATCATGTTTTTTAAGGTGTTAATATGTCATACAGTGTCGTAAGATGTCCTAAATTGTCGTACGATGTTCAAAGGACTCGGACGAATTCATTAGGTTTATTCTGTAGTTTTAAGTTTATATACGATATTGTAAGGTGATGTTATGACTTGTAAGGCGTCCTACAATATAATATCGTGTTTTTCAAGGTGTTAATATGGCATACAGTGTCGTAAGTTGCCCTAAATTGCCGTATGATGTTCAAAGGACTCGGATGAAGTTATCAGGTTTATTATGGAGTTTTAAGTTTATATACGGAATTGTAAGGTGTTGTTACGATTTGTAAGGCATCCTACAATATAATAATGTGCTTTTCAAGGTGTTAATATGGCATACAGAGTGGTAAGATGTCCTAAATTGTTGTACGATGTTCAAAGGACTCGTACGAATTCATTAGATTTATTATGAAGTTTTATGTTTATAAACGGTATTGTAAGGTATTGTTATAACTTGTAAGGAGCCTACATTTTAATATCGTGTTTTTCAAGGTGTTAATATTGCATACATTGTCGTAAGCTGTCCTAAATTGTCGTACGATATTCAAAGGACTCGGACGAATTCATTAGGTTTATTATGGAGTTTTAAGTTTATATACGGTTTTGTAGGTTGTTGTTACTATTTATAAGGCGTCCTACAATATAATAATGTGTTTTTCAAGGTGTTAATATGGGATACAGAGTTGTAAGATGTCATAAATTGTCGTACGATGTTTAAAGGACTCATACGAATTCATTAGATTTATTATGAAGTTTTACGTTTATATACGGTATTATAAGGTGTTGTTATGATTTGTAAGGCGTCCTACGATATAATAATGTGCTTTTCAAGGTGTTAATATGGCATACAGAATCGTAAGATGTCCTAAACTGTCGTATGATGTTCAAAGGATTCGTACGGATTCATTAGGTTTATTATGGAGTTTTAAGTTTATATACGGTATTATAAGGTGTTGTTATGATTTGTAAGGCGTCCTACAATATAATAACGTGCTTTTCAAGGTGTTAATATGGCATACAGAGTCGTAAGATGTCCTAAATTGTCGTATGATGTTCAAAGGATTCGAACGAATTCATTAGGTTTATTATGGAGTTTTAAGATTATATACGGTATTATAAGGTGTTGTTATTATTTGTAAGGCGTCCTACAATATAATATCGTGTTTTTCAAGGTGTTAATATGGCATACAGTGTCGTAAGTTGTCCTAAATTGTCGTACGATGTTCAAAGGACTCGGACAAATTCATTAGGTTTATTATGGAGTTTTCAGTTTATATACGATATTGTAAGGTGATGTTACGATTTGTAAGGCGTCCTACAATATAATATCATGTTTTTTAAGTTGTTAATATGGCATACAGTGTCGTAAGATGTCCTAAATTGTCGTACGATGTTCAAAGGACTCGTACGAATTCATTAGATTTATTATGAAGTTTTATGTTTATATACTGTATTGTAAGGTGTTGTTATGACTTGTAAGGCGTCCTACAATATAATATCGTGTTTTTCAAGGTGTTAATATGGCATACAGTGTCGTAAGTTGCCCTAAATTGCCGAATGATGTTCAAAGGACTCGGACGAATTTATTAGGTTTATTATGGAGTTTTAAGTTTATATACGGAATTGTAAGGTGTTGTTACGATTTGTAAGGCGTCCTACAATATAATATTGTGCTTTTCAAGGTGTTAATATGGCATACAGAGTGGTAAGATGTCCTAAATTGTTGTACGATGTTCAAAGGACTCGTACGAATTCATTAGATTTATTATGAAGTTTTATGTTTATAAACGGTATTGTATGGTATTGTTATAACTTGTAAGGAGTCCTACATTTTAATATTGTGTTTTTCAAGGTGTTAATATGGCATACAGTGTCGTAAGATGTCCTAAATTGTCGTACGATGTTCAAAGGACTCGGACGAATTCATTAGGTTTATTCTGTAGTTTTAAGTTTATATACGATATTGTAAGGTGATGTTATGACTTGTAAGGCGTCCTACAATATAATATCGTGTTTTTCAAGGTGTTAATATGGCATACAGTGTCGTAAGTTGCCCTAAATTGCCGTATGATGTTCAAAGGACTCGGATGAAGTTATCAGGTTTATTATGGAGTTTTAAGTTTATATACGGAATTGTAAGGTGTTGTTACGATTTGTAAGGCGTCCTACAATATAATAATGTGCTTTTCAAGGTGTTAATATGGCATACAGAGTGGTAAGATGTCCTAAATTGTTGTACGATATTCAAAGGACTCGTACGAATTCATTAGATTTATTATGAAGTTTTATGTTTATAAACGGTATTGTAAGGTATTGTTATAACTTGTAAGGAGCCTACATTTTAATATCGTGTTTTTCAAGGTGTTAATATTGCATACATTGTCGTAAGCTGTCCTAAATTGTCGTACGATATTCAAAGGACTCGGACGAATTCATTAGGTTTATTATGGAGTTTTAAGTTTATATACGGTTTTGTAGGTTGTTGTTACTATTTATAAGGCGTCCTACAATATAATAATGTGTTTTTCAAGGTGTTAATATGGGATACAGAGTTGTAAGATGTCATAAATTGTCGTACGATCTTTAAAGGACTCATACGAATTCATTAGATTTATTATGAAGTTTTACGTTTATATACGGTATTATAAGGTGTTGTTATGATTTGTAAGGCGTCCTACAATATAATAATGTGCTTTTCAAGGTGTTAATATGGCATACAGAGTCGTAAGATGTCCTAAATTGTCGTATGATGTTCAAAGGATTCGTACGGATTCATTAGGTTTATTATGGAGTTTTAAGTTTATATACGGTATTATAAGGTGTTGTTATGATTTGTAAGGCGTCCTACAATATAATAATGTGTTTTTCAAGGTGTTAATATGGGATACAGAGTTGTAAGATGTCATAAATTGTCGTACGATGTTTAAAGGACTCATACGAATTCATTAGATTTATTATGAAGTTTTACGTTTATATACGGTATTATAAGGTGTTGTTATGATTTGTAAGGCGTCCTACGATATAATAATGTGCTTTTCAAGGTGTTAATATGGCATACAGAGTCGTAAGATGTCCTAAATTGTCGTATGATGTTCAAAGGATTCGAACGAATTCATTAGGTTTATTATGGAGTTTTAAGATTATATACGGTATTATAAGGTGTTGTTATTATTTGTAAGGCGTCCTACAATATAATATCATGTTTTTCAAGGTGTTAATATGGCATACAGTGTCGTAAGTTGTCCTAAATTGTCGTTCGATGTTCAAAGGACTCGGACAAATTCATTAGGTTTATTATGGAGTTTTAAGTTTATATACGATATTGTAAGGTGATGTTACGATTTGTAAGGCGTCCTACAATATAATATCATGTTTTTTAAGGTGTTAATATGTCATACAGTGTCGTAAGATGTCCTAAATTGTCGTACGATGTTCAAAGGACTTGGACGAATTCATTAGGTTTGTTCTGTAGTTTTAAGTTTATATACGATATTGTAAGGTGATGTTATGACTTGTAAGGCGTCCTACAATATAATATCGTGTTTTTCAAGGTGTTAATATGGCATACAGTGTCGTAAGTTGCCCTAAATTGCCGTATGATGTTCAAAGGACTCGGATGAAGTTATCAGGTTTATTATGGAGTTTTAAGTTTATATACGGAATTGTAAGGTGTTGTTACGATTTGTAAGGCATCCTACAATATAATAATGTGCTTTTCAAGGTGTTAATATGGCATACAGAGTGGTAAGATGTCCTAAATTGTTGTACGATGTTCAAAGGACTCGTACGAATTCATTAGATTTATTATGAAGTTTTATGTTTATAAACGGTATTGTAAGGTATTGTTATAACTTGTAAGGAGCCTACATTTTAATATCGTGTTTTTCAAGGTGTTAATATTGCATACATTGTCGTAAGCTGTCCTAAATTGTCGTGCGATATTCAAAGGACTCGGACGAATTCATTAGGTTTATTATGGAGTTTTAAGTTTATATACGGTTTTGTAGGTTGTTGTTACTATTTATAAGGCGTCCTACAATATAATAATGTGTTTTTCAAGGTGTTAATATGGGATACAGAGTTGTAAGATGTCATAAATTGTCGTACGATGTTTAAAGGACTCATACGAATTCATTAGATTTATTATGAAGTTTTACGTTTATATACGGTATTATAAGGTGTTGTTATGACTTGTAAGGCGTCCTACAATATAATAATGTGCTTTTCAAGGTGTTAATATGGCATACAGAGTCGTAAGATGTCCTAAATTGTCGTATGATGTTCAAAGGATTCGAACGGATTCATTAGGTTTATTATGGAGTTTTAAGTTTATATACGGTATTATAAGGTGTTGTTATGATTTGTAAGGCGTCCTACAATATAATAACGTGCTTTTCAAGGTGTTAATATGGCATACAGAGTCGTAAGATGTCCTAAATTGTCGTATGATGTTCAAAGGATTCGAACGAATTCATTAGGTTTATTATGGAGTTTTAAGATTATATACGGTATTATAAGGTGTTGTTATTATTTGTAAGGCGTCCTACAATATAATATCGTGTTTTTCAAGGTGTTAATATGGCATACAGTGTCGTAAGTTGTCCTAAATTGTCGTACGATGTTCAAAGGACTCGGACAAATTCATTAGGTTTATTATGGAGTTTTAAGTTTATATACGATATTGTAAGGTGATGTTACGATTTGTAAGGCGTCCTACAATATAATATCATGTTTTTTAAGTTGTTAATATGGCATACAGTGTCGTAAGATGTCCTAAATTGTTGTACGATGTTCAAAGGACTCGTACGAATTCATTAGATTTATTATGAAGTTTTATGTTTATATACTGTATTGTAAGGTGTTGTTATGACTTGTAAGGCGTCCTACAATATAATATCGTGTTTTTCAAGGTGTTAATATGGCATACAGTGTCGTAAGTTGCCCTAAATTGCCGAATGATGTTCAAAGGACTCGGACGAATTTATTAGGTTTATTATGGAGTTTTAAGTTTATATACGGAATTGTAAGGTGTTGTTACGATTTGTAAGGCGTCCTACAATATAATATTGTGCTTTTCAAGGTGTTAATATGGCATACAGAGTGGTAAGATGTCCTAAATTGTTGTACGATGTTCAAAGGACTCGTACGAATTCATTAGATTTATTATGAAGTTTTATGTTTATAAACGGTATTGTATGGTATTGTTATAACTTGTAAGGAGTCCTACATTTTAATATTGTGTTTTTCAAGGTGTTAATATGGCATACAGTGTCGTAAGATGTCCTAAATTGTCGTACGATGTTCAAAGGACTCGGACGAATTCATTAGGTTTATTCTGTAGTTTTAAGTTTATATACGATATTGTAAGGTGATGTTATGACTTGTAAGGCGTCCTACAATATAATATCGTGTTTTTCAAGGTGTTAATATGGCATACAGTGTCGTAAGTTGCCCTAAATTGCCGTATGATGTTCAAAGGACTCGGATGAAGTTATCAGGTTTATTATGGAGTTTTAAGTTTATATACGGAATTGTAAGGTGTTGTTACGATTTGTAAGGCGTCCTACAATATAATAATGTGCTTTTCAAGGTGTTAATATGGCATACAGAGTGGTAAGATGTCCTAAATTGTTGTACGATATTCAAAGGACTCGTACGAATTCATTAGATTTATTATGAAGTTTTATGTTTATAAACGGTATTGTAAGGTATTGTTATAACTTGTAAGGAGCCTACATTTTAATATCGTGTTTTTCAAGGTGTTAATATTGCATACATTGTCGTAAGCTGTCCTAAATTGTCGTACGATATTCAAAGGACTCGGACGAATTCATTAGGTTTATTATGGAGTTTTAAGTTTATATACGGTTTTGTAGGTTGTTGTTACTATTTATAAGGCGTCCTACAATATAATAATGTGTTTTTCAAGGTGTTAATATGGGATACAGAGTTGTAAGATGTCATAAATTGTCGTACGATCTTTAAAGGACTCATACGAATTCATTAGATTTATTATGAAGTTTTACGTTTATATACGGTATTATAAGGTGTTGTTATGATTTGTAAGGCGTCCTACAATATAATAATGTGCTTTTCAAGGTGTTAATATGGCATACAGAGTCGTAAGATGTCCTAAATTGTCGTATGATGTTCAAAGGATTCGTACGGATTCATTAGGTTTATTATGGAGTTTTAAGTTTATATACGGTATTATAAGGTGTTGTTATGATTTGTAAGGCGTCCTACAATATAATAATGTGTTTTTCAAGGTGTTAATATGGGATACAGAGTTGTAAGATGTCATAAATTGTCGTACGATGTTTAAAGGACTCATACGAATTCATTAGATTTATTATGAAGTTTTACGTTTATATACGGTATTATAAGGTGTTGTTATGATTTGTAAGGCGTCCTACGATATAATAATGTGCTTTTCAAGGTGTTAATATGGCATACAGAGTCGTAAGATGTCCTAAATTGTCGTATGATGTTCAAAGGATTCGAACGAATTCATTAGGTTTATTATGGAGTTTTAAGATTATATACGGTATTATAAGGTGTTGTTATTATTTGTAAGGCGTCCTACAATATAATATCATGTTTTTCAAGGTGTTAATATGGCATACAGTGTCGTAAGTTGTCCTAAATTGTCGTTCGATGTTCAAAGGACTCGGACAAATTCATTAGGTTTATTATGGAGTTTTAAGTTTATATACGATATTGTAAGGTGATGTTACGATTTGTAAGGCGTCCTACAATATAATATCATGTTTTTTAAGGTGTTAATATGTCATACAGTGTCGTAAGATGTCCTAAATTGTCGTACGATGTTCAAAGGACTTGGACGAATTCATTAGGTTTGTTCTGTAGTTTTAAGTTTATATACGATATTGTAAGGTGATGTTATGACTTGTAAGGCGTCCTACAATATAATATCGTGTTTTTCAAGGTGTTAATATGGCATACAGTGTCGTAAGTTGCCCTAAATTGCCGTATGATGTTCAAAGGACTCGGATGAAGTTATCAGGTTTATTATGGAGTTTTAAGTTTATATACGGAATTGTAAGGTGTTGTTACGATTTGTAAGGCATCCTACAATATAATAATGTGCTTTTCAAGGTGTTAATATGGCATACAGAGTGGTAAGATGTCCTAAATTGTTGTACGATGTTCAAAGGACTCGTACGAATTCATTAGATTTATTATGAAGTTTTATGTTTATAAACGGTATTGTAAGGTATTGTTATAACTTGTAAGGAGCCTACATTTTAATATCGTGTTTTTCAAGGTGTTAATATTGCATACATTGTCGTAAGCTGTCCTAAATTGTCGTGCGATATTCAAAGGACTCGGACGAATTCATTAGGTTTATTATGGAGTTTTAAGTTTATATACGGTTTTGTAGGTTGTTGTTACTATTTATAAGGCGTCCTACAATATAATAATGTGTTTTTCAAGGTGTTAATATGGGATACAGAGTTGTAAGATGTCATAAATTGTCGTACGATGTTTAAAGGACTCATACGAATTCATTAGATTTATTATGAAGTTTTACGTTTATATACGGTATTATAAGGTGTTGTTATGACTTGTAAGGCGTCCTACAATATAATAATGTGCTTTTCAAGGTGTTAATATGGCATACAGAGTCGTAAGATGTCCTAAATTGTCGTATGATGTTCAAAGGATTCGAACGGATTCATTAGGTTTATTATGGAGTTTTAAGTTTATATACGGTATTATAAGGTGTTGTTATGATTTGTAAGGCGTCCTACAATATAATAACGTGCTTTTCAAGGTGTTAATATGGCATACAGAGTCGTAAGATGTCCTAAATTGTCGTATGATGTTCAAAGGATTCGAACGAATTCATTAGGTTTATTATGGAGTTTTAAGATTATATACGGTATTATAAGGTGTTGTTATTATTTGTAAGGCGTCCTACAATATAATATCGTGTTTTTCAAGGTGTTAATATGGCATACAGTGTCGTAAGTTGTCCTCAATTGTCGTACGATGTTCAAAGGACTCGGACAAATTCATTAGGTTTATTATGGAGTTTTAAGTTTATATACGATATTGTAAGGTGATGTTACGATTTGTAAGGCGTCCTACAATATAATATCATGTTTTTTAAGGTGTTAATATGGCATACAGTGTCGTAAGATGTCCTAAATTGTCGTACGATGTTCAAAGGACTCGGACGAATTCATTAGGTTTATTCTGTAGTTTTAAGTTTATATACGATATTGTAAGGTGATGTTATGACTTGTAAGGCGTCCTACAATATAATGTCGTGTTTTTCAAGGTGTTAATATGGCATACAGTGTCGTAAGTTGCCCTAAATTGCCGTATGATGTTCAAAGGACTCGGATGAAGTTATCAGGTTTATTATGGAGTTTTAAGTTTATATACGGAATTGTAATGTGTTGTTACGATTTGTAAGGCGTCCTACAATATAATAATGTGCTTTTCAAGGTGTTAATATGGCATACAGAGTGGTAAGATGTCCTAAATTGTTGTACGATGTTCAAAGGACTCGTACGAATTCATTAGATTTATTATGAAGTTTTATGTTTATAAACGGTATTGTAAGGTATTGTTATAACTTGTAAGGAGCCTACATTTTAATATCGTGTTTTTCAAGGTGTTAATATTGCATACATTGTCGTAAGCTGTCCTAAATTGTCGTACGATATTCAAAGGACTCGGACGAATTCATTAGGTTTATTATGGAGTTTTAAGTTTATATACGGTTTTGTAGGTTGTTGTTACTATTTATAAGGCGTCCTACAATATAATAATGTGTTTTTCAAGGTGTTAATATGGGATACAGAGTTGTAAGATGTCATAAATTGTCGTAGGATGTTTAAAGGACTCATACGAATTCATTAGATTTATTATGAAGTTTTACGTTTATATACGGTATTATAAGGTGTTGTTATGATTTGTAAGGCGTCCTACGATATAATAATGTGCTTTTCAAGGTGTTAATATGGCATACAGAATCGTAAGATGTCCTAAACTGTCGTATGATGTTCAAAGGATTCGTACGGATTCATTAGGTTTATTATGGAGTTTTAAGTTTATATACGGTATTATAAGGTGTTGTTATGATTTGTAAGGCGTCCTACAATATAATAACGTGCTTTTCAAGGTGTTAATATGGCATACAGAGTCGTAAGATGTCCTAAATTGTCGTATGATGTTCAAAGGATTCGAACGAATTCATTAGGTTTATTATGGAGTTTTAAGATTATATACGGTATTATAAGGTGTTGTTATTATTTGTAAGGCGTCCTACAATATAATATCGTGTTTTTCAAGGTGTTAATATGGCATACAGTGTCGTAAGTTGTCCTAAATTGTCGTACGATGTTCAAAGGACTCGGACAAATTCATTAGGTTTATTATGGAGTTTTAAGTTTATATACGATATTGTAAGGTGATGTTACGATTTGTAAGGCGTCCTACAATATAATATCATGTTTTTTAAGGTGTTAATATGGCATACAGTGTCGTAAGATGTCCTAAATTGTCGTACGATGTTCAAAGGACTCGGACGAATTCATTAGGTTTATTCTGTAGTTTTAAGTTTATATACGATATTGTAAGGTGATGTTATGACTTGTAAGGCGTCCTACAATATAATGTCGTGTTTTTCAAGGTGTTAATATGGCATACAGTGTCGTAAGTTGCCCTAAATTGCCGTATGATGTTCAAAGGACTCGGATGAAGTTATCAGGTTTATTATGGAGTTTTAAGTTTATATACGGAATTGTAATGTGTTGTTACGATTTGTAAGGCGTCCTACAATATAATAATGTGCTTTTCAAGGTGTTAATATGGCATACAGAGTGGTAAGATGTCCTAAATTGTTGTACGATGTTCAAAGGACTCGTACGAATTCATTAGATTTATTATGAAGTTTTATGTTTATAAACGGTATTGTAAGGTATTGTTATAACTTGTAAGGAGCCTACATTTTAATATCGTGTTTTTCAAGGTGTTAATATTGCATACATTGTCGTAAGCTGTCCTAAATTGTCGTACGATATTCAAAGGACTCGGACGAATTCATTAGGTTTATTATGGAGTTTTAAGTTTATATACGGTTTTGTAGGTTGTTGTTACTATTTATAAGGCGTCCTACAATATAATAATGTGTTTTTCAAGGTGTTAATATGGGATACGGAGTTGTAAGATGTCATAAATTGTCGTAGGATGTTTAAAGGACTCATACGAATTCATTAGATTTATTATGAAGTTTTACGTTTATATACGGTATTATAAGGTGTTGTTATGATTTGTAAGGCGTCCTACGATATAATAATGTGCTTTTCAAGGTGTTAATATGGCATACAGAATCGTAAGATGTCCTAAACTGTCGTATGATGTTCAAAGGATTCGTACGGTTTCATTAGGTTTATTATGGAGTTTTAAGTTTATATACGGTATTATAAGGTGTTGTTATGATTTGTAAGGCGTCCTACAATATAATAACGTGCTTTTCAAGGTGTTAATATGGCATACAGAGTCGTAAGATGTCCTAAATTGTCGTATGATGTTCAAAGGATTCGAACGAATTCATTAGGTTTATTATGGAGTTTTAAGATTATATACGGTATTATAAGGTGTTGTTATTATTTGTAAGGCGTCCTACAATATAATATCGTGTTTTTCAAGGTGTTAATATGGCATACAGTGTCGTAAGTTGTCCTAAATTGTCGTACGATGTTCAAAGGACTCGGACAAATTCATTAGGTTTATTATGGAGTTTTAAGTTTATATACGATGTTGTAAGGTGATGTTACGATTTGTAAGGCGTCCTACAATATAATATCATGTTTTTTAAGTTGTTAATATGGCATACAGTGTCGTAAGATGTCCTAAATTGTCGTACGATGTTCAAAGGACTCGTACGAATTCATTAGATTTATTATGAAGTTTTATGTTTATATACTGTATTGTAAGGTGCTGTTATGACTTGTAAGGCGTCCTACAATATAATATCGTGTTTTTCAAGGTGTTAATATGGCATACAGTGTCGTAAGTTGCCCTAAATTGCCGAATGATGTTCAAAGGACTCGGACGAATTTATTAGGTTTATTATGGAGTTTTAAGTTTATATACGGAATTGTAAGGTGTTGTTACGATTTGTAAGGCGTCCTACAATATAATATTGTGCTTTTCAAGGTGTTAATATGGCATACAGAGTGGTAAGATGTCCTAAATTGTTGTACGATGTTCAAAGGACTCGTACGAATTCATTAGATTTATTATGAAGTTTTATGTTTATAAACGGTATTGTATGGTATTGTTATAACTTGTAAGGAGTCCTACATTTTAATATTGTGTTTTTCAAGGTGTTAATATGGCATACAGTGTCGTAAGATGTCCTAAATTGTCGTACGATGCTCAAAGGACTCGGACGAATTCATTAGGTTTATTCTGTAGTTTTAAGTTTATATACGATATTGTAAGGTGATGTTATGACTTGTAAGGCGTCCTACAATATAATATCGTGTTTTTCAAGGTGTTAATATGGCATACAGTGTCGTAAGTTGCCCTAAATTGCCGTATGATGTTCAAAGGACTCGGATGAAGTTATCAGGTTTATTATGGAGTTTTAAGTTTATATACGGAATTGTAAGGTGTTGTTACGATTTGTAAGGCGTCCTACAATATAATAATGTGCTTTTCAAGGTGTTAATATGGCATACAGAGTGGTAAGATGTCCTAAATTGTTGTACGATATTCAAAGGACTCGTACGAATTCATTAGATTTATTATGAAGTTTTATGTTTATAAACGGTATTGTAAGGTATTGTTATAACTTGTAAGGAGCCTACATTTTAATATCGTGTTTTTCAAGGTGTTAATATTGCATACATTGTCGTAAGCTGTCCTAAATTGTCGTACGATATTCAAAGGACTCGGACGAATTCATTAGGTTTATTATGGAGTTTTAAGTTTATATACGGTTTTGTAGGTTGTTGTTACTATTTATAAGGCGTCCTACAATATAATAATGTGTTTTTCAAGGTGTTAATATGGGATACAGAGTTGTAAGATGTCATAAATTGTCGTACGATGTTTAAAGGACTCATACGAATTCATTAGATTTATTATGAAGTTTTACGTTTATATACGGTATTATAAGGTGTTGTTATGATTTGTAAGGCGTCCTACGATATAATAATGTGCTTTTCAAGGTGTTAATATGGCATACAGAATCGTAAGATGTCCTAAACTGTCGTATGATGTTCAAAGGATTCGTACGGATTCATTAGGTTTATTATGGAGTTTTAAGTTTATATACGGTATTATAAGGTGTTGTTATGATTTGTAAGGCGTCCTACAATATAATAACGTGCTTTTCAAGGTGTTAATATGGCATACAGAGTCGTAAGATGTCCTAAATTGTCGTATGATGTTCAAAGGATTCGAACGAATTCATTAGGTTTATTATGGAGTTTTAAGATTATATACGGTATTATAAGGTGTTGTTATTATTTGTAAGGCGTCCTACAATATAATATCGTGTTTTTCAAGGTGTTAATATGGCATACAGTGTCGTAAGTTGTCCTAAATTGTCGTACGATGTTCAAAGGACTCGGACAAATTCATTAGGTTTATTATGGAGTTTTAAGTTTATATACGATATTGTAAGGTGATGTTACGATTTGTAAGGCGTCCTACAATATAATATCATGTTTTTTAAGTTGTTAATATGGCATACAGTGTCGTAAGATGTCCTAAATTGTCGTACGATGTTCAAAGGACACGTACGAATTCATTAGATTTATTATGAAGTTTTATGTTTATATACTGTATTGTAAGGTGTTGTTATGACTTGTAAGGCGTCCTACAATATAATATCGTGTTTTTCAAGGTGTTAATATGGCATACAGTGTCGTAAGTTGCCCTAAATTGCCGAATGATGTTCAAAGGACTCGGACGAATTTATTAGGTTTATTATGGAGTTTTAAGTTTATATACGGAATTGTAAGGTGTTGTTACGATTTGTAAGGCGTCCTACAATATAATATTGTGCTTTTCAAGGTGTTAATATGGCATACAGAGTGGTAAGATGTCCTAAATTGTTGTACGATGTTCAAAGGACTCGTACGAATTCATTAGATTTATTATGAAGTTTTATGTTTATAAACGGTATTGTATGGTATTGTTATAACTTGTAAGGAGTCCTACATTTTAATATTGTGTTTTTCAAGGTGTTAATATGGCATACAGTGTCGTAAGATGTCCTAAATTGTCGTACGATGTTCAAAGGACTCGGACGAATTCATTAGGTTTATTCTGTAGTTTTAAGTTTATATACGATATTGTAAGGTGATGTTATGACTTGTAAGGCGTCCTACAATATAATATCGTGTTTTTCAAGGTGTTAATATGGCATACAGTGTCGTAAGTTGCCCTAAATTGCCGTATGATGTTCAAAGGACTCGGATGAAGTTATCAGGTTTATTATGGAGTTTTAAGTTTATATACGGAATTGTAAGGTGTTGTTACGATTTGTAAGGCGTCCTACAATATAATAATGTGCTTTTCAAGGTGTTAATATGGCATACAGAGTGGTAAGATGTCCTAAATTGTTGTACGATATTCAAAGGACTCGTACGAATTCATTAGATTTATTATGAAGTTTTATGTTTATAAACGGTATTGTAAGGTATTGTTATAACTTGTAAGGAGCCTACATTTTAATATCGTGTTTTTCAAGGTGTTAATATTGCATACATTGTCGTAAGCTGTCCTAAATTGTCGTACGATATTCAAAGGACTCGGACGAATTCATTAGGTTTATTATGGAGTTTTAAGTTTATATACGGTTTTGTAGGTTGTTGTTACTATTTATAAGGCGTCCTACAATATAATAATGTGTTTTTCAAGGTGTTAATATGGGATACAGAGTTGTAAGATGTCATAAATTGTCGTACGATCTTTAAAGGACTCATACGAATTCATTAGATTTATTATGAAGTTTTACGTTTATATACGGTATTATAAGGTGTTGTTATGATTTGTAAGGCGTCCTACAATATAATAATGTGCTTTTCAAGGTGTTAATATGGCATACAGAGTCGTAAGATGTCCTAAATTGTCGTATGATGTTCAAAGGATTCGTACGGATTCATTAGGTTTATTATGGAGTTTTAAGTTTATATACGGTATTATAAGGTGTTGTTATGATTTGTAAGGCGTCCTACAATATAATAACGTGCTTTTCAAGGTGTTAATATGGCATACAGAGTCGTAAGATGTCCTAAATTGTCGTATGATGTTCAAAGGATTCGAACGAATTCATTAGGTTTATTATGGAGTTTTAAGATTATATACGGTATTATAAGGTGTTGTTATTATTTGTAAGGCGTCCTACAATATAATATCGTGTTTTTCAAGGTGTTAATATGGCATACAGTGTCGTAAGTTGTCCTAAATTGTCGTACGATGTTCAAAGGACTCGGACAAATTCATTAGGTTTATTATGGAGTTTTAAGTTTATATACGATATTGTAAGGTGATGTTACGATTTGTAAGGCGTCCTACAATATAATATCGTGGTTTTTAAGGTGTTAATATGGCATACAGTGTCGTAAGATGTCCTAAATTGTCGTACGATGTTCAAAGGACTCGGACGAATTCATTAGGTTTATTCTGTAGTTTTAAGTTTATATACGATATTGTAAGGTGATGTTATGACTTGTAAGGCGTCCTACAATATAATGTCGTGTTTTTCAAGGTGTTAATATGGCATACAGTGTCGTAAGTTGCCCTAAATTGCCGTATGATGTTCAAAGGACTCGGATGAAGTTATCAGGTTTATTATGGAGTTTTAAGTTTATATACGGAATTGTAAGGTGTTGTTACGATTTGTAAGGCGTCCTACAATATAATAATGTGCTTTTCAAGGTGTTAATATGGCATACAGAGTGGTAAGATGTCCTAAATTGTTGTACGATGTTCAAAGGACTCGTACGAATTCATTAGATTTATTATGAAGTTTTATGTTTATAAACGGTATTGTAAGGTATTGTTATAACTTGTAAGGAGCCTACATTTTAATATCGTGTTTTTCAAGGTGTTAATATTGCATACATTGTCGTAAGCTGTCCTAAATTGTCGTACGATATTCAAAGGACTCGGACGAATTCATTAGGTTTATTATGGAGTTTTAAGTTTATATACGGTTTTGTAGGTTGTTGTTACTATTTATAAGGCGTCCTACAATATAATAATGTGTTTTTCAAGGTGTTAATATGGGATACAGAGTTGTAAGATGTCATAAATTGTCGTACGATCTTTAAAGGACTCATACGAATTCATTAGATTTATTATGAAGTTTTACGTTTATATACGGTATTATAAGGTGTTGTTATGATTTGTAAGGCGTCCTACAATATAATAATGTGCTTTTCAAGGTGTTAATATGGCATACAGAGTCGTAAGATGTCCTAAATTGTCGTATGATGTTCAAAGGATTCGTACGGATTCATTAGGTTTATTATGGAGTTTTAAGTTTATATACGGTATTATAAGGTGTTGTTATGATTTGTAAGGCGTCCTACAATATAATAACGTGCTTTTCAAGGTGTTAATATGGCATACAGAGTCGTAAGATGTCCTAAATTGTCGTATGATGTTCAAAGGATTCGAACGAATTCATTAGGTTTATTATGGAGTTTTAAGATTATATACGGTATTATAAGGTGTTGTTATTATTTGTAAGGCGTCCTACAATATAATATCGTGTTTTTCAAGGTGTTAATATGGCATACAGTGTCGTAAGTTGTCCTAAATTGTCGTACGATGTTCAAAGGACTCGGACAAATTCATTAGGTTTATTATGGAGTTTTAAGTTTATATACGATATTGTAAGGTGATGTTACGATTTGTAAGGCGTCCTACAATATAATATCGTGGTTTTTAAGGTGTTAATATGGCATACAGTGTCGTAAGATGTCCTAAATTGTCGTACGATGTTCAAAGGACTCGGACGAATTCATTAGGTTTATTCTGTAGTTTTAAGTTTATATACGATATTGTAAGGTGATGTTATGACTTGTAAGGCGTCCTACAATATAATGTCGTGTTTTTCAAGGTGTTAATATGGCATACAGTGTCGTAAGTTGCCCTAAATTGCCGTATGATGTTCAAAGGACTCGGATGAAGTTATCAGGTTTATTATGGAGTTTTAAGTTTATATACGGAATTGTAAGGTGTTGTTACGATTTGTAAGGCGTCCTACAATATAATAATGTGCTTTTCAAGGTGTTAATATGGCATACAGAGTGGTAAGATGTCCTAAATTGTTGTACGATGTTCAAAGGACTCGTACGAATTCATTAGATTTATTATGAAGTTTTATGTTTATAAACGGTATTGTAAGGTATTGTTATAACTTGTAAGGAGCCTACATTTTAATATCGTGTTTTTCAAGGTGTTAATATTGCATACATTGTCGTAAGCTGTCCTAAATTGTCGTACGATATTCAAAGGACTCGGACGAATTCATTAGGTTTATTATGGAGTTTTAAATTTATATACGGTTTTGTAGGTTGTTGTTACTATTTATAAGGCGTCCTACAATATAATAATGTGTTTTTCAAGGTGTTAATATGGGATACAGAGTTGTAAGATGTCATAAATTGTCGTACGATGTTTAAAGGACTCATACGAATTCATTAGATTTATTATGAAGTTTTACGTTTATATACGGTATTATAAGGTGTTGTTATGATTTGTAAGGCGTCCTACGATATAATAATGTGCTTTTCAAGGTGTTAATATGGCATACAGAATCGTAAGATGTCCTGAATTGTCGTATGATGTTCAAAGGATTCGTACGGATTCATTAGGTTTATTATGGAGTTTTAAGTTTATATACGGTATTATAAGGTGTTGTTATGATTTGTAAGGCGTCCTACAATATAATAACGTGCTTTTCAAGGTGTTAATATGGCATACAGAGTCGTAAGATGTCCTAAATTGTCGTATGATGTTCAAAGGATTCGAACGAATTCATTAGGTTTATTATGGAGTTTTAAGATTATATACGGTATTATAAGGTGTTGTTATTATTTGTAAGGCGTCCTACAATATAATATCGTGTTTTTCAAGGTGTTAATATGGCATACAGTGTCGTAAGTTGTCCTAAACTGTCGTACGATGTTCAAAGGACTCGGATGAAGTTATCAGGTTTCTTATGGAGTTTTAAGTTTATATACGGAATTGTAAGGTGTTGTTACGATTTGTAAGGCGTCCTACAATATAATAATGTGCTTTTCAAGGTGTTACTATGGCATACAGAGTGGTAAGATGTCCTAAATTGTTGTACGATGTTCAAAGTACTCGTACGAATTCATTAGATTTATTATGAAGTTTTATGTTTATAAACGGTATTGTAAGGTATTGTTATAACTTGTAAGGAGCCTACATTTTAATATCGTGTTTTTCAAGGTGTTAATATTACATACATTGTCGTAAGCTGTCCTAAATTGTCGTACGATATTCAAAGGACTCGGACGAATTCATTAGGTTTATTATGGAGTTTTAAGTTTATATACGGTTTTGTAGGTTGTTGTTACTATTTATAAGGCGTCCTACAATATAATAATGTGTTTTTCAAGGTGTTAATATGGGATACAGAGTTGTAAGATGTCATAAATTGTCGTACGATGTTTAAAGGACTCATACGAATTCATTAGATTTATTATGAAGTTTTACGTTTATATACGGTATTATAAGGTGTTGTTATGATTTGTAAGGCGTCCTACGATATAATAATGTGCTTTTCAAGGTGTTAATATGGCATACAGAGTCGTAAGATGTCCTAAATTGTCGTATGATGTTCAAAGGATTCGTACGGATTCATTAGGTTTATTATGGAGTTTTAAGTTTATATACGGTATTATAAGGTGTTGTTATGATTTGTAAGGCGTCCTACAATATAATAACGTGCTTTTCAAGGTGTTAATATGGCATACAGAGTCGTAAGATGTCCTAAATTGTCGTATGATGTTCAAAGGATTCGAACGAATTCATTAGGTTTATTATGGAGTTTTAAGATTATATACGGTATTATAAGGTGTTGTTATTATTTGTAAGGCGTCCTACAATATAATATCGTGTTTTTCAAGGTGTTAATATGGCATACAGTGTCGTAAGTTGTCCTAAACTGTCGTACGATGTTCAAAGGACTCGGACAAATTCATTAGGTTTATTATGGAGTTTTAAGTTTATATACGATATTGTAAGGTGATGTTACGATTTGTAAGGCGTCCTACAATATAATATCATGTTTTTTAAGGTGTTAATATGGAATACAGTGTCGTAAGATGTCCTAAATTGTCGTACGATGTTCAAAGGACTCGTACGAATTCATTAGATTTATTATGAAGTTTTATGTTTATATACTGTATTGTAAGGTGTTGTTATGACTTGTAAGGCGTCCTACAATATAATATCGTGTTTTTCAAGGTGTTAATATGGCATACAGTGTCGTAAGTTGCCCTAAATTGCCGAATGATGTTCAAAGGACTCGGACGAATTTATTAGGTTTATTATGGAGTTTTAAGTTTATATACGGAATTGTAAGGTGTTGTTACGATTTGTAAGGCGTCCTACAATATAATATTGTGCTTTTCAAGGTGTTAATATGGCATACAGAGTGGTAAGATGTCCTAAATTGTTGTACGATGTTCAAAGGACTCGTACGAATTCATTAGATTTATTATGAGTTTTATGTTTATAAACGGTATTGTATGGTATTGTTATAACTTGTAAGGAGTCCTACATTTTAATATCGTGTTTTTCAGGGTGTTAATATGGCATACAGTGTCGTAAGGTGTCCTAAATTGTCGTACGATGTTCAAAGGACTCGGACGAATTCATTAGGTTAATTATGGAGTTTTAAGTTTATATACGGTATTGTAAGGTGTTGTTACTATTTATAAGGCGTCCTACAATATAGTATCGTGCTTTTCAAGGTGTTAATATGGCATACAGAGTCGTAAGATATCCCAAATTGTCGTATGATGTTCAAAGGACTCGAACGAATTCATTAGGTTTATTATGGAGTTATAAGTTTATATACGGTATTCTAAGGTGTTGTTATGATTTGTAAGGCGTCCTACAATATAATAACGCGCTTTTCAAGGTGTTAATATGGCATACAGAGTGGTAAGATGTCCTAAATTGTTGTACGATGTTCAAAGGACTCGTACGAATTCATTAGATTTATTATGAAGTTTTATGTTTATAAACGGTATTGTAAGGTATTGTTATAACTTGTAAGGAGCCTACATTTTAATATCGTGTTTTTCAAGGTGTTAATATTGCATACATTGTCGTAAGCTGTCCTAAATTGTCGTACGATATTCAAAGGACTCGGACGAATTCATTAGGTTTATTATGGAGTTTTAAATTTATATACGGTTTTGTAGGTTGTTGTTACTATTTATAAGGCGTCCTACAATATAATAATGTGTTTTTCAAGGTGTTAATATGGGATACAGAGTTGTAAGATGTCATAAATTGTCGTACGATGTTTAAAGGACTCATACGAATTCATTAGATTTATTATGAAGTTTTACGTTTATATACGGTATTATAAGGTGTTGTTATGATTTGTAAGGCGTCCTACGATATAATAATGTGCTTTTCAAGGTGTTAATATGGCATACAGAATCGTAAGATGTCCTGAATTGTCGTATGATGTTCAAAGGATTCGTACGGATTCATTAGGTTTATTATGGAGTTTTAAGTTTATATACGGTATTATAAGGTGTTGTTATGATTTGTAAGGCGTCCTACAATATAATAACGTGCTTTTCAAGGTGTTAATATGGCATACAGAGTCGTAAGATGTCCTAAATTGTCGTATGATGTTCAAAGGATTCGAACGAATTCATTAGGTTTATTATGGAGTTTTAAGATTATATACGGTATTATAAGGTGTTGTTATTATTTGTAAGGCGTCCTACAATATAATATCGTGTTTTTCAAGGTGTTAATATGGCATACAGTGTCGTAAGTTGTCCTAAACTGTCGTACGATGTTCAAAGGACTCGGATGAAGTTATCAGGTTTCTTATGGAGTTTTAAGTTTATATACGGAATTGTAAGGTGTTGTTACGATTTGTAAGGCGTCCTACAATATAATAATGTGCTTTTCAAGGTGTTACTATGGCATACAGAGTGGTAAGATGTCCTAAATTGTTGTACGATGTTCAAAGTACTCGTACGAATTCATTAGATTTATTATGAAGTTTTATGTTTATAAACGGTATTGTAAGGTATTGTTATAACTTGTAAGGAGCCTACATTTTAATATCGTGTTTTTCAAGGTGTTAATATTACATACATTGTCGTAAGCTGTCCTAAATTGTCGTACGATATTCAAAGGACTCGGACGAATTCATTAGGTTTATTATGGAGTTTTAAGTTTATATACGGTTTTGTAGGTTGTTGTTACTATTTATAAGGCGTCCTACAATATAATAATGTGTTTTTCAAGGTGTTAATATGGGATACAGAGTTGTAAGATGTCATAAATTGTCGTACGATGTTTAAAGGACTCATACGAATTCATTAGATTTATTATGAAGTTTTACGTTTATATACGGTATTATAAGGTGTTGTTATGATTTGTAAGGCGTCCTACGATATAATAATGTGCTTTTCAAGGTGTTAATATGGCATACAGAGTCGTAAGATGTCCTAAATTGTCGTATGATGTTCAAAGGATTCGTACGGATTCATTAGGTTTATTATGGAGTTTTAAGTTTATATACGGTATTATAAGGTGTTGTTATGATTTGTAAGGCGTCCTACAATATAATAACGTGCTTTTCAAGGTGTTAATATGGCATACAGAGTCGTAAGATGTCCTAAATTGTCGTATGATGTTCAAAGGATTCGAACGAATTCATTAGGTTTATTATGGAGTTTTAAGATTATATACGGTATTATAAGGTGTTGTTATTATTTGTAAGGCGTCCTACAATATAATATCGTGTTTTTCAAGGTGTTAATATGGCATACAGTGTCGTAAGTTGTCCTAAACTGTCGTACGATGTTCAAAGGACTCGGACAAATTCATTAGGTTTATTATGGAGTTTTAAGTTTATATACGATATTGTAAGGTGATGTTACGATTTGTAAGGCGTCCTACAATATAATATCATGTTTTTTAAGGTGTTAATATGGAATACAGTGTCGTAAGATGTCCTAAATTGTCGTACGATGTTCAAAGGACTCGTACGAATTCATTAGATTTATTATGAAGTTTTATGTTTATATACTGTATTGTAAGGTGTTGTTATGACTTGTAAGGCGTCCTACAATATAATATCGTGTTTTTCAAGGTGTTAATATGGCATACAGTGTCGTAAGTTGCCCTAAATTGCCGAATGATGTTCAAAGGACTCGGACGAATTTATTAGGTTTATTATGGAGTTTTAAGTTTATATACGGAATTGTAAGGTGTTGTTACGATTTGTAAGGCGTCCTACAATATAATATTGTGCTTTTCAAGGTGTTAATATGGCATACAGAGTGGTAAGATGTCCTAAATTGTTGTACGATGTTCAAAGGACTCGTACGAATTCATTAGATTTATTATGAGTTTTATGTTTATAAACGGTATTGTATGGTATTGTTATAACTTGTAAGGAGTCCTACATTTTAATATCGTGTTTTTCAGGGTGTTAATATGGCATACAGTGTCGTAAGGTGTCCTAAATTGTCGTACGATGTTCAAAGGACTCGGACGAATTCATTAGGTTAATTATGGAGTTTTAAGTTTATATACGGTATTGTAAGGTGTTGTTACTATTTATAAGGCGTCCTACAATATAGTATCGTGCTTTTCAAGGTGTTAATATGGCATACAGAGTCGTAAGATATCCCAAATTGTCGTATGATGTTCAAAGGACTCGAACGAATTCATTAGGTTTATTATGGAGTTATAAGTTTATATACGGTATTCTAAGGTGTTGTTATGATTTGTAAGGCGTCCTACAATATAATAACGCGCTTTTCAAGGTGTTAATATGGCATACAGAGTCGTAAGATGTCCTAAATTGTCGTATGATGTTCATAGGATTCGAACGAATTCATTAGGTTTATTATGGAGTTTTAAGATTATATACGGTATTATAAGGTGTTGTTATTATTTGTAAGGCGTCCTACAATATAATATCGTGTTTTTCAAGGTGTTAATATGGCATACAGTGTCGTAAGTTGTCCTAAATTGTCGTACGATGTTCAAAGGACTCGGACGAATTCATTAGGTTTATTATGGAGTTTTAAGTTTATATACGATATTGTAAGGTGATGTTACGATTTGTAAGGCGTCCTACAATATAATATCGTGTTTTTCAGGGTGTTAATATGGCATACAGTGTCGTAAGATGTCCTAAATTGTCATACGATGTTCAAAGGACTCGGACGAATTCATTAGGTTTATTATGGAGTTTTAAGTTTATATACGGTATTATAAGGTGTTGTTATGATTTGTAAGGCGTCCTACAATATAATATCGTCTTTTTCAAGGTGTTAATATGGCATACATGGTCGTAAGTTGTCCTAAATTGTCGTACGATATTCAAAGGACTCGGACGAATTCATTAGGTTTATTATGGAGTTTTAAGTTTATATACGATATTGTAAGGTGATGTTATGACTTGTAAGGCGTACAATATAATATCGTGTTTTTCAAGGTGTTAATATGGCATACAGTGTCGTAAGTTGCCCTAAATTGCCGTATGATGTTCAAAGGACTCGGATGAAGTTATCAGGTTTATTATGGAGTTTTAAGTTTATATACGGAATTGTAAGGTGTTGTTACGATTTGTAAGGCGTCCTACAATATAATAATGTGCTTTTCAAGGTGTTACTATGGCATACAGAGTGGTAAGATGTCCTAAATTGTTGTACGATGTTCAAAGTACTCGTACGAATTCATTAGATTTATTATGAAGTTTTATGTTTATAAACGGTATTGTAAGGTATTGTTATAACTTGTAAGGAGCCTACATTTCAATATCGTGTTTTTCAAGGTGTTAATATTACATACATTGTCGTAAGCTGTCCTAAATTGTCGTACGATATTCAAAGGACTCGGACGAATTCATTAGGTTTATTATGGAGTTTTAAGTTTATATACGGTTTTGTAGGTTGTTGTTACTATTTATAAGGCGTCCTACAATATAATAATGTGTTTTTCAAGGTGTTAATATGGGATACAGAGTTGTAAGATGTCATAAATTGTCGTACGATGTTTAAAGGACTCATACGAATTCATTAGATTTATTATGAAGTTTTACGTTTATATACGGTATTATAAGGTGTTGTTATGATTTGTAAGGCGTCCTACGATATAATAATGTGCTTTTCAAGGTGTTAATATGGCATACAGAGTCGTAGGATGTCCTAAATTGTCGTATGATGTTCAAAGGATTCGAACGAATTCATTAGGTTTATTATGGAGTTTTAAGATTATATACGGTATTATAAGGTGTTGTTATTATTTGTAAGGCGTCCTACAATATAATATCGTGTTTTTCAAAGTGTTAATATGGCATACAGTGTCGTAAGTTGTCCTAAATTGTCGTACGATGTTCAAAGGACTCGGACAAATTCATTAGGTTTATTATGGAGTTTTAAGTTTATATACGATATTGTAAGGTGATGTTACGATTTGTAAGGCGTCCTACAATATAATATCATGTTTTTCAAGGTGTTAATATGGCATACAGTGTCGTAAGTTGTCCTAAATTGTCGTACGATGTTCAAAGGACTCGGACAAATTCATTAGGTTTATTATGGAGTTTTAAGATTAAATACGATATTGTAAGGTGATGTTATGACTTATAAGGCGTCCTACAATATAATATCTTGTTTTTTAAGGTGTTAATATGGCATACAGTGTCGTAAGTTGCCCTAAATTGTCGTACGATGTTCAAAGGACTCGGACGAATTCATTAGGTTTATTATGGAGTTTTAAGTTTATATACGGTTTTGTAAGGTGTTGTTACTATTTATAAGGCGTCCTACAATATAATAATGTGTTTTTCAAGGTGTTAATATGGCATACAGAGTGGTAAGATGTCCTAAATTGTTGTACGATGTTCAATAGACTCGTACGAATTCATTAGATTTATTATGAAGTTTTATGTTTATAAACGGTATTGCAAGGTATTGTTATAACTTGTAAGAAGTCCTACATTTTAATATCGTGTTTTTCAAGGTGTTAATATGGCATACATTGTCGTAAGTTGTCCTAAATTGTAGTACGATATTCAAATGACTCAGACGAATTCATTAGGTTTATTATGGAGTTTTAAGTTTATATACGGTTTTGTAAGGTGTTGTTACTATTTATAAGGCGTCCTACAATATAATAATGTGTTTTTCAAGGTGTTAATATGGGATACAGAGTTGTAAGATGTCATAAATTGTCGTACGATGTTCAAAGGACTCGTACGAATTCATTAGATTTATTATGAAGTTTTACGTTTATATACGGTATTATAAGGTGTTGTTATGATTTGTAAGGCGTCCTACAATATAATAATGTGCTTTTCAAGGTGTTAATATGGCATACAGAGTCGTAAGATGTCCTAAATTGTCGTATGATGTTCAAAGGATTCGAACGAATTCATTAGGTTTATTATGGAGTTTTAAGTTTATATACGGTATTATAAGGTGTTGTTATGATTTGTAAGGCGTCCTACAATATAATAACGTGCTTTTCAAGGTGTTAATATGGCATACAGAGTCGTAAGATGTTCTAAATTGTCGTATGATGTTCAAAGGATTCGAACGAATTCATTAGGTTTATTATGGAGTTTTAAGATTATATACGGTATTATAAGGTGTTGTTATTATTTGTAAGGCGTCCTACAATATAATATCGTGTTTTTCAAGGTGTTAATATGGCATACAGTGTCGTAAGTTGTCCTAAATTGTCGTACGATGTTCAAAGGACTCGGACAAATTCATTAGGTTTATTATGGAGTTTTAAGTTTATATACGATATTGTAAGGTGATGTTACGATTTGTAAGGCGTCCTACAATATAATATCATGTTTTTAAGGTGTTAATATGGCATACAGTGTCGTAAGATGTCCTAAATTGTCGTACGATGTTCAAAGGACTCGGACGAATTCATTAGGTTTATTATGGAGTTTTAAGTTTATATACGATATTGTAAGGTGATGTTATGACTTGTAAGGCGTCCTACAATATAATATCGTGTTTTTCAAGGTGTTAATATGGCATACATTGTTGTAAGTTGTCTTAAATTGTCGTACGATGTTCAAAGGACTCGGACAAATTCATTAGGTTTATTATGGAGTTTTAAGTTTATATACGATATTGTAAGGTGATGTTACGATTTGTAAGGCGTCCTACAATATAATATCATGTTTTTCAAGGTGTTAATATGGCATACAGTGTCGTAAGTTGTCCTAAATTGTCGTACGATGTTCAAAGGACTCGGACAAATTCATTAGGTTTATTATGGAGTTTTAAGATTAAATACGATATTGTAAGGTGATGTTATGACTTATAAGGCGTCCTACAATATAATATCTTGTTTTTTAAGGTGTTAATATGGCATACAGTGTCGTAAGTTGCCCTAAATTGTCGTACGATGTTCAAAGGACTCGGACGAATTCATTAGGTTTATTATGGAGTTTTAAGTTTATATACGGTTTTGTAAGGTGTTGTTACTATTTATAAGGCGTCCTACAATATAATAATGTGTTTTTCAAGGTGTTAATATGGCATACAGAGTGGTAAGATGTCCTAAATTGTTGTACGATGTTCAATAGACTCGTACGAATTCATTAGATTTATTATGAAGTTTTATGTTTATAAACGGTATTGCAAGGTATTGTTATAACTTGTAAGAAGTCCTACATTTTAATATCGTGTTTTTCAAGGTGTTAATATGGCATACATTGTCGTAAGTTGTCCTAAATTGTAGTACGATATTCAAAGGACTCAGACGAATTCATTAGGTTTATTATGGAGTTTTAAGTTTATATACGGTTTTGTAAGGTGTTGTTACTATTTATAAGGCGTCCTACAATATAATAATGTGTTTTTCAAGGTGTTAATATGGGATACAGAGTTGTAAGATGTCATAAATTGTCGTACGATGTTCAAAGGACTCGTACGAATTCATTAGATTTATTATGAAGTTTTACGTTTATATACGGTATTATAAGGTGTTGTTATGATTTGTAAGGCGTCCTACAATATAATAATGTGCTTTTCAAGGTGTTAATATGGCATACAGAGTCGTAAGATGTCCTAAATTGTCGTATGATGTTCAAAGGATTCGAACGAATTCATTAGGTTTATTATGGAGTTTTAAGTTTATATACGGTATTATAAGGTGTTGTTATGATTTGTAAGGCGTCCTACAATATAATAACGTGCTTTTCAAGGTGTTAATATGGCATACAGAGTCGTAAGATGTTCTAAATTGTCGTATGATGTTCAAAGGATTCGAACGAATTCATTAGGTTTATTATGGAGTTTTAAGATTATATACGGTATTATAAGGTGTTGTTATTATTTGTAAGGCGTCCTACAATATAATATCGTGTTTTTCAAGGTGTTAATATGGCATACAGTGTCGTAAGTTGTCCTAAATTGTCGTACGATGTTCAAAGGACTCGGACAAATTCATTAGGTTTATTATGGAGTTTTAAGTTTATATACGATATTGTAAGGTGATGTTACGATTTGTAAGGCGTCCTACAATATAATATCATGTTTTTAAGGTGTTAATATGGCATACAGTGTCGTAAGATGTCCTAAATTGTCGTACGATGTTCAAAGGACTCGGACGAATTCATTAGGTTTATTATGGAGTTTTAAGTTTATATACGATATTGTAAGGTGATGTTATGACTTGTAAGGCGTCCTACAATATAATATCGTGTTTTTCAAGGTGTTAATATGGCATACAGTGTCGTAAGTTGCCCTAAATTGCCGTATGATGTTCAAAGGACTCGGACGAATTTATTAGGTTTATTATGGAGTTTTAAGTTTATATACGGAATTGTAAGGTGTTGTTACGATTTGTAAGGCGTCCTACAATATAATAATGTGCTTTTCAAGGTGTTAATATGGCATACAGAGTGGTAAGATGTCCTAAATTGTTGTACGATGTTCAAAGGACTCGTACGAATTCATTAGATTTATTATGAAGTTTTATGTTTATAAACGGTATTGTAAGGTATTGTTATAACTTGTAAGGAGTCCTACATTTTAATATCGTGTTTTTCAAGGTGTTAATATGGCATACATTGTTGTAAGTTGTCCTAAATTGTAGTACGATATTCAATGGACTCGGTCGAATTCATTAGGTTTATTATGGAGTTTTAAGTTTATATACGGAATTGTAAGGTGTTGTTACGATTTGTAAGGCGTCCTACAATATAATAATGTGCTTTTCAAGGTGTTAATATGGCATACAGAGTGGTAAGATGTCCTAAATTGTTGTACGATGTTCAAAGGACTCGTACGAATTCATTAGATTTATTATGAAGTTTTATGTTTATAAACGGTATTGTAAGGTATTGTTATAACTTGTAAGGAGTCCTACATTTTAATATCGTGTTTTTCAAGGTGTTAATATGGCATACATTGTCGTAAGTTGTCCTAAATTGTAGTACGATATTCAAAGGACTCGGACGAATTCATTAGGTTTATTATGGAGTTTTAAGTTTATATACGGTTTTGTAAGGTGTTGTTACTATTTATAAGGCGTCCTACAATATAATAATGTGTTTTTCAAGGTGTTAATATGGGATACAGAGTTCTAAGATGTCATAAATTGTCCTACGATGTTCAAAGGACTCGTACGAATTCATTAGATTTATTATGAAGTTTTACGTTTATATACGGTATTATAAGGTGTTGTTATGATTTGTAAGGCGTCCTACAATATAATAATGTGCTTTTCAAGGTGTTAATATGGCATACAGAGTCGTAGGATGTCCTAAATTGTCGTATGATGTTCAAAGGATTCGAACGACTTCATTAGGTTTATTATGGAGTTTTAAGTTTATATACGGTATTATAAGGTGTTGTTATGATTTGTAAGGCGTCCTACAATATAATAACGTGCTTTTCAAGGTGTTAATATGGCATACAGTGTCGTAAGTTGCCCTAAATTGTCGTACGATGTTCAAAGGACTCGAACGAATTCATTAGGTTTATTATGGAGTTTTAAGTTTATATACGGTTTTGTAAGGTGTTGTTACTATTTATAAGGCGTCCTACAATATAATAATGTGTTTTTCAAGGTGTTAATATGGCATACAGAGTGGTAAGATGTCCTAAATTGTTGTACGATGTTCAAAGGACTCGTACGAATTCATTAGATTTATTATGAAGTTTTATGTTTATAAACGGTATTGTAAGGTATTGTTATAACTTGTAAGAAGTCCTACATTTTAATATCGTGTTTTTCAAGGTGTTAATATGGCATACATTGTCGTAAGTTGTCCTAAATTGTAGTACGATATTCAAAGGACTCGGACGAATTCATTAGGTTTATTATGGAGTTTTAAGTTTATATACGGTTTTGTAAGGTGTTATTACTATTTATAAGGCGTCCTACAATATAATAATGTGTTTTTCAAGGTGTTAATATGGGATACAGAGTTGTAAGATGTCATAAATTGTCGTACGATGTTCAAAGGACTCGTACGAATTCATTAGATTTATTATGAAGTTTTACGTTTATATACGGTATTATAAGGTGTTGTTATGATTTGTAAGGCGTCCTACAATATAATAATGTGCTTTTCAAGGTGTTAATATGGCATACAGAGTCGTAGGATGTCCTAAATTGTCGTATGATGTTCAAAGGATTCGAACGACTTCATTAGGTTTATTATGGAGTTTTAAGTTTATATACGGTATTATAAGGTGTTGTTATGATTTGTAAGGCGTCCTACAATATAATAACGTGCTTTTCAAGGTGTTAATATGGCATACAGTGTCGTAAGTTGCCCTAAATTGTCGTACGATGTTCAAAGGACTCGAACGAATTCATTAGGTTTATTATGGAGTTTTAAGTTTATATACGGTTTTGTAAGGTGTTGTTACTATTTATAAGGCGTCCTACAATATAATAATGTGTTTTTCAAGGTGTTAATATGGCATACAGAGTGGTAAGATGTCCTAAATTGTTGTACGATGTTCAAAGGACTCGTACGAATTCATTAGATTTATTATGAAGTTTTATGTTTATAAACGGTATTGTAAGGTATTGTTATAACTTGTAAGAAGTCCTACATTTTAATATCGTGTTTTTCAAGGTGTTAATATGGCATACATTGTCGTAAGTTGTCCTAAATTGTAGTACGATATTCAAAGGACTCGGACGAATTCATTAGGTTTATTATGGAGTTTTAAGTTTATATACGGTTTTGTAAGGTGTTATTACTATTTATAAGGCGTCCTACAATATAATAATGTGTTTTTCAAGGTGTTAATATGGGATACAGAGTTGTAAGATGTCATAAATTGTCGTACGATGTTCAAAGGACTCGTACGAATTCATTAGATTTATTATGAAGTTTTACGTTTATATACGGTATTATAAGGTGTTGTTATGATTTGTAAGGCGTCCTACAATATAATAATGTGCTTTTCAAGGTGTTAATATGGCATACAGAGTCGTAGGATGTCCTAAATTGTCGTATGATGTTCAAAGGATTCGAACGACTTCATTAGGTTTATTATGGAGTTTTAAGTTTATATACGGTATTATAAGGTGTTGTTATGATTTGTAAGGCGTCCTACAATATAATAACGTGCTTTTCAAGGTGTTAATATGGCATACAGTGTCGTAAGTTGCCCTAAATTGTCGTACGATGTTCAAAGGACTCGAACGAATTCATTAGGTTTATTATGGAGTTTTAAGTTTATATACGGTTTTGTAAGGTGTTGTTACTATTTATAAGGCGTCCTACAATATAATAATGTGTTTTTCAAGGTGTTAATATGGCATACAGAGTGGTAAGATGTCCTAAATTGTTGTACGATGTTCAAAGGACTCGTACGAATTCATTAGATTTATTATGAAGTTTTATGTTTATAAACGGTATTGTAAGGTATTGTTATAACTTGTAAGAAGTCCTACATTTTAATATCGTGTTTTTCAAGGTGTTAATATGGCATACATTGTCGTAAGTTGTCCTAAATTGTAGTACGATATTCAAAGGACTCGGACGAATTCATTAGGTTTATTATGGAGTTTTAAGTTTATATACGGTTTTGTAAGGTGTTATTACTATTTATAAGGCGTCCTACAATATAATAATGTGTTTTTCAAGGTGTTAATATGGGATACAGAGTTGTAAGATGTCATAAATTGTCGTACGATGTTCAAAGGACTCGTACGAATTCATTAGATTTATTATGAAGTTTTACGTTTATATACGGTATTATAAGGTGTTGTTATGATTTGTAAGGCGTCCTACAATATAATAATGTGCTTTTCAAGGTGTTAATATGGCATACAGAGTCGTAAGATGTCCTAAATTGTCGTATGATGTTCAAAGGATTCGAACGAATTCATTAGGTTTATTATGGAGTTTTAAGTTTATATACGGTATTATAAGGTGTTGTTATGATTTGTAAGGCGTCCTACAATATAATAACGTGCTTTTCAAGGTGTTAATATGGCATACAGAGTCGTAAGATGTTCTAAATTGTCGTATCATGTTCAAAGGATTCGAACGAATTCATTAGGTTTATTATGGAGTTTTAAGATTATATACGGTATTATAAGGTGTTGTTATTATTTGTAAGGCGTCCTACAATATACTATCGTGTTTTTCAAGGTGTTAATATGGCATACAGTGTCGTAAATTGTCCTAAATTGTCGTACGATGTTCAAAGGACTCGGACAAATTCATTAGGTTTATTATGGAGTTTTAAGTTTATATACGATATTGTAAGGTGATGTTACGATTTGTAAGGCGTCCTACAATATAATATCATGTTTTTAAGGTGTTAATATGGCATACAGTGTCGTAAGATGTCCTAAATTGTCGTACGATGTTCAAAGGAGTCGGACGAATTCATTAGGTTTATTATGGAGTTTTAAGTTTATATACGATATTGTAAGGTGATGTTACGATTTGTAAGGCGTCCTACAATATAATATCATGTTTTTAAGGTGTTAATATGGCATACAGTGTCGTAAGTTGCCCTAAATTGCCGTATGATGTTCAAAGGACTCGGACGAATTTATTAGGTTTATTATGGAGTTTTAAGTTTATAATACGGAATTGTAAGGTGTTGTTACGATTTGTAAGGCGTCCTACAATATAATAATGTGCTTTTCAAGGTGTTAATATGGCATACAGAGTGGTAAGATGTCCTAAATTGTTGTACGATGTTCAAAGGACTCGTACGAATTCATTAGATTTATTATGAAGTTTTATGTTTATAAACGGTATTGTAAGGTATTGTTATAACTTGTAAGAAGTCCTACATTTTAATATCGTGTTTTTCAAGGTGATAATATGGCATACATTGTCGTAAGTTGTCCTAAATTGTAGTACGATATTCAAAGGACTCGGACGAATTCATTAGGTTTATTATGGAGTTTTAAGTTTATATACGGTTTTGTAAGGTGTTGTTACTATTTATAAGGCGTCCTACAATATAATAATGTGTTTTTCAAGGTGTTAATATGGGATACAGAGTTCTAAGATGTCATAAATTGTCCTACGATGTTCAAAGGACTCGTACGAATTCATTAGATTTATTATGAAGTTTTACGTTTATATACGGTATTATAAGGTGTTGTTATGATTTGTAAGGCGTCCTACAATATAATAATGTGCTTTTCAAGGTGTTAATATGGCATACAGAGTCGTAGGATGTCCTAAATTGTCGTATGATGTTCAAAGGATTCGAACGACTTCATTAGGTTTATTATGGAGTTTTAAGTTTATATACGGTATTATAAGGTGTTGTTATGATTTGTAAGGCGTCCTACAATATAATAACGTGCTTTTCAAGGTGTTAATATGGCATACAGTGTCGTAAGTTGCCCTAAATTGTCGTACGATGTTCAAAGGACTCGGACGAATTCATTAGGTTTATTATGGAGTTTTAAGTTTATATACGGTTTTGTAAGGTGTTGTTATTTATAAGGCGTCCTACAATATAATAATGTGTTTTTCAAGGTGTTAATATGGCATACAGAGTGGTAAGATGTCCTAAATTGTTGTACGATGTTCAAAGGACTCGTACGAATTCATTAGATTTATTATGAAGTTTTATGTTTATAAACGGTATTGTAAGGTATTGTTATAACTTGTAAGAAGTCCTACATTTTAATATCGTGTTTTTCAAGGTGTTAATATGGCATACATTGTCGTAAGTTGTCCTAAATTGTAGTACGATATTCAAAGGACTCGGACGAATTCATTAGGTTTATTATGGAGTTTTAAGTTTATATACGGTTTTGTAAGGTGTTATTACTATTTATAAGGCGTCCTACAATATAATAATGTGTTTTTCAAGGTGTTAATATGGGATACAGAGTTGTAAGATGTCATAAATTGTCGTACGATGTTCAAAGGACTCGTACGAATTCATTAGATTTATTATGAAGTTTTACGTTTATATACGGTATTATAAGGTGTTGTTATGATTTGTAAGGCGTCCTACAATATAATAATGTGCTTTTCAAGGTGTTAATATGGCATACAGAGTCGTAAGATGTCCTAAATTGTCGTATGATGTTCAAAGGATTCGAACGAATTCATTAGGTTTATTATGGAGTTTTAAGTTTATATACGGTATTATAAGGTGTTGTTATGATTTGTAAGGCGTCCTACAATATAATAACGTGCTTTTCAAGGTGTTAATATGGCATACAGAGTCGTAAGATGTTCTAAATTGTCGTATCATGTTCAAAGGATTCGAACGAATTCATTAGGTTTATTATGGAGTTTTAAGATTATATACGGTATTATAAGGTGTTGTTATTATTTGTAAGGCGTCCTACAATATACTATCGTGTTTTTCAAGGTGTTAATATGGCATACAGTGTCGTAAATTGTCCTAAATTGTCGTACGATGTTCAAAGGACTCGGACAAATTCATTAGGTTTATTATGGAGTTTTAAGTTTATATACGATATTGTAAGGTGATGTTACGATTTGTAAGGCGTCCTACAATATAATATCATGTTTTTAAGGTGTTAATATGGCATACAGTGTCGTAAGATGTCCTAAATTGTCGTACGATGTTCAAAGGAGTCGGACGAATTCATTAGGTTTATTATGGAGTTTTAAGTTTATATACGATATTGTAAGGTGATGTTACGATTTGTAAGGCGTCCTACAATATAATATCATGTTTTTAAGGTGTTAATATGGCATACAGTGTCGTAAGTTGCCCTAAATTGCCGTATGATGTTCAAAGGACTCGGACGAATTTATTAGGTTTATTATGGAGTTTTAAGTTTATAATACGGAATTGTAAGGTGTTGTTACGATTTGTAAGGCGTCCTACAATATAATAATGTGCTTTTCAAGGTGTTAATATGGCATACAGAGTGGTAAGATGTCCTAAATTGTTGTACGATGTTCAAAGGACTCGTACGAATTCATTAGATTTATTATGAAGTTTTATGTTTATAAACGGTATTGTAAGGTATTGTTATAACTTGTAAGAAGTCCTACATTTTAATATCGTGTTTTTCAAGGTGATAATATGGCATACATTGTCGTAAGTTGTCCTAAATTGTAGTACGATATTCAAAGGACTCGGACGAATTCATTAGGTTTATTATGGAGTTTTAAGTTTATATACGGTTTTGTAAGGTGTTGTTACTATTTATAAGGCGTCCTACAATATAATAATGTGTTTTTCAAGGTGTTAATATGGGATACAGAGTTGTAAGATGTCATAAATTGTCGTACGATGTTCAAAGGACTCGTACGAATTCATTAGATTTATTATGAAGTTTTACGTTTATATACGGTATTATAAGATGTTGTTATGATTTGTAAGGCGTCCTACAATATAATAATGTGCTTTTCAAGGTGTTAATATGGCATACAGAGTCGTAGGATGTCCTAAATTGTCGTATGATGTTCAAAGGATTCGAACGAATTCATTAGGTTTATTATGGAGTTTTAAGATTATATACGATATTATAAGGTGTTGTTATTATTTGTAAGGCGTCCTACAATATAATATCGTGTTTTTCAAAGTGTTAATATGGCATACAGTGTCGTAAGTTGTCCTAAATTGTCGTACGATGTTCAAAGGACTCGGACAAATTCATTAGGTTTATTATGGAGTTTTAAGTTTATATACGATATTGTAAGGTGATGTTACGATTTGTAAGGCGTCCTACAATATAATATCATGTTTTTTAAGGTGTTAATATGGCATACAGTGTCGTAAGATGTCCTAAATTGTCGTACGATGTTCAAAGGACTCGGACGAATTCATTAGGTTTATTATGGAGTTTTAAGTTTATATACGATATTGTAAGGTGATGTTATAACTTGTAAGGCGTCCTACAATATAATATCATGTTTTTCAAGGTGTTAATATGGCATACAGTGTCGTAAGTTGCCCTAAATTGCCGTATAATGTTCAAAGGACTCGGACGAATTTATTAGGTTTATTATGGAGTTTTAAGTTTATATACGGAATTGTAAGGTGTTGTTACGATTTGTAAGGCGTCCTACAATATAATAATGTGCTTTTCAAGGTGTTAATATGGCATACAGAGTGGTAAGTTGTCCTAAATTGTTGTACGATGTTCAAAGGACTCGTACGAATTCATTAGATTTATTATGAAGTTTTATGTTTATAAACGGTATTGTAAGGTATTGTTATAACTTGTAAGGAGTCCTACATTTTAATATCGTGTTTTTCAAGGTGTTAATATGGCATACATTGTCGTAAGTTGTCCTAAATTGTAGTACGATATTCAAAGGACTCGGACGAATTCATTAGGTTTATTATGGAGTTTTAAGTTTATATACGGTTTTGTAAGGTGTTGTTACTATTTATAAGGCGTCCTACAATATAATAATGTGTTTTTCAAGGTGTTAATATGGGATACAGAGTTCTAAGATGTCATAAATTGTCCTACGATGTTCAAAGGACTCGTACGAATTCATTAGATTTATTATGAAGTTTTACGTTTATATACGGTATTATAAGGTGTTGTTATGATTTGTAAGGCGTCCTACAATATAATAATGTGCTTTTCAAGGTGTTAATATGGCATACAGAGTCGTAGGATGTCCTAAATTGTCGTATGATGTTCAAAGGATTCGAACGACTTCATTAGGTTTATTATGGAGTTTTAAGTTTATATACGGTATTATAAGGTGTTGTTATGATTTGTAAGGCGTCCTACAATATAATAACGTGCTTTTCAAGGTGTTAATATGGCATACAGTGTCGTAAGTTGCCCTAAATTGTCGTACGATGTTCAAAGGACTCGGACGAATTCATTAGGTTTATTATGGAGTTTTAAGTTTATATACGGTTTTGTAAGGTGTTTTTATTTATAAGGCGTCCTACAATATAATAATGTGTTTTTCAAGGTGTTAATATGGCATACAGAGTGGTAAGATGTCCTAAATTGTTGTACGATGTTCAAAGGACTCGTACGAATTCATTAGATTTATTATGAAGTTTTATGTTTATAAACGGTATTGTAAGGTATTGTTATAACTTGTAAGAAGTCCTACATTTTAATATCGTGTTTTTCAAGGTGTTAATATGGCATACATTGTCGTAAGTTGTCCTAAATTGTAGTACGATATTCAAAGGACTCGGACGAATTCATTAGGTTTATTATGGAGTTTTAAGTTTATATACGGTTTTGTAAGGTGTTATTACTATTTATAAGGCGTCCTACAATATAATAATGTGTTTTTCAAGGTGTTAATATGGGATACAGAGTTGTAAGATGTCATAAATTGTCGTACGATGTTCAAAGGACTCGTACGAATTCATTAGATTTATTATGAAGTTTTACGTTTATATACGGTATTATAAGGTGTTGTTATGATTTGTAAGGCGTCCTACAATATAATAATGTGCTTTTCAAGGTGTTAATATGGCATACAGAGTCGTAAGATGTCCTAAATTGTCGTATGATGTTCAAAGGATTCGAACGAATTCATTAGGTTTATTATGGAGTTTTAAGTTTATATACGGTATTATAAGGTGTTGTTATGATTTGTAAGGCGTCCTACAATATAATAACGTGCTTTTCAAGGTGTTAATATGGCATACAGAGTCGTAAGATGTTCTAAATTGTCGTATCATGTTCAAAGGATTCGAACGAATTCATTAGGTTTATTATGGAGTTTTAAGATTATATACGGTATTATAAGGTGTTGTTATTATTTGTAAGGCGTCCTACAATATACTATCGTGTTTTTCAAGGTGTTAATATGGCATACAGTGTCGTAAATTGTCCTAAATTGTCGTACGATGTTCAAAGGACTCGGACAAATTCATTAGGTTTATTATGGAGTTTTAAGTTTATATACGATATTGTAAGGTGATGTTACGATTTGTAAGGCGTCCTACAATATAATATCATGTTTTTAAGGTGTTAATATGGCATACAGTGTCGTAAGATGTCCTAAATTGTCGTACGATGTTCAAAGGAGTCGGACGAATTCATTAGGTTTATTATGGAGTTTTAAGTTTATATACGATATTGTAAGGTGATGTTACGATTTGTAAGGCGTCCTACAATATAATATCATGTTTTTAAGGTGTTAATATGGCATACAGTGTCGTAAGTTGCCCTAAATTGCCGTATGATGTTCAAAGGACTCGGACGAATTTATTAGGTTTATTATGGAGTTTTAAGTTTATAATACGGAATTGTAAGGTGTTGTTACGATTTGTAAGGCGTCCTACAATATAATAATGTGCTTTTCAAGGTGTTAATATGGCATACAGAGTGGTAAGATGTCCTAAATTGTTGTACGATGTTCAAAGGACTCGTACGAATTCATTAGATTTATTATGAAGTTTTATGTTTATAAACGGTATTGTAAGGTATTGTTATAACTTGTAAGAAGTCCTACATTTTAATATCGTGTTTTTCAAGGTGATAATATGGCATACATTGTCGTAAGTTGTCCTAAATTGTAGTACGATATTCAAAGGACTCGGACGAATTCATTAGGTTTATTATGGAGTTTTAAGTTTATATACGGTTTTGTAAGGTGTTGTTACTATTTATAAGGCGTCCTACAATATAATAATGTGTTTTTCAAGGTGTTAATATGGGATACAGAGTTGTAAGATGTCATAAATTGTCGTACGATGTTCAAAGGACTCGTACGAATTCATTAGATTTATTATGAAGTTTTACGTTTATATACGGTATTATAAGATGTTGTTATGATTTGTAAGGCGTCCTACAATATAATAATGTGCTTTTCAAGGTGTTAATATGGCATACAGAGTCGTAGGATGTCCTAAATTGTCGTATGATGTTCAAAGGATTCGAACGAATTCATTAGGTTTATTATGGAGTTTTAAGATTATATACGATATTATAAGGTGTTGTTATTATTTGTAAGGCGTCCTACAATATAATATCGTGTTTTTCAAAGTGTTAATATGGCATACAGTGTCGTAAGTTGTCCTAAATTGTCGTACGATGTTCAAAGGACTCGGACAAATTCATTAGGTTTATTATGGAGTTTTATGTTTATATACGATATTGTAAGGTGATGTTACGATTTGTAAGGCGTCCTACAATATAATATCATGTTTTTTAAGGTGTTAATATGGCATACAGTGTCGTAAGATGTCCTAAATTGTCGTACGATGTTCAAAGGACTCGGACGAATTCATTAGGTTTATTATGGAGTTTTAAGTTTATATACGATATTGTAAGGTGATGTTATAACTTGTAAGGCGTCCTACAATATAATATCATGTTTTTCAAGGTGTTAATATGGCATACAGTGTCGTAAGTTGCCCTAAATTGCCGTATAATGTTCAAAGGACTCGGACGAATTTATTAGGTTTATTATGGAGTTTTAAGTTTATATACGGAATTGTAAGGTGTTGTTACGATTTGTAAGGCGTCCTACAATATAATAATGTGCTTTTCAAGGTGTTAATATGGCATACAGAGTGGTAAGTTGTCCTAAATTGTTGTACGATGTTCAAAGGACTCGTACGAATTCATTAGATTTATTATGAAGTTTTATGTTTATAAACGGTATTGTAAGGTATTATTATAACTTGTAAGGAGTCCTACATTTTAATATCGTGTTTTTCAAGGTGTTAATATGGCATACATTGTCGTAAGTTGTCCTAAATTGTAGTACGATATTCAAAGGACTCGGACGAATTCATTAGGTTTATTATGGAGTTTTAAGTTTATATACGGTTTTGTATGGTGTTGTTACTATTTATAAGGCGTCCTACAATATAATAATGTGTTTTTCAAGGTGTTAATATGGGATACAGAGTTGTAAGATGTCATAAATTGTCGTACGATGTTCAAAGGACTCGTACGAATTCATTAGATTTATTATGAAGTTTTACGTTTATATACGGTATTATAAGATGTTGTTATGATTTGTAAGGCGTCCTACAATATAATAATGTGCTTTTCAAGGTGTTAATATGGCATACAGAGTCGTAGGATGTCCTAAATTGTCGTATGATGTTCAAAGGATTCGAACGAATTCATTAGGTTTATTATGGAGTTTTAAGATTATATACGATATTATAAGGTGTTGTTATTATTTGTAAGGCGTCCTACAATATAATATCGTGTTTTTCAAAGTGTTAATATGGCATACAGTGTCGTAAGTTGTCCTAAATTGTCGTACGATGTTCAAAGGACTCGGACAAATTCATTAGGTTTATTATGGAGTTTTAAGTTTATATACGATATTGTAAGGTGATGTTACGATTTGTAAGGCGTCCTACAATATAATATCATGTTTTTTAAGGTGTTAATATGGCATACAGTGTCGTAAGATGTCCTAAATTGTCGTACGATGTTCAAAGGACTCGGACGAATTCATTAGGTTTATTATGGAGTTTTAAGTTTATATACGATATTGTAAGGTGATGTTATGACTTGTAAGGCGTCCTACAATATAATATCATGTTTTTCAAGGTGTTAATATGGCATACAGTGTCGTAAGTTGCCCTAAATTGCCGTATGATGTTCAAAGGACTCGGACGAATTTATTAGGTTTATTATGGAGTTTTAAGTTTATATACGGAATTGTAAGGTGTTGTTACGATTTGTAAGGCGTCCTACAATATAATAATGTGCTTTTCAAGGTGTTAATATGGCATACAGAGTGGTAAGTTGTCCTAAATTGTTGTACGATGTTCAAAGGACTCGTACGAATTCATTAGATTTATTATGAAGTTTTATGTTTATAAACGGTATTGTAAGGTATTGTTATAACTTGTAAGGAGTCCTACATTTTAATATCGTGTTTTTCAAGGTGTTAATATGGCATACATTGTCGTAAGTTGTCCTAAATTGTAGTACGATATTCAAAGGACTCGGACGAATTCATTAGGTTTATTATGGAGTTTTAAGTTTATATACGGTTTTGTAAGGTGTTGTTACTATTTATAAGGCGTCCTACAATATAATAATGTGTTTTTCAAGGTGTTAATATGGGATACAGAGTTGTAAGATGTCATAAATTGTCGTACGATGTTCAAAAGACTCGTACGAATTCATTAGATTTATTATGAAGTTTTACGTTTATATACGGTATTATAAGGTGTTGTTATGATTTGTAAGGCGTCCTACAATATAATAATGTGCTTTTCAAGGTGTTAATATGGCATACAGAGTCGTAGGATGTCCTAAATTGTCGTATGATGTTCAAAGGATTCGAACGAATTCATTAGGTTTATTATGGAGTTTTAAGATTATATACGGTATTATAAGGTGTTGTTATTATTTGTAAGGCGTCCTACAATATAATATCGTGTTTTTCAAAGTGTTAATATGGCATACAGTGTCGTAAGTTGTCCTAAATTGTCGTACGATGTTCAAAGGACTCGGACAAATTCATTAGGTTTATTATGGAGTTTTAAGTTTATATACGATATTGTAAGGTGATGTTACGATTTGTAAGGCGTCCTACAATATAATATCATGTTTTTCAAGGTGTTAATATGGCATACAGTGTCGTAAGTTGTCCTAAATTGTCGTACGATGTTCAAAGGACTCGGACAAATTCATTAGGTTTATTATGGAGTTTTAAGTTTATATACGATATTGTAAGGTGATGTTACGATTTGTAAGGCGTCCTACATTATAATATCATGTTTTTAAGGTGTTAATATGGCATACAGTGTCGTAAGATGTCCTAAATTGTCGTACGATGTTCAAAGGACTCGGACGAATTCATTAGGTTTATTATGGAGTTTTAAGTTTATATACGATATTGTAAGGTGATGTTATGACTTGTAAGGCGTCCTACAATATAATATCGTGTTTTTCAAGGTGTTAATATGGCATACAGTGTCGTAAGTTGCCCTAAATTGCCGTATGATGTTCAAAGGACTCGGACGAATTTATTAGGTTTATTATGGAGTTTTAAGTTTATATACGGAATTGTAAGGTGTTGTTACGATTTGTAAGGCGTCCTACAATATAATAATGTGCTTTTCAAGGTGTTAATATGGCATACAGAGTGGTAAGATGTCCTAAATTGTTGTACGATGTTCAAAGGACTCGTACGAATTCATTAGATTTATTATGAAGTTTTATGTTTATAAACGGTATTGTAAGGTATTGTTATAACTTGTAAGGAGTCCTACATTTTAATATCGTGTTTTTCAAGGTGTTAATATGGCATACATTGTTGTAAGTTGTCCTAAATTGTAGTACGATATTCAATGGACTCGGTCGAATTCATTAGGTTTATTATTGAGTTTTAAGTTTATATACGGAATTGTAAGGTGTTGTTACGATTTGTAAGGCGTCCTACAATATAATAATGTGCTTTTCAAGGTGTTAATATGGCATACAGAGTGGTAAGATGTCCTAAATTGTTGTACGATGTTCAAAGGACTCGTACGAATTCATTAGATTTATTATGAAGTTTTATGTTTATAAACGGTATTGTAAGGTATTGTTATAACTTGTAAGGAGTCCTACATTTTAATATCGTGTTTTTCAAGGTGTTAATATGGCATACATTGTCGTAAGTTGTCCTAAATTGTAGTACGATATTCAAAGGACTCGGACGAATTCATTAGGTTTATTATGGAGTTTTAAGTTTATATACGGTTTTGTAAGGTGTTGTTACTATTTATAAGGCGTCCTACAATATAATAATGTGTTTTTCAAGGTGTTAATATGGGATACAGAGTTCTAAGATGTCATAAATTGTCCTACGATGTTCAAAGGACTCGTACGAATTCATTAGATTTATTATGAAGTTTTACGTTTATATACGGTATTATAAGGTGTTGTTATGATTTGTAAGGCGTCCTACAATATAATAATGTGCTTTTCAAGGTGTTAATATGGCATACAGAGTCGTAGGATGTCCTAAATTGTCGTATGATGTTCAAAGGATTCGAACGACTTCATTAGGTTTATTATGGAGTTTTAAGTTTATATACGGTATTATAAGGTGTTGTTATGATTTGTAAGGCGTCCTACAATATAATAACGTGCTTTTCAAGGTGTTAATATGGCATACAGTGTCGTAAGTTGCCCTAAATTGTCGTACGATGTTCAAAGGACTCGGACGAATTCATTAGGTTTATTATGGAGTTTTAAGTTTATATACGGTTTTGTAAGGTGTTGTTACTATTTATAAGGCGTCCTACAATATAATAATGTGTTTTTCAAGGTGTTAATATGGCATACAGAGTGGTAAGATGTCCTAAATTGTTGTACGATGTTCAAAGGACTCGTACGAATTCATTAGATTTATTATGAAGTTTTATGTTTATAAACGGTATTGTAAGGTATTGTTATAACTTGTAAGAAGTCCTACATTTTAATATCGTGTTTTTCAAGGTGTTAATATGGCATACATTGTCGTAAGTTGTCCTAAATTGTAGTACGATATTCAAAGGACTCGGACGAATTCATTAGGTTTATTATGGAGTTTTAAGTTTATATACGGTTTTGTAAGGTGTTATTACTATTTATAAGGCGTCCTACAATATAATAATGTGTTTTTCAAGGTGTTAATATGGGATACAGAGTTGTAAGATGTCATAAATTGTCGTACGATGTTCAAAGGACTCGTACGAATTCATTAGATTTATTATGAAGTTTTACGTTTATATACGGTATTATAAGGTGTTGTTATGATTTGTAAGGCGTCCTACAATATAATAATGTGCTTTTCAAGGTGTTAATATGGCATACAGAGTCGTAAGATGTCCTAAATTGTCGTATGATGTTCAAAGGATTCGAACGAATTCATTAGGTTTATTATGGAGTTTTAAGTTTATATACGGTATTATAAGGTGTTGTTATGATTTGTAAGGCGTCCTACAATATAATAACGTGCTTTTCAAGGTGTTAATATGGCATACAGAGTCGTAAGATGTTCTAAATTGTCGTATCATGTTCAAAGGATTCGAACGAATTCATTAGGTTTATTATGGAGTTTTAAGATTATATACGGTATTATAAGGTGTTGTTATTATTTGTAAGGCGTCCTACAATATACTATCGTGTTTTTCAAGGTGTTAATATGGCATACAGTGTCGTAAGTTGTCCTAAATTGTCGTACGATGTTCAAAGGACTCGGACAAATTCATTAGGTTTATTATGGAGTTTTAAGTTTATATACGATATTGTAAGGTGATGTTACGATTTGTAAGGCGTCCTACAATATAATATCATGTTTTTAAGGTGTTAATATGGCATACAGTGTCGTAAGATGTCCTAAATTGTCGTACGATGTTCAAAGGACTCGGACGAATTTATTAGGTTTATTATGGAGTTTTAAGTTTATATACGGAATTGTAAGGTGTTGTTACGATTTGTAAGGCGTCCTACAATATAATAATGTGCTTTTCAAGGTGTTAATATGGCATACAGAGTGGTAAGATGTCCTAAATTGTTGTACGATGTTCAAAGGACTCGTACGAATTCATTAGATTTATTATGAAGTTTTATGTTTATAAACGGTATTGTAAGGTATTGTTATAACTTGTAAGAAGTCCTACATTTTAATATCGTGTTTCTCAAGGTGTTAATATGGCATACATTGTCGTAAGTTGTCCTAAATTGTAGTACGATATTCAAAGGACTCGGACGAATTCATTAGGTTTATTATGGAGTTTTAAGTTTATATACGGTTTTGTAAGGTGTTGTTACTATTTATAAGGCGTCCCACAATATAATAATGTGTTTTTCAAGGTGTTAATATGGGATACAGAGTTGTAAGGTGTCATAAATTGTCGTACGATGTTCAAAGGACTCGTACGAATTCATTAGATTTATTATGAAGTTTTACGTTTATATACGGTATTATAAGGTGTTGTTATGATTTGTAAGGCGTCCTACAATATAATAATGTGCTTTTCAAGGTGTTAATATGGCATACAGAGTCGTAAGATGTCATAAATTGTCGTATGATGTTCAAAGGATTCGAACGAATTCATTAGGTTTATTATGGAGTTTTAAGTTTATATACGGTATTATAAGGTGTTGTTATGATTTGTAAGGCGTCCTACAATACAATAACGTGCTTTTCAAGGTGTTAATATGGCATACAGAGTCGTAAGATGTTCTAAATTGTCGTATGATGTTCAAAGGATTCGAACGAATTCATTAGGTTTATTATGGAGTTTTAAGATTATATACGGTATTATAAGGTGTTGTTATTATTTGTAAGGCGTCCTACAATATACTATCGTGTTTTTCAAGGTGTTAATATGGCATACAGTGTCGTAAGTTGTCCTAAATTGTCGTACGATGTTCAAAGGACTCGGACAAATTCATTAGGTTTATTATGGAGTTTTAAGTTTATATACGATATTGTAAGGTGATGTTACGATTTGTAAGGCGTCCTACAATATAATATCATGTTTTTAAGGTGTTAATATGGCATACAGTGTCGTAAGATGTCCTAAATTGTCGTACGATGTTCAAAGGACTCGGACGAATTCATTAGGTTTATTATGGAGTTTTAAGTTTATATACGATATTGTAAGGTGATGTTATGACTTGTAAGGCGTCCTACAATATAATATCGTGTTTTTCAAGGTGTTAATATGGCATACAGTGTCGTAAGTTGCCCTAAATTGCCGTATGATGTTCAAAGGACTCGGACGAATTTATTAGGTTTATTATGGAGTTTTAAGTTTATATACGGAATTGTAAGGTGTTGTTACGATTTGTAAGGCGTCCTACAATATAATAATGTGCTTTTCAAGGTGTTAATATGGCATACAGAGTGGTAAGATGTCCTAAATTGTTGTACGATGTTCAAAGGACTCGTACGAATTCATTAGATTTATTATGAAGTTTTAAGTTTGTAAACGGTATTGTAAGGTATTGTTATAACTTGTAAGGAGTCCTACATTTTAATATCGTGTTTTTCAAGGTGTTAATATGGCATACATTGTCGTAAGTTGTCCTAAATTGTAGTACGATATTCAAAGGACTCGGACGAATTCATTAGGTTTATTATGGAGTTTTAAGTTTATATACGGAATTGTAAGGTGTTGTTACGATTTGTAAGGCGTCCTACAATATAATAATGTGCTTTTCAAGGTGTTAATATGGCATACAGAGTGGTAAGATGTCCTAAATTGTTGTACGATGTTCAAAGGACTCGTACGAATTCATTAGATTTATTATGAAATTTTATGTTTATAAACGGTATTGTAAGGTATTGTTATAACTTGTAAGGAGTCCTACATTTTAATATCGTGTTTTTCAAGGTGTTAATATGGCATACATTGTCGTAAGTTGTCCTAAATTGTAGTACGATATTCAAAGGACTCGGACGAATTCATTAGGTTTATTATGGAGTTTTAAGTTTATATACGGTTTTGTAAGGTGTTGTTATTATTTATAAGGCGTCCTACAATATAATAATGTGTTTTTCAAGGTGTTAATATGGCATACAGAGTGGTAAGATGTCCTAAATTGTTGTACGATGTTCAAAGGACTCGTACGAATTCATTAGATTTATTATGAAGTTTTAAGTTTGTAAACGGTATTGTAAGGTATTGTTATAACTTGTAAGGAGTCCTACATTTTAATATCGTGTTTTTCAAGGTGTTAATATGGCATACATTGTCGTAAGTTGTCCTAAATTGTAGTACGATATTCAAAGGACTCGGACGAATTCATTAGGTTTATTATGGAGTTTTAAGTTTATATACGGAATTGTAAGGTGTTGTTACGATTTGTAAGGCGTCCTACAATATAATAATGTGCTTTTCAAGGTGTTAATATGGCATACAGAGTGGTAAGATGTCCTAAATTGTTGTACGATGTTCAAAGGACTCGTACGAATTCATTAGATTTATTATGAAATTTTATGTTTATAAACGGTATTGTAAGGTATTGTTATAACTTGTAAGGAGTCCTACATTTTAATATCGTGTTTTTCAAGGTGTTAATATGGCATACATTGTCGTAAGTTGTCCTAAATTGTAGTACGATATTCAAAGGACTCGGACGAATTCATTAGGTTTATTATGGAGTTTTAAGTTTATATACGGTTTTGTAAGGTGTTGTTATTATTTATAAGGCGTCCTACAATATAATAATGTGTTTTTCAAGGTGTTAATATGGCATACAGAGTGGTAAGATGTCCTAAATTGTTGTACGATGTTCAAAGGACTCGTACGAATTCATTAGATTTATTATGAAGTTTTATGTTTATAAACGGTATTGTAAGGTATTGTTATAACTTGTAAGAAGTCCTACATTTTAATATCGTGTTTTTCAAGGTGTTAATATGGCATACATTGTCGTAAGTTGTCCTAAATTGTAGTACGATATTCAAAGGACTCGGACGAATTCATTAGGTTTATTATGGAGTTTTAAGTTTATATACGGTTTTGTAAGGTGTTGTTACTATTTATAAGGCGTCCTACAATATAATAATGTGCTTTTCAAGGTGTTAATATGGCATACAGAGTGGTAAGATGTCCTAAATTGTTGTACGATGTTCAAAGGACTCGTACGAATTCATTAGATTTATTATGAAATTTTATGTTTATAAACGGTATTGTAAGGTATTGTTATAACTTGTAAGGAGTCCTACATTTTAATATCGTGTTTTTCAAGGTGTTAATATGGCATACATTGTCGTAAGTTGTCCTAAATTGTAGTACGATATTCAAAGGACTCGGACGAATTCATTAGGTTTATTATGGAGTTTTAAGTTTATATACGGTTTTGTAAGGTGTTGTTATTATTTATAAGGCGTCCTACAATATAATAATGTGTTTTTCAAGGTGTTAATATGGCATACAGAGTGGTAAGATGTCCTAAATTGTTGTACGATGTTCAAAGGACTCGTACGAATTCATTAGATTTATTATGAAGTTTTATGTTTATAAACGGTATTGTAAGGTATTGTTATAACTTGTAAGAAGTCCTACATTTTAATATCGTGTTTTTCAAGGTGTTAATATGGCATACATTGTCGTAAGTTGTCCTAAATTGTAGTACGATATTCAAAGGACTCGGACGAATTCATTAGGTTTATTATGGAGTTTTAAGTTTATATACGGTTTTGTAAGGTGTTGTTACTATTTATAAGGCGTCCTACAATATAATAATGTGTTTTTCAAGGTGTTAATATGGGATACAGAGTTGTAAGATGTCATAAATTGTTGTACGATGTTCAAAGGACTCGTACGAATTCATTAGATTTATTATGAAGTTTTATGTTTATAAACGGTATTGTAAGGTATTGTTATAACTTGTAAGAAGTCCTACATTTTAATATCGTGTTTTTCAAGGTGTTAATATGGGATACATTGTCGTAAGTTGTCCTAAATTGTAGTACGATATTCAAAGGACTCGGACGAATTCATTAGGTTTATTATGGAGTTTTAAGTTTATATACGGTTTTGTAAGGTGTTGTTACTATTTATAAGGCGTCCTACAATATAATAATGTGTTTTTCAAGGTGTTAATATGGGATACAGAGTTGTAAGATGTCATAAATTGTCGTACGATGTTCAAAGGACTCGTACGAATTCATTAGATTTATTATGAAGTTTTACGTTTATATACGGTATTATAAGGTGTTGTTATGATTTGTAAGGCGTCCTACAATATAATAATGTGCTTTTCAAGGTGTTAATATGGCATACAGAGTCGTAAGATGTCCTAAATTGTCGTATGATGTTCAAAGGATTCGAACGAATTCATTAGGTTTATTATGGAGTTTTAAGTTTATATACGGTATTATAAGGTGTTGTTATGATTTGTAAGGCGTCCTACAATATAATAACGTGCTTTTCAAGGTGTTAATATGGCATACAGAGTCGTAAGATGTTCTTAATTGTCGTATGATGTTCAAAGGATTCGAACGAATTCATTAGGTTTATTATGGAGTTTTAAGATTATATACGGTATTATAAGGTGTTGTTATTATTTGTAAGGCGTCCTACAATATAATATCGTGTTTTTCAAGGTGTTAATATGGCATACAGTGTCGTAAGTTGTCCTAAATTGTCGTACGATGTTCAAAGGACTCGGACAAATTCATTAGGTTTATTATGGAGTTTTAAGTTTATATACGATATTGTAAGGTGATGTTACGATTTGTAAGGGGTCCTACATTTTAATATCGTGTTTTTCAAGGTGTTAATATGGCATACAGTGTCGTAAGTTGTCCTAAATTGTCGTACGATGTTCAAAGGACTCGGACAAATTCATTAGGTTTATTATGGAGTTTTAAGTTTATATACGATATTGTAAGGTGATGTTACGATTTGTAAGGCGTCCTACAATATAATATCATGTTTTTAAGGTGTTAATATGGCATACAGTGTCGTAAGATGTCCTAAATTGTCGTACGATGTTCAAAGGACTCGGACGAATTCATTAGGTTTATTATGGAGTTTTAAGTTTATATACGATATTGTAAGGTGATGTTATGACTTGTAAGGCGTCCTACAATATAATATCGTGTTTTTCAAGGTGTTAATATGGCATACAGTGTCGTAAGTTGCCCTAAATTGCCGTATGATGTTCAAAGGACTCGGACGAATTTATTAGGTTTATTATGGAGTTTTAAGTTTATATACGGAATTGTAAGGTGTTGTTACGATTTGTAAGGCGTCCTACAATATAATAATGTGCTTTTCAAGGTGTTAATATGGCATACAGAGTGGTAAGATGTCCTAAATTGTTGTACGATGTTCAAAGGACTCGTACGAATTCATTAGATTTATTATGAAGTTTTAAGTTTGTAAACGGTATTGTAAGGTATTGTTATAACTTGTAAGGAGTCCTACATTTTAATATCGTGTTTTTCAAGGTGTTAATATGACATACATTGTCGTAAGTTGTCCTAAATTGTAGTACGATATTCAAAGGACTCGGACGAATTCATTAGGTTTATTATGGAGTTTTAAGTTTATATACGGAATTGTAAGGTGTTGTTACGATTTGTAAGGCGTCCTACAATATAATAATGTGCTTTTCAAGGTGTTAATATGGCATACAGAGTGGTAAGATGTCCTAAATTGTTGTACGATGTTCAAAGGACTCGTACGAATTCATTAGATTTATTATGAAATTTTATGTTTATAAACGGTATTGTAAGGTATTGTTATAACTTGTAAGGAGTCCTACATTTTAATATCGTGTTTTTCAAGGTGTTAATATGGCATACATTGTCGTAAGTTGTCCTAAATTGTAGTACGATATTCAAAGGACTCGGACGAATTCATTAGGTTTATTATGGAGTTTTAAGTTTATATACGGAATTGTAAGGTGTTGTTACGATTTGTAAGGCGTCCTACAATATAATAATGTGCTTTTCAAGGTGTTAATATGGCATACAGAGTGGTAAGATGTCCTAAATTGTTGTACGATGTTCAAAGGACTCGTACGAATTCATTAGATTTATTATGAAATTTTATGTTTATAAACGGTATTGTAAGGTATTGTTATAACTTGTAAGGAGTCCTACATTTTAATATCGTGTTTTTCAAGGTGTTAATATGGCATACATTGTCGTAAGTTGTCCTAAATTGTAGTACGATATTCAAAGGACTCGGACGAATTCATTAGGTTTATTATGGAGTTTTAAGTTTATATACGGAATTGTAAGGTGTTGTTACGATTTGTAAGGCGTCCTACAATATAATAATGTGCTTTTCAAGGTGTTAATATGGCATACAGAGTGGTAAGATGTCCTAAATTGTTGTACGATGTTCAAAGGACTCGTACGAATTCATTAGATTTATTATGAAATTTTATGTTTATAAACGGTATTGTAAGGTATTGTTATAACTTGTAAGGAGTCCTACATTTTAATATCGTGTTTTTCAAGGTGTTAATATGGCATACATTGTCGTAAGTTGTCCTAAACTGTAGTACGATATTCAAAGGACTCGGACGAATTCATTAGGTTTATTATGGAGTTTTAAGTTTATATACGGAATTGTAAGGTGTTGTTACGATTTGTAAGGCGTCCTACCATATAATAATGTGCTTTTCAAGGTGTTAATATGGCATACAGAGTGGTAAGATGTCCTAAATTGTTGTACGATGTTCAAAGGACTCGTACGAATTCATTAGATTTATTATGAAATTTTATGTTTATAAACGGTATTGTAAGGTATTGTTATAACTTGTAAGGAGTCCTACATTTTAATATCGTGTTTTTCAAGGTGTTAATATGGCATACATTGTCGTAAGTTGTCCTAAATTGTAGTACGATATTCAAAGGACTCGGACGAATTCATTAGGTTTATTATGGAGTTTTAAGTTTATATACGGAATTGTAAGGTGTTGTTACGATTTGTAAGGCGTCCTACAATATAATAATGTGCTTTTCAAGGTGTTAATATGGCATACAGAGTGGTAAGATGTCCTAAATTGTTGTACGATGTTCAAAGGACTCGTACGAATTCATTAGATTTATTATGAAATTTTATGTTTATAAACGGTATTGTAAGGTATTGTTATAACTTGTAAGGAGTCCTACATTTTAATATCGTGTTTTTCAAGGTGTTAATATGGCATACATTGTCGTAAGTTGTCCTAAATTGTAGTACGATATTCAAAGGACTCGGACGAATTCATTAGGTTTATTATGGAGTTTTAAGTTTATATACGGAATTGTAAGGTGTTGTTACGATTTGTAAGGCGTCCGACAATATAATAATGTGCTTTTCAAGGTGTTAATATGGCATACAGAGTGGTAAGATGTCCTAAATTGTTGTACGATGTTCAAAGGACTCGTACGAATTCATTAGATTTATTATGAAATTTTATGTTTATAAACGGTATTGTAAGGTATTGTTATAACTTGTAAGGAGTCCTACATTTTAATATCGTGTTTTTCAAGGTGTTAATATGGCATACATTGTCGTAAGTTGTCCTAAATTGTAGTACGATATTCAAAGGACTCGGACGAATTCATTAGGTTTATTATGGAGTTTTAAGTTTATATACGGTTTTGTAAGGTGTTGTTACTATTTATAAGGCGTCCTACAATATAATAATGTGTTTTTCAAGGTGTTAATATGGCATACAGAGTGGTAAGATGTCCTAAATTGTTGTACGATGTTCAAAGGACTCGTACGAATTCATTAGATTTATTATGAAGTTTTATGTTTATAAACGGTATTGTAAGGTATTGTTATAACTTGTAAGAAGTCCTACATTTTAATATCGTGTTTTTCAAGGTGTTAATATGGCATACATTGTCGTAAGTTGTCCTAAATTGTAGTACGATATTCAAAGGACTCGGACGAATTCATTAGGTTTATTATGGAGTTTTAAGTTTATATACGGTTTTGTAAGGTGTTGTTACTATTTATAAGGCGTCCTACAATATAATAATGTGTTTTTCAAGGTGTTAATATGGGATACAGAGTTGTAAGATGTCATAAATTGTTGTACGATGTTCAAAGGACTCGTACGAATTCATTAGATTTATTATGAAGTTTTATGTTTATAAACGGTATTGTAAGGTATTGTTATAACTTGTAAGAAGTCCTACATTTTAATATCGTGTTTTTCAAGGTGTTAATATGGGATACATTGTCGTAAGTTGTCCTAAATTATAGTACGATATTCAAAGGACTCGGACGAATTCATTAGGTTTATTATGGAGTTTTAAGTTTATATACGGTTTTGTAAGGTGTTGTTACTATTTATAAGGCGTCCTACAATATAATAATGTGTTTTTCAAGGTGTTAATATGGGATATAGAGTTGTAAGATGTCATAAATTGTCGTACGATGTTCAAAGGACTCGTACGAATTCATTAGATTTATTATGAAGTTTTACGTTTATATACGGTATTATAAGGTGTTGTTATGATTTGTAAGGCGTCCTACAATATAATAATGTGCTTTTCAAGGTGTTAATATGGCATACAGAGTCGTAAGATGTCCTAAATTGTCGTATGATGTTCAAAGGATTCGAACGAATTCATTAGGTTTATTATGGAGTTTTATGTTTATATACGGTATTATAAGGTGTTGTTATAATTTGTAAGGCGTCCTACAATATAATAACGTGCTTTTCAAGGTGTTAATATGGCATACAGAGTCGTAAGATGTTCTAAATTGTCGTATGATGTTCAAAGGATTCGAACGAATTCATTAGGTTTATTATGGAGTTTTAAGATTATATACGGTATTATAAGGTGTTGTTATTATTTGTAAGGCGTCCTACAATATAATATCGTGTTTTTCAAGGTGTTAATATGGCATACAGTGTCGTAAGTTGTCCTAAATTGTCGTACGATGTTCAAAGGACTCGGACAAATTCATTAGGTTTATTATGGAGTTTTAAGTTTATATACGATATTGTAAGGTGATGTTACGATTTGTAAGGCGTCCTACAATATAATATCATGTTTTTAAGGTGTTAATATGGCATACAGTGTCGTAAGATGTCCTAAATTGTCGTACGATGTTCAAAGGAGTCGGACGAATTCATTAGGTTTATTATGGAGTTTTAAGTTTATATACGATATTGTAAGGTGATGTTATGACTTGTAAGGCGTCCTACAATAGAATATCGTGTTTTTCAAGGTGTTAATATGACATACAGTGTCGTAAGTTGCCCTAAATTGCCGTATGATGTTCAAAGGACTCGGACGAATTTATTAGGTTTATTATGGAGTTTTAAGTTTATATACGGAATTGTAAGGTGTTGTTTCGATTTGTAAGGCGTCCTACAATATAATAATGTGCTTTTCAAGGTGTTAATATGGCATACAGAGTGGTAAGATGTCCTAAATTGTTGTACGATGTTCAAAGGACTCGTACGAATTCATTAGATTTATTATGAAGTTTATGTTTATAAACGGTATTGTAAGGTATTGTTATAACTTGTAAGGAGTCCTACATTTTAATATCGTGTTTTTCAAGGTGTTAATATGGCATACATTGTCGTAAGTTGTCCTAAATTGTAGTACGATATTCAAAGGACTCGGACGAATTCATTAGGTTTATTATGAAGTTTTAAGTTTATATACGGTTTTGTAAGGTGTTGTTACTATTTATAAGGCGTCCTACAATATAATAATGTGTTTTTCAAGGTGTTAATATGGGATACAGAGTTGTAAGATGTCATAAATTGTCGTACGATGTTCAAAGGACTCGTACGAATTCATTAGATTTATTATGAAGTTTTATGTTTATAAACGGTATTGTAAGGTATTGTTATAACTTGTAAGGAGTCCTACATTTTAATATCGTGTTTTTCAAGGTGTTAATATGGCATACATTGTCGTAAGTTGTCCTAAATTGTAGTACGATATTCAAAGGACTCGGACGGATTCGTTAGGTTTATTATGGAGTTTTAAGTTTATATACGGTTTTGTAAGGTGTTGTTACTATTTATAAGGCGTCCTACAATATAATAATGTGTTTTTCAAGGTGTTAATATGGCATACAGAGTGGTAAGATGTCCTAAATTGTTGTACGATGTTCAAAGGACTCGTACGAATTCATTAGATTTATTATGAAGTTTTATGTTTATAAACGGTATTGTAAGGTATTGTTATAACTTGTAAGAAGTCCTACATTTTAATATCGTGTTTTTCAAGGTGTTAATATGGCATACATTGTCGTAAGTTGTCCTAAATTGTAGTACGATATTCAAAGGACTCGGACGAATTCATTAGGTTTATTATGGAGTTTTAAGTTTATATACGGTTTTGTAAGGTGTTGTTACTATTTATAAGGCGTCCTACAATATAATAATGTGTTTTTCAAGGTGTTAAAATGGGATACAGAGTTGTAAGATGTCATAAATTGTCGTACGATGTTCAAAGGACTCGTACGAATTCATTAGATTTATTATGAAGTTTTACGTTTATATACGGTATTATAAGGTGTTGTTATGATTTGTAAGGCGTCCTACAATATAATAATGTGCTTTTCAAGGTGTTAATATGGCATACAGAGTCGTAAGATGTCCTAAATTGTCGTATGATGTTCAAAGGATTCGAACGAATTCATTAGGTTTATTATGAAGTTTTAAGTTTATATACGGTATTATAAGGTGTTGTTATGATTTCTAAGGCGTCCTACAATATAATAACGTGCTTTTCAAGGTGTTAATATGGCATACAGAGTCGTAAGATGTTCTAAATTGTCGTATGATGTTCAAAGGATTCGAACGAATTCATTAGGTTTATTATGGAGTTTTAAGATTATATACGGTATTATAAGGTGTTGTTATTATTTGTAAGGCGTCCTACAATATACTATCGTGTTTTTCAAGGTGTTAATATGGCATACAATGTCGTAAGTTGTCCTAAATTGTCGTACGATGTTCAAAGGACTCGGACAAATTCATTAGGTTTATTATGGAGTTTTAAGTTTATATACGATATTGTAAGGTGATGTTACGATTTGTAAGGCGTCCTACAATATAATATCATGTTTTTAAGGTGTTAATATGGCATACAGTGTCGTAAGATGTCCTAAATTGTCGTACGATGTTCAAAGGAGTCGGACGAATTCATTAGGTTTATTATGGAGTTTTAAGTTTATATACGATATTGTAAGGTGATGTTATGACTTGTAAGGCGTCCTACAATAGAATATCGTGTTTTTCAAGGTGTTAATATGACATACAGTGTCGTAAGTTGCCCTAAATTGCCGTATGATGTTCAAAGGACTCGGACGAATTTATTAGGTTTATTATGGAGTTTTAAGTTTATATACGGAATTGTAAGGTGTTGTTTCGATTTGTAAGGCGTCCTACAATATAATAATGTGCTTTTCAAGGTGTTAATATGGCATACAGAGTGGTAAGATGTCCTAAATTGTTGTACGATGTTCAAAGGACTCGTACGAATTCATTAGATTTATTATGAAGTTTATGTTTATAAACGGTATTGTAAGGTATTGTTATAACTTGTAAGGAGTCCTACATTTTAATATCGTGTTTTTCAAGGTGTTAATATGGCATACATTGTCGTAAGTTGTCCTAAATTGTAGTACGATGTTCAAAGGACTCGGACGAATTCATTAGGTTTATTATGAAGTTTTAAGTTTATATACGGTTTTGTAAGGTGTTGTTACTATTTATAAGGCGTCCTACAATATAATAATGTGTTTTTCAAGGTGTTAATATGGGATACAGAGTTGTAAGATGTCATAAATTGTCGTACGATGTTCAAAGGACTCGTACGAATTCATTAGATTTATTATGAAGTTTTATGTTTATAAACGGTATTGTAAGGTATTGTTATAACTTGTAAGGAGTCCTACATTTTAATATCGTGTTTTTCAAGGTGTTAATATGGCATACATTGTCGTAAGTTGTCCTAAATTGTAGTACGATATTCAAAGGACTCGGACGGATTCGTTAGGTTTATTATGGAGTTTTAAGTTTATATACGGTTTTGTAAGGTGTTGTTACTATTTATAAGGCGTCCTACAATATAATAATGTGTTTTTCAAGGTGTTAATATGGCATACAGAGTGGTAAGATGTCCTAAATTGTTGTACGATGTTCAAAGGACTCGTACGAATTCATTAGATTTATTATGAAGTTTTATGTTTATAAACGGTATTGTAAGGTATTGTTATAACTTGTAAGGAGTCCTACATTTTAATATCGTGTTTTTCAAGGTGTTAATATGGCATACATTGTCGTAAGTTGTCCTAAATTGTAGTACGATATTCAAAGGACTCGGACGAATTCATTAGGTTTATTATGGAGTTTTAAGTTTATATACGGAATTGTAAGGTGTTGTTACGATTTGTAAGGCGTCCTACAATATAATAATGTGCTTTTCAAGGTGTTAATATGGCATACAGAGTGGTAAGATGTCCTAAATTGTTGTACGATGTTCAAAGGACTCGTACGAATTCATTAGATTTATTATGAAGTTTTATGTTTATAAACGGTATTGTAAGGTATTGTTATAACTTGTAAGAAGTCCTACATTTTAATATCGTGTTTTTCAAGGTGTTAATATGGCATACATTGTCGTAAGTTGTCCTAAATTGTAGTACGATATTCAAAGGACTCGGACGAATTCATTAGGTTTATTATGGAGTTTTAAGTTTATATACGGTTTTGTAAGGTGTTGTTACTATTTATAAGGCGTCCTACAATATAATAATGTGTTTTTCAAGGTGTTAATATGGGATACAGAGTTGTAAGATGTCATAAATTGTCGTACGATGTTCAAAGGACTCGTACGAATTTATTAGATTTATTATGAAGTTTTACGTTTATATACGGTATTATAAGGTGTTGTTATGATTTGTAAGGCGTCCTACAATATAATAATGTGCTTTTCAAGGTGTTAATATGGCATACAGAGTCGTAAGATGTCCTAAATTGTCGTATGATGTTCAAAGGATTCGAACGAATTCATTAGGTTTATTATGGAGTTTTAAGTTTATATACGGTATTATAAGGTGTTGTTATGATTTCTAAGGCGTCCTACAATATAATAACGTGCTTTTCAAGGTGTTAATATGGCATACAGAGTCGTAAGATGTTCTAAATTGTCGTATGATGTTCAAAGGATTCGAACGAATTCATTAGGTTTATTATGGAGTTTTAAGATTATATACGGTATTATAAGGTGTTGTTATTATTTGTAAGGCGTCCTACAATATACTATCGTGTTTTTCAAGGTGTTAATATGGCATACAATGTCGTAAGTTGTCCTAAATTGTCGTACGATGTTCAAAGGACTCGGACAAATTCATTAGGTTTATTATGGAGTTTTAAGTTTATATACGATATTGTAAGGTGATGTTACGATTTGTAAGGCGTCCTACAATATAATATCATGTTTTTAAGGTGTTAATATGGCATACAGTGTCGTAAGATGTCCTAAATTGTCGTACGATGTTCAAAGGACTCGGACGAATTCATTAGGTTTATTATGGAGTTTTAAGTTTATATACGATATTGTAAGGTGATGTTATGACTTGTAAGGCGTCCTACAATATAATATCGTGTTTTTCAAGGTGTTAATATGGCATACAGTGTCGTAAGTTGCCCTAAATTGCCGTATGATGTTCAAAGGACTCGGACGAATTTATTAGGTTTATTATGGAGTTTTAAGTTTATATACGGAATTGTAAGGTGTTGTTACGATTTGTAAGGCGTCCTACAATATAATAATGTGCTTTTCAAGGTGTTAATATGGCATACAGAGTGGTAAGATGTCCTAAATTGTTGTACGATGTTCAAAGGACTCGTACGAATTCATTAGATTTATTATGAAGTTTTATGTTTATAAACGGTATTGTAAGGTATTGTTATAACTTGTAAGGAGTCCTACATTTTAATATCGTGTTTTTCAAGGTGTTAATATGGCATACATTGTCGTAAGTTGTCCTAAATTGTAGTACGATATTCAAAGGACTCGGACGAATTCATTAGGTTTATTATGGAGTTTTAAGTTTATATACGGAATTGTAAGGTGTTGTTACGATTTGTAAGGCGTCCTACAATATAATAATGTGCTTTTCAAGGTGTTAATATGGCATACAGAGTGGTAAGATGTCCTAAATTGTTGTACGATGTTCAAAGGACTCGTACGAATTCATTAGATTTATTATGAAGTTTTATGTTTATAAACGGTATTGTAAGGTATTGTTATAACTTGTAAGAAGTCCTACATTTTAATATCGTGTTTTTCAAGGTGTTAATATGGCATACATTGTCGTAAGTTGTCCTAAATTGTAGTACGATATTCAAAGGACTCGGACGAATTCATTAGGTTTATTATGGAGTTTTAAGTTTATATACGGTTTTGTAAGGTGTTGTTACTATTTATAAGGCGTCCTACAATATAATAATGTGTTTTTCAAGGTGTTAATATGGGATACAGAGTTGTAAGATGTCATAAATTGTCGTACGATGTTCAAAGGACTCGTACGAATTCATTAGATTTATTATGAAGTTTTACGTTTATATACGGTATTATAAGGTGTTGTTATGATTTGTAAGGCGTCCTACAATATAATAATGTGCTTTTCAAGGTGTTAATATGGCATACAGAGTCGTAAGATGTCCTAAATTGTCGTATGATGTTCAAAGGATTCGAACGAATTCATTAGGTTTATTATGGAGTTTTAAGTTTATATACGGTATTATAAGGTGTTGTTATGATTTCTAAGGCGTCCTACAATATAATAACGTGCTTTTCAAGGTGTTAATATGGCATACAGAGTCGTAAGATGTTCTAAATTGTCGTATGATGTTCAAAGGATTCGAACGAATTCATTAGGTTTATTATGGAGTTTTAAGATTATATACGGTATTATAAGGTGTTGTTATTATTTGTAAGGCGTCCTACAATATACTATCGTGTTTTTCAAGGTGTTAATATGGCATACAATGTCGTAAGTTGTCCTAAATTGTCGTACGATGTTCAAAGGACTCGGACAAATTCATTAGGTTTATTATGGAGTTTTAAGTTTATATACGATATTGTAAGGTGATGTTACGATTTGTAAGGCGTCCTACAATATAATATCATGTTTTTAAGGTGTTAATATGGCATACAGTGTCGTAAGATGTCCTAAATTGTCGTACGATGTTCAAAGGACTCGGACGAATTCATTAGGTTTATTATGGAGTTTTAAGTTTATATACGATATTGTAAGGTGATGTTATGACTTGTAAGGCGTCCTACAATATAATATCGTGTTTTTCAAGGTGTTAATATGGCATACAGTGTCGTAAGTTGCCCTAAATTGCCGTATGATGTTCAAAGGACTCGGACGAATTTATTAGGTTTATTATGGAGTTTTAAGTTTATATACGGAATTGTAAGGTGTTGTTACGATTTGTAAGGCGTCCTACAATATAATAATGTGCTTTTCAAGGTGTTAATATGGCATACAGAGTGGTAAGATGTCCTAAATTGTTGTACGATGTTCAAAGGACTCGTACGAATTCATTAGATTTATTATGAAGTTTTATGTTTATAAACGGTATTGTAAGGTATTGTTATAACTTGTAAGGAGTCCTACATTTTAATATCGTGTTTTTCAAGGTGTTAATATGGCATACATTGTCGTAAGTTGTCCTAAATTGTAGTACGATATTCAAAGGCCTCGGACGAATTCATTAGGTTTATTATGGAGTTTTAAGTTTATATAAGGTTTTGTAAGGTGTTGTTACTATTTATAAGGCGTCCTACAATATAATAATGTGTTTTTCAAGGTGTTAATATGGCATACAGAGTGGTAAGATGTCCTAAATTGTTGTACGATGTTCAAAGGACTCGTACGAATTCATTAGATTTATTATGAAGTTTTATGTTTATAAACGGTATTGTAAGGTATTGTTATAACTTGTAAGAAGTCCTACATTTTAATATCGTGTTTTTCAAGGTGTTAATATGGCATACATTGTCGTAAGTTGTCCTAAATTGTAGTACGATATTCAAAGGACTCGGACGAATTCATTAGGTTTATTATGGAGTTTTAAGTTTATATACGGTTTTGTAAGGTGTTGTTACTATTTATAAGGCGTCCTACAATATAATAATGTGTTTTTCAAGGTGTTAATATGGCATACAGAGTGGTAAGATGTCCTAAATTGTTGTACGATGTTCAAAGGACTCGTACGAATTCATTAGATTTATTATGAAGTTTTATGTTTATAAACGGTATTGTAAGGTATTGTTATAACTTGTAAGAAGTCCTACATTTTAATATCGTGTTTTTCAAGGTGTTAATATGGCATACATTGTCGTAAGTTGTCCTAAATTGTAGTACGATATTCAAAGGACTCGGACGAATTCATTAGGTTTATTATGGAGTTTTAAGTTTATATACGGTTTTGTAAGGTGTTGTTACTATTTATAAGGCGTCCTACAATATAATAATGTGTTTTTCAAGGTGTTAATATGGGATACAGAGTTGTAAGATGTCATAAATTGTTGTACGATGTTCAAAGGACTCGTACGAATTCATTAGATTTATTATGAAGTTTTATGTTTATAAACGGTATTGTAAGGTATTGTTATAACTTGTAAGAAGTCCTACATTTTAATATCGTGTTTTTCAAGGTGTTAATATGGCATACATTGTCGTAAGTTGTCCTAAATTGTAGTACGATATTCAAAGGACTCGGACGAATTCATTAGGTTTATTATGGAGTTTTAAGTTTATATACGGTTTTGTAAGGTGTTGTTACTATTTATAAGGCGTCCTACAATATAATAATGTGTTTTTCAAGGTGTTAATATGGGATACAGAGTTGTAAGATGTCATAAATTGTCGTACGATGTTCAAAGGACTCGTACGAATTCATTAGATTTATTATGAAGTTTTACGTTTATATACGGTATTATAAGGTGTTGTTTTGATTTGTAAGGCGTCCTACAATATAATAATGTGCTTTTCAAGGTGTTAATATGGCATACAGAGTCGTAAGATGTCCTAAATTGTCGTATGATGTTCAAAGGATTCGAACGAATTCATTAGGTTTATTATGGAGTTTTAAGTTTATATACGGTATTATAAGGTGTTGTTATGATTTGTAAGGCGTCCTACAATATAATAACGTGCTTTTCAAGGTGTTAATATGGCATACAGAGTCGTAAGATGTTCTAAATTGTCGTATGATGTTCAACGGATTCGAACGAATTCATTAGGTTTATTATGGAGTTTTAAGATTAAATACGGTATTATAAGGTGTTGTTATTATTTGTAAGGCGTCCTACAATATAATATCGTGTTTTTCAAGGTGTTAATATGGCATACTGTGTCGTAAGTTGTCCTAAATTGTCGTACGATATTCAAAGGACTCGGACAAATTCATTAGGTTTATTATGGAGTTTTAAGTTTATATACGATATTGTAAGGTGATGTTACGATTTGTAAGGCGTCCTACAATATAATATCATGTTTTTAAGGTGTTAATATGGCATACAGTGTCGTAAGATGTCCTAAATTGTCGTACGATGTTCAAAGGACTCGGACGAATTCATTAGGTTGATTATGGAGTTTTAAGTTTATATACGATATTGTAAGGTGATGTTATGACTTGTAAGGCGTCCTACAATATAATATCGTGTTTTTCAAGGTGTTAATATGGCATACAGTGTCGTAAGTTGCCCTAAATTGCCGTATGATGTTCAAAGGACTCGGACGAATTTATTAGGTTTATTATGGAGTTTTAAGTTTATATACGGAATTGTAAGGTGTTGTTACGATTTGTAAGGCGTCCTACAATATAATAATGTGCTTTTCAAGGTGTTAATATGGCATACAGAGTGGTAAGATGTCCTAAATTGTTGTACGATGTTCAAAGGACTCGTACGAATTCATTAGATTTATTATGAAGTTTTATGTTTATAAACGGTATTGTAAGGTATTGTTATAACTTGTAAGGAGTCCTACATTTTAATATCGTGTTTTTCAAGGTGTTAATATGGCATACATTGTCGTAAGTTGTCCTAAATTGTAGTACGATATTCAAAGGACTCGGACGAATTCATTAGGTTTATTATGGAGTTTTAAGTTTATATACGGTTTTGTAAGGTGTTGTTACTATTTATAAGGCGTCCTACAATATAATAATGTGTTTTTCAAGGTGTTAATATGGCATACAGAGTGGTAAGATGTCCTAAATTGTTGTACGATGTTCAAAGGACTCGTACGAATTCATTAGATTTATTATGAAGTTTTATGTTTATAAACGGTATTGTAAGGTATTGTTATAACTTGTAAGAAGTCCTACATTTTAATATCGTGTTTTTCAAGGTGTTAATATGGCATACATTGTCGTAAGTTGTCCTAAATTGTAGTACGATATTCAAAGGACTCGGACGAATTCATTAGGTTTATTATGGAGTTTTAAGTTTATATACGGTTTTGTAAGGTGTTGTTACTATTTATAAGGCGTCCTACAATATAATAATGTGTTTTTCAAGGTGTTAATATGGGATACAGAGTTGTAAGATGTCATAAATTGTTGTACGATGTTCAAAGGACTCGTACGAATTCATTAGATTTATTATGAAGTTTTATGTTTATAAACGGTATTGTAAGGTATTGTTATAACTTGTAAGAAGTCCTACATTTTAATATCGTGTTTTTCAAGGTGTTAATATGGCATACATTGTCGTAAGTTGTCCTAAATTGTAGTACGATATTCAAAGGACTCGGACGAATTCATTAGGTTTATTATGGAGTTTTAAGTTTATATACGGTTTTGTAAGGTGTTGTTACTATTTATAAGGCGTCCTACAATATAATAATGTGTTTTTCAAGGTGTTAATATGGCATACAGAGTGGTAAGATGTCCTAAATTGTTGTACGATGTTCAAAGGACTCGTACGAATTCATTAGATTTATTATGAAGTTTTATGTTTATAAACGGTATTGTAAGGTATTGTTATAACTTGTAAGAAGTCCTACATTTTAATATCGTGTTTTTCAAGGTGTTAATATGGCATACATTGTCGTAAGTTGTCCTAAATTGTAGTACGATATTCAAAGGACTCGGACGAATTCATTAGGTTTATTATGGAGTTTTAAGTTTATATACGGTTTTGTAAGGTGTTGTTACTATTTATAAGGCGTCCTACAATATAATAATGTGTTTTTCAAGGTGTTAATATGGGATACAGAGTTGTAAGATGTCATAAATTGTTGTACGATGTTCAAAGGACTCGTACGAATTCATTAGATTTATTATGAAGTTTTATGTTTATAAACGGTATTGTAAGGTATTGTTATAACTTGTAAGAAGTCCTACATTTTAATATCGTGTTTTTCAAGGTGTTAATATGGCATACATTGTCGTAAGTTGTCCTAAATTGTAGTACGATATTCAAAGGACTCGGACGAATTCATTAGGTTTATTATGGAGTTTTAAGTTTATATACGGTTTTGTAAGGTGTTGTTACTATTTATAAGGCGTCCTACAATATAATAATGTGTTTTTCAAGGTGTTAATATGGGATACAGAGTTGTAAGATGTCATAAATTGTCGTACGATGTTCAAAGGACTCGTACGAATTCATTAGATTTATTATGAAGTTTTACGTTTATATACGGTATTATAAGGTGTTGTTATGATTTGTAAGGCGTCCTACAATATAATAATGTGATTTTCAAGGTGTTAATATGGCATACAGAGTCGTAAGATGTCCTAAATTGTCGTATGATGTTCAAAGGATTCGAACGAATTCATTAGGTTTATTATGGAGTTTTAAGTTTATATACGGTATTATAAGGTGTTGTTATGATTTGTAAGGCGTCCTACAATATAATAACGTGCTTTTCAAGGTGTTAATATGGCATACAGAGTCGTAAGATGTTCTAAATTGTCGTATGATGTTCAAAGGATTCGAACGAATTCATTAGGTTTATTATGGAGTTTTAAGATTATATACGGTATTATAAGGTGTTGTTATTATTTGTAAGGCGTCCTACAATATAATATCGTGTTCTTCAAGGTGTTAATATGGCATACAGTGTCGTAAGTTGTCCTAAATTGTCGTACGATGTTCAAAGGACTCGGACAAATTCATTAGGTTTATTATGGAGTTTTAAGTTTATATACGATATTGTAAGGTGATGTTACGATTTGTAAGGCGTCCTACAATATAATATCATGTTTTTAAGGTGTTAATATGGCATACAGTGTCGTAAGATGTCCTAAATTGTCGTACGATGTTCAAAGGAGTCGGACGAATTCATTAGGTTTATTATGGAGTTTTAAGTTTATATACGATATTGTAAGGTGATGTTACGATTTGTAAGGCGTCCTACAATATAATATCATGTTTTTAAGGTGTTAATATGGCATACAGTGTCGTAAGATGTCCTAAATTGTCGTACGATGTTCAAAGGACTCGGACGAATTCATTAGGTTTATTATGGAGTTTTAAGTTTAAATACGATATTGTAAGGTGATGTTATGACTTGTAAGGCGTCCTACAATATAATATCGTGTTTTTCAAGGTGTTAATATGGCATACAGTGTCGTAAGTTGCCCTAAATTGCCGTATGATGTTCAAAGGACTCGGACGAATTTATTAGGTTTATTATGGAGTTTTAAGTTTATATACGGAATTGTAAGGTGTTGTTACGATTTGTAAGGCGTCCTACAATATAATAATGTGCTTTTCAAGGTGTTAATATGGCATACAGAGTGGTAAGATGTCCTAAATTGTTGTACGATGTTCAAAGGACTCGTACGAATTCATTAGATTTATTATGAAGTTTTATGTTTATAAACGGTATTGTAAGGTATTGTTATAACTTGTAAGGAGTCCTACATTTTAATATCGTGTTTTTCAAGGTGTTAATATGGCATACATTGTCGTAAGTTGTCCTAAATTGTATTACGATATTCAAAGGACTCGGACGAATTCATTAGGTTTATTATGGAGTTTTAAGTTTATATACGGTTTTGTAAGGTGTTGTTACTATTTATAAGGCGTCCTACAATATAATAATGTGTTTTTCAAGGTGTTAATATGGCATACAGAGTGGTAAGATGTCCTAAATTGTTGTACGATGTTCAAAGGACTCGTACGAATTCATTAGATTTATTATGAAGTTTTATGTTTATAAACGGTATTGTAAGGTATTGTTATAACTTGTAAGAAGTCCTACATTTTAATATCGTGTTTTTCAAGGTGTTAATATGGCATACATTGTCGTAAGTTGTCCTAAATTGTAGTACGATATTCAAAGGACTCGGACGAATTCATTAGGTTTATTATGGAGTTTTAAGTTTATATACGGTTTTGTAAGGTGTTGTTACTATTTATAAGGCGTCCTACAATATAATAATGTGTTTTTCAAGGTGTTAATATGGGATACAGAGTTGTAAGATGTCATAAATTGTTGTACGATGTTCAAAGGACTCGTACGAATTCATTAGATTTATTATGAAGTTTTATGTTTATAAACGGTATTGTAAGGTATTGTTATAACTTGTAAGAAGTCCTACATTTTAATATCGTGTTTTTCAAGGTGTTAATATGGCATACATTGTCGTAAGTTGTCTTAAATTGTAGTACGATATTCAAAGGACTCGGACGAATTCATTAGGTTTATTATGGAGTTTTAAGTTTATATACGGTTTTGTAAGGTGTTGTTACTATTTATAAGGCGTCCTACAATATAATAATGTGTTTTTCAAGGTGTTAATATGGGATACAGAGTTGTAAGATGTCATAAATTGTCGTACGATGTTCAAAGGACTCGTACGAATTCATTAGATTTATTATGAAGTTTTACGTTTATATACGGTATTATAAGGTGTTGTTATGATTTGTAAGGCGTCCTACAATATAATAATGTGCTTTTCAAGGTGTTAATATGGCATACAGAGTCGTAAGATGTCCTAAATTGTCGTATGATGTTCAAAGGATTCGAACGAATTCATTAGGTTTATTATGGAGTTTTAAGTTTATATACGGTATTATAAGGTGTTGTTATGATTTGTAAGGCGTCCTACAATATAATAACGTGCTTTTCAAGGTGTTAATATGGCATACAGAGTCGTAAGATGTTCTAAATTGTCGTATGATGTTCAAAGGATTCGAACGAATTCATTAGGTTTATTATGGAGTTTTAAGATTATATACGGTATTATAAGGTGTTGTTATTATTTGTAAGGCATCCTACAATATAATATCGTGTTCTTCAAGGTGTTAATATGGCATACAGTGTCGTAAGTTGTCCTAAATTGTCGTACGATGTTCAAAGGACTCGGACAAATTCATTAGGTTTATTATGGAGTTTTAAGTTTATATACGATATTGTAAGGTGATGTTACGATTTGTAAGGCGTCCTACAATATAATATCATGTTTTTAAGGTGTTAATATGGCATACAGTGTCGTAAGATGTCCTAAATTGTCGTACGATGTTCAAAGGAGTCGGACGAATTCATTAGGTTTATTATGGAGTTTTAAGTTTATATACGATATTGTAAGGTGATGTTATGACTTGTAAGGCGTCCTACAATAGAATATCGTGTTTTTCAAGGTGTTAATATGACATACAGTGTCGTAAGTTGCCCTAAATTGCCGTATGATGTTCAAAGGACTCGGACGAATTTATTAGGTTTATTATGGAGTTTTAAGTTTATATACGGAATTGTAAGGTGTTGTTACGATTTGTAAGGCGTCCTACAATATAATAATGTGCTTTTCAAGGTGTTAATATGGCATACAGAGTGGTAAGATGTCCTAAATTGTTGTACGATGTTCAAAGGACTCGTACGAATTCATTAGATTTATTATGAAGTTTTATGTTTATAAACGGTATTGTAAGGTATTGTTATAACTTGTAAGGAGTCCTACATTTTAATATCGTGTTTTTCAAGGTGTTAATATGGCATACATTGTCGTAAGTTGTCCTAAATTGTAGTACGATATTCAAAGGACTCGGACGAATTCATTAGGTTTATTATGGAGTTTTAAGTTTATATACGGAATTGTAAGGTGTTGTTACGATTTGTAAGGCGTCCTACAATATAATAATGTGATTTTCAACGTGTTAATATGGCATACAGAGTGGTAAGATGTCCTAAATTGTTGTACGATGTTAAAAGGACTCGTACGAATTCATTAGATTTATTATGAAGTTTTATGTTTATAAACGGTATTGTAAGGTATTGTTATAACTTGTAAGGAGTCCTACATTTTAATATCGTGTTTTTCAAGGTGTTAATATGGCATACATTGTCGTAAGTTGTCCTAAATTGTAGTACGATATTCAAAGGACTCGGACGAATTCATTAGGTTTATTATGGAGTTTTAAGTTTATATACGGTTTTGTAAGGTGTTGTTACTATTTATAAGGCGTCCTACAATATAATAATGTGTTTTTCAAGGTGTTAATATGGGATACAGAGTTGTAAGATGTCATAAATTGTCGTATGATGTTCAAAGGATTCGAACGAATTCATTAGGTTTATTATGGAGTTTTAAGTTTATATACGGTATTATAAGGTGTTGTTATGATTTGTAAGGCGTCCTACAATATAATAACGTGCTTTTCAAGGTGTTAATATGGCATACAGAGTCGTAAGATGTTCTAAATTGTCGTATGATGTTCAAAGGATTCGAACGAATTCATTAGGTTTATTATGGAGTTTTAAGTTTATATACGGTATTATAAGGTGTTGTTATGATTTGTAAGGCGTCCTACAATATAATAACGTGCTTTTCAAGGTGTTAATATGGCATACAGAGTCGTAAGATGTTCTAAATTGTCGTATGATGTTCAAAGGATTCGAACGAATTCATTAGGTTTATTATGGAGTTTTAAGATTATATACGGTATTATAAGGTGTTGTTATTATTTGTAAGGCGTCCTACAATATAATATCGTGTTTTTCAAGGTGTTAATATGGCATACAGTGTCGTAAGTTGTCCTAAATTGTCGTACGATGTTCAAAGGACTCGGACAAATTCATTAGGTTTATTATGGAGTTTTAAGTTTATATACGATATTGTAAGGTGATGTTACGATTTGTAAGGCGTCCTACAATATAATATCATGTTTTTAAGGTGTTAATATGGCATACAGTGTCGTAAGATGTCCTAAATTGTCGTACGATGTTCAAAGGAGTCGGACGAATTCATTAGGTTTATTATGGAGTTTTAAGTTTATATACGATATTGTAAGGTGATGTTATGACTTGTAAGGCGTCCTACAATAGAATATCGTGTTTTTCAAGGTGTTAATATGACATACAGTGTCGTAAGTTGCCCTAAATTGCCGTATGATGTTCAAAGGACTCGGACGAATTTATTAGGTTTATTATGGAGTTTTAAGTTTATATACGGAATTGTAAGGTGTTGTTACGATTTGTAAGGCGTCCTACAATATAATAATGTGCTTTTCAAGGTGTTAATATGGCATACAGAGTGGTAAGATGTCCTAAATTGTTGTACGATGTTCAAAGGACTCGTACGAATTCATTAGATTTATTATGAAGTTTTATGTTTATAAACGGTATTGTAAGGTATTGTTATAACTTGTAAGGAGTCCTACATTTTAATATCGTGTTTTTCAAGGTGTTAATAAGGCATACATTGTCGTAAGTTGTCCTAAATTGTAGTACGATATTCAAAGGACTCGGACGAATTCATTAGGTTTATTATGGAGTTTTAAGTTTATATACGGAATTGTAAGGTGTTGTTACGATTTGTAAGGCGTCCTACAATATAATAATGTGATTTTCAAGGTGTTAATATGGCATACAGAGTGGTAAGATGTCCTAAATTGTTGTACGATGTTCAAAGGACTCGTACGAATTCATTAGATTTATTATGAAGTTTTATGTTTATAAACGGTATTGTAAGGTATTGTTATAACTTGTAAGGAGTCCTACATTTTAATATCGTGTTTTTCAAGGTGTTAATATGGCATACATTGTCGTAAGTTGTCCTAAATTGTAGTACGATATTCAAAGGACTCGGACGAATTCATTAGGTTTATTATGGAGTTTTAAGTTTATATACGGTTTTGTAAGGTGTTGTTACTATTTATAAGGCGTCCTACAATATAATAATGTGTTTTTCAAGGTGTTAATATGGGATACAGAGTTGTAAGATGTCATAAATTGTCGTATGATGTTCAAAGGATTCGAACGAATTCATTAGGTTTATTATGGAGTTTTAAGTTTATATACGGTATTATAAGGTGTTGTTATGATTTGTAAGGCGTCCTACAATATAATAACGTGCTTTTCAAGGTGTTAATATGGCATACAGAGTCGTAAGATGTTCTAAATTGTCGTATGATGTTCAAAGGATTCGAACGAATTCATTAGGTTTATTATGGAGTTTTAAGTTTATATACGGTATTATAAGGTGTTGTTATGATTTGTAAGGCGTCCTACAATATAATAACGTGCTTTTCAAGGTGTTAATATGGCATACAGAGTCGTAAGATGTTCTAAATTGTCGTATGATGTTCAAAGGATTCGAACGAATTCATTAGGTTTATTATGGAGTTTTAAGATTATATACGGTATTATAAGGTGTTGTTATTATTTGTAAGGCGTCCTACAATATAATATCGTGTTTTTCAAGGTGTTAATATGGCATACAGTGTCGTAAGTTGTCCTAAATTGTCGTACGATGTTCAAAGGACTCGGACAAATTCATTAGGTTTATTATGGAGTTTTAAGTTTATATACGATATTGTAAGGTGATGTTACGATTTGTAAGGCGTCCTACAATATAATATCATGTTTTTAAGGTGTTAATATGGCATACAGTGTCGTAAGATGTCCTAAATTGTCGTACGATGTTCAAAGGAGTCGGACGAATTCATTAGGTTTATTATGGAGTTTTAAGTTTATATACGATATTGTAAGGTGATGTTATGACTTGTAAGGCGTCCTACAATAGAATATCGTGTTTTTCAAGGTGTTAATATGACATACAGTGTCGTAAGTTGCCCTAAATTGCCGTATGATGTTCAAAGGACTCGGACGAATTTATTAGGTTTATTATGGAGTTTTAAGTTTATATACGGAATTGTAAGGTGTTGTTACGATTTGTAAGGCGTCCTACAATATAATAATGTGCTTTTCAAGGTGTTAATATGGCATACAGAGTGGTAAGATGTCCTAAATTGTTGTACGATGTTCAAAGGACTCGTACGAATTCATTAGATTTATTATGAAGTTTTATGTTTATAAACGGTATTGTAAGGTATTGTTATAACTTGTAAGGAGTCCTACATTTTAATATCGTGTTTTTCAAGGTGTTAATATGGCATACATTGTCGTAAGTTGTCCTAAATTGTAGTACGATATTCAAAGGACTCGGACGAATTCATTAGGTTTATTATGGAGTTTTAAGTTTATATACGGAATTGTAAGGTGTTGTTACGATTTGTAAGGCGTCCTACAATATAATAATGTGCTTTTCAAGGTGTTAATATGGCATACAGAGTGGTAAGATGTCCTAAATTGTTGTACGATGTTCAAAGGACTCGTACGAATTCATTAGATTTATTATGAAGTTTTATGTTTATAAACGGTATTGTAAGGTATTGTTATAACTTGTAAGGAGTCCTACATTTTAATATCGTGTTTTTCAAGGTGTTAATATGGCATACATTTTCGTAAGTTGTCCTAAATTGTAGTACGATATTCAAAGGACTCGGACGAATTCATTAGGTTTATTATGGAGTTTTAAGTTTATATACGGTTTTGTAAGGTGTTGTTACTATTTATAAGGCGTCCTACAATATAATAATGTGTTTTTCAAGGTGTTAATATGGGATACAGAGTTGTAAGATGTCATAAATTGTCGTACGATGTTCAAAGGACTCGTACGAATTCATTAGATTTATTATGAAGTTTTACGTTTATATACGGTATTATAAGGTGTTGTTATGATTTGTAAGGCGTCCTACAATATAATAATGTGCTTTTCAAGGTGTTAATATGGCATACAGAGTCGTAAGATGTCCTAAATTGTCGTATGATGTTCAAACGATTCGAACGAATTCATTAGGTTTATTATGGAGTTTTAAGTTTATATACGGTATTATAAGGTGTTGTTATGATTTGTAAGGCGTCCTACAATATAATAACGTGCTTTTCAAGGTGTTAATATGGCATACAGAGTCGTAAGATGTTCTAAATTGTCGTTTGATGTTCAAAGGATTCGAACGAATTCATTAGGTTTATTATGGAGTTTTAAGATTATATACGGTATTATAAGGTGTTGTTATTATTTGTAAGGCGTCCTACAATATAATATCGTGTTTTTCAAGGTGTTAATATGGCATACAGTGTCGTAAGTTGTCCTAAATTGTCGTACGATGTTCAAAGGACTCGGACAAATTCATTAGGTTTATTATGGAGTTTTAAGTTTATATACGATATTGTAAGGTGATGTTACGATTTGTAAGGCGTCCTACAATATAATATCATGTTTTTAAGGTGTTAATATGGCATATAGTGTCGTAAGATGTCCTAAATTGTCGTACGATGTTCAAAGGAGTCGGACGAATTCATTAGGTTTATTATGGAGTTTTAAGTTTATATACGATATTGTAAGGTGATGTTATGACTTGTAAGGCGTCCTACAATAGAATATCGTGTTTTTCAAGGTGTTAATATGACATACAGTGTCGTAAGTTGCCCTAAATTGCCGTATGATGTTCAAAGGACTCGGACGAATTTATTAGGTTTATTATGGAGTTTTAAGTTTATATACGGAATTGTAAGGTGTTGTTACGATTTGTAAGGCGTCCTACAATATAATAATGTGCTTTTCAAGGTGTTAATATGGCATACAGAGTGGTAAGATGTCCTAAATTGTTGTACGATGTTCAAAGGACTCGTACGAATTCATTAGATTTATTATGAAGTTTTATGTTTATAAACGGTATTGTAAGGTATTGTTATAACTTGTAAGGAGTCCTACATTTTAATATCGTGTTTTTCAAGGTGTTAATAAGGCATACATTGTCGTAAGTTGTCCTAAATTGTAGTACGATATTCAAAGGACTCGGACGAATTCATTAGGTTTATTATGGAGTTTTAAGTTTATATACGGAATTGTAAGGTGTTGTTACGATTTGTAAGGCGTCCTACAATATAATAATGTGATTTTCAAGGTGTTAATATGGCATACAGAGTGGTAAGATGTCCTAAATTGTTGTACGATGTTCAAAGGACTCGTACGAATTCATTAGATTTATTATGAAGTTTTATGTTTATAAACGGTATTGTAAGGTATTGTTATAACTTGTAAGGAGTCCTACATTTTAATATCGTGTTTTTCAAGGTGTTAATATGGCATACATTGTCGTAAGTTGTCCTAAATTGTAGTACGATATTCAAAGGACTCGGACGAATTCATTAGGTTTATTATGGAGTTTTAAGTTTATATACGGTTTTGTAAGGTGTTGTTACTATTTATAAGGCGTCCTACAATATAATAATGTGTTTTTCAAGGTGTTAATATGGGATACAGAGTTGTAAGATGTCATAAATTGTCGTACGATGTTCAAAGGACTCGTACGAATTCATTAGATTTATTATGAAGTTTTACGTTTATATACGGTATTATAAGGTGTTGTTATGATTTGTAAGGCGTCCTACAATATAATAATGTGCTTTTCAAGGTGTTAATATGGCATACAGAGTCGTAAGATGTCCTAAATTGTCGTATGATGTTCAAACGATTCGAACGAATTCATTAGGTTTATTATGGAGTTTTAAGTTTATATACGGTATTATAAGGTGTTGTTATGATTTGTAAGGCGTCCTACAATATAATAACGTGCTTTTCAAGGTGTTAATATGGCATACAGAGTCGTAAGATGTTCTAAATTGTCGTTTGATGTTCAAAGGATTCGAACGAATTCATTAGGTTTATTATGGAGTTTTAAGATTATATACGGTATTATAAGGTGTTATTATTATTTGTAAGGCGTCCTACAATATAATATCGTGTTTTTCAAGGTGTTAATATGGCATACAGTGTCGTAAGTTGTCCTAAATTGTCGTACGATGTTCAAAGGACTCGGACAAATTCATTAGGTTTATTATGGAGTTTTAAGTTTATATACGATATTGTAAGGTGATGTTACGATTTGTAAGGCGTCCTACAATATAATATCATGTTTTTAAGGTGTTAATATGGCATACAGTGTCGTAAGATGTCCTAAATTGTCGTAAGACGTTCAAAGGACTCGGACGAATTCATTAGGTTTATTATGTAGTTTTAAGTTTATATACGATATTGTAAGGTGATGTTATGACTTGTAAGGCGTCCTACAATATAATATCGTGTTTTTCAAGGTCTTAATATGGCATACAGTGTCGTAAGTTGCCCTAAATTGCCGTATGATGTTCAAAGGACTCGGACGAAGTTATCAGGTTTATTATGGAGTTTTAAGTTTATATACGGAATTGTAAGGTGTTGTTACGATTTGTAAGGCGTCCTACAATATAATAATGTGCTTTTCAAGGTGTTAATATGGCATACAGAGTGGTAAGATGTCCTAAATTGTTGTACGATGTTCAAAGGACTCGTACGAATTCATTAGATTTATTATGAAGTTTTATGTTTATAAACGGTATTGTAAGGTATTGTTATAACTTGTAAGGAGTCCTACATTTTAATATCGTGTTTTTCAAGGTGTTAATATGGCATACATTGTCGTAAGTTGTCCTAAATTGTAGTACGATATTCAAAGGACTCGGACGAATTCATTAGGTTTATTATGGAGTTTTAAGTTTATATACGGAATTGTAAGGTGTTGTTACGATTTGTAAGGCGTCCTACAATATAATAATGTGCTTTTCAAGGTGTTAATATGGCATACAGAGTGGTAAGATGTCCTAAATTGTTGTACGATGTTCAAAGGACTCGTACGAATTCATTAGATTTATTATGAAGTTTTATGTTTATAAACGGTATTGTAAGGTATTGTTATAACTTGTAAGGAGTCCTACATTTTAATATCGTGTTTTTCAAGGTGTTAATATGGCATACATTGTCGTAAGTTGTCCTAAATTGTAGTACGATATTCAAAGGACTCGGACGAATTCATTAGGTTTATTATGGAGTTTTAAGTTTATATACGGTTTTGTAAGGTGTTGTTACTATTTATAAGGCGTCCTACAATATAATAATGTGTTTTTCAAGGTGTTAATACGGGATACAGAGTTGTAAGATGTCATAAATTGTCGTACGATGTTCAAAGGACTCGTACGAATTCATTAGATTTATTATGAAGTTTTACGTTTATATACGGTATTATAAGGTTTTGTTATGATTTGTAAGGCGTCCTACAATATAATAATGTGCTTTTCAAGGTGTTAATATGGCTTACAGAGTCGTAAGATGTCCTAAATTGTCGTATGATGTTCAAACGATTCGAACGAATTCATTAGGTTTATTATGGAGTTTTAAGTTTATATACGGTATTATAAGGTGTTGTTATGATTTGTAAGGCGTCCTACAATATAATAACGTGCTTTTCAAGGTGTTAATATGGCATACAGAGTCGTAAGATGTTCTAAATTGTCGTTTGATGTTCAAAGGAATCGAACGAATTCATTAGGTTTATTATGGAGTTTTAAGATTATATACGGTATTATAAGGTGTTGTTATTATTTGTAAGGCGTCCTACAATATAATATCGTGTTTTTCAAGGTGTTAATATGGCATACAGTGTCGTAAGTTGTCCTAAATTGTCGTACGATGTTCAAAGGACTCGGACAAATTCATTAGGTTTATTATGGAGTTTTAAGTTTACATACGATATTGTAAGGTGATGTTACGATTTGTAAGGCGTCCTACAATATAATATCATGTTTTTAAGGTGTTAATATGGCATACAGTGTCGTAAGATGTCCTAAATTGTCGTACGATGTTCAAAGGAGTCGGACGAATTCATTAGGTTTATTATGGAGTTTTAAGTTTATATACGATATTGTAAGGTGATGTTATGACTTGTAAGGCGTCCTACAATAGAATATCGTGTTTTTCAAGGTGTTAATATGACATACAGTGTCGTAAGTTGCCCTAAATTGCCGTATGATGTTCAAAGGACTCGGACGAATTTATTAGGTTTATTATGTAGTTTTAAGTTTATATACGATATTGTAAGGTGATGTTATGACTTGTAAGGCGTCCTACAATAGAATATCGTGTTTTTCAAGGTGTTAATATGACATACAGTGTCGTAAGTTGCCCTAAATTGCCGTATGATGTTCAAAGGACTCGGACGAATTTATTAGGTTTATTATGTAGTTTTAAGTTTATATACGATATTGTAAGGTGATGTTATGACTTGTAAGGCGTCCTACAATATAATATCGTGTTTTTCAAGGTCTTAATATGGCATACAGTGTCGTAAGTTGCCCTAAATTGCCGTATGATGTTCAAAGGACTCGGACGAAGTTATCAGGTTTATTATGGAGTTTTAAGTTTATATACGGAATTGTAAGGTGTTGTTACGATTTGTAAGGCGTCCTACAATATAATAATGTGCTTTTCAAGGTGTTAATATGGCATACAGAGTGGTAAGATGTCCTAAATTGTTGTACGATGTTCAAAGGACTCGTACGAATTCATTAGATTTATTATGAAGTTTTATGTTTATAAACGGTATTGTAAGGTATTGTTATAACTTGTAAGGAGTCCTACATTTTAATATCGTGTTTTTCAAGGTGTTAATATGGCATACATTGTCGTAAGTTGTCCTAAATTGTAGTACGATATTCAAAGGACTCGGACGAATTCATTAGGTTTATTATGGAGTTTTAAGTTTATATACGGTTTTGTAAGGTGTTGTTACTATTTATAAGGCGTCCTACAATATAATAATGTGTTTTTCAAGGTGTTAATATGGGATACAGAGTTGTAAGATGTTATAAATTGTCGTACGATGTTCAAAGGACTCGTACGAATTCATTAGATTTATTATGAAGTTTTACGTTTATATACGGTATTATAAGGTTTTGTTATGATTTGTAAGGCGTCCTACAATATAATAATGTGCTTTTCAAGGTGTTAATATGGCTTACAGAGTCGTAAGATGTCCTAAATTGTCGTATGATGTTCAAACGATTCGAACGAATTCATTAGGTTTATTATGGAGTTTTAAGTTTATATACGGTATTATAAGGTGTTGTTATGATTTGTAAGGCGTCCTACAATATAATAACGTGCTTTTCAAGGTGTTAATATGGCATACAGAGTCGTAAGATGTTCTAAATTGTCGTTTGATGTTCAAAGGATTCGAACGAATTCATTAGGTTTATTATGGAGTTTTAAGATTATATACGGTATTATAAGGTGTTGTTATTATTTGTAAGGCGTCCTACAATATAATATCGTGTTTTTCAAGGTGTTAATATGGCATACAGTGTCGTAAGTTGTCCTAAATTGTCGTACGATGTTCAAAGGACTCGGACAAATTCATTAGGTTTATTATGGAGTTTTAAGTTTATATACGATATTGTAAGGTGATGTTACGATTTGTAAGGCGTCCTACAATATAATATCATGTTTTTAAGGTGTTAATATGGCATACAGTGTCGTAAGATGTCCTAAATTGTCGTACGATGTTCAAAGGAGTCGGACGAATTCATTAGGTTTATTATGGAGTTTTAAGTTTATATACGATATTGTAAGGTGATGTTATGACTTGTAAGGCGTCCTACAATAGAATATCGTGTTTTTCAAGGTGTTAATATGACATACAGTGTCGTAAGTTGCCCTAAATTGCCGTATGATGTTCAAAGGACTCGGACAAATTTATTAGGTTTATTATGTAGTTTTAAGTTTATATACGATATTGTAAGGTGATGTTATGACTTGTAAGGCGTCCTACAATATAATATCGTGTTTTTCAAGGTCTTAATATGGCATACAGTGTCGTAAGTTGCCCTAAATTGCCGTATGATGTTCAAAGGACTCGGACGAAGTTATCAGGTTTATTATGGAGTTTTAAGTTTATATACGGAATTGTAAGGTGTTGTTACGATTTGTAAGGCGTCCTACAATATAATAATGTGATTTTCAAGGTGTTAATATGGCATACAGAGTGGTAAGATGTCCTAAATTGTTGTACGATGTTCAAAGGACTCGTACGAATTCATTAGATTTATTATGAAGTTTTATGTTTATAAACGGTATTGTAAGGTATTGTTATAACTTGTAAGGAGTCCTACATTTTAATATCGTGTTTTTCAAGGTGTTAATATGGCATACATTGTCGTAAGTTGTCCTAAATTGTAGTACGATATTCAAAGGACTCGGACGAATTCATTAGGTTTATTATGGAGTTTTAAGTTTATATACGGAATTGTAAGGTGTTGTTACGATTTGTAAGGCGTACTACAATATAATAATGTGCTTTTCAAGGTGTTAATATGGCATACAGAGTGGTAAGATGTCCTAAATTGTTGTACGATGTTCAAAGGACTCGTACGAATTCATTAGATTTATTATGAAGTTTTATGTTTATAAACGGTATTGTAAGGTATTGTTATAACTTGTAAGGAGTCCTACATTTTAATATCGTGTTTTTCAAGGTGTTAATATGGCATACATTGTCGTAAGTTGTCCTAAATTGTAGTACGATATTCAAAGGACTCGGACGAATTCATTAGGTTTATTATGGAGTTTTAAGTTTATATACGGTTTTGTAAGGTGTTGTTACTATTTATAAGGCGTCCTACAATATAATAATGTGTTTTTCAAGGTGTTAATATGGGATACAGAGTTATAAGATGTCATAAATTGTCGTACGATGTTCAAAGGACTCGTACGAATTCATTAGATTTATTATGAAGTTTTACGTTTATATACGGTATTATAAGGTGTTGTTATGATTTGTAAGGCGTCCTACAATATAATAATGTGCTTTTCAAGGTGTTAATATGGCATACAGAGTCGTAAGATGTCCTAAATTGTCGTATGATGTTCAAACGATTCGAACGAATTCATTAGGTTTATTATGGAGTTTTAAGTTTATATACGGTATTATAAGGTGTTGTTATGATTTGTAAGGCGTCCTACAATATAATAACGTGCTTTTCAAGGTGTTAATATGGCATACAGAGTCGTAAGATGTTCTAAATTGCCGTTTGATGTTCAAAGGATTCGAACGAATTCATTAGGTTTATTATGGAGTTTTAAGATTATATACGGTATTATAAGGTGTTGTTATTATTTGTAAGGCGTCCTACAATATAATATCGTGTTTTTCAAGGTGTTAATATGGCATACAGTGTCGTAAGTTGTCCTAAATTGTCGTACGATGTTCAAAGGACTCGGACAAATTCATTAGGTTTATTATGGAGTTTTAAGTTTATATACGATATTGTAAGGTGATGTTACGATTTGTAAGGCGTCCTACAATATAATATCATGTTTTTAAGGTGTTAATATGGCATACAGTGTCGTAAGATGTCCTAAATTGTCGTACGATGTTCAAAGGAGTCGGACGAATTCATTAGGTTTATTATGGAGTTTTAAGTTTATATACGATATTGTAAGGTGATGTTATGACTTGTAAGGCGTCCTACAATAGAATATCGTGTTTTTCAAGGTGTTAATATGACATACAGTGTCGTAAGTTGCCCTAAATTGCCGTATGATGTTCAAAGGACTCGGACAAATTTATTAGGTTTATTATGTAGTTTTAAGTTTATATACGATATTGTAAGGTGATGTTATGACTTGTAAGGCGTCCTACAATATAATATCGTGTTTTTCAAGGTCTTAATATGGCATACAGTGTCGTAAGTTGCCCTAAATTGCCGTATGATGTTCAAAGGACTCGGACGAAGTTATCAGGTTTATTATGGAGTTTTAAGTTTATATACGGAATTGTAAGGTGTTGTTACGATTTGTAAGGCGTCCTACAATATAATAATGTGATTTTCAAGGTGTTAATATGGCATACAGAGTGGTAAGATGTCCTAAATTGTTGTACGATGTTCAAAGGACTCGTACGAATTCATTAGATTTATTATGAAGTTTTATGTTTATAAACGGTATTGTAAGGTATTGTTATAACTTGTAAGGAGTCCTACATTTTAATATCGTGTTTTTCAAGGTGTTAATATGGCATACATTGTCGTAAGTTGTCCTAAATTGTAGTACGATATTCAAAGGACTCGGACGAATTCATTAGGTTTATTATGGAGTTTTAAGTTTATATACGGAATTGTAAGGTGTTGTTACGATTTGTAAGGCGTACTACAATATAATAATGTGCTTTTCAAGGTGTTAATATGGCATACAGAGTGGTAAGATGTCCTAAATTGTTGTACGATGTTCAAAGGACTCGTACGAATTCATTAGATTTATTATGAAGTTTTATGTTTATAAACGGTATTGTAAGGTATTGTTATAACTTGTAAGGAGTCCTACATTTTAATATCGTGTTTTTCAAGGTGTTAATATGGCATACATTGTCGTAAGTTGTCCTAAATTGTAGTACGATATTCAAAGGACTCGGACGAATTCATTAGGTTTATTATGGAGTTTTAAGTTTATATACGGTTTTGTAAGGTGTTGTTACTATTTATAAGGCGTCCTACAATATAATAATGTGTTTTTCAAGGTGTTAATATGGGATACAGAGTTGTAAGATGTCATAAATTGTCGTACGATGTTCAAAGGACTCGTACGAATTCATTAGATTTATTATGAAGTTTTACGTTTATATACGGTATTATAAGGTGTTGTTATGATTTGTAAGGCGTCCAACAATATAATAATGTGCTTTTCAAGGTGTTAATATGGCATACAGAGTCGTAAGATGTCCTAAATTGTCGTATGATGTTCAAACGATTCGAACGAATTCATTAGGTTTATTATGGAGTTTTAAGTTTATATACGGTATTATAAGGTGTTGTTATGATTTGTAAGGCGTCCTACAATATAATAACGTGCTTTTCAAGGTGTTAATATGGCATACAGAGTCGTAAGATGTTCTAAATTGTCGTTTGATGTTCAAAGGATTCGAACGAATTCATTAGGTTTATTATGGAGTTTTAAGATTATATACGGTATTATAAGGTGTTATTATTATTTGTAAGGCGTCCTACAATATAATATCGTGTTTTTCAAGGTGTTAATATGGCATACAGTGTCGTAAGTTGTCCTAAATTGTCGTACGATGTTCAAAGGACTCGGACAAATTCATTAGGTTTATTATGGAGTTTTAAGTTTATATACGATATTGTAAGGTGATGTTACGATTTGTAAGGCGTCCTACAATATAATATCATGTTTTTAAGGTGTTAATATGGCATACAGTGTCGTAAGATGTCCTAAATTGTCGTAAGACGTTCAAAGGACTCGGACGAATTCATTAGGTTTATTATGTAGTTTTAAGTTTATATACGATATTGTAAGGTGATGTTATGACTTGTAAGGCGTCCTACAATATAATATCGTGTTTTTCAAGGTCTTAATATGGCATACAGTGTCGTAAGTTGCCCTAAATTGCCGTATGATGTTCAAAGGACTCGGACGAAGTTATCAGGTTTATTATGGAGTTTTAAGTTTATATACGGAATTGTAAGGTGTTGTTACGATTTGTAAGGCGTCCTACAATATAATAATGTGCTTTTCAAGGTGTTAATATGGCATACAGAGTGGTAAGATGTCCTAAATTGTTGTACGATGTTCAAAGGACTCGTACGAATTCATTAGATTTATTATGAAGTTTTATGTTTATAAACGGTATTGTAAGGTATTGTTATAACTTGTAAGGAGTCCTACATTTTAATATCGTGTTTTTCAAGGTGTTAATATGGCATACATTGTCGTAAGTTGTCCTAAATTGTAGTACGATATTCAAAGGACTCGGACGAATTCATTAGGTTTATTATGGAGTTTTAAGTTTATATACGGAATTGTAAGGTGTTGTTACGATTTGTAAGGCGTCCTACAATATAATAATGTGCTTTTCAAGGTGTTAATATGGCATACAGAGTGGTAAGATGTCCTAAATTGTTGTACGATGTTCAAAGGACTCGTACGAATTCATTAGATTTATTATGAAGTTTTATGTTTATAAACGGTATTGTAAGGTATTGTTATAACTTGTAAGGAGTCCTACATTTTAATATCGTGTTTTTCAAGGTGTTAATATGGCATACATTGTCGTAAGTTGTCCTAAATTGTAGTACGATATTCAAAGGACTCGGACGAATTCATTAGGTTTATTATGGAGTTTTAAGTTTATATACGGTTTTGTAAGGTGTTGTTACTATTTATAAGGGGTCCTACAATATAATAATGTGTTTTTCAAGGTGTTAATACGGGATACAGAGTTGTAAGATGTCATAAATTGTCGTACGATGTTCAAAGGACTCGTACGAATTCATTAGATTTATTATGAAGTTTTACGTTTATATACGGTATTATAAGGTTTTGTTATGATTTGTAAGGCGTCCTACAATATAATAATGTGCTTTTCAAGGTGTTAATATGGCTTACAGAGTCGTAAGATGTCCTAAATTGTCGTATGATGTTCAAACGATTCGAACGAATTCATTAGGTTTATTATGGAGTTTTAAGTTTATATACGGTATTATAAGGTGTTGTTATGATTTGTAAGGCGTCCTACAATATAATAACGTGCTTTTCAAGGTGTTAATATGGCATACAGAGTCGTAAGATGTTCTAAATTGTCGTTTGATGTTCAAAGGATTCGAACGAATTCATTAGGTTTATTATGGAGTTTTAAGATTATATACGGTATTATAAGGTGTTGTTATTATTTGTAAGGCGTCCTACAATATAATATCGTGTTTTTCAAGGTGTTAATATGGCATACAGTGTCGTAAGTTGTCCTAAATTGTCGTACGATGTTCAAAGGACTCGGACAAATTCATTAGGTTTATTATGGAGTTTTAAGTTTATATACGATATTGTAAGGTGATGTTACGATTTGTAAGGCGTCCTACAATATAATATCATGTTTTTAAGGTGTTAATATGGCATACAGTGTCGTAAGATGTCCTAAATTGTCGTACGATGTTCAAAGGAGTCGGACGAATTCATTAGGTTTATTATGGAGTTTTAAGTTTATATACGATATTGTAAGGTGATGTTATGACTTGTAAGGCGTCCTACAATAGAATATCGTGTTTTTCAAGGTGTTAATATGACATACAGTGTCGTAAGTTGCCCTAAATTGCCGTATGATGTTCAAAGGACTCGGACGAATTTATTAGGTTTATTATGTAGTTTTAAGTTTATATACGATATTGTAAGGTGATGTTATGACTTGTAAGGCGTCCTACAATAGAATATCGTGTTTTTCAAGGTGTTAATATGACATACAGTGTCGTAAGTTGCCCTAAATTGCCGTATGATGTTCAAAGGACTCGGACGAATTTATTAGGTTTATTATGTAGTTTTAAGTTTATATACGATATTGTAAGGTGATGTTATGACTTGTAAGGCGTCCTACAATATAATATCGTGTTTTTCAAGGTCTTAATATGGCATACAGTGTCGTAAGTTGCCCTAAATTGCCGTATAATGTTCAAAGGACTCGGACGAAGTTATCAGGTTTATTATGGAGTTTTAAGTTTATATACGGAATTGTAAGGTGTTGTTACGATTTGTAAGGCGTCCTACAATATAATAATGTGCTTTTCAAGGTGTTAATATGGCATACAGAGTGGTAAGATGTCCTAAATTGTTGTACGATGTTCAAAGGACTCGTACGAATTCATTAGATTTATTATGAAGTTTTATGTTTATAAACGGTATTGTAAGGTATTGTTATAACTTGTAAGGAGTCCTACATTTTAATATCGTGTTTTTCAAGGTGTTAATATGGCATACATTGTCGTAAGTTGTCCTAAATTGTAGTACGATATTCAAAGGACTCGGACGAATTCATTAGGTTTATTATGGAGTTTTAAGTTTATATACGGTTTTGTAAGGTGTTGTTACTATTTATAAGGCGTCCTACAATATAATAATGTGTTTTTCAAGGTGTTAATATGGGATACAGAGTTGTAAGATGTTATAAATTGTCGTACGATGTTCAAAGGACTCGTACGAATTCATTAGATTTATTATGAAGTTTTACGTTTATATACGGTATTATAAGGTTTTGTTATGATTTGTAAGGCGTCCTACAATATAATAATGTGCTTTTCAAGGTGTTAATATGGCTTACAGAGTCGTAAGATGTCCTAAATTGTCGTATGATGTTCAAACGATTCGAACGAATTCATTAGGTTTATTATGGAGTTTTAAGTTTATATACGGTATTATAAGGTGTTGTTATGATTTGTAAGGCGTCCTACAATATAATAACGTGCTTTTCAAGGTGTTAATATGGCATACAGAGTCGTAAGATGTTCTAAATTGTCGTTTGATGTTCAAAGGATTCGAACGAATTCATTAGGTTTATTATGGAGTTTTAAGATTATATACGGTATTATAAGGTGTTGTTATTATTTGTAAGGCGTCCTACAATATAATATCGTGTTTTTCAAGGTGTTAATATGGCATACAGTGTCGTAAGTTGTCCTAAATTGTCGTACGATGTTCAAAGGACTCGGACAAATTCATTAGGTTTATTATGGAGTTTTAAGTTTATATACGATATTGTAAGGTGATGTTACGATTTGTAAGGCGTCCTACAATATAATATCATGTTTTTAAGGTGTTAATATGGCATACAGTGTCGTAAGATGTCCTAAATTGTCGTACGATGTTCAAAGGAGTCGGACGAATTCATTAGGTTTATTATGGAGTTTTAAGTTTATATACGATATTGTAAGGTGATGTTATGACTTGTAAGGCGTCCTACAATAGAATATCGTGTTTTTCAAGGTGTTAATATGACATACAGTGTCGTAAGTTGCCCTAAATTGTCGTATGATGTTCAAAGGACTCGGACAAATTTATTAGGTTTATTATGTAGTTTTAAGTTTATATACGATATTGTAAGGTGATGTTATGACTTGTAAGGCGTCCTACAATATAATATCGTGTTTTTCAAGGTCTTAATATGGCATACAGTGTCGTAAGTTGCCCTAAATTGCCGTATGATGTTCAAAGGACTCGGACGAAGTTATCAGGTTTATTATGGAGTTTTAAGTTTATATACGGAATTGTAAGGTGTTGTTACGATTTGTAAGGCGTCCTACAATATAATAATGTGATTTTCAAGGTGTTAATATGGCATACAGAGTGGTAAGATGTCCTAAATTGTTGTACGATGTTCAAAGGACTCGTACGAATTCATTAGATTTATTATGAAGTTTTATGTTTATAAACGGTATTGTAAGGTATTGTTATAACTTGTAAGGAGTCCTACATTTTAATATCGTGTTTTTCAAGGTGTTAATATGGCATACATTGTCGTAAGTTGTCCTAAATTGTAGTACGATATTCAAAGGACTCGGACGAATTCATTAGGTTTATTATGGAGTTTTTAGTTTATATACGGAATTGTAAGGTGTTGTTACGATTTGTAAGGCGTACTACAATATAATAATGTGCTTTTCAAGGTGTTAATATGGCATACAGAGTGGTAAGATGTCCTAAATTGTTGTACGATGTTCAAAGGACTCGTACGAATTCATTAGATTTATTATGAAGTTTTATGTTTATAAACGGTATTGTAAGGTATTGTTATAACTTGTAAGGAGTCCTACATTTTAATATCGTGTTTTTCAAGGTGTTAATATGGCATACATTGTCGTAAGTTGTCCTAAATTGTAGTACGATATTCAAAGGACTCGGACGAATTCATTAGGTTTATTATGGAGTTTTAAGTTTATATACGGTTTTGTAAGGTGTTGTTACTATTTATAAGGCGTCCTACAATATAATAATGTGTTTTTCAAGGTGTTAATATGGGATACAGAGTTGTAAGATGTCATAAATTGTCGTACGATGTTCAAAGGACTCGTACGAATTCATTAGATTTATTATGAAGTTTTACGTTTATATACGGTATTATAAGGTGTTGTTATGATTTGTAAGGCGTCCTACAATATAATAATGTGCTTTTCAAGGTGTTAATATGGCATACAGAGTCGTAAGATGTCCTAAATTGTCGTATGATGTTCAAACGATTCGAACGAATTCATTAGGTTTATTATGGAGTTTTAAGTTTATATACGGTATTATAAGGTGTTGTTATGATTTGTAAGGCGTCCTACAATATAATAACGTGCTTTTCAAGGTGTTAATATGGCATACAGAATCGTAAGATGTTCTAAATTGCCGTTTGATGTTCAAAGGATTCGAACGAATTCATTAGGTTTATTATGGAGTTTTAAGATTATATACGGTATTATAAGGTGTTGTTATTATTTGTAAGGCGTCCTACAATATAATATCGTGTTTTTCAAGGTGTTAATATGGCATACAGTGTCGTAAGTTGTCCTAAATTGTCGTACGATGTTCAAAGGACTCGGACAAATTCATTAGGTTTATTATGGAGTTTTAAGTTTATATACGATATTGTAAGGTGATGTTACGATTTGTAAGGCGTCCTACAATATAATATCATGTTTTTAAGGTGTTAATATGGCATACAGTGTCGTAAGATGTCCTAAATTGTCGTAAGACGTTCAAAGGACTCGGACGAATTCATTAGGTTTATTATGTAGTTTTAAGTTTATATACGATATTGTAAGGTGATGTTATGACTTGTAAGGCGTCCTACAATATAATATCGTGTTTTTCAAGGTGTTAATATGGCATACAGTGTCGTAAGTTGCCCTAAATTGCCGTATGATGTTCAAAGGACTCGGACGAAGTTATCAGGTTTATTATGGAGTTTTAAGTTTATATACGGAATTGTAAGGTGTTGTTACGATTTGTAAGGCGTCCTACAATATAATAATGTGCTTTTCAAGGTGTTAATATGGCATACAGAGTGGTAAGATGTCCTAAATTGTTGTACGATGTTCAAAGGACTCGTACGAATTCATTAGATTTATTATGAAGTTTTATGTTTATAAACGGTATTATAAGGTATTGTTATAACTTGTAAGGAGCCTACATTTTAATATCGTGTTTTTCAAGGTGTTAATATGGCATACATTGTCGTAAGCTGTCCTAAATTGTCGTACGATATTCAAAGGACTCGGACGAATTCATTAGGTTTATTATGGAGTTTTAAGTTTATATACGGTTTTGTAAGTTGTTGTTACTATTTATAAGGCGTCTTACAATATAATAATGTGTTTTTCAAGGTTTTAATATGGGATACAGAGTTGTAAGATGTCATAAATTGTCGTACGATGTTTAAAGGACTCATACGAATTCATTAGATTTATTATGAAGTTTTACGTTTATATACGGTATTATAAGGTGTTGTTATGATTTGTAAGGCGTCCTACAATATAATAATGTGTTTTTCAAGGTGTTAATATGGCATACATTGTCGTAAGTTGTCCTAAATTGTAGTACGATGTTCAAAGGACTCGGACGAATTCATTAGGTTTATTATGGAGTTTTAAGTTTATATACGGTTTTGTAAGGTGTTGTTACTATTTATAAGGCGTCCTACAATATAATAATGTGTTTTTCAAGGTGTTAATATGGGATACAGAGTTGTAAGATGTCATAAATTGTCGTACGATGTTCAAAGGACTCGTACGAATTCATTAGGTTTATTATGAAGTTTTACGTTTATATACGGTATTATAAGGTGTTGTTATGATTTGTAAGGCGTCCTACAATATAATAATGTGCTTTTCAAGGTGTTAATATGGCATACAGAGTCGTAAGATGTCCTAAATTGTCGTATGATGTTCAAACGATTCGAACGAATTCATTAGGTTTATTATGGAGTTTTAAGTTTATATACGGTATTATAAGGTGTTGTTATGATTTGTAAGGCGTCCTACAATATAATAACGTGCTTTTCAAGGTGTTAATATGGCATACAGAGTCGTAAGATGTTCTAAATTGTCGTTTGATGTTCAAAGGATTCGAACGAATTCATTAGGTTTATTATGGAGTTTTAAGATTATATACGGTATTATAAGGTGTTGTTATTATTTGTAAGGCGTCCTACAATATAATATCGTGTTTTTCAAGGTGTTAATATGGCATACAGTGTCGTAAGTTGTCCTAAATTGTCGTACGATGTTCAAAGGACTCGGACAAATTCATTAGGTTTATTATGGAGTTTTAAGTTTATATACGATATTGTAAGGTGATGTTACGATTTGTAAGGCGTCCTACAATATAATATCATGTTTTTAAGGTGTTAATATGGCATACAGTGTCGTAAGATGTCCTAAATTGTCGTAAGACGTTCAAAGGACTCGGACGAATTCATTAGGTTTATTATGTAGTTTTAAGTTTATATACGATATTGTAAGGTGATGTTATGACTTGTAAGGCGTCCTACAATATAATATCGTGTTTTTCAAGGTGTTAATATGGCATACAGTGTCGTAAGTTGCCCTAAATTGCCGTATGATGTTCAAAGGACTCGGACGAAGTTATCAGGTTTATTATGGAGTTTTAAGTTTATATACGGAATTGTAAGGTGTTGTTACGATTTGTAAGGCGTCCTACAATATAATAATGTGCTTTTCAAGGTGTTAATATGGCATACAGAGTGGTAAGATGTCCTAAATTGTTGTACGATGTTCAAAGGACTCGTACGAATTCATTAGATTTATTATGAAGTTTTATGTTTATAAACGGTATTATAAGGTATTGTTATAACTTGTAAGGAGCCTACATTTTAATATCGTGTTTTTCAAGGTGTTAATATGGCATACATTGTCGTAAGCTGTCCTAAATTGTCGTACGATATTCAAAGGACTCGGACGAATTCATTAGGTTTATTATGGAGTTTTAAGTTTATATACGGTTTTGTAAGTTGTTGTTACTATTTATAAGGCGTCTTACAATATAATAATGTGTTTTTCAAGGTTTTAATATGGGATACAGAGTTGTAAGATGTCATAAATTGTCGTACGATGTTTAAAGGACTCATACGAATTCATTAGATTTATTATGAAGTTTTACGTTTATATACGGTATTATAAGGTGTTGTTATGATTTGTAAGGCGTCCTACAATATAATAATGTGTTTTTCAAGGTGTTAATATGGCATACATTGTCGTAAGTTGTCCTAAATTGTAGTACGATGTTCAAAGGACTCGGACGAATTCATTAGGTTTATTATGGAGTTTTAAGTTTATATACGGTTTTGTAAGGTGTTGTTACTATTTATAAGGCGTCCTACAATATAATAATGTGTTTTTCAAGGTGTTAATATGGGATACAGAGTTGTAAGATGTCATAAATTGTCGTACGATGTTCAAAGGACTCGTACGAATTCATTAGGTTTATTATGAAGTTTTACGTTTATATACGGTATTATAAGGTGTTGTTATGATTTGTAAGGCGTCCTACAATATAATAATGTGCTTTTCAAGGTGTTAATATGGCATACAGAGTCGTAAGATGTCCTAAATTGTCGTATGATGTTCAAACGATTCGAACGAATTCATTAGGTTTATTATGGAGTTTTAAGTTTATATACGGTATTATAAGGTGTTGTTATGATTTGTAAGGCGTCCTACAATATAATAACGTGCTTTTCAAGGTGTTAATATGGCATACAGAGTCGTAAGATGTTCTAAATTGTCGTTTGATGTTCAAAGGATTCGAACGAATTCATTAGGTTTATTATGGAGTTTTAAGATTATATACGGTATTATAAGGTGTTGTTATTATTTGTAAGGCGTCCTACAATATAATATCGTGTTTTTCAAGGTGTTAATATGGCATACAGTGTCGCAAGTTGTCCTAAATTGTCGTACGATGTTCAAAGGACTCGGACAAATTCATTAGGTTTATTATGGAGTTTTAAGTTTATATACGATATTGTAAGGTGATGTTACGATTTGTAAGGCGTCCTACAATATAATATCATGTTTTTAAGGTGTTAATATGGCATACAGTGTCGTAAGATGTCCTAAATTGTCGTAAGACGTTCAAAGGACTCGGACGAATTCATTAGGTTTATTATGTAGTTTTAAGTTTATATACGATATTGTAAGGTGATGTTATGACTTGTAAGGCGTCCTACAATATAATATCGTGTTTTTCAAGGTGTTAATATGGCATACAGTGTCGTAAGTTGCCCTAAATTGCCGTATGATGTTCAAAGGACTCGGACGAAGTTATCAGGTTTATTATGGAGTTTTAAGTTTATATACGGAATTGTAAGGTGTTGTTACGATTTGTAAGGCGTCCTACAATATAATAATGTGCTTTTCAAGGTGTTAATATGGCATACAGAGTGGTAAGATGTCCTAAATTGTTGTACGATGTTCAAAGGACTCGTACGAATTCATTAGATTTATTATGAAGTTTTATGTTTATAAACGGTATTATAAGGTATTGTTATAACTTGTAAGGAGCCTACATTTTAATATCGTGTTTTTCAAGGTGTTAATATGGCATACATTGTCGTAAGCTGTCCTAAATTGTCGTACGATATTCAAAGGACTCGGACGAATTCATTAGGTTTATTATGGAGTTTTAAGTTTATATACGGTTTTGTAAGTTGTTGTTACTATTTATAAGGCGTCTTACAATATAATAATGTGTTTTTCAAGGTTTTAATATGGGATACAGAGTTGTAAGATGTCATAAATTGTCGTACGATGTTTAAAGGACTCATACGAATTCATTAGATTTATTATGAAGTTTTACGTTTATATACGGTATTATAAGGTGTTGTTATGATTTGTAAGGCGTCCTACAATATAATAATGTGCTTTTCAAGGTGTTAATATGGCATACAGAGTCGTAAGATGTCCTTAATTGTCGTATGATGTTCAAAGGATTCGTACGGATTCATTAGGTTTATTATGGAGTTTTAAGTTTATATACGGTATTATAAGGTGTTGTTATGATTTGTAAGGCGTCCTACAATATAATAACGTGCTTTTCAAGGTGTTAATATGGCATACAGAGTCGTAAGATGTCCTAAATTGTCGTATGATGTTCAAAGGATTCGAACGAATTCATTAGGTTTATTATGGAGTTTTAAGATTTTATACGGTATTATAAGGTGTTGTTATTATTTGTAAGGCGTCCTACAATATAATATCGTGTTTTTCAAGGTGTTAATATGGCATACAGTGTCGTAAGTTGTCCTAATTTGTCGTACGATGTTCAAAGGACTCGGACAAATTCATTAGGTTTATTATGGAGTTTTAAGTTTATATACGATATTGTAAGGTGATGTTACGATTTGTAAGGCGTCCTACAATATAATATCATGTTTTTTAAGGTGTTAATATGGCATACAGTGTCGTAAGATGTCCTAAATTGTCGTACGATGTTCAAAGGACTCGTACGAATTCATTAGATTTATTATGAAGTTTTATGTTTATATACTGTATTGTAAGGTGTTGTTATGACTTGTAAGGCGTCCTACAATATAATATCGTCTTTTTCAAGGTGTTAATATGGCATACATTGTCGTAAGTTGTCCTAAATTGTCGTACGATATTCAAAGGACTCGGCCGAATTCATTAGGTTTATTATGGAGTTTTAAGTTTATATACGGTTTTGTAAGTTGTTGTTACTATTTATAAGGCGTCTTACAATATAATAATGTGTTTTTCAAGGTTTTAATATGGGATACAGAGTTGTAAGATGTCATAAATTGTCGTACGATGTTTAAAGGACTCATACGAATTCATTAGATTTATTATGAAGTTTTACGTTTATATACGGTATTATAAGGTGTTGTTATGATTTGTAAGGCGTCCTACAATATAATAATGTGCTTTTCAAGGTGTTAATATGGCATACAGAGTCGTAAGATGTCCTTAATTGTCGTATGATGTTCAAAGGATTCGTACGGATTCATTAGGTTTATTATGGAGTTTTAAGTTTATATACGGTATTATAAGGTGTTGTTATGATTTGTAAGGCGTCCTACAATATAATAACGTGCTTTTCAAGGTGTTAATATGGCATACAGAGTCGTAAGATGTCCTAAATTGTCGTATGATGTTCAAAGGATTCGAACGAATTCATTAGGTTTATTATGGAGTTTTAAGATTTTATACGGTATTATAAGGTGTTGTTATTATTTGTAAGGCGTCCTACAATATAATATCGTGTTTTTCAAGGTGTTAATATGGCATACAGTGTCGTAAGTTGTCCTAAATTGTCGTACGATGTTCAAAGGACTCGGACAAATTCATTAGGTTTATTATGGAGTTTTAAGTTTATATACGATATTGTAAGGTGATGTTACGATTTGTAAGGCGTCCTACAATATAATATCATGTTTTTAAGGTGTTAATATGGCATACAGTGTCGTAAGATGTCCTAAATTGTCGTAAGACGTTCAAAGGACTCGGACGAATTCATTAGGTTTATTATGTAGTTTTAAGTTTATATACGATATTGTAAGGTGATGTTATGACTTGTAAGGCGTCCTACAATATAATATCGTGTTTTTCAAGGTGTTAATATGGCATACAGTGTCGTAAGTTGCCCTAAATTGCCGTATGATGTTCAAAGGACTCGGACGAAGTTATCAGGTTTATTATGGAGTTTTAAGTTTATATACGGAATTGTAAGGTGTTGTTACGATTTGTAAGGCGTCCTACAATATAATAATGTGCTTTTCAAGGTGTTAATATGGCATACAGAGTGGTAAGATGTCCTAAATTGTTGTACGATGTTCAAAGGACTCGTACGAATTCATTAGATTTATTATGAAGTTTTATGTTTATAAACGGTATTATAAGGTATTGTTATAACTTGTAAGGAGCCTACATTTTAATATCGTGTTTTTCAAGGTGTTAATATGGCATACATTGTCGTAAGCTGTCCTAAATTGTCGTACGATATTCAAAGGACTCGGACGAATTCATTAGGTTTATTATGGAGTTTTAAGTTTATATACGGTTTTGTAAGTTGTTGTTACTATTTATAAGGCGTCTTACAATATAATAATGTGTTTTTCAAGGTTTTAATATGGGATACAGAGTTGTAAGATGTCATAAATTGTCGTACGATGTTTAAAGGACTCATACGAATTCATTAGATTTATTATGAAGTTTTACGTTTATATACGGTATTATAAGGTGTTGTTATGATTTGTAAGGCGTCCTACAATATAATAATGTGCTTTTCAAGGTGTTAATATGGCATACAGAGTCGTAAGATGTCCTTAATTGTCGTATGATGTTCAAAGGATTCGTACGGATTCATTAGGTTTATTATGGAGTTTTAAGTTTATATACGGTATTATAAGGTGTTGTTATGATTTGTAAGGCGTCCTACAATATAATAACGTGCTTTTCAAGGTGTTAATATGGCATACAGAGTCGTAAGATGTCCTAAATTGTCGTATGATGTTCAAAGGATTCGAACGAATTCATTAGGTTTATTATGGAGTTTTAAGATTTTATACGGTATTATAAGGTGTTGTTATTATTTGTAAGGCGTCCTACAATACAATATCGTGTTTTTCAAGGTGTTAATATGGCATACAGTGTCGTAAGTTGTCCTAATTTGTCGTACGATGTTCAAAGGACTCGGACAAATTCATTAGGTTTATTATGGAGTTTTAAGTTTATATACGATATTGTAAGGTGATGTTACGATTTGTAAGGCGTCCTACAATATAATATCATGTTTTTTAAGGTGTTAATATGGCATACAGTGTCGTAAGATGTCCTAAATTGTCGTACGATGTTCAAAGGACTCGTACGAATTCATTAGATTTATTATGAAGTTTTATGTTTATATATTGTATTGTAAGGTGTTGTTATGACTTGTAAGGCGTCCTACAATATAATATCGTGTTTTTCAAGGTGTTAATATGGCATACAGTGTCGTAAGTTGCCCTAAATTGCCGAATTATGTTCAAAGGACTCGGACGAATTTATTAGGTTTATTATGGAGTTTTAAGTTTATATACGGAATTGTAAGGTGTTGTTACGATTTGTAAGGCGTCCTACAATATAATAATGTGCTTTTCAAGGTGTTAATATGGCATACAGAGTGGTAAGATATCCTAAATTGTTGTACGATGTTCAAAGGACTCGTACGAATTCATTAGATTTATTATGAAGTTTTATGTTTATAAACGGTATTGTAAGGTATTGTTATAACTTGTAAGGAGTCCTACATTTTAATATCGTGTTTTTCAAGGTGTTTATATGGCATACAGTGTCGTAAGTTGTCCTATATTGTCGTACGATGTTCAAAGGACTCGGACGAATTCATTAGGTTAATTATGGAGTTTTAAGTTTGTTGTTACTATTTATAAGGCGTCCTACAATATAGTAACGTGCTTTTCAAGGTGTTAATATGGCATACAGAGTCGTAAGATATCCCAAATTGTCGTATGATGTTCAAAGGACTCGAACGAATTCATTAGGTTTATTATGGAGTTATAAGTTTATATACGGTATTCTAAGGTGTTGTTATGATTTGTAAGGCGTCCTACAATATAATAACGTGCTTTTCAAGGTGTTAATATGGCATACAGAGTCGTAAGATGTCCTAAATTGACGTATGATGTTCATAGGATTCGAACGAATTCATTAGGTTTATTATGGAGTTTTAAGATTATATACGGTATTATAAGGTGTTGTTATTATTTGTAAGGCGTCCTACAATATAATATCGTGTTTTTCAAGGTGTTAATATGGCATACAGTGTCGTAAGTTGTCCTAAATTGTCGTACGATGTTCAAAGGACTCGGACAAATTCATTAGGTTTATTATGGAGTTTTAAGTTTATATACGATATTGTAAGGTGATGTTACGATTTGTAAGGCGTCCTACAATATAATATCATGTTTTTTAAGGTGTTAATATGGCATACAGTGTCGTAAGATGTCCTAAATTGTCGTACGATGTTCAAAGGACTCGTACGAATTCATTAGATTTATTATGAAGTTTTATGTTTATATACTGTATTGTAAGGTGTTGTTATGACTTGTAAGGCGTCCTACAATATAATATCGTCTTTTTCAAGGTGTTAATATGGCATACATTGTCGTAAGTTGTCCTAAATTGTCGTACGATATTCAAAGGACTCGGACGAATTCATTAGGTTTATTATGGAGTTTTAAGTTTATATACGGTTTTGTAAGGTGTTGTTACTATTTATAAGGCGTCCTACAATATAATAATGTGTTTGTCAAGGTGTTAATATGGGATACAGAGGTGTAAGATGTCATAAATTGTCGTACGATGTTCAAAGGACTCGTACGAATTCATTAGATTTATTATGAAGTTTTACGTTTATATACGGTATTATAAGGTGTTGTTATGATTTGTAAGGCGTCCTACAATATAATAATGTGCTTTTCAAGGTGTTAATATGGCATACAGAGTCGTAAGATGTCCTAAATTGTCGTATGATGTTCAAAGGATTCGTACGGATTCATTAGGTTTATTATGGAGTTTTAAGTTTATATACGGTATTATAAGGTGTTGTTATGATTTGTAAGGCGTCCTACAATATAATAACGTGCTTTTCAAGGTGTTAATATGGCATACAGAGTCGTAAGATGTCCTAAATTGTCGTATGATGTTCAAAGGATTCGAACGAATTCATTAGGTTTATTATGGAGTTTTAAGATTTTATACGGTATTATAAGGTGTTGTTATTATTTGTAAGGCGTCCTACAATATAATATCGTGTTTTTCAAGGTGTTAATATGGCATACAGTGTCGTAAGTTGTCCTAAATTGTCGTACGATGTTCAAAGGACTCGGACAAATTCATTAGGTTTATTATGGAGTTTTAAGTTTATATACGATATTGTAAGGTGATGTTACGATTTGTAAGGCGTCCTACAATATAATATCATGTTTTTTAAGGTGTTAATATGGCATACAGTGTCGTAAGATGTCCTAAATTGTCGTACGATGTTCAAAGGACTCGTACGAATTCATTAGATTTATTATGAAGTTTTATGTTTATATACTGTATTGTAAGGTGTTGTTATGACTTGTAAGGCGTCCTACAATATAATATCGTGTTTTTCAAGGTGTTAATATGGCATACAGTGTCGTAAGTTGCCCTAAATTGCCGAATTATGTTCAAAGGACTCGGACGAATTTATTAGGTTTATTATGGAGTTTTAAGTTTATATACGGAATTGTAAGGTGTTGTTACGATTTGTAAGGCGTCCTACAATATAATAATGTGCTTTTCAAGGTGTTAATATGGCATACAGAGTGGTAAGATGTCCTAAATTGTTGTACGATGTTCAAAGGACTCGTACGAATTCATTAGATTTATTATGAAGTTTTATGTTTATAAACGGTATTGTAAGGTATTGTTATAACTTGTAAGGAGTCCTACATTTTAATATCGTGTTTTTCAAGGTGTTAATATGGCATACAGTGTCGTAAGTTGTCCTATATTGTCGTACGATGTTCAAAGGACTCGGACGAATTCATTAGGTTAATTATGGAGTTTTAAGTTTGTTGTTACAATTTTCAAGGCGTCCTACAATATAGTAACGTGCTTTTCAAGGTGTTAATATGGCATACAGAGTCGTAAGATATCCCAAATTGTCGTATGATGTTCAAAGGACTCGAACGAATTCATTAGGTTTATTATGGAGTTATAAGTTTATATACGGTATTCTAAGGTGTTGTTATGATTTGTAAGGCGTCCTACAATATAATAACGTGCTTTTCAAGGTGTTAATATGGCATACAGAGTCGTAAGATGTCCTAAATTGTCGTATGATGTTCAAAGGATTCGAACGAATTCATTAGGTTTATTATGGAGTTTTAAGATTTTATACGGTATTATAAGGTGTTGTTATTATTTGTAAGGCGTCCTACAATATAATATCGTGTTTTTCAAGGTGTTAATATGGCATACAGTGTCGTAAGTTGTCCTAAATTGTCGTACGATGTTCAAAGGACTCGGACAAATTCATTAGGTTTATTATGGAGTTTTAAGTTTATATACGATATTGTAAGGTGATGTTACGATTTGTAAGGCGTCCTACAATATAATATCATGTTTTTTAAGGTGTTAATATGGCATACAGTGTCGTAAGATGTCCTAAATTGTCGTACGATGTTCAAAGGACTCGTACGAATTCATTAGATTTATTATGAAGTTTTATGTTTATATACTGTATTGTAAGGTGTTGTTATGACTTGTAAGGCGTCCTACAATATAATATCGTCTTTTTCAAGGTGTTAATATGGCATACATTGTCGTAAGTTGTCCTAAATTGTCGTACGATATTCAAAGGACTCGGCCGAATTCATTAGGTTTATTATGGAGTTTTAAGTTTATATACGGTTTTGTAAGGTGTTGTTACTATTTATAAGGCGTCCTACAATATAATAATGTGTTTGTCAAGGTGTTAATATGGGATACAGAGGTGTAAGATGTCATAAATTGTCGTACGATGTTCAAAGGACTCGTACGAATTCATTAGATTTATTTTGAAGTTTTACGTTTATATACGGTATTATAAGGTGTTGTTATGATTTGTAAGGCGTCCTACAATATAATATCGTGTTTTTCAAGGTGTTAATATGGCATACAGTGTCGTAAGTTGTCCTATATTGTCGTACGATGTTCAAAGTACTCGGACGAATTCATTAGGTTAATTATGGAGTTTTAAGTTTGTTGTTACTATTTATAAGGCGTCCTACAATATAGTAACGTGCTTTTCAAGGTGTTAATATGGCATACAGAGTCGTAAGATATCCCAAATTGTCGTATGATGTTCAAAGGACTCGAACGAATTCATTAGGTTTATTATGGAGTTATAAGTTTATATACGGTATTCTAAGGTGTTGTTATGATTTGTAAGGCGTCCTACAATATAATAACGTGCTTTTCAAGGTGTTAATATGGCATACAGAGTCGTAAGATGTCCTAAATTGTCGTATGATGTTCAAAGGATTCGAACGAATTCATTAGGTTTATTATGGAGTTTTAAGATTTTATACGGTATTATAAGGTGTTGTTATTATTTGTAAGGCGTCCTACAATATAATATCGTGTTTTTCAAGGTGTTAATATGGCATACAGTGTCGTAAGTTGTCCTAAATTGTCGTACGATGTTCAAAGGACTCGGACAAATTCATTAGGTTTATTATGGAGTTTTAAGTTTATATACGATATTGTAAGGTGATGTTACGATTTGTAAGGCGTCCTACAATATAATATCATGTTTTTTAAGGTGTTAATATGGCATACAGTGTCGTAAGATGTCCTAAATTGTCGTACGATGTTCAAAGGACTCGTACGAATTCATTAGATTTATTATGAAGTTTTATGTTTATATACTGTATTGTAAGGTGTTGTTATGACTTGTAAGGCGTCCTACAATATAATATCGTCTTTTTCAAGGTGTTAATATGGCATACATTGTCGTAAGTTGTCCTAAATTGTCGTACGATATTCAAAGGACTCGGCCGAATTCATTAGGTTTATTATGGAGTTTTAAGTTTATATACGGTTTTGTAAGGTGTTGTTACTATTTATAAGGCGTCCTACAATATAATAATGTGTTTGTCAAGGTGTTAATATGGGATACAGAGGTGTAAGATGTCATAAATTGTCGTACGATGTTCAAAGGACTCGTACGAATTCATTAGATTTATTTTGAAGTTTTACGTTTATATACGGTATTATAAGGTGTTGTTATGATTTGTAAGGCGTCCTACAATATAATAATGTGCTTTTCAAGGTGTTAAAATGGCATACAGAGTCGTAAGATGTCCTAAATTGTCGTATGATGTTCAAAGGATTCGAACGGATTCATTAGGTTTATTATGGAGTTTTAAGTTTATATACGGTATTATAAGGTGTTGTTATGATTTGTAAGGCGTCCTACAATATAATAACGTGCTTTTCAAGGTGTTAATATGGCATACAGAGTCGTAAGATGTCCTAAATTGTCGTATGATGTTCAAAGGATTCGAACGAATTCATTAGGTTTATTATGGAGTTTTAAGATTATATACGGTATTATAAGGTGTTGTTATTATTTGTAAGGCGTCCTACAATATAATATCGTGTTTTTCAAGGTGTTAATATGGCATACAGTGTCGTAAGTTGTCCTAAATTGTCGTACGATGTTCAAAGGACTCGGACAAATTCATTAGGTTTATTATGGAGTTTTAAGTTTATATACGATATTGTAAGGTGATGTTACGATTTGTAAGGCGTCCTACAATATAATATCATGTTTTTTAAGGTGTTAATATGGCATACAGTGTCGTAAGATGTCCTAAATTGTCGTACGATGTTCAAAGGACTCGTACGAATTCATTAGATTTATTATGAAGATTTATGTTTATATACTGTATTGTAAGGTGTTGTTATGACTTGTAAGGCGTCCTACAATATAATATCGTGTTTTTCAAGGTGTTAATATGGCATACAGTGTCGTAAGTTGCCCTAAATTGCCGAATGATGTTCAAAGGACTCGGACGAATTCATTAGATTTATTATGGAGTTTTAAGTTTATATACGGTTTTGTAAGGTGTTGTTACTATTTATAAGGCGTCCTACAATATAATAATGTGTTTGTCAAGGTGTTAATATGGGATACAGAGGTGTAAGATGTCATAAATTGTCGTACGATGTTCAAAGGACTCGTACGAATTCATTAGATTTATTTTGAAGTTTTACGTTTATATACGGTATTATAAGGTGTTGTTATGATTTGTAAGGCGTCCTACAATATAATAATGTGCTTTTCAAGGTGTTAAAATGGCATACAGAGTCGTAAGATGTCCTAAATTGTCGTATGATGTTCAAAGGATTCGAACGGATTCATTAGGTTTATTATGGAGTTTTAAGTTTATATACGGTATTATAAGGTGTTGTTATGATTTGTAAGGCGTCCTACAATATAATAACGTGCTTTTCAAGGTGTTAATATGGCATACAGAGTCGTAAGATGTCCTAAATTGTCGTATGATGTTCAAAGGATTCGAACGAATTCATTAGGTTTATTATGGAGTTTTAAGATTATATACGGTATTATAAGGTGTTGTTATTATTTGTAAGGCGTCCTACAATATAATATCGTGTTTTTCAAGGTGTTAATATGGCATACAGTGTCGTAAGTTGTCCTAAATTGTCGTACGATGTTCAAAGGACTCGGACAAATTCATTAGGTTTATTATGGAGTTTTAAGTTTATATACGATATTGTAAGGTGATGTTACGATTTGTAAGGCGTCCTACAATATAATATCATGTTTTTTAAGGTGTTAATATGGCATACAGTGTCGTAAGATGTCCTAAATTGTCGTACGATGTTCAAAGGACTCGTACGAATTCATTAGATTTATTATGAAGATTTATGTTTATATACTGTATTGTAAGGTGTTGTTATGACTTGTAAGGCGTCCTACAATATAATATCGTGTTTTTCAAGGTGTTAATATGGCATACAGTGTCGTAAGTTGCCCTAAATTGCCGAATGATGTTCAAAGGACTCGGACGAATTCATTAGGTTTATTATGGAGTTTTAAGTTTATATACGGTTTTGTAAGGTGTTGTTACTATTTATAAGGCGTCCTACAATATAATAATGTGTTTGTCAAGGTGTTAATATGGGATACAGAGGTGTAAGATGTCATAAATTGTCGTACGATGTTCAAAGGACTCGTACGAATTCATTAGATTTATTTTGAAGTTTTACGTTTATATACGGTATTATAAGGTGTTGTTATGATTTGTAAGGCGTCCTACAATATAATAATGTGCTTTTCAAGGTGTTAAAATGGCATACAGAGTCGTAAGATGTCCTAAATTGTCGTATGATGTTCAAAGGATTCGAACGGATTCATTAGGTTTATTATGGAGTTTTAAGTTTATATACGGTATTATAAGGTGTTGTTATGATTTGTAAGGCGTCCTACAATATAATAACGTGCTTTTCAAGGTGTTAATATGGCATACAGAGTCGTAAGATGTCCTAAATTGTCGTATGATGTTCAAAGGATTCGAACGAATTCATTAGGTTTATTATGGAGTTTTAAGATTATATACGGTATTATAAGGTGTTGTTATTATTTGTAAGGCGTCCTACAATATAATATCGTGTTTTTCAAGGTGTTAATATGGCATACAGTGTCGTAAGTTGTCCTAAATTGTCGTACGATGTTCAAAGGACTCGGACAAATTCATTAAGTTTATTATGGAGTTTTAAGTTTATATACGATATTGTAAGGTGATGTTACGATTTGTAAGGCGTCCTACAATATAATATCATGTTTTTTAAGGTGTTAATATGGCATACAGTGTCGTAAGATGTCCTAAATTATCGTACGATGTTCAAAGGACTCGTACGAATTCATTAGATTTATTATGAAGATTTATGTTTATATACTGTATTGTAAGGTGTTGTTATGACTTTTAAGGCGTCCTACAATATAATATCGTGTTTTTCAAGGTGTTAATATGGCATACAGTGTCGTAAGTTGCCCTAAATTGCCGAATGATGTTCAAAGGACTCGGACGAATTCATTAGGTTTATTATGGAGTTTTAAGTTTATATACGGTTTTGTAAGGTGTTTTTACTATTTATAAGGCGTCCTACAATATAATAATGTGTTTGTCAAGGTGTTAATATGGGATACAGAGGTGTAAGATGTCATAAATTGTCGTACGATGTTCAAAGGACTCGTACGAATTCATTAGATTTATTTTGAAGTTTTACGTTTATATACGGTATTATAAGGTGTTGTTATGATTTGTAAGGCGTCCTACAATATAATAATGTGCTTTTCAAGGTGTTAATATGGCATACAGAGTCGTAAGATGTCCTAAATTGTCGTATGATGTTCAAAGGATTCGAACGGATTCATTAGGTTTATTATGGAGTTTTAAGTTTATATACGGTATTATAAGGTGTTGTTATGATTTGTAAGGCGTCCTACAATATAATAACGTGCTTTTCAAGGTGTTAATATGGCATACAGTGTCGTAAGTTGTCCTAAATTGTCGTACGATGTTCAAAGGACTCGGACAAATTCATTAGGTTTATTATGGAGTTTTAAGTTTATATACGATATTGTAAGGTGATGTTACGATTTGTAAGGCGTCCTACAATATAATATCGTGTTTTTCAAGGTGTTAATATGGCATACAGTGTCGTAAGTTGTCCTAAATTGTCGTACGATGTTCAAAGGACTCGGACAAATTCATTAGGTTTATTATGGAGTTTTAAGTTTATATACGATATTGTAAGGTGATGTTACGATTTGTAAGGCGTCCTACAATATAATATCATGTTTTTTAAGGTGTTAATATGGCATACAGTGTCGTAAGATGTCCTAAATTGTCGTACGATGTTCAAAGGACTCGTACGAATTCATTAGATTTATTATGAAGTTTTATGTTTATATACTGTATTGTAAGGTGTTGTTATGACTTGTAAGGCGTCCTACAATATAATATCGTGTTTTTCAAGGTGTTAATATGGCATACAGTGTCGCAAGTTGCCCTAAATTGCCGAATGATGTTCAAAGGACTCGGACGAATTTATTAGGTTTATTATGGAGTTTTAAGTTTATATACGGAATTGTAAGGTGTTGTTACGATTTGTAAGGCCTCCTACAATATAATAATGTGCTTTTCAAGGTGTTAATATGGCATACAGAGTGGTAAGATGTCCTAAATTGTTGTACGATGTTCAAAGGACTCGTACGAATTCATTAGATTTATTATGAAGTTTTATGTTTATAAACGGTATTGTATGGTATTGTTATAACTTGTAAGGAGTCCTACATTTTAATATCGTGTTTTTCAAGGTGTTAATATGGCATACAGTGTCGTAAGTTGTCCTATATTGTCGTACGATGTTCAAAGGACTCGGACGAATTCATTAGGTTAATTATGGAGTTTTAAGTTTATATACGGTATTGTAAGGTGTTGTTACTATTTATAAGGCATCCTACAATATAGTAACGTGCTTTTCAAGGTGTTAATATGGCATACAGAGTCGTAAGATATCCCAAATTGTCGTATGATGTTCAAAGGACTCGAACGAATTCATTAGGTTTATTATGGAGTTTTAAGTTTATATACGATGTTGTAAGGTGATGTTACGATTTGTAAGGCGTCCTACAATATAATATCGTGTTTTTCAGGGTGTTAATATGGCATACAGTGTCGTAAGATGTCCTAAATTGTCATACAATGTTCAAAGGACTCGTACGAATTCATTAGATTTATTATGAAGTTTTATGTTTATATACGGAATTGTAAGGTGTTGTTACGATTTGTAAGGCGTCCTACAATATAATAATGTGCTTTTCAAGGTGTTAATATGGCATACAGAGTGGTAAGATGTCCTAAATTGTTGTACGATGTTCAAAGGACTCGTACGAATTTATTAGATTTATTATGAAGTTTTATGTTTATAAACGGTATTGTAAGGTATTGTTATAACTTGTAAGGAGTCCTACATTTTAATATCGTGTTTTTCAAGGTGTTAATATGGCATACATTGTCGTAAGTTGTCCTAAATTGTAGTACGATATTCAAAGGACTCGGACGAATTCATTAGGTTTATTATGGAGTTTTAAGTTTATATACGGTTTTGTAAGGTGTTTTTACTATTTATAAGGCGTCCTACAATATAATAATGTGTTTGTCAAGGTGTTAATATGGGATACAGAGGTGTAAGATGTCATAAATTGTCGTACGATGTTCAAAGGACTCGTACGAATTCATTAGATTTATTTTGAAGTTTTACGTTTATATACGGTATTATAAGGTGTTGTTATGATTTGTAAGGCGTCCTACAATATAATAATGTGCTTTTCAAGGTGTTAATATGGCATACAGAGTCGTAAGATGTCCTAAATTGTCGTATGATGTTCAAAGGATTCGAACGGATTCATTAGGTTTATTATGGAGTTTTAAGTTTATATACGGTATTATAAGGTGTTGTTATGATTTGTAAGGCGTCCTACAATATAATAACGTGCTTTTCAAGGTGTTAATATGGCATACAGTGTCGTAAGTTGTCCTAAATTGTCGTACGATGTTCAAAGGACTCGGACAAATTCATTAGGTTTATTATGGAGTTTTAAGTTTATATACGATATTGTAAGGTGATGTTACGATTTGTAAGGCGTCCTACAATATAATAATGTGCTTTTCAAGGTGTTAATATGGCATACAGAGTGGTAAGATGTCCTAAATTGTTGTACGATGTTCAAAGGACTCGTACGAATTTATTAGATTTATTATGAAGTTTTATGTTTATAAACGGTATTGTAAGGTATTGTTATAACTTGTAAGGAGTCCTACATTTTAATATCGTGTTTTTCAAGGTGTTAATATGGCATACATTGTCGTAAGTTGTCCTAAATTGTAGTACGATATTCAAAGGACTCGGACGAATTCATTAGGTTTATTATGGAGTTTTAAGTTTATATACGGTTTTGTAAGGTGTTGTTACTATTTATAAGGCGTCCTACAATATAATAATGTGTTTTTCAAGGTGTTAATATGGGATACAGAGTTGTAAGATGTCATAAATTGTCGTACGATGTTCAAAGGACTCGTACGAATTCATTAGATTTATTATGAAGTTTTACGTTTATATACGGTATTATAAGGTGTTGTTATGATTTGTAAGGCGTCCTACAATATAATAATGTGCTTTTCAAGGTGTTAATATGGCATACAGAGTCGTAGGATGTCCTAAATTGTCGTATGATGTTCAAAGGATTCGAACGAATTCATTAGGTTTATTATGGAGTTTTAAGACTATATACGGTATTATAAGGTGTTGTTATTATTTGTAAGGCGTCCTACAATATAATATCGTGTTTTTCAAGGTGTTAATATGGCATACAGTGTCGTAAGTTGTCCTAAATTGTCGTACGATGTTCAAAGGACTCGGACAAATTCATTAGGTTTATTATGTTGTTTTAAGTTTATATACGATATTGTAAGGTGATGTTACGATTTGTAAGGCGTCCTACAATATAATATCATGTTTTTTAAGGTGTTAATATGGCATACAGTGTCGTAAGATGTCCTAAATTGTCGTACGATGTTCAAAGGACTCGGACGAATTCAATAGGTTTATTATGGAGTTTTAAGTTTATATACGATATTGTAAGGTGATGTTATGACTTGTAAGGCGTCCTACAATATAATATCGTGTTTTTCAAGGTGTTAATATGGCATACAGTGTCGTAAGTTGCCCTAAATTGCCGTATGATGTTCAAAGGTCTCGGACGAATTTATTAGGTTTATTATGGAGTTTTAAGTTTATATACGGAATTGTAAGGTGTTGTTACGATTTGTAAGGCGTCCTACAATATAATAATGTGCTTTTCAAGGTGTTAATATGGCATACAGAGTGGTAAGATGTCCTAAATTGTTGTACAATGTTCAAAAGACTCGTACGAATTCATTAGATTTATTATGAAGTTTTATGTTTATAAACGGTATTGTAAGGTATTGTTATAACTTGTAAGGAGTCCTACATTTTAATATCGTGTTTTTCAAGGTGTTAATATGGCATACATTGTCGTAAGTTTTCCTAAATTGTAGTACGATATTCAAAGGACTCGGACGAATTCATTAGGTTTATTATGGAGTTTTAAGTTTATATACGGTTTTGTAAGGTGTTGTTACTATTTATAAGGTGTCCTACAATATAATAATGTGTTTTTCAAGGTGTTAATATGGGATACAGAGTTGTAAGATGTCATAAATTGTCGTACGATGTTCAAAGGACTCGTACGAATTCATTAGCTTTATTATGAAGTTTTACGTTTATATACGGTATTATAAGGTGTTGTTATGATTTGTAAGGCGTCCTACAATATAATAATGTGCTTTTCAAGGTGTTAATATGACATACAGAGTCGTAGGATGTCCTAAATTGTCGTATGATGTTCAAAGGATTCGAACGAATTCATTAGGTTTATTATGGAGTTTTAAGACTATATACGGTATTATAAGGTGTTGTTATTATTTGTAAGGCGTCCTACAATATAATATCGTGTTTTTCAAGGTGTTAATATGGCATACAGTGTCGTAAGTTGTCCTAAATTGTCGTACGATGTTCAAAGGACTCGGACAAATTCATTAGGTTTATTATGGAGTTTTAAGTTTATATACGATATTGTAAGGTGATGTTACGATTTGTAAGGCGTCCTACAATATAATATCATGTTTTTTAAGGTGTTAATATGGCATACAGTGTCGTAAGATGTCCTAAATTGTCGTACGATGTTCAAAGGACTCGGACGAATTCATTAGGTTTATTATGGAGTTTTAAGTTTATATACGATATTGTAAGGTGATGTTATGACTTGTAAGGCGTCCTACAATATAATATCGTGTTTTTCAAGGTGTTAATATGGCATACAGTGTCGTAAGTTGCCCTAAATTGCCGTATGATGTTCAAAGGACTCGGACGAATTTATTAGGTTTATTATGGAGTTTTAAGTTTATATACGGAATTGTAAGGTGTTGTTACGATTTGTAAGGCGTCCTACAATATAATAATGTGCTTTTCAAGGTGTTAATATGGCATATAGAGTGGTACGATGTCCTAAATTGTTGTACGATGTTCAAAGGACTCGTACGAATTCATTAGATTTATTATGATGTTTTATGTTTATAAACGGTATTGTAAGGTATTGTTATAACTTGTAAGGAGTCCTACATTTTAATATCGTGTTTTTCAAGGTGTTAATATGGCATACATTGTCGTAAGTTTTCCTAAATTGTAGTACGATATTTAAAGGACTCGGACGAATTCATTAGGTTTATTATGGAGTTTTAAGTTTATATACGGTTTTGTAAGGTGTTGTTACTATTTATAAGGCGTCCTACAATATAATAATGTGTTTTTCAAGGTGTTAATATGGGATACAGAGTTGTAAGATGTCATAAATTGTCGTACGATGTTCAAAGGACTCGTACGAATTCATTAGCTTTATTATGAAGTTTTACGTTTATATACGGTATTATAAGGTGTTGTTATGATTTGTAAGGCGTCCTACAATATAATAATGTGCTTTTCAAGGTGTTAATATGACATACAGAGTCGTAGGATGTCCTAAATTGTCGTATGATGTTCAAAGGATTCGAACGAATTCATTAGGTTTATTATGGAGTTTTAAGACTATATACGGTATTATAAGGTGTTGTTATTATTTGTAAGGCGTCCTACAATATAATATCGTGTTTTTCAAGGTGTTAATATGGCATACAGTGTCGTAAGTTGTCCTAAATTGTCGTACGATGTTCAAAGGACTCGGACAAATTCATTAGGTTTATTATGGAGTTTTAAGTTTATATACGATATTGTAAGGTGATGTTACGATTTGTAAGGCGTCCTACAATATAATATCATGTTTTTTAAGGTGTTAATATGGCATACAGTGTCGTAAGATGTCCTAAATTGTCGTACGATGTTCAAAGGACTCGGACGAATTCATTAGGTTTATTATGGAGTTTTAAGTTTATATACGATATTGTAAGGTGATGTTATGACTTGTAAGGCGTCCTACAATATAATATCGTGTTTTTCAAGGTGTTAATATGGCATACAGTGTCGTAAGTTGCCCTAAATTGCCGTATGATGTTCAAAGGACTCGGACGAATTTATTAGGTTTATTATGGAGTTTTAAGTTTATATACGGAATTGTAAGGTGTTGTTACGATTTGTAAGGCGTCCTACAATATAATAATGTGCTTTTCAAGGTGTTAATATGGCATATAGAGTGGTACGATGTCCTAAATTGTTGTACGATGTTCAAAGGACTCGTACGAATTCATTAGATTTATTATGATGTTTTATGTTTATAAACGGTATTGTAAGGTATTGTTATAACTTGTAAGGAGTCCTACATTTTAATATCGTGTTTTTCAAGGTGTTAATATGGCATACATTGTCGTAAGTTTTCCTAAATTGTAGTACGATATTTAAAGGACTCGGACGAATTCATTAGGTTTATTATGGAGTTTTAAGTTTATATACGGTTTTGTAAGGTGTTGTTACTATTTATAAGGCGTCCTACAATATAATAATGTGTTTTTCAAGGTGTTAATATGGGATACAGAGTTGTAAGATGTCATAAATTGTCGTACGATGTTCAAAGGACTCGTACGAATTCATTAGCTTTATTATGAAGTTTTACGTTTATATACGGTATTATAAGGTGTTGTTATGATTTGTAAGGCGTCCTACAATATAATAATGTGCTTTTCAAGGTGTTAATATGACATACAGAGTCGTAGGATGTCCTAAATTGTCGTATGATGTTCAAAGGATTCGAACGAATTCATTAGGTTTATTATGGAGTTTTAAGACTATATACGGTATTATAAGGTGTTGTTATTATTTGTAAGGCGTCCTACAATATAATATCGTGTTTTTCAAGGTGTTAATATGGCATACAGTGTCGTAAGTTGTCCTAAATTGTCGTACGATGTTCAAAGGACTCGGACAAATTCATTAGGTTTATTATGGAGTTTTAAGTTTATATACGATATTGTAAGGTGATGTTACGATTTGTAAGGCGTCCTACAATATAATATCATGTTTTTTAAGGTGTTAATATGGCATACAGTGTCGTAAGATGTCCTAAATTGTCGTACGATGTTCAAAGGACTCGGACGAATTCATTAGGTTTATTATGGAGTTTTAAGTTTATATACGATATTGTAAGGTGATGTTATGACTTGTAAGGCGTCCTACAATATAATATCGTGTTTTTCAAGGTGTTAATATGGCATACAGTGTCGTAAGTTGCCCTAAATTGCCGTATGATGTTCAAAGGACTCGGACGAATTTATTAGGTTTATTATGGAGTTTTAAGTTTATATACGGAATTGTAAGGTGTTGTTACGATTTGTAAGGCGTCCTACAATATAATAATGTGCTTTTCAAGGTGTTAATATGGCATATAGAGTGGTACGATGTCCTAAATTGTTGTACGATGTTCAAAGGACTCGTACGAATTCATTAGATTTATTATGATGTTTTATGTTTATAAACGGTATTGTAAGGTATTGTTATAACTTGTAAGGAGTCCTACATTTTAATATCGTGTTTTTCAAGGTGTTAATATGGCATACATTGTCGTAAGTTTTCCTAAATTGTAGTACGATATTTAAAGGACTCGGACGAATTCATTAGGTTTATTATGGAGTTTTAAGTTTATATACGGTTTTGTAAGGTGTTGTTACTATTTATAAGGCGTCCTACAATATAATAATGTGTTTTTCAAGGTGTTAATATGGGATACAGAGTTGTAAGATGTCATAAATTGTCGTACGATGTTCAAAGGACTCGTACGAATTCATTAGCTTTATTATGAAGTTTTACGTTTATATACGGTATTATAAGGTGTTGTTATGATTTGTAAGGCGTCCTACAATATAATAATGTGCTTTTCAAGGTGTTAATATGACATACAGAGTCGTAGGATGTCCTAAATTGTCGTATGATGTTCAAAGGATTCGAACGAATTCATTAGGTTTATTATGGAGTTTTAAGATTATATACGGTATTATAAGGTGTTGTTATTATTTGTAAGGCGTCCTACAATATAATATCGTGTTTTTCAAGGTGTTAATATGGCATACAGTGTCGTAAGTTGTCCTAAATTGTCGTACGATGTTCAAAGGACTCGGACAAATTCATTAGGTTTATTATGGAGTTTTAAGTTTATATACGATATTGTAAGGTGATGTTACGATTTGTAAGTGTTGGAGCTGAAATTAAGACCGAAGCTTACCAAATTGAAGATCCAACAGTATTGACTTATCGGTGCTGAACACGATGCAAGACGTTGATAATAATAGACTATGTGGGAGTATTGTTGGACCTGAATTGTAGTCTAATATTATCAACACAGTCAAAGTCAACAAAAGTCAACGTCCGGTCAAAGTCCACGTAAAAGTCAAATGGCGCGTCAGAGACGAAGAACCGAGTCAAGACGTTGAAGTTGTTTTATGTCTAGGATCGTTAATGTAATAAATATATTTTGTGTCAACAAAATATATTTAATCTAGTTTTAGACATGTTTTAGCCTTTTAACTTGTTATTTTCTAATTAGTCTAAGTGTAGGGACTATTAGTGTAATTAGCATGTTAAGCACTCACTATAAATAGTAAAGTGCAAATAGGGTTTGAGGGGGGCTTGAATGAGCATTTGATTTGGGGTCTTCCATGTAAACAACAATTTATGCAAATCAAAGTGGATCAAATCTGAGTTTTATTGATTGTTCTTATCATTGTTCATCTCGTTCATCATATTTTATCCTTTTTGATCCAAATCTTCAACAAATTTCTGATTCACTAGTGTTTTGGGACCAACAATTGGTATCAGAGCCTAAGGGAGATCCAATTGAATCATTTTATTGAAGATTTACTGCTGTTATTGAAGATTTATGAAGAATTTTTAAAGATAGAAGAAAGGGTTTTAGAGTGAGAAAGTAGATCTGGTGGGTTTTAGAGAGAGAAACCAGATCTGGGTTCAAAATCATCAGATCTACATCAACAATCATCAGATCTGTTGATTTCAGCAACATATTTCAGATCTAGAAGCTGAGATCTACAACAAAATATAAGAAAATTTCAGATCTGAAGTGTTTCTCTCACAAATAGTCGTGTGTGTGTTCTTGGTGTTCTTCAAATCTTCAAACCTGCAAGATTGGCGAATCTAAGTTAGTACCTGAACGAAAGTTCAAATTTTGAGCGAATCTATACCAAGCTTTTGCATAGATTCGCCCGTTGTTCTTAGCGAACCTATAAGTTCGCCCGACACTTTGTAAGCCGGCGAACCTATACGTTCTTGCACATCAGATCTGGGCGAACCTACCATTTCTTGGACGAACCTACCTTTTCTTACCTTGCTAAACCATCAGATCTGGGCGAACCTACCATTTCTTAACATTTTCCTGCACCAACAATCAAACACACATTAAACTGTTCGGATCCGTTACCTTTGAACCATTTCAAACCATAACCCATAACAACAACAACAACAACAAATCTGATTTAAAAAAAAAATTTAAAAAAAAAAAAAATCAAAATCAGATCTTCCACCGTAACCACATCCAACCATACCCATAACATATCTACAACCATCTTGTTTCTCTTTAACCAAACCCATACCCCATCCATACCCATAACCACATTATCCACCCACATCCAAACCATTTACGGATCTAGAACCATAAACTCACCATCATACACTGCTCACCACTTCAACCTCACCATAATCACCATCTCCACCTTTGAATCGAACCAGAAAAGAACAAATGATCAGTACGTGCGCTGTTGTGTGTGTTTAAACAAGAACTAAACAGCAGCGGATCGTGTGTGTGTGTGTGTATAAGTCTGTTGTTGTTGTTCATGAAGATCGGTTGTTTGAAACTGAGATAAAGAGAAGAGAGATCGATGGAGATAGTGGACGAGAGAGATAGATAAACAGCAGATCTAGTGTGCTTGTTCATGTTGTTGCTGTTGTAAACGCAGAGAGAGAGTGAGAGAGATTGTTTGAGCTGCTGCTGTTAAAACGAGAGAGATAAAGCTGTGATGTTACTTGCGGTTGTTCAAACAAAGACGAAGAAGCAGTCATTGTGTGTATGAAACCGTTTGTTGAACGTGATTTTGTGAGATAGCACAAGAGTTTTGCTGGGTGTTTGTTTTCGTTTTCAGAGAAGAAGAGATGTTGAAACTTGGTATATGAAACAAGAATAAGTAGCGGATCTGCTGCTTATTATGTGTGTATGCTATGTATGTGTTGATGTTGTTGTGTGTTGATGTTTGAAGATTGTTGTTTGAAGAGATCATGAAGTGTTAGTGTTTGTGTGTTTGAAATTTTGAACAAGATTTAAGTAGAAGCAGCAGATTTTTGTGCGTGTGTATGTGTGTTTGGATAATAGGGAAAGAGATCTAGTGTGTTGTGTGTGTATTTGAAGGAGAGTAGAGAGAGAGATCGATAAAGAGGCTGTTGATTTTGTGTGAGTTAATTAGAATAGAAGAAGATAAGATTTTAAGGTGTGATGTATGCTTCAATTAGAGGTGAACATATCTTTGAAAATTTGAGGTTGTGATGATTTGTCGTACAAGAGATAGTTGTATTAGTTGTTCATTAAAAAATGAATTTTTTAAATAAGGTGGATGATGATAAAAGTTACATATCATTTAAACACAAAAGGTGATTTTGGGTCTATTAATTGAACGAGAATTTATTTACACAAAAAGTGGGTTGTAGTGTTTGTTGAAATGATTTTTGGCCGGGAGTTTGAGTTTTAAATTTTGGGCCGTGTTGGATTCCGTCTGTTTTATTTGGCCAGGTTTTAACATTGTCAGTTTTTGGGCCTAAGTTTTGACGAAAGTTTTGTCAATTGGCCGGGTGTTTATTTTGTCAATCTTTGGGCCAAAGTTTTTCATTTAAGTTGAAAAAGGTTTGTCAGTGGCCGGGACTTTCTAAAAATTATTTTTAGGCCAAAATTTTAAACGTGTTATAAAAAAAAAATGGCCTATGCAGAACTTTTTAAATCCTTTGAATCTGATGATCTCACAATGGCACAAAGCCGGTTTGATAATTTTGCAGTTTTAAAGAAAGAAAAGATGCCCGTGTTTCTTGATCGATTTGTGATGGTGGCAAATAACCTGAAGAAGCATGATCCAAAACTCGGAAATCATGAACAGGTTCAGCGTTTGCTTGATTCTCTCCCACCAGAGTGGAGTTCACATGGAAAATCGATTAGAAGAGAAAGAGGATTTATTGATTACAAGCTGGTGGAGGTGATGGACAAACTAAAAGAAATGGAGTTGGATATCAAACGTCGTGAGTACGATGAAGCGATGTCTCTGAATTCAAAGATCACCTTAATCTCCAAAGAGAAACCAGAAGAGATATCAATTTCTACCTCCAATTTCAAAGGTTTACCGAAACCTGAAATTGAAAAGGTACAAGGGGAGGTTAAGCAGACATCAGTGGGTAAAGATGGAGCAGAATTAAATGATAAAGCTTGTGATGCTGAGAAGGAGGAGGAACAAAAGACAAATACCAGAGTCTGCAACTGCGAGAAGACTCTTGCTTCTGAACAAATCATCATGGAGCTTCCATACGAGACAGTTCAGGATATGTGTTCTTCTGATTGCAGAAGTCGTTTATTTGGTATTTATAAAGCTAACAAACTGTTAATCGAAAATGAAAAATATTTGACTCAGGTAAATAAAGAACTTAAACTTAACGAGTCAAAATATTTTGTCAAATTAAGAGAAGCTTTGAAAGAAAATGAACATTTGAAAACAAATCTTTTGAAAAGTAATGTGGAAGTCAATATGCTAACTGAACGTGTCGCCCTGGCTGAGTTTGAAACCAGTAAGTTGCAAACGAAACTCGAAAAATGGACAATTTCGGGGATGAAACTTGAGGATTTAATCAAAAGCCAACGGGGGGCTCGTATTAAGACTGGGTTGGGTCATGAAGATAAGGCTTTTGTATATCCTCCTCCCAGCACTTACTGTTACTCTCCTATACCAACTCCACACCCGACCAATGAGTTGATTCATGAAATAATTAAGAAAGATACTGATAGTTTGTATGCAGGATTGGAGAATGTGAATCTTAAAGAGGTGCGAGATGATTATGATTCTTCGACTGGCATGGGATATAGTAAAACGGGTACTGACAGTCAAGCTAATGATTGCTCGATTCCTGTTGTTTCTAATCCTGTAACGGTTGTTACTTCTAATTTTATTGATAAGTTTAAAGGAGGTGAAATTCCTACGTTTGAGCCTGTCAAGAGTGAGAAGGAAGAGTTAATTCAGGAATCAACTAATCATCAAGCTGAAACTACATCTACACACTCAATTCCCATCAATCAAGATCCGTTGGAAGCAGAGGTACTTATTGAAGACTGGACAAGTTCAGATGATGAATCAAAGACAAAGGAGAGTCATGGAGATTCAAAGATCAAGATGTCATCTGCAACTGTCAAATCTGAAATGCTTCCAAAACCTAAATCAAGACAAATCCGGATCTCAGTCCTAGCTGCAAAACAGGCAAGCCATCGATCAAAAGCTCAAAAGAAAAAGCCTTCACCTCTGTCCATCCTATCTCAAGTTTGTAAAAGACTTGAGAACAAGCAAGTGAAGATCTCATCTCCCATCCGACAAACCACAACTCAATATAAGAAGCCACAAGTCTTTCAACAAGTTGCATCAAGCTCGAAGAAAGCCCCACCCCCAGCTGCTCCATACGTGCCAGTCAAACATCAAAAGCCATTCCAGGCTTGCTTCAAGTGTGGAAAGGGTGATCATGTGCTCAAGAAATGCCCACAAGGACATGTTTCGGACGGTAAAGGCAGACAGGTTTGCTTCTCCGGATCAGTGTCTAGAAAGAATCCTCCACGTGGTAAAGGTAAACAGGTTTGTTTATTTGAATTTCAAGTTAATAATCATACATCTTTGAATGGTCGGATGACGAACATTCCATCCCCACCTTCTCATGTGAAGCCGGTTTCACATGATTCAAAGATGAATGTGACAAAATCATCAAAACCAAATTCTTTCTCCTCGGGGCTTAAACAGAAATTGTTTTCCAAATTTAATTCTTTCAAATCGAAAATGTTTGAACCTAAACAAATTTGGCAAATTAAAAAGAAAGAGGAAAAGATAAGTGATACAAAAACTCATTGTGTGTTTAAACAGGTGTCTTACACTGATGAAAATGGAACGCCCAGGACTACGATGGCCTGGGTTCCCCTTTCTAACTAATCTGTTAATGAGTGTAGGAACATTTCAGGACTACTGTTAGTAATCCGGTTTACTGACAGAGAATGTTCCTTATTTAATTTTGAGGCGGAACAAACAGGTTATGGTTCTGGTATTTTATCCACATTCTGGATCTTTCCTTGATTTTCACAGCCACAACATTTTTCTTGATAATTCATTTATCATCTTTTGATAGAGTAATATGGAATACGTTTCTTTCGTAATTTCTATTTTATATATTGTAAATAGTTAAAAAAAAAAGAAGGATTAAAAAAAATTAAAAAAATGGGGAGTCTAACATTTTTACTTGTATTTTATTATCAAAGTTTTCTCATCCCTTTGAGGTCGCTCTTGAGTCTTTTGAAAATTTCCATTTTGTGCTGAAATAGAAATTTTGGGGGAGTAAAATCTCAAAACGAGAATGAACTGAAAATCATTATTCAAAATTTTCTATATGTGTAAAAATTTTGTGTCTTTTGAAGGTTTCAGGTTTGAATGGATAGCATCTGAAGGAGGATAATGATTTGTGTAATGATGTGTCAATAGGCTCAGCCCGAATACAATTAGACAGCAATTCTGTGGCCAAACTAAATTCAAAAAGAGCTCGGTGATGAGGAGTACTTTCACAGACATTTGGCCTGCACAAAGTAATAAGTTTTGACAAAAATGGGTTGAGAGCGTCAAATCTTTGCCTTGATTTCCCCAAATATCCCAAATCACCCTCACCCTAGCCCTGAATTGAGTTTCTAGTTAGCAAAACAAAATAAAAAGCTGCTAGTGTTGCTCTTAAGAAAAACCTCTGAGTGAGTTACTTGTTAACTCCTCAGAATGTATTGAGTCAAAAGTGCTTAACTCCTCTGCTATACGAAAGTATTGACCTGGAGTTGGTGGATCTTCTCTGCTATACGGAAGTATTGACCTGAAGATTCACCGAGCATGCTCAAATGTTTATCTCCTCTGTTATACGTCAGTATAGACCTGGAGCTCTAACTATTTGAGTTTCCCAAATAATAAGTCGCATTGTGTTCAAAAGAATTAATTGCTGACAAGCTCCACTCACAAAAAGATGCAAAAATTGCACAGTGTCAAAAGAGGCTCATGAATCGATCAATATTCAAGATTTGATCCAAGAAATTCAAGCAAAGTCAATCATATTGCTCGATAAACCTGATGTTAGGACAAGTTACTTTGCTGAATGTCTGTGAAAACCAAGTCGCTCGAGTTTCTTCAAATCGAACCAAAACATGATAAGATCGTCACAGGTTGTTTGTTGAAAGGAACAAGGCATGGGTTTAAATGGACAAACATATTGACAATCTTGCCAAGTCTTTGTTTCTCTGGATGGTTGCTCGAAACTCATTATCTGATATCCTTTCATGAAGTTTTTATTTTATTTTATTTTATGTTTGGGTTCTTGAGTCTTGTTGGTCGTGTGTACCTTATGGGATGTGTTCTCTCTGTCTAAAATATTTGTGATCTTGTCGGACTCGTCCTCTCATTTCCGAATTTTTAAATTTTATTAGTTAAAAAAAAATCCAAAAAGATTTTCATTTCAAATTATTTTTAAGTCTTCCATATTATGCTATTAAAATGTTATCATTTTCACATGCATTTCACGGGAAATTGCACGCACAAATGGACACGGGTTCATTTGTTTTCATACACAAATAAACACGGGTTTATTTTGTTTAATGAAATGATCTAATGAGAAATCTCGAGATTTTGTTTGTGATTGCGTTACATATATTTGCTGCAAGTGATGGCCGATCATCAGTTGAGCAAAGCACCTGACCAGAGAACCTGTTCCTCAAAGTTTGTAGAAGATACCGAGCTAGGAAGCCTCCTCCTACATCTTCTAAAGCACTCAAGAAAAGATAGTTGAAAAGCCGTTCCAGATTTTAAGAAAGGATGCACACAAAATGGGGGAGCATACAATATGGGATAGCTTGTGAGATTAAGGATCTTCAGCAATAAAATTTGGCAAGCATCAGTCTTGGGGGAGTTTTGTTGGAGCTGAAATTAAGACCGAAGCTTACCAAATTGAAGATCCAACAGTATTGACTTATCGGTGCTGAACACGATGCAAGACGTTGATAATAATAGACTATGTGGGAGTATTGTTGGACCTGAATTGTAGTCTAATATTATCAACACAGTCAAAGTCAACAAAAGTCAACGTCCGGTCAAAGTCCACGTAAAAAGTCAAATGGCGCGTCAGAGACGAAGAACCGAGTCAAGACGTTGAAGTTGTTTTATGTCTAGGATCGTTAATGTAATAAATATATTTTGTGTCAACAAAATATATTTAATCTAGTTTTAGACATGTTTTAGCCTTTTAACTTGTTTTTTTCTAATTAGTCTAAGTGTAGGGACTATTAGTGTAATTAGCATGTTAAGCACTCACTATAAATAGTAAAGTGCAAATAGGGTTTGAGGGGGGCTTGAATGAGCATTTGATTTGGGGTATTCCATGTAAACAACAATTTATGCAAATCAAAGTGGATCAAATCTGAGTTTTATTGATTGTTCTTATCATTGTTCATCTCGTTCATCATATTTTATCCTTTTTGATCCAAATCTTCAACAAATTTCTGATTCACTAGTGTTTTGGGACCAACAGTAAGGCGTCCTACAATATAATATCATGTTTTTTAAGGTGTTAATATGGCATACAGTGTCGTAAGATGTCCTAAATTGTCGTACGATGTTCAAAGGACTCGGACGAATTCATTAGGTTTATTATGAAGTTTTAAGTTTATATACGATATTGTAAGGTTATGTTATGACTTGTAAGGCGTCCTACAATATAATATCGTGTTTTCCAAGGTGTTAATATGGCATACAGTGTCGTAAGTTGCCCTAAATTGCCGTATGATGTTCAAAGGACTCGGACGAATTTATTAGGTTTATTATGGAGTTTTAAGTTTATATACGGAATTGTAAGGTGTTGTTACGATTTGTAAGTTGTCCTACAATATAATAATGTGCTTTTCAAGGTGTTAATATGGCATACAGAGTGGTAAGATGTCCTAAATTGTTGTACGATGTTCAAAGGACTCGTACGAATTCATTAGATTTATTATGAAGTTTTATGTTTATAAACGGTATTGTAAGGTATTGTTATAACTTGTAAGGAGTCCTACATTTTAATATCGTGTTTTTCAAGGTGTTAATATGGCATACATTGTCGTAAGTTGTCCTAAATTGTGGTACGATATTCAAAGGACTCGGACGAATTCATTAGGTTTATTATGGAGTTTTAAGTTTATATACGGTTTTGTAAGGTGTTGTTACTATTTATAAGGCGTCCTACAATATAATAATGTGTTTGTCAAGGTGTTAATATGGGATACAGAGTTGTAAGATGTCATAAATTGTCGTACGATGTTCAAAGGACTCGTACGAATTCATTAGATTTATTTTGAAGTTTTACGTTTATATACGGTATTATAAGGTGTTGTTATAATTTGTAAGGCGTCCTACAATATAATAATGTGCTTTTCAAGGTGTTAATATGGCATACAGAGTCGTAAGATGTCCTAAATTGTCGTATGATGTTCAAAGTATTCGAACGGATTCATTAGGTTTATTATGGAGTTTTAAGTTTATATACGGTATTATAAGGTGTTGTTATGATTTGTAAGGCGTCCTACAATATAATAACGTGCTTTTCAAGGTGTTAATATGGCATACAGAGTCGTAAGATGTCCTAAATTGCCGTATGATGTTCAAAGGATTCGAACGAATTCATTAGGTTTATTATGGAGTTTTCAGATTATATACGGTATTATAAGGTGTTGTTATTATTTGTAAGGCGTCCTACAATATAATATCGTGTTTTTCAAGGTGTTAATATGGCATACAGTGTCGTAAGTTGTCCTAAATTGTCGTACGATGTTCAAAGGACTCGGAGAAATTCATTAGGTTTATTATGGAGTTTTAAGTTTATATACGATATTGTAAGGTGATGTTACGATTTGTAAGGCGTCCTACAATATAATATCATGTTTTTTAAGGTGTTAATATGGCACATAGTGTCGTAAGATGTCCTAAATTGTCGTACGATGTTCAAAGGGCTCGGACGAATTCATTAGGTTTATTATGGAGTTTTAAGTTTATATACGGATTTGTAAGGTGTTGTTACGATTTGTAAGGCGTCCTACAATATAATAATGTGCTTTTCAAGGTGTTAATATGGCATACAGAGTGGTAAGATGTCCTAATTTGTTGTACGATGTTCAAAGGACTCGTACGAATTCATTAGATTTATTATGAAGTTTTATGTTTATAAACGGTATTGTAAGGTATTGTTATAACTTGTAAGGAGTCCTACATTTTAATATCGTGTTTTTCAAGGTGTTAATATGGCATACATTGTCGTAAGTTGTCCTAAATTATAGTACGATATTCAAAGGACTCGGACGAATTCATTAGGTTTATTATGGAGTTTTAAGTTTATATACGGTTTTGTAAGGTGTTGTTACTATTTATAAGGCGTCCTACAATGTTTTTCAAGGTGTTAATATGGGATACAGAGTTGTAAGATGTCATAAATTGTCGTACGATGTTCAAAGGACTCGTACGAATTCATTAGATTTATTATGAAGTTTTACGTTTATATACGGTATTATAAGGTGTTGTTATGATTTGTAAGGCGTCCTACAATATAATAATGTGCTTTTCAAGGTGTTAATATGGCATACAGAGTCGTAAGATGTCCTAAATTGTCGTATGATGTTCAAAGGATTCGAACGAATTCATTAGGTTTATTATGGAGTTTTAAGTTTATATACGGTATTATAAGGTGTTGTTATGATTTGTAAGGCGTCCTACAATATAATAACGTGGTTTTCAAGGTGTTAATATGGCATACAGAGTCGTAAGATGTTCTAAATTGTCGTATGATGTTCAAAGGATTCGAACGAATTCATTAGGTTTATTATGGAGTTTTAAGATTATATACGGTATTATAAGGTGTTGTTATTATTTGTAAGGCGTCCTACAATATAATATCGTGTTTTTCAAGGTGTTAATATGGCATACAGTGTCGTAAGTTGTCCTAAATTGTCGTACGATGTTCAAAGGACTCGGACAAATTCATTAGGTTTATTATGGAGTTTTAAGTTTATATACGATATTGTAAGGTGATGTTACGATTTGTAAGGCGTCCTACAATATAATATCATGTTTTTAAGGTGTTAATATGGCATACAATGTCGTAAGATGTCCTAAATTGTCGTACGATGTTCAAAGGACTCGGACGTATTCATTAGGTTTATTATGGAGTTTTAAGTTTATATACGATATTGTAAGGTGATGTTATGACTTGTAAGGCGTCCTACAATATAATATCGTGTTTTTCAAGGTGTTAATATGGCATACAGTGTCGTAAGTTGCCCTAAATTGCCGTATGATGTTCAAAGGACTCGGACGAATTTATTAGGTTTATTATGGAGTTTTAAGTTTATATACGGAATTGTAAGGTGTTGTTACGATTTGTAAGGCGTCCTACAATATAATAATGTGCTTTTCAAGGTGTTAATATGGCATACAGAGTGGTAAGATGTCCTAAATTGTTGTACGATGTTCAAAGGACTCGTACGAATTCATTAGATTTATTTTGAAATTTTACGTTTATATACGGCATTATAAGGTGTTGTTATGATTTGTAAGGCGTCCTACAATATAATAATGTGCTTTTCAAGGTGTTAATATGGCATACAGAGTCGTAAGATGTCCTAAATTGTCGTATGATGTTCAAAGTATTCGAACGGATTCATTAGGTTTATTATGGAGTTTTAAGTTTATATACGGTATTATAAGGTGTTGTTATGATTTGTAAGGCGTCCTACAATATAATAACGTGCTTTTCAAGGTGTTAATATGGCATACAGAGTCGTAAGATGTCCTAAATTGCCGTATGATGTTCAAAGGATTCGAACGAATTCATTAGGTTTATTATGGAGTTTTAAGATTATATACGGTATTATAAGGTGTTGTTATTATTTGTAAGGCGTCCTACAATATAATATCGTGTTTTTCAAGGTGTTAATATGGCATACAGTGTCGTAAGTTGTCCTAAATTGTCGTACGATGTTCAAAGGACTCGGACAAATTCATTAGGTTTATTATGGAGTTTTAAGTTTATATACGATATTGTAAGGTGATGTTACGATTTGTAAGGCGTCCTACAATATAATATCATGTTTTTTAAGGTGTTAATATGGCACATAGTGTCGTAAGATGTCCTAAATTGTCGTACGATGTTCAAAGGACTCGGACGAATTATTAGGTTTATTATGGAGTTTTAAGTTTATATACGGAATTGTAAGGTGTTGTTACGATTTGTAAGGCGTCCTACAATATAATAATGTGCTTTTCAAGGTGTTAATATGGCATACAGAGTGGTAAGATGTCCTAATTTGTTGTACGATGTTCAAAGGACTCGGACAAATTCATTAGGTTTATTATGGAGTTTTAAGTTTATATACGATATTGTAAGGTGATGTTACGATTTGTAAGGCGTCCTACAATATAATATCATGTTTTTTAAGGTGTTAATATGGCACATAGTGTCGTAAGATGTCCTAAATTGCCGTACGATGTTCAAAGGACTCGGACGAATTCATTAGGTTTATTATGGAGTTTTAAGTTTATATACGGAATTGTAAGGTGTTGTTACGATTTGTAAGGCGTCCTACAATATAATATCGTGTTTTTCAAGGTGTTAATATGGCATACAGTGTCGTAAGTTGTCCTAAATTGTCGTACGATGTTCAAAGGACTCGGACAAATTCATTAGGTTTATTATGGAGTTTTAAGTTTATATACGATATTGTAAGGTGATGTTACGATTTGTAAGGCGTCCTAGAATATAATATCATGTTTTTAAGGTGTTAATATGGCATACAGTGTCGTAAGATGTCCTAAATTGTCGTACGATGTTCAAAGGACTCGGACGAATTCATTAGGTTTATTATGGAGTTTTAAGTTTATATACGATATTGTAAGGTGATGTTATGACTTGTAAGGCGTCCTACAATATAATATCGTGTTTTTCAAGGTGTTAATATGGCATACAGTGTCGTAAGTTGCCCTAAATTGCCGTATGATGTTCAAAGGACTCGGACGAATTTATTAGGTTTATTTTGGAGTTTTAAGTTTATATACGGAATTGTAAGGTGTTGTTACGATTTGTAAGGCGTCCTACAATATAATAATGTGCTTTTCAAGGTGTTAATATGGCATACAGAGTGGTAAGATGTCCTAAATTGTTGTACGATGTTCAAAGGACTCGTACGAATTCATTAGATTTATTTTGAAATTTTACGTTTATATACGGCATTATAAGGTGTTGTTATGATTTGTAAGGCGTCCTACAATATAATAATGTGCTTTTCAAGGTGTTAATATGGCATACAGAGTCGTAAGATGTCCTAAATTGTCGTATGATGTTCAAAGTATTCGAACGGATTCATTAGGTTTATTATGGAGTTTTAAGTTTATATACGGTATTATAAGGTGTTGTTATGATTTGTAAGGCGTCCTACAATATAATAATGTGCTTTTCAAGGTGTTAATATGGCATACAGAGTCGTAAGATGTCCTAAATTGTCGTATGATGTTCAAAGGATTCGAACGAATTCATTAGGTTTATTATGGAGTTTTAAGTTTATATACGGTATTATAAGGTGTTGTTATGATTTGTAAGGCGTCCTACAATATAATAACGTGCTTTTCAAGGTGTTAATATGGCATACAGAGTCGTAAGATGTTCTAAATTGTCGTTTGATGTTCATAGGATTCGAACGAATTCATTAGGTTTATTATGGAGTTTTAAGATTATATACGGTATTATAAGGTGTTGTTATTATTTGTAAGGCGTCCTACAATATAATATCGTGTTTTTCAAGGTGTTAATATGGCATACAGTGTCGTAAGTTGTCCTAAATTGTCGTACGATGTTCAAAGGACTCGGACAAATTCATTAGGTTTATTATGGAGTTTTAAGTTTATATACGATATTGTAAGGTGATGTTACGATTTGTAAGGCGTCCTACAATATAATATCATGTTTTTAAGGTGTTAATATGGCATACAATGTCGTAAGATGTCCTAAATTGTCGTACGATGTTCAAAGGACTCGGACGTATTCATTAGGTTTATTATGGAGTTTTAAGTTTATATACGATATTGTAAGGTGATGTTATGACTTGTAAGGCGTCCTACAATATAATATCGTGTTTTTCAAGGTGTTAATATGGCATACAGTGTCGTAAGTTGCCCTAAATTGCCGTATGATGTTCAAAGGACTCGGACGAATTTATTAGGTTTATTATGGAGTTTTAAGTTTATATACGGAATTGTAAGGTGTTGTTACGATTTGTAAGGCGTCCTACAATATAATAATGTGCTTTTCAAGGTGTTAATATGGCATACAGAGTGGTAAGATGTCCTAAATTGTTGTACGATGTTCAAAGGACTCGTACGAATTCATTAGATTTATTTTGAAATTTTACGTTTATATACGGCATTATAAGGTGTTGTTATGATTTGTAAGGCGTCCTACAATATAATAATGTGCTTTTCAAGGTGTTAATATGGCATACAGAGTCGTAAGATGTCCTAAATTGTCGTATGATGTTCAAAGTATTCGAACGGATTCATTAGGTTTATTATGGAGTTTTAAGTTTATATACGGTATTATAAGGTGTTGTTATGATTTGTAAGGCGTCCTACAATATAATAACGTGCTTTTCAAGGTGTTAATATGGCATACAGAGTCGTAAGATGTCCTAAATTGCCGTATGATGTTCAAAGGATTCGAACGAATTCATTAGGTTTATTATGGAGTTTTAAGATTATATACGGTATTATAAGGTGTTGTTATTATTTGTAAGGCGTCCTACAATATAATATCGTGTTTTTCAAGGTGTTAATATGGCATACAGTGTCGTAAGTTGTCCTAAATTGTCGTACGATGTTCAAAGGACTCGGACAAATTCATTAGGTTTATTATGGAGTTTTAAGTTTATATACGATATTGTAAGGTGATGTTACGATTTGTAAGGCGTCCTACAATATAATATCATGTTTTTTAAGGTGTTAATATGGCACATAGTGTCGTAAGATGTCCTAAATTGTCGTACGATGTTCAAAGGACTCGGACGAATTCATTAGGTTTATTATGGAGTTTTAAGTTTATATACGGAATTGTAAGGTGTTGTTACGATTTGTAAGGCGTCCTACAATATAATAATGTGCTTTTCAAGGTGTTAATATGGCATACAGAGTGGTAAGATGTCCTAATTTGTTGTACGATGTTCAAAGGACTCGGACAAATTCATTAGGTTTATTATGGAGTTTTAAGTTTATATACGATATTGTAAGGTGATGTTACGATTTGTAAGGCGTCCTACAATATAATATCATGTTTTTTAAGATGTTAATATGGCACATAGTGTCGTAAGATGTCCTAAATTGCCGTACGATGTTCAAAGGACTCGGACGAATTCATTAGGTTTATTATGGAGTTTTAAGTTTATATACGGAATTGTAAGGTGTTGTTACGATTTGTAAGGCGTCCTACAATATAATAATGTGCTTTTCAAGGTGTTAATATGGCATACAGAGTGGTAAGATGTCCTAAATTGTTGTACGATGTTCAAAGGACTCGTACGAATTCATTAGATTTATTATGAAGTTTTATGTTTATAAACGGTATTGTAAGGTATTGTTATAACTTGTAAGGAGTCCTACATTTTAATATCGTGTTTTTCAAGGTGTTAATATGGCATACATTGTCGTAAGTTGTCCTAAATTGTAGTACGATATTCAAAGGACTCGGACAAATTCATTAGGTTTATTATGGAGTTTTAAGTTTATATACGGAATTGTAAGGTGTTGTTACGATTTGTAAGGCGTCCTACAATATAATATCGTGTTTTTCAAGGTGTTAATATGGCATACAGTGTCGTAAGTTGTCCTAAATTGTCGTACGATGTTCAAAGGACTCGGACAAATTCATTAGGTTTATTCTGGAGTTTTAAGTTTATATACGATATTGTAAGGTGATGTTACGATTTGTAAGGCGTCCTAGAATATAATATCATGTTTTTAAGGTGTTAATATGGCATACAGTGTCGTAAGATGTCCTAAATTGTCGTACGATGTTCAAAGGACTCGGACGAATTCATTAGGTTTATTATGGAGTTTTAAGTTTATATACGATATTGTAAGGTGATGTTATGACTTGTAAGGCGTCCTACAATATAATATCGTGTTTTTCAAGGTGTTAATATGGCATACAGTGTCGTAAGTTGCCCTAAATTGCCGTATGATGTTCAAAGGACTCGGACGAATTTATTAGGTTTATTTTGGAGTTTTAAGTTTATATACGGAATTGTAAGGTGTTGTTACGATTTGTAAGGCGTCCTACAATATAATAATGTGCTTTTCAAGGTGTTAATATGGCATACAGAGTGGTAAGATGTCCTAAATTGTTGTACGATGTTCAAAGGACTCGTACGAATTCATTAGATTTATTTTGAAATTTTACGTTTATATACGGCATTATAAGGTGTTGTTATGATTTGTAAGGCGTCCTACAATATAATAATGTGCTTTTCAAGGTGTTAATATGGCATACAGAGTCGTAAGATGTCCTAAATTGTCGTATGATGTTCAAAGTATTCGAACGGATTCATTAGGTTTATTATGGAGTTTTAAGTTTATATACGGTATTATAAGGTGTTGTTATGATTTGTAAGGCGTCCTACAATATAATAATGTGCTTTTCAAGGTGTTAATATGGCATACAGAGTCGTAAGATGTCCTAAATTGTCGTATGATGTTCAAAGGATTCGAACGAATTCATTAGGTTTATTATGGAGTTTTAAGTTTATATACGGTATTATAAGGTGTTGTTATGATTTGTAAGGCGTCCTACAATATAATAACGTGCTTTTCAAGGTGTTAATATGGCATACAGAGTCGTAAGATGTTCTAAATTGTCGTTTGATGTTCATAGGATTCGAACGAATTCATTAGGTTTATTATGGAGTTTTAAGATTATATACGGTATTATAAGGTGTTGTTATTATTTGTAAGGCGTCCTACAATATAATATCGTGTTTTTCAAGGTGTTAATATGGCATACAGTGTCGTAAGTTGTCCTAAATTGTCGTACGATGTTCAAAGGACTCGGACAAATTCATTAGGTTTATTATGGAGTTTTAAGTTTATATACGATATTGTAAGGTGTTGTTATGATTTGTAAGGCGTCCTACAATATAATAATGTGCTTTTCAAGGTGTTAATATGGCATACAGAGTCGTAAGATGTCCTAAATTGTCGTATGATGTTCAAAGTATTCGAACGGATTCATTAGGTTTATTATGGAGTTTTAAGTTTATATACGGTATTATAAGGTGTTGTTATGATTTGTAAGGCGTCCTACAATATAATAACGTGCTTTTCAAGGTGTTAATATGGCATACAGAGTCGTAAGATGTCCTAAATTGCCGTATGATGTTCAAAGGATTCGAACGAATTCATTAGGTTTATTATGGAGTTTTAAGATTATATACGGTATTATAAGGTGTTGTTATTATTTGTAAGGCGTCCTACAATATAATATCGTGTTTTTCAAGGTGTTAATATGGCATACAGTGTCGTAAGTTGTCCTAAATTGTCGTACGATGTTCAAAGGACTCGGACAAATTCATTAGGTTTATTATGGAGTTTTAAGTTTATATACGATATTGTAAGGTGATGTTACGATTTGTAAGGCGTCCTACAATATAATATCATGTTTTTTAAGGTGTTAATATGGCACATAGTGTCGTAAGATGTCCTAAATTGTCGTACGATGTTCAAAGGACTCGGACGAATTATTAGGTTTATTATGGAGTTTTAAGTTTATATACGGAATTGTAAGGTGTTGTTACGATTTGTAAGGCGTCCTACAATATAATAATGTGCTTTTCAAGGTGTTAATATGGCATACAGAGTGGTAAGATGTCCTAATTTGTTGTACGATGTTCAAAGGACTCGGAAAATTCATTAGGTTTATTATGGAGTTTTAAGTTTATATACGATATTGTAAGGTGATGTTACGATTTGTAAGGCGTCCTACAATATAATATCATGTTTTTTAAGGTGTTAATATGGCACATAGTGTCGTAAGATGTCCTAAATTGCCGTACGATGTTCAAAGGACTCGGACGAATTCATTAGGTTTATTATGGAGTTTTAAGTTTATATACGGAATTGTAAGGTGTTGTTACGATTTGTAAGGCGTCCTACAATATAATATCGTGTTTTTCAAGGTGTTAATATGGCATACAGTGTCGTAAGTTGTCCTAAATTGTCGTACGATGTTCAAAGGACTCGGACAAATTCATTAGGTTTATTATGGAGTTTTAAGTTTATATACGATATTGTAAGGTGATGTTACGATTTGTAAGGCGTCCTAGAATATAATATCATGTTTTTAAGGTGTTAATATGGCATACAGTGTCGTAAGATGTCCTAAATTGTCGTACGATGTTCAAAGGACTCGGACGAATTCATTAGGTTTATTATGGAGTTTTAAGTTTATATACGATATTGTAAGGGGATGTTATGACTTGTAAGGCGTCCTACAATATAATATCGTGTTTTTCAAGGTGTTAATATGGCATACAGTGTCGTAAGTTGCCCTAAATTGCCGTATGATGTTCAAAGGACTCGGACGAATTTATTAGGTTTATTTTGGAGTTTTAAGTTTATATACGGAATTGTAAGGTGTTGTTACGATTTGTAAGGCGTCCTACAATATAATAATGTGCTTTTCAAGGTGTTAATATGGCATACAGAGTGGTAAGATGTCCTAAATTGTTGTACGATGTTCAAAGGACTCGTACGAATTCATTAGATTTATTTTGAAATTTTACGTTTATATACGGCATTATAAGGTGTTGTTATGATTTGTAAGGCGTCCTACAATATAATAATGTGCTTTTCAAGGTGTTAATATGGCATACAGAGTCGTAAGATGTCCTAAATTGTCGTATGATGTTCAAAGTATTCGAACGGATTCATTAGGTTTATTATGGAGTTTTAAGTTTATATACGGTATTATAAGGTGTTGTTATGATTTGTAAGGCGTCCTACAATATAATAATGTGCTTTTCAAGGTGTTAATATGGCATACAGAGTCGTAAGATGTCCTAAATTGTCGTATGATGTTCAAAGGATTCGAACGAATTCATTAGGTTTATTATGGAGTTTTAAGTTTATATACGGTATTATAAGGTGTTGTTATGATTTGTAAGGCGTCCTACAATATAATAACGTGCTTTTCAAGGTGTTAATATGGCATACAGAGTCGTAAGATGTTCTAAATTGTCGTTTGATGTTCATAGGATTCGAACGAATTCATTAGGTTTATTATGGAGTTTTAAGATTATATACGGTATTATAAGGTGTTGTTATTATTTGTAAGGCGTCCTACAATATAATATCGTGTTTTTCAAGGTGTTAATATGGCATACAGTGTCGTAAGTTGTCCTAAATTGTCGTACGATGTTCAAAGGACTCGGACAAATTCATTAGGTTTATTATGGAGTTTTAAGTTTATATACGATATTGTAAGGTGATGTTACGATTTGTAAGGCGTCCTACAATATAATATCATGTTTTTAAGGTGTTAATATGGCATACAATGTCGTAAGATGTCCTAAATTGTCGTACGATGTTCAAAGGACTCGGACGTATTCATTAGGTTTATTATGGAGTTTTAAGTTTATATACGATATTGTAAGGTGATGTTATGACTTGTAAGGCGTCCTACAATATAATATCGTGTTTTTCAAGGTGTTAATATGGCATACAGTGTCGTAAGTTGCCCTAAATTGCCGTATGATGTTCAAAGGACTCGGACGAATTTATTAGGTTTATTATGGAGTTTTAAGTTTATATACGGAATTGTAAGGTGTTGTTACGATTTGTAAGGCGTCCTACAATATAATAATGTGCTTTTCAAGGTGTTAATATGGCATACAGAGTGGTAAGATGTCCTAAATTGTTGTACGATGTTCAAAGGACTCGTACGAATTCATTAGATTTATTTTGAAATTTTACGTTTATATACGGCATTATAAGGTGTTGTTATGATTTGTAAGGCGTCCTACAATATAATAATGTGCTTTTCAAGGTGTTAATATGGCATACAGAGTCGTAAGATGTCCTAAATTGTCGTATGATGTTCAAAGTATTCGAACGGATTCATTAGGTTTATTATGGAGTTTTAAGTTTATATACGGTATTATAAGGTGTTGTTATGATTTGTAAGGCGTCCTACAATATAATAACGTGCTTTTCAAGGTGTTAATATGGCATACAGAGTCGTAAGATGTCCTAAATTGCCGTATGATGTTCAAAGGATTCGAACGAATTCATTAGGTTTATTATGGAGTTTTAAGATTATATACGGTATTATAAGGTGTTGTTATTATTTGTAAGGCGTCCTACAATATAATATCGTGTTTTTCAAGGTGTTAATATGGCATACAGTGTCGTAAGTTGTCCTAAATTGTCGTACGATGTTCAAAGGACTCGGACAAATTCATTAGGTTTATTATGGAGTTTTAAGTTTATATACGATATTGTAAGGTGATGTTACGATTTGTAAGGCGTCCTACAATATAATATCATGTTTTTTAAGGTGTTAATATGGCACATAGTGTCGTAAGATGTCCTAAATTGTCGTACGATGTTCAAAGGACTCGGACGAATTCATTAGGTTTATTATGGAGTTTTAAGTTTATATACGGAATTGTAAGGTGTTGTTACGATTTGTAAGGCGTCCTACAATATAATAATGTGCTTTTCAAGGTGTTAATATGGCATACAGAGTGGTAAGATGTCCTAATTTGTTGTACGATGTTCAAAGGACTCGGACAAATTCATTAGGTTTATTATGGAGTTTTAAGTTTATATACGATATTGTAAGGTGATGTTACGATTTGTAAGGCGTCCTACAATATAATATCATGTTTTTTAAGATGTTAATATGGCACATAGTGTCGTAAGATGTCCTAAATTGCCGTACGATGTTCAAAGGACTCGGACGAATTCATTAGGTTTATTATGGAGTTTTAAGTTTATATACGGAATTGTAAGGTGTTGTTACGATTTGTAAGGCGTCCTACAATATAATAATGTGCTTTTCAAGGTGTTAATATGGCATACAGAGTGGTAAGATGTCCTAAATTGTTGTACGATGTTCAAAGGACTCGTACGAATTCATTAGATTTATTATGAAGTTTTATGTTTATAAACGGTATTGTAAGGTATTGTTATAACTTGTAAGGAGTCCTACATTTTAATATCGTGTTTTTCAAGGTGTTAATATGGCATACATTGTCGTAAGTTGTCCTAAATTGTAGTACGATATTCAAAGGACTCGGACAAATTCATTAGGTTTATTATGGAGTTTTAAGTTTATATACGGAATTGTAAGGTGTTGTTACGATTTGTAAGGCGTCCTACAATATAATATCGTGTTTTTCAAGGTGTTAATATGGCATACAGTGTCGTAAGTTGTCCTAAATTGTCGTACGATGTTCAAAGGACTCGGACAAATTCATTAGGTTTATTCTGGAGTTTTAAGTTTATATACGATATTGTAAGGTGATGTTACGATTTGTAAGGCGTCCTAGAATATAATATCATGTTTTTAAGGTGTTAATATGGCATACAGTGTCGTAAGATGTCCTAAATTGTCGTACGATGTTCAAAGGACTCGGACGAATTCATTAGGTTTATTATGGAGTTTTAAGTTTATATACGATATTGTAAGGTGATGTTATGACTTGTAAGGCGTCCTACAATATAATATCGTGTTTTTCAAGGTGTTAATATGGCATACAGTGTCGTAAGTTGCCCTAAATTGCCGTATGATGTTCAAAGGACTCGGACGAATTTATTAGGTTTATTTTGGAGTTTTAAGTTTATATACGGAATTGTAAGGTGTTGTTACGATTTGTAAGGCGTCCTACAATATAATAATGTGCTTTTCAAGGTGTTAATATGGCATACAGAGTGGTAAGATGTCCTAAATTGTTGTACGATGTTCAAAGGACTCGTACGAATTCATTAGATTTATTTTGAAATTTTACGTTTATATACGGCATTATAAGGTGTTGTTATGATTTGTAAGGCGTCCTACAATATAATAATGTGCTTTTCAAGGTGTTAATATGGCATACAGAGTCGTAAGATGTCCTAAATTGTCGTATGATGTTCAAAGTATTCGAACGGATTCATTAGGTTTATTATGGAGTTTTAAGTTTATATACGGTATTATAAGGTGTTGTTATGATTTGTAAGGCGTCCTACAATATAATAATGTGCTTTTCAAGGTGTTAATATGGCATACAGAGTCGTAAGATGTCCTAAATTGTCGTATGATGTTCAAAGGATTCGAACGAATTCATTAGGTTTATTATGGAGTTTTAAGTTTATATACGGTATTATAAGGTGTTGTTATGATTTGTAAGGCGTCCTACAATATAATAACGTGCTTTTCAAGGTGTTAATATGGCATACAGAGTCGTAAGATGTTCTAAATTGTCGTTTGATGTTCATAGGATTCGAACGAATTCATTAGGTTTATTATGGAGTTTTAAGATTATATACGGTATTATAAGGTGTTGTTATTATTTGTAAGGCGTCCTACAATATAATATCGTGTTTTTCAAGGTGTTAATATGGCATACAGTGTCGTAAGTTGTCCTAAATTGTCGTACTATGTTCAAAGGACTCGGACAAATTCATTAGGTTTATTATGGAGTTTTAAGTTTATATACGATATTGTAAGGTTATGTTACGATTTGTAAGGCGTCCTACAATATAATATCGTGTTTTTCAGGGTGTTAATATGGCATACAGTGTCGTAAGATGTCCTAAATTGTCATACGATGTTCAAAGGACTCGGACGAATTCATTAGGTTTATTATGGAGTTTTAAGTTTATATACGGTATTATAAGGTGTTGTTATGATTTGTAAGGCGTCCTACAATATAATATCGTGTTTTTCAGGGTGTTAATATGGCATACAGTGTCGTAAGATGTCCTAAATTGTCATACGATGTTCAAAGGACTCGGACGAATTCATTAGGTTTATTATGGAGTTTTAAGTTTATATACGGTATTATAAGGTGTTGTTATGATTTGTAAGGCGTCCTACAATATAATATCGTCTTTTTCAAGGTGTTAATATGGCATACATTGTCGTAAGTTGTCCTAAATTGTCGTACGATATTCAAAGGACTCGGACGAATTCATTAGGTTTATTATGGAGTTTTAAGTTTATATACGGTTTTGTAAGGTGTTGTTACTATTTATAAGGCGTCCTACAATATAATAATGTGTTTGTCAAGGTGTTAATATGGGATACAGAGTTGTAAGATGTCATAAATTGTCGTACGATGTTCAAAGGACTCGTACGAATTCATTAGATTTATTTTGAAGTTTTACGTTTATATACGGTATTATAAGGTGTTGTTATGATTTGTAAGGCGTCCTACAATATAATAATGTGCTTTTCAAGGTGTTAATATGGCATACAGAGTCGTAAGATGTCCTAAATTGTCGTATGATGTTCAAAGGATTCAAACGGATTCATTAGGTTTATTATGGAGTTTTAAGTTTATATACGGTATTATAAGGTGTTGTTATGATTTGTAAGGCGTCCTACAATATAATAACGTGCTTTTCAAGGTGTTAATATGGCATACAGAGTCGTAAGATGTCCTAAATTGTCGTATGATGTTCAAAGGATTCGAACGAATTCATTAGGTTTATTATGGAGTTTTAAGATTATATACGGTATTATAAGGTGTTGTTATTATTTGTAAGGCGTCCTACAATATAATATCGTGTTTTTCAAGGTGTTAATATGGCATACAGAGTCGTAAGATGTCCTAAATTGTCGTATGATGTTCAAAGGATTCGAACGAATTCATTAGGTTTATTATGGAGTTTTAAGATTATATACGGTATTATAAGGTGTTGTTATTATTTGTAAGGCGTCCTACAATATAATATCGTGTTTTTCAAGTTGTTAATATGGCATACAGTGTCGTAAGTTGTCCTAAATTGTCGTACGATGTTCAAAGGACTCGGACAAATTCATTAGGTTTATTATGGAGTTTTAAGTTTATATACGATATTGTAAGGTGATGTTACGATTTGTAAGGCGTCCTACAATATAATATCATGTTTTTTAAGGTGTTAATATGGCACATAGTGTCGTAAGATGTCCTAAATTGCCGTACGATGTTCAAAGACTCGGACGAATTCATTAGGTTTATTATGGAGTTTTAAGTTTATATACGGAATTGTAAGGTGTTGTTACGATTTGTAAGGCGTCCTACAATATAATAATGTGCTTTTCAAGGTGTTAATATGGCATACAGAGTGGTAAGATGTCCTAAATTGTTGTACGATGTTCAAAGGACTCGTACGAATTCATTAGATTTATTATGAAGTTTTATGTTTATAAACGGTATTGTAAGGTATTGTTATAACTTGTAAGGAGTCCTACATTTTAATATCGTGTTTTTCAAGGTGTTAATATGGCATACATTGTCGTAAGTTGTCCTAAATTGTAGTACGATATTCAAAGGACTCGGACGAATTCATTAGGTTTATTATGGAGTTTTAAGTTTATATACAGTTTTGTAAGGTGTTGTTACTATTTATAAGGCGTCCTACAATATAATAATGTGTTTTTCAAGGTGTTAATATGGGATACAGAGTTGTAAGATGTCATAAATTTTCGTACGATGTTCAAAGGACTCGTACGAATTCATTAGATTTATTATGAAGTTTTACGTTTATATACGGTATTATAAGGTGTTGTTATGATTTGTAAGGCGTCCTACAATATAATAATGTGCTTTTCAAGGTGTTAATATGGCATACAGAGTCGTAAGATGTCCTAAATTGTCGTATGATGTTCAAAGGATTCGAACGAATTCATTAGGTTTATTATGGAGTTTTAAGTTTATATACGGTATTATAAGGTGTTGTTATGATTTGTAAGGCGTCCTACAATATAATAACGTGCTTTTCAAGGTGTTAATATGGCATACAGAGTCGTAAGATGTTCTAAATTGTCGTTTGATGTTCAAAGGATTCGAACGAATTCATTAGGTTTATTATGGAGTTTTAAGATTATATACGGTATTATAAGGTGTTGTTATTATTTGTAAGGCGTCCTACAATATAATATCGTGTTTTTCAAGGTGTTAATATGGCATACAGTGTTGTAAGTTGTCCTAAATTGTCGTACGATGTTCAAAGGACTCGGACAAATTCATTAGGTTTATTATGGAGTTTTAAGTTTATATACGATATTGTAAGGTTATGTTACGATTTGTAAGGCGTCCTACAATATAATATCGTGTTTTTCAGGGTGTTAATATGGCATACAGTGTCGTAAGATGTCCTAAATTGTCATACGATGTTCAAAGGACTCGGACGAATTCATTAGGTTTATTATGGAGTTTTAAGTTTATATACGGTATTATAAGGTGTTGTTATGATTTGTAAGGCGTCCTACAATATAATATCGTGTTTTTCAGGGTGTTAATATGGCATACAGTGTCGTAAGATGTCCTAAATTGTCATACGATGTTCAAAGGACTCGGACGAATTCATTAGGTTTATTATGGAGTTTTAAGTTTATATACGGTATTATAAGGTGTTGTTATGATTTGTAAGGCGTCCTACAATATAATATCGTCTTTTTCAAGGTGTTAATATGGCATACATTGTCGTAAGTTGTCCTAAATTGTCGTACGATATTCAAAGGACTCGGACGAATTCATTAGGTTTATTATGGAGTTTTAAGTTTATATACGGTTTTGTAAGGTGTTGTTACTATTTATAAGGCGTCCTACAATATAATAATGTGTTTGTCAAGGTGTTAATATGGGATACAGAGTTGTAAGATGTCATAAATTGTCGTACGATGTTCAAAGGACTCGTACGAATTCATTAGATTTATTTTGAAGTTTTACGTTTATATACGGTATTATAAGGTGTTGTTATGATTTGTAAGGCGTCCTACAATATAATAATGTGCTTTTCAAGGTGTTAATATGGCATACAGAGTCGTAAGATGTCCTAAATTGTCGTATGATGTTCAAAGGATTCGAACGGATTCATTAGGTTTATTATGGAGTTTTAAGTTTATATACGGTATTATAAGGTGTTGTTATGATTTGTAAGGCGTCCTACAATATAATAACGTGCTTTTCAAGGTGTTAATATGGCATACAGAGTCGTAAGATGTCCTAAATTGTCGTATGATGTTCAAAGGATTCGAACGAATTCATTAGGTTTATTATGGAGTTTTAAGATTATATACGGTATTATAAGGTGTTGTTATTATTTGTAAGGCGTCCTACAATATAATATCGTGTTTTTCAAGGTGTTAATATGGCATACAGAGTCGTAAGATGTCCTAAATTGTCGTATGATGTTCAAAGGATTCGAACGAATTCATTAGGTTTATTATGGAGTTTTAAGATTATATACGGTATTATAAGGTGTTGTTATTATTTGTAAGGCGTCCTACAATATAATATCGTGTTTTTCAAGTTGTTAATATGGCATACAGTGTCGTAAGTTGTCCTAAATTGTCGTACGATGTTCAAAGGACTCGGACAAATTCATTAGGTTTATTATGGAGTTTTAAGTTTATATACGATATTGTAAGGTGATGTTACGATTTGTAAGGCGTCCTACAATATAATATCATGTTTTTTAAGGTGTTAATATGGCACATAGTGTCGTAAGATGTCCTAAATTGCCGTACGATGTTCAAAGACTCGGACGAATTCATTAGGTTTATTATGGAGTTTTAAGTTTATATACGGAATTGTAAGGTGTTGTTACGATTTGTAAGGCGTCCTACAATATAATAATGTGCTTTTCAAGGTGTTAATATGGAATACAGAGTGGTAAGATGTCCTAAATTGTTGTACGATGTTCAAAGGACTCGTACGAATTCATTAGATTTATTATGAAGTTTTATGTTTATAAACGGTATTGTAAGGTATTGTTATAACTTGTAAGGAGTCCTACATTTTAATATCGTGTTTTTCAAGGTGTTAATATGGCATACATTGTCGTAAGTTGTCCTAAATTGTAGTACGATATTCAAAGGACTCGGACGAATTCATTAGGTTTATTATGGAGTTTTAAGTTTATATACAGTTTTGTAAGGTGTTGTTACTATTTATAAGGCGTCCTACAATATAATAATGTGTTTTTCAAGGTGTTAATATGGGATACAGAGTTGTAAGATGTCATAAATTTTCGTACGATGTTCAAAGGACTCGTACGAATTCATTAGATTTATTATGAAGTTTTACGTTTATATACGGTATTATAAGGTGTTGTTATGATTTGTAAGGCGTCCTACAATATAATAATGTGCTTTTCAAGGTGTTAATATGGCATACAGAGTCGTAAGATGTCCTAAATTGTCGTATGATGTTCAAAGGATTCGAACGAATTCATTAGGTTTATTATGGAGTTTTAAGTTTATATACGGTATTATAAGGTGTTGTTATGATTTGTAAGGCGTCCTACAATATAATAACGTGCTTTTCAAGGTGTTAATATGGCATACAGAGTCGTAAGATGTTCTAAATTGTCGTTTGATGTTCAAAGGATTCGAACGAATTCATTAGGTTTATTATGGAGTTTTAAGATTATATACGGTATTATAAGGTGTTGTTATTATTTGTAAGGCGTCCTACAATATAATATCGTGTTTTTCAAGGTGTTAATATGGCATACAGTGTTGTAAGTTGTCCTAAATTGTCGTACGATGTTCAAAGGACTCGGACAAATTCATTAGGTTTATTATGGAGTTTTAAGTTTATATACGATATTGTAAGGTTATGTTACGATTTGTAAGGCGTCCTACAATATAATATCGTGTTTTTCAGGGTGTTAATATGGCATACAGTGTCGTAATATGTCCTAAATTGTCATACGATGTTCAAAGGACTCGGACGAATTCATTAGGTTTATTATGGAGTTTTAAGTTTATATACGGTATTATAAGGTGTTGTTATGATTTGTAAGGCGTCCTACAATATAATATCGTGTTTTTCAGGGTGTTAATATGGCATACAGTGTCGTAAGATGTCCTAAATTGTCATACGATGTTCAAAGGACTCGGACGAATTCATTAGGTTTATTATGGAGTTTTAAGTTTATATACGGTATTATAAGGTGTTGTTATGATTTGTAAGGCGTCCTACAATATAATATCGTCTTTTTCAAGGTGTTAATATGGCATACATTGTCGTAAGTTGTCCTAAATTGTCGTACGATATTCAAAGGACTCGGACGAATTCATTAGGTTTATTATGGAGTTTTAAGTTTATATACGGTTTTGTAAGGTGTTGTTACTATTTATAAGGCGTCCTACAATATAATAATGTGTTTGTCAAGGTGTTAATATGGGATACAGAGTTGTAAGATGTCATAAATTGTCGTACGATGTTCAAAGGACTCGTACGAATTCATTAGATTTATTTTGAAGTTTTACGTTTATATACGGTATTATAAGGTGTTGTTATGATTTGTAAGGCGTCCTACAATATAATAATGTGCTTTTCAAGGTGTTAATATGGCATACATAGTCGTAAGATGTCCTAAATTGTCGTATGATGTTCAAAGGATTCGAACGGATTCATTAGGTTTATTATGGAGTTTTAAGTTTATATACGGTATTATAAGGTGTTGTTATGATTTGTAAGGCGTCCTACAATATAATAACGTGCTTTTCAAGGTGTTAATATGGCATACAAAGTCGTAAGATGTCCTAAATTGTCGTATGATGTTCAAAGGATTCGAACGAATTCATTAGGTTTATTATGGAGTTTTAAGATTATATACGGTATTATAAGGTGTTGTTATTATTTGTAAGGCGTCCTACAATATAATATCGTGTTTTTCAAGGTGTTAATATGGCATACAGTGTCGTAAGTTGTCCTAAATTGTCGTACGATGTTCAAAGGACTCGGACAAATTCATTAGGTTTATTATGGAGTTTTAAGTTTATATACGATATTGTAAGGTGGTGTTACGATTTGTAAGGCGTCCTACAATATAATATCATGTTTTTTAAGGTGTTAATATGGCATACAGTGTCGTAAGATGTCCTAAATTGTCGTACGATGTTCAAAGGACTCGGACGAATTCATTAGGTTTATTATGGAGTTTTAAGTTTATATACGATATTGTAAGGTGATGTTATGACTTGTAAGGCGTCCTACAATATAATATCGTGTTTTTCAAGGTGTTAATATGGCATACAGTGTCGTAAGTTGCCCTAAATTGCCGTATGATGTTCAAAGGACTCGGACGAATTTATTAGGTTTATTATGGAGTTTTAAGTTTATATACGGAATTGTAAGGTGTTGTTACGATTTGTAAGGCGTCCTACAATATAATAATGTGCTTTTCAAGGTGTTAATATGACATACAGAGTGGTACGATGTCCTAAATTGTTGTACGATGTTCAAAGGACTCGTACGAATTCATTAGATTTATTATGAAGTTTTATGTTTATAAACGGTATTGTAAGGTTTTGTTATAACTTGTAAGGAGTCCTACATTTTAATATCGTGTTTTTCAAGGTGTTAATATGGCATACATTGTCGTAAGTTGTCCTAAATTGTAGTACGATATTCAAAGGACTCGGACGAATTCATTAGGTTTATTATGGAGTTTTAAGTTTATATACGGTTTTGTAAGGTGTTGTTACTATTTATAAGGCGTCCTACAATATAATAATGTGTTTTTCAAGGTGTTAATATGGGATACAGAGTTGTAAGATGTCATAAATTGTCGTACGATGTTCAAAGGACTCGTACGAATTCATTAGATTTATTATGAAGTTTTACGTTTATATACGGTATTATAAGGTGTTGTTATGATTTGTAAGGCGTCCTACAATATAATAATGTGCTTTTCAAGGTGTTAATATGGCATAAAGAGTCGTAGGATGTCCTAAATTGTCGTATGTTGTTCAAAGGATTCGAACGAATTCATTAGGTTTATTATGGAGTTTTAAGATTATATACGGTATTATAAGGTGTTGTTATTATTTGTAAGGCGTCCTACAATATAATATCGTGTTTTTCAAGGTGTTAATATGGCATACAGTGTCGTAAGTTGTCCTAAATTGTCGTACGATGTTCAAAGGACTCGGACAAATTCATTAGGTTTATTATGGAGTTTTAAGTTTATATACGATATTGTAAGGTGTTGTTATTATTTGTAAGGCGTCCTACAATATAATATCGTGTTTTTCAAGGTGTTAATATGGCATACAGTGTCGTAAGTTGTCCTAAATTGTCGTACGATGTTCAAAGGACTCGGACAAATTCATTAGGTTTATTATGGAGTTTTAAGTTTATATACGATATTGTAAGGTGATGTTACGATTTGTAAGGCGTCCTACAATATAATATCATGTTTTTTAAGGTGTTAATATGGCACATAGTGTCGTAAGATGTCCTAAATTGTCGTACGATGTTCAAAGGACTCGGACGAATTCATTAGGTTTATTATGGAGTTTTAAGTTTATATACGGAATTGTAAGGTGTTGTTACGATTTGTAAGGCGTCCTACAATATAATAATGTGCTTTTCAAGGTGTTAATATGGCATACAGAGTGGTAAGATGTCCTAATTTGTTGTACGATGTTCAAAGGACTCGTACGAATTCATTAGATTTATTATGAAGTTTTATGTTTATAAACGGTATTGTAAGGTATTGTTATAACTTGTAAGGAGTCCTACATTTTAATATCGTGTTTTTCAAGGTGTTAATATGGCATACATTGTCGTAAGTTGTCCTAAATTGTAGTACGATATTCAAAGGACTCGGACGAATTCATTAGGTTTATTATGAAGTTTTAAGTTTATATACGGTTTTGTAAGGTGTTGTTACTATTTATAAGGCGTCCTACAATATAATAATGTGTTCTTCAAGGTGTTAATATGGGATACAGAGTTGTAAGATGTCATAAATTGTCGTACGATGTTCAAAGGACTCGTACGAATTCATTAGATTTATTATGAAGTTTTACGTTTATATACGGTATTATAAGGTGTTTTTATGATTTGTAAGGCGTCCTACAATATAATAATGTGCTTTTCAAGGTGTTAATATGGCATACAGAGTCGTAAGATGTCCTAATTTGTCGTATGATTTTCAAAGGATTCGAACGAATTCATTAGGTTTATTATGGAGTTTTAAGTTTATATACGGTATTATAAGGTGTTGTTATGATTTGTAAGGCGTCCTACAATATAATAACGTGCTTTTCAAGGTGTTAATATGGCATACAGAGTCGTAAGATGTTCTAAATTGTCGTATGATGTTCAAAGGATTCGAACGAATTCATTAGGTTTATTATGGAGTTTTAAGATTATATACGGTATTATAAGGTGTTGTTATTATTTGTAAGGCGTCCTACAATATAATATCGTGTTTTTCAAGGTGTTAATATGGCATACAGTGTCGTAAGTTGTCCTAAATTGTCGTACGATGTTCAAAGGACTCGGACAAATTCATTAGGTTTATTATGGAATTTTAAGTTTATATACGATATTGTAAGGTGATGTTACGATTTGTAAGGCGTCCTACAATATAATATCATGTTTTTAAGGTGTTAATATGGCATACAGTGTCGTAAGATGTCCTAAATTGTCGTACGATGTTTAAAGGACTCGGACGAATTCATTAGGTTTATTATGGAGTTTTAAGTTTATATACGATATTGTAAGGTGATGTTATGACTTGTAAGGCGTCCTACAATATAATATCGTGTTTTTCAAGGTGTTAATATGGCATACAGTGTCGTAAGTTGCCCTAAATTGCCGTATGATGTTCAAAGGACTCGGACGAATTTATTAGGTTTATTATGGAGTTTTAAGTATATATACGGAATTGTAAGGTGTTGTTACGATTTGTAAGGCGTCCTACAATATAATAATGTGCTTTTCAAGGTGTTAATATGGCATACAGAGTGGTAAGATGTCCTAAATTGTTGTACGATGTTCAAAGGACTCGTACGAATTCATTAGATTTATTATGAAGTTTTATGTTTATAAACGGTATTGTAAGGTATTGTTATAACTTGTAAGGAGTCCTACATTTTAATATCGTGTTTTTCAAGGTGTTAATATGGCATACATTGTCGTAAGTTGTCCTAAATTGTAGTACGATATTCAAAGGACTCGGACGAATTCATTAGGTTTATTATGGAGTTTTAAGTTTATATACGGTTTTGTAAGGTGCTGTTACTATTTATAAGGCGTCCTACAATATAATAATGTGTTTTTCAAGGTGTTAATATGGGATACAGAGTTGTAAGATGTCATAAATTGTCGTACGATGTTCAAAGGACTCGTACGAATTCATTAGATTTATTATGAAGTTTTACGTTTATATACGGTATTATAAGGTGTTGTTATGATTTGTAAGGCGTCCTACAATATAATAATGTGCTTTTCAAGGTGTTAATATGGCATACAGAGTCGTAAGATGTCCTAAATTGTCGTATGATGTTCAAAGGATTCGAACGAATTCATTAGGTTTATTATGGAGTTTTAAGTTTATATACGGTATTATAAGGTGTTGTTATGATTTGTAAGGCGTCCTACAATATAATAACGTGCTTTTCAAGGTGTTAATATGGCATACAGTGTCGTAAGATGTCCTAAATTGTTGTACGATGTTCAAAGGACTCGTACGAATTCATTAGATTTATTATGAAGTTTTATGTTTATAAACGGTATTGTAAGGTATTGTTATAACTTGTAAGGAGTCCTACATTTTAATATCGTGTTTTTCAAGGTGTTAATATGGCATACATTGTCGTAAGTTGTCCTAAATTGTCGTACGATGTTCAAAGGACTCGGACGAATTCATTAGGTTTATTATGGAGTTTTAAGTTTATATACGGTATTATAAGGTGTTGTTATGATTTGTAAGGCGTCCTACAATATAATATCGTCTTTTTCAAGGTGTTAATATGGCATACAGTGTCGTAAGTTGCCCTAAATTGACGTATGATGTTCAAAGGACTCGGACGAATTTATTAGGTTTATTATGGAGTTTTAAGTTTATATACGGAATTCTAAGGTGTTGTTACGATTTGTAAGGCGTCCTACAATATAATAATGTGCTTTTCAAGGTGTTAATATGGCATACAGAGTGGTAAGATGTCCTAAATTGTTGTACGATGTTCAAAGGACTCGTACGAATTCATTAGATTTATTATGAAGTTTTATGTTTATAAACGGTATTGTAAGGTATTGTTATAACTTGTAAGGAGTCCTACATTTTAATATCGTGTTTTTCAAGGTGTTAATATGGCATACATTGTCGTAAGTTGTCCTAAATTGTAGTACGATATTCAAAGGACTCGGACGAATTCATTAGGTTTATTATGGAGTTTTAAGTTTATATACGGTTTTGTAAGGTGTTGTTACTATTTATAAGGCGTCCTACAATATAATAATGTGTTTTTCAAGGTGTTAATATGGGATACAGAGTTGTAAGATGTCATAAATTGTCGTACGATGTTCAAAGGACTCGTACGAATTCATTAGATTTATTATGAAGTTTTACGTTTATATACGGTATTATAAGGTGTTGTTATGATTTGTAAGGCGTCCTACAATATAATAATGTGCTTTTCAAGGTGTTAATATGGCATACAGAGTCGTAAGATGTCCTAAATTGTCGTATGATGTTCAAAGGATTCGAACGAATTCATTAGGTTTATTATGGAGTTTTAAGTTTATATACGGTATTATAAGGTGTTGTTATGATTTGTAAGGCGTCCTACAATATAATAACGTGCTTTTCAAGGTGTTAATATGGCATACAGAGTCGTAAGATGTTCTAAATTGTCGTATGATGTTCAAAGGATTCGAACGAATTCATTAGGTTTATTATGGAGTTTTAAGATTATATACGGTATTATAAGGTGTTGTTATTATTTGTAAGGCGTCCTACAATATAATATCGTGTTTTTCAAGGTGTTAATATGGCATACAGTGTCGTAAGTTGTCCTAAATTGTCGTACGATGTTCAAAGGACTCGGACAAATTCATTAGGTTTATTATGGAGTTTTAAGTTTATATACGATATTGTAAGGTGATGTTACGATTTGTAAGGCGTCCTACAATATAATATCATGTTTTTAAGGTGTTAATATGGCATACAGTGTCGTAAGATGTCCTAAATTGTCGTACGATGTTCAAAGGACTCGGACGAATTCATTAGGTTTATTATGGAGTTTTAAGTTTATATACGATATTGTAAGGTGATGTTATGACTTGTAAGGCGTCCTACAATATAATATCGTGTTTTTCAAGGTGTTAATATGGCATACAGTGTCGTAAGTTGCCCTAAATTGCCGTATGATGTTCAAAGGACTCGGACGAATTTATTAGGTTTATTATGGAGTTTTAAGTTTATATACGGAATTGTAAGGTATTGTTATAACTTGTAAGGAGTCCTACATTTTAATATCGTGTTTTTCAAGGTGTTAATATGGCATACATTGTCGTAAGTTGTCCTAAATTGTAGTACGATATTCAAAGGACTCGGACGAATTCATTAGGTTTATTATGGAGTTTTAAGTTTATATACGGTTTTGTAAGGTGTTGTTACTATTTATAAGGCGTCCTACAATATAATAATGTGTTTTTCAAGGTGTTAATATGACATACAGAGTTGTAAGATGTCCTAAATTGTAGTACGATATTCAAAGGACTCGGACGAATTCATTAGGTTTATTATGGAGTTTTATGTTTATATACGGTTTTGTAAGGTGTTGTTACTATTTATAAGGCGTCCTACAATATAATAATGTGTTTTTCAAGGTGTTAATATGGGATACAGAGTTGTAAGATGTCATAAATTGTCGTACGATGTTCAAAGGACTCGTACGAATTCATTAGATTTATTATGAAGTTTTACGTTTATATACGGTATTATAAGGTGTTGTTATGATTTGTAAGGCGTCCTACAATATAATAATGTGCTTTTCAAGGTGTTAATATGGCATACAGAGTCGTAAGATGTCCTAAATTGTCGTATGATGTTCAAAGGATTCGAACGAATTCATTAGGTTTATTATGGAGTTTTAAGTTTATATACGATATTATAAGGTGTTGTTATGATTTGTAAGGCGTCCTACAATATAATAACGTGCTTTTCAAGGTGTTAATATGGCATACAGAGTCGTAAGATGTTTTAAATTGTCGTATGATGTTCAAAGGATTCGAACGAATTCATTAGGTTTATTATGGAGTTTTAAGATTATATACGGTATTATAAGGTGTTGTTATTATTTGTAAGGCGTCCTACAATATAATATCGTGTTTTTCAAGGTGTTAATATGGCATACAGTGTCGTAAGTTGTCCTAAATTGTCGTACGATGTTCAAAGGACTCGGACTAATTCATTAGGTTTATTATGGAGTTTTAAGTTTATATACGATATTGTAAGGTGATGTTACGATTTGTAAGGCGTCCTACAATATAATATCATGTTTTTAAGGTGTTAATATGGCATACAGTGTCATAAGATGTCCTAAATTGTCGTACGATGTTCAAAGGACTCGGACGAATTCATTAGGTTTATTATGGAGTTTTAAGTTTATATACGGAATTGTAAGGTGTTGTTACGATTTGTAAGGCGTCCTATAATATAATAATGTGCTATTCAAGGTGTTAATATGGCATACAGAGTGGTAAGATGTCCTAAATTGTTGTACGATGTTCAAAGGACTCGTACGAATTCATTAGATTTATTATGAAGTTTTATGTTTATAAACGGTATTGTAAGGTATTGTTATAACTTGTAAGGAGTCCTACATTTTAATATCGTGTTTTTCAAGGTGTTAATATGGCATACATTGTCGTAAGTTGTGCTAAATTGTCGTACGATATTCAAAGGACTCGGACGAATTCATTAGGTTTATTATGGAGTTTTAAGTTTATATACGGTTTTGTAAGGTGTTGTTACTATTTATAAGGCGTCCTACAATATAATAATGTGTTTGTCGAGGTTTTAATATGGATACAGAGTTGTAAGATGTCATAAATTGTCGTACGATGTTCAAAGGACTCGTACGAATTCATTAGATTTATTATGAAGTTTTACGTTTATATACGGTATTATAAGGTGTTGTTATGATTTGTAAGGCGTCCTACAATATAATAATGTGCTTTTCAAGGTGTTAATATGGCATACAGAGTCGTAAGATGTCCTAAATTGTCGTATGATGTTCAAAGGATTCGAACGAATTCATTAGGTTTATTATGGAGTTTTAAGTTTATATACGGTATTATAAGGTGTTGTTATGATTTGTAAGGCGTCCTACAATATAATAACGTGCTTTTCAAGGTGTTAATATGGCATACAGAGTCGTAAGATGTTTTAAATTGTCGTATGATGTTCAAAGGATTCGAACGAATTCATTAGGTTTATTATGGAGTTTTAAGATTATATACGGTATTATAAGGTGTTGTTATTATTTGTAAGGCGTCCTACAATATAATATCGTGTTTTTCAAGGTGTTAATATGGCATACAGTGTCGTAAGTTGTCCTAAATTGTCGTACGATGTTCAAAGGACTCGGACTAATTCATTAGGTTTATTATGGAGTTTTAAGTTTATATACGATATTGTAAGGTGATGTTACGATTTGTAAGGCGTCCTACAATATAATATCATGTTTTTAAGGTGTTAATATGGCATACAGTGTCATAAGATGTCCTAAATTGTCGTACGATGTTCAAAGGACTCGGACGAATTCATTAGGTTTATTATGGAGTTTTAAGTTTATATACGGAATTGTAAGGTGTTGTTACGATTTGTAAGGCGTCCTATAATATAATAATGTGCTATTCAAGGTGTTAATATGGCATACAGAGTGGTAAGATGTCCTAAATTGTTGTACGATGTTCAAAGGACTCGTACGAATTCATTAGATTTATTATGAAGTTTTATGTTTATAAACGGTATTGTAAGGTATTGTTATAACTTGTAAGGAGTCCTACATTTTAATATCGTGTTTTTCAAGGTGTTAATATGGCATACATTGTCGTAAGTTGTGCTAAATTGTCGTACGATATTCAAAGGACTCGGACGAATTCATTAGGTTTATTATGGAGTTTTAAGTTTATATACGGTTTTGTAAGGTGTTGTTACTATTTATAAGGCGTCCTACAATATAATAATGTGTTTGTCAAGGTTTTAATATGGGATACAGAGTTGTAAGATGTCATAAATTGTCGTACGATGTTCAAAGGACTCGTACGAATTCATTAGATTTATTATGAAGTTTTACGTTTATATACGGTATTATAAGGTGTTGTTATGATTTGTAAGGCGTCCTACAATATAATAATGTGCTTTTCAAGGTGTTAATATGGCATACAGAGTCGTAAGATGTCCTAAATTGTCGTATGATGTTCAAAGGATTCGAACGAATTCATTAGGTTTATTATGGAGTTTTAAGTTTATATACGGTATTATAAGGTGTTGTTATGATTTGTAAGGCGTCCTACAATATAATAACGTGCTTTTCAAGGTGTTAATATGGCATACAGAGTCGTAAGATGTTTTAAATTGTCGTATGATGTTCAAAGGATTCGAACGAATTCATTAGGTTTATTATGGAGTTTTAAGATTATATACGGTATTATAAGGTGTTGTTATTATTTGTAAGGCGTCCTACAATATAATATCGTGTTTTTCAAGGTGTTAATATGGCATACAGTGTCGTAAGTTGTCCTAAATTGTCGTACGATGTTCAAAGGACTCGGACTAATTCATTAGGTTTATTATGGAGTTTTAAGTTTATATACGATATTGTAAGGTGATGTTACGATTTGTAAGGCGTCCTACAATATAATATCATGTTTTTAAGGTGTTAATATGGCATACAGTGTCATAAGATGTCCTAAATTGTCGTACGATGTTCAAAGGACTCGGACGAATTCATTAGGTTTATTATGGAGTTTTAAGTTTATATACGGAATTGTAAGGTGTTGTTACGATTTGTAAGGCGTCCTATAATATAATAATGTGCTATTCAAGGTGTTAATATGGCATACAGAGTGGTAAGATGTCCTAAATTGTTGTACGATGTTCAAAGGACTCGTACGAATTCATTAGATTTATTATGAAGTTTTATGTTTATAAACGGTATTGTAAGGTATTGTTATAACTTGTAAGGAGTCCTACATTTTAATATCGTGTTTTTCAAGGTGTTAATATGGCATACATTGTCGTAAGTTGTGCTAAATTGTCGTACGATATTCAAAGGACTCGGACGAATTCATTAGGTTTATTATGGAGTTTTAAGTTTATATACGGTTTTGTAAGGTGTTGTTACTATTTATAAGGCGTCCTACAATATAATAATGTGTTTGTCAAGGTTTTAATATGGGATACAGAGTTGTAAGATGTCATAAATTGTCGTACGATGTTCAAAGGACTCGTACGAATTCATTAGATTTATTATGAAGTTTTACGTTTATATACGGTATTATAAGGTGTTGTTATGATTTGTAAGGCGTCCTACAATATAATAATGTGCTTTTCAAGGTGTTAATATGGCATACAGAGTCGTAAGATGTCCTAAATTGTCGTATGATGTTCAAAGGATTCGAACGAATTCATTAGGTTTATTATGGAGTTTTAAGTTTATATACGGTATTATAAGGTGTTGTTATGATTTGTAAGGCGTCCTACAATATAATAACGTGCTTTTCAAGGTGTTAATATGGCATACAGAGTCGTAAGATGTTTTAAATTGTCGTATGATGTTCAAAGGATTCGAACGAATTCATTAGGTTTATTATGGAGTTTTAAGATTATATACGGTATTATAAGGTGTTGTTATTATTTGTAAGGCGTCCTACAATATAATATCGTGTTTTTCAAGGTGTTAATATGGCATACAGTGTCGTAAGTTGTCCTAAATTGTCGTACGATGTTCAAAGGACTCGGACTAATTCATTAGGTTTATTATGGAGTTTTAAGTTTATATACGATATTGTAAGGTGATGTTACGATTTGTAAGGCGTCCTACAATATAATATCATGTTTTTAAGGTGTTAATATGGCATACAGTGTCATAAGATGTCCTAAATTGTCGTACGATGTTCAAAGGACTCGGACGAATTCATTAGGTTTATTATGGAGTTTTAAGTTTATATACGGAATTGTAAGGTGTTGTTACGATTTGTAAGGCGTCCTACAATATAATAATGTGCTTTTCAAGGTGTTAATATGGCATACAGAGTGCTAAGATGTCCTAAATTGTTGTACGATGTTCAAAGGACTCGTACGAATTCATTAGATTTATTATGAAGTTTTATGTTTATAAACGTTATTGTAAGGTATTGTTATAACTTGTAAGGAGTCCTACATTTTAATATCGTGTTTTTCAAGGTGTTAATATGGCATACATTGTCGTAAGTTGTGCTAAATTGTCGTACGATATTCAAAGGACTCGGACGAATTCATTAGGTTTATTATGGAGTTTTAAGTTTATATACGGTTTTGTAAGGTGTTGTTACTATTTATAAGGCGTCCTACAATATAATAATGTGTTTGTCAAGGTGTTAATATGGCATACAGTGTCGTAAGTTGCCCTAAATTGCCGTATGATGTTCAAAGGACTCGGACGAATTTATTAGGTTTATTATGGAGTTTTAAGTTTATATACGGAATTGTAAGGTGTTGTTACGATTTGTAAGGCGTCCTACAATATAATAATGTGCTTTTCAAGGTCTTAATATGGCATACAGTGTCGTAAGTTGTCCTAAATTGTCATACGATGTTCAAAGGACTCGGACGAATTCATTAGGTTTATTATGGAGTTTTAAGTTTATATACGGTATTATAAGGTGTTGTTATGATTTGTAAGGCGTCCTAAAATATAATATCGTCTTTTTCAAGGTGTTAATATGGCATACATTGTCGTAAGTTGTCCTAAATTGTCGTACGATATTCAAAGGACTCGGACGAATTCATTAGGTTTATTATGGAGTTTTAAGTTTATATACGGTTTTGTAAGGTGTTGTTACTATTTATAAGGCGTCCTACATTATAATAATGTGTTTTTCAAGGTGTTAATATGGGATACAGAGTTGTAAGATGTCATAAATTGTCGTACGATGTTCAAAGGACTCGTACGAATTCATTAGATTTATTATGAAGTTTTACGTTTATATACCGTATTATAAGATGTTGTTATGATTTGGAAGGCGTCCTACAATATAATAACGTGCTTTTCAAGGTGTTAATGTGGCATACAGAGTCGTAAGATGTCCTAAATTGTCGTATGATGTTCAAAGGATTCGAACGAATTCATTAGGTTTATTATGGAGTTTTAAGATTATATACGGTATTATAAGGTGATGTTATTATTTGTATGGCGTCCTACAATATAATATCGTGTTTTTCAAGGTGTTAATATGGCATACAGTGTCGTAAGTTGTCCTAAATTGTCTTACGATGTTCAAAGGACTCGGACTAATTCATTAGGTTTATTATGGAGTTTTAAGTTTATATACGATATTGTAAGGTGATGTTACGATTTGTAAGGCGTCCTACAATATAATATCATGTTTTTAAGGTGTTAATATGGCATACAGTGTCATAAGATGTCCTAAATTGTCGTACGATGTTCAAAGGACTCGGACGAATTCATTAGGTTTATTATGGAGTTTTAAGTTTATATACGGAATTGTAAGGTGTTGTTACGATTTGTAAGGCGTCCTACAATATAATAATGTGATTTTCAAGGTGTTAATATGGCATACAGAGTGGTAAGATGTCCTAAATTGTTGTACGATGTTCAAAGGACTCGTAGGAATTCATTAGATTTATTATGAAGTTTTATGTTTATAAACGGTATTGTAAGGTATTGTTATAACTTGTAAGGAGTCCTACATTTTAATATCGTGTTTTTCAAGGTGTTAATATGGCATACATTGTCGTAAGTTGTCCTAAATTGTCATACGATATTCAAAGGACTCGAACGAATTCATTAGGTTTATTATGGAGTTTTAAGTTTATATACGGTTTTGTAAGGTGTTGTTACTATTTATAAGGCGTCCTACAATATAATAATGTGTTTTTCAAGGTGTAAATATGGCATACATTGTCGTAAGTTGTCCTAAATTGTAGTACGATATTCAAAGGACTCGGACGAATTCATTAGGTTTATTATGGAGTTTTAAGTTTATATACGGTTTTGTAAGGTGTTGTTACTATTTATAAGGCGTCCTACAATATAATAATGTGTTTTTCAAGGTGTTAATATGGGATACAGAGTTGTAAGATGTCATAAATTGTCGTACGATGTTCAAAGGACTCGTACGAATTCATTAGATTTATTATGAAGTTTTACGTTTATATACGGTATTATAAGGTGTTGTTATGATTTGTAAGGCGTCCTACAATATAATAATGTGCTTTTCAAGGTGTTAATATGACATACAGAGTCGTAAGATGTCCTAAATTGTCGTATGATGTTCAAAGGATTCGATCGAATTCATTAGGTTTATTATGGAGTTTTAAGTTTATATACGGTATTATAAGGTGTTGTTATGATTTGTAAGGCGTCCTACAATATAATAACGTGCTTTTCAAGGTGTTAATATGTAATACAGAGTCGTAAGATGTTCTAAATTGTCGTATGATGTTCAAAGGATTCGAACGAATTCATTAGGTTTATTATGGAGTTTTAAGATTATATACGGTATTATAAGGTGTTGTTATTATTTGTAAGGCGTCCTACAATATAATATCGTGTTTTTCAAGGTGTTAATATGGCATACAGTGTCGTAAGTTGTCCTAAATTGTCGTACGATGTTCAAAGGACTCGGACAAATTCATTAGGTTTATTATGGAGTTTTAAGTTTATATACGATATTGTAAGGTGATGTTACGATTTGTAAGGCGTCCTACAATATAATATCATGTTTTTAAGGTGTTAATATGGCATACAGTGTCATAAGATGTCCTAAATTGTCGTACGATGTTCAAAGGACTCGGACGAATTCATTAGGTTTATTATGGAGTTTTAAGTTTATATACGGAATTGTAAGGTGTTGTTACGATTTGTAAGGCGTCCTACAATATAATAATGTGCTTTTCAAGGTGTTAATATGGCATACAGAGTGGTAAGATGTCCTAAATTGTTGTACGATGTTCAAAGGACTCGTACGAATTCATTAGATTTATTATGAAGTTTTATGTTTATAAACGGTAATGTAAGGTATTGTTATAACTTGTAAGGAGTCCTACATTTTAATATCGTGTTTTACAAGGTGTTAATATGGCATACATTGTCGTAAGTTGTGCTAAATTGTCGTACGATATTCAAAGGACTCGGACGAATTCATTAGGTTTATTATGGAGTTTTAAGTTTATATACGGTTTTGTAAGGTGTTGTTACTATTTATAAGGCGTCCTACAATATAATAATGTGTTTGTCAAGGTGTTAATATGGGATACAGAGTTGTAAGATGTCATAAATTGTCGTACGATGTTCAAAGGACTCGTACGAATTCATTAGATTTATTATGAAGTTTTACGTTTATATACGGTATTATAAGGTGTTGTTATGATTTGTAAGGCGTCCTACAATATAATAATGTGCTTTTCAAGGTGTTAATATGGCATACAGAGTCGTAAGATGTCCTAAATTGTCGTATGATGTTCAAAGGATTCGAACGAATTCATTAGGTTTATTATGGAGTTTTAAGTTTATATACGGTATTATAAGGTGTTGTTACGATTTGTAAGGCGTCCTACAATATAATAACGTGCTTTTCAAGGTGTTAATATGGCATACAGAGTCGTAAGATGTTTTAAATTGTTGTATGATGTTCAAAGGATTCGAACGAATTCATTAGGTTTATTATGGAGTTTTAAGATTATATACGGTATTATAAGGTGTTGTTATTATTTGTAAGGCGTCCTACAATATAATATCGTGTTTTTCAAGGTGTTAATATGGCATACAGTGTCGTAAGTTGTCCTAAATTGTCGTACGATGTTCAAAGGACTCGGACTAATTCATTAGGTTTATTATGAAGTTTTAAGTTTATATACGATATTGTAAGGTGATGTTACGATTTGTAAGGCGTCCTACAATATAATATCATGTTTTTAAGGTGTTAATATGGCATACAGTGTCATAAGATGTCCTAAATTGTCGTACGATGTTCAAAGGACTCGGACGAATTCATTAGGTTTATTATGGAGTTTTAAGTTTATATACGGAATTGTAAGGTGTTGTTACGATTTGTAAGGCGTCCTATAATATAAAATGTGCTATTCAAGGTGTTAATATGGCATACAGAGTGGTAAGATGTCCTAAATTGTTGTACGATGTTCAAAGGACTCGTACGAATTCATTAGATTTATTATGAAGTTTTATGTTTATAAACGGTATTGTAAGGTATTGTTATAACTTGTAAGGAGTCCTACATTTTAATATCGTGTTTTTCAAGGTGTTAATATGGCATACATTGTCGTAAGTTGTGCTAAATTGTCGTACGATATTCAAAGGACTCGGACGAATTCATTAGGTTTATTATGGAGTTTTAAGTTTATATACGGTTTTGTAAGGTGTTGTTACTATTTATAAGGCGTCCTACAATATAATAATGTGTTTGTCAAGGTTTTAATATGGGATACAGAGTTGTAAGATGTCATAAATTGTCGTACGATGTTCAAAGGACTCGTACGAATTCATTAGATTTATTATGAAGTTTTACGTTTATATACGGTATTATAAGGTGTTGTTATGATTTGTAAGGCGTCCTACAATATAATAATGTGCTTTTCAAGGTGTTAATATGGCATACAGAGTCGTAAGATGTCCTAAATTGTCGTATGATGTTCAAAGGATTCGAACGAATTCATTAGGTTTATTATGGAGTTTTAAGTTTATATACGGTATTATAAGGTGTTGTTATGATTTGTAAGGCGTCCTACAATATAATAACGTGCTTTTCAAGGTGTTAATATGGCATACAGAGTCGTAAGATGTTTTAAATTGTCGTATGATGTTCAAAGGATTCGAACGAATTCATTAGGTTTATTATGGAGTTTTAAGATTATATACGGTATTATAAGGTGTTGTTATTATTTGTAAGGCGTCCTACAATATAATATCGTGTTTTTCAAGGTGTTAATATGGCATACAGTGTCGTAAGATGTCCTAAATTGTCGTACGATGTTCAAAGGACTCGGACGAATTCATTAGGTTTATTATGGAGTTTTAAGTTTATATACGGAATTGTAAGGTGTTGTTACGATTTGTAAGGCGTCCTACAATATAATAATGTGCTTTTCAAGGTGTTAATATGGCATACAGAGTGGTAAGATGTCCTAAATTGTTGTACGATGTTCAAAGGACTCGTACGAATTCATTAGATTTATTATGAAGTTTTATGTTTATAAACGGTATTGTAAGGTATTGTTATAACTTGTAAGGAATCCTACATTTTAATATCGTGTTTTTCAAGGTGTAAATATGGCATACATTGTCGTAAGTTGTCCTAAATTGTAGTACGATATTCAAAGGACTCGGACGAATTCATTAGGTTTATTATGGAGTTTTAAGTTTATATACGGTTTTGTAAGGTGTTGTTACTATTTATAAGGCGTCCTACAATATAATAATGTGTTTTTCAAGGTGTTAATATGGGATACAGAGTTGTAAGATGTCATAAATTGTCGTACGATGTTCAAAGGACTCGTACGAATTCATTAGATTTATTATGAAGTTTTACGTTTATATACGGTATTATAAGGTGTTGTTATGATTTGTAAGGCGTCCTACAATATAATAATGTGCTTTTCAAGGTGTTAATATGGCATACAGAGTCGTAAGATGTCCTAAATTGTCGTATGATGTTCAAAGGATTCAAACGAATTCATTAGGTTTATTATGGAGTTTTAAGTTTATATACGGTATTATAAGGTGTTGTTATGATTTGTAAGGCGTCCTACAATACAATAACGTGCTTTTCAAGGTGTTAATATGTAATACAGAGTCGTAAGATGTTCTAAATTGTCGTATGATGTTCAAAGGATTCGAACGAATTCATTAGGTTTATTATGGAGTTTTAAGATTATATACGGTATTATAAGGTGTTGTTATTATTTGTAAGGCGTCCTACAATATAAAATCGTGTTTTTCAAGGTGTTAATATGGCATACAGTGTCGTAAGTTGTCCTAAATTGTCGTACGATGTTCAAAGGACTCGGACAAATTCATTAGGTTTATTATGGAGTTTTAAGTTTATATACGATATTGTAAGGTGATGTTACGATTTGTAAGGCGTCCTACAATATAATATCATGTTTTTAAGGTGTTAATATGGCATACAGTGTCATAAGATGTCCTAAATTGTCGTACGATGTTCAAAGGACTCGGACGAATTCATTAGGTTTATTATGGAGTTTTAAGTTTATATACGGAATTGTAAGGTGTTGTTACGATTTGTAAGGCGTCCTACAATATAATAATGTGCTTTTCAAGGTGTTAATATGGCATACAGATTGGTAAGATGTCCTAAATTGTTGTACGATGTTCAAAGGACTCGTACGAATTCATTAGATTTATTATGAAGTTTTATGTTTATAAACGGTAATGTAAGGTATTGTTATAACTTGTAAGGAGTCCTACATTTTAATATCGTGTTTTTCAAGGTGTTAATATGGCATACATTGTCGTAAGTTGTGCTAAATTGTCGTACGATATTCAAAGGACTCGGACGAATTCATTAGGTTTATTATGGAGTTTTAAGTTTATATACGGTTTTGTAAGGTGTTGTTACTATTTATAAGGCGTCCTACAATATAATAATGTGTTTGTCAAGGTGTTAATATGGGATACAGAGTTGTAAGATGTCATAAATTGTCGTACGATGTTCAAAGGACTCCTACGAATTCATTAGATTTATTATGAAGTTTTACGTTTATATACGGTATTATAAGGTGTTGTTATGATTTGTAAGGCGTCCTACAATATAATAATGTGCTTTTCAAGGTGTTAATATGGCATACAGAGTCGTAAGATGTCCTAAATTGTCGTATGATGTTCAAAGGATTCGAACGAATTCATTAGGTTTATTATGGAGTTTTAAGTTTATATACGGTATTATAAGGTGTTGTTACGATTTGTAAGGCGTCCTACAATATAATAACGTGCTTTTCAAGGTGTTAATATGGCATACAGAGTCGTAAGATGTTTTAAATTGTTGTATGATGTTCAAAGGATTCGAACGAATTCATTAGGTTTATTATGGAGTTTTAAGATTATATACGGTATTATAAGGTGTTGTTATTATTTGTAAGGCGTCCTACAATATAATATCGTGTTTTTCAAGGTGTTAATATGGCATACAGTGTCGTAAGTTGTCCTAAATTGTCGTACGATGTTCAAAGGACTCGGACTAATTCATTAGGTTTATTATGAAGTTTTAAGTTTATATACGATATTGTAAGGTGATGTTACGATTTGTAAGGCGTCCTACAATATAATATCATGTTTTTAAGGTGTTAATATGGCATACAGTGTCATAAGATGTCCTAAATTGTCGTACGATGTTCAAAGGACTCAGACGAATTTATTAGGTTTATTATGGAGTTTTAAGTTTATATACGGAATTGTAAGGTGTTGTTACGATTTGTAAGGCGTCCTATAATATAATAATGTGCTATTCAAGGTGTTAATATGGCATACAGAGTGGTAAGATGTCCTAAATTGTTGTACGATGTTCAAAGGACTCGTACGAATTCATTAGATTTATTATGAAGTTTTATGTTTATAAACGGTATTGTAAGGTATTGTTATAACTTGTAAGGAGTCCTACATTTTAATATCGTGTTTTTCAAGGTGTTAATATGGCATACATTGTCGTAAGTTGTGCTAAATTGTCGTACGATATTCAAAGGACTCGGACGAATTCATTAGGTTTATTATGGAGTTTTAAGTTTATATACGGTTTTGTAAGGTGTTGTTACTATTTATAAGGCGTCCTACAATATAATAATGTGTTTGTCAAGGTTTTAATATGGGATACAGAGTTGTAAGATGTCATAAATTGTCGTACGATGTTCAAAGGACTCGTACGAATTCATTAGATTTATTATGAAGTTTTACGTTTATATACGGTATTATAAGGTGTTGTTATGATTTGTAAGGCGTCCTACAATATAATAATGTGCTTTTCAAGGTGTTAATATGGCATACAGAGTCGTAAGATGTCCTAAATTGTCGTATGATGTTCAAAGGATTCGAACGAATTCATTAGGTTTATTATGGAGTTTTAAGTTTATATACGGTATTATAAGGTGTTGTTATGATTTGTAAGGCGTCCTACAATATAATAACGTGCTTTTCAAGGTGTTAATATGGCATACAGAGTCGTAAGATGTTTTAAATTGTCGTATGATGTTCAAAGGATTCGAACGAATTCATTAGGTTTATTATGGAGTTTTAAGATTATATACGGTATTATAAGGTGTTGTTATTATTTGTAAGGCGTCCTACAATATAATATCGTGTTTTTCAAGGTGTTAATATGGCATACAGTGTCGTAAGTTGTCCTAAATTGTCGTACGATGTTCAAAGGACTCGGACTAATTCATTAGGTTTATTATGGAGTTTTAAGTTTATATACGATATTGTAAGGTGATGTTACGATTTGTAAGGCGTCCTACAATATAATATCATGTTTTTAAGGTGTTAATATGGCATACAGTGTCATAAGATGTCCTAAATTGTCGTACGATGTTCAAAGGACTCGGACGAATTCATTAGGTTTATTATGGAGTTTTAAGTTTATATACGGAATTGTAAGGTGTTGTTACGATTTGTAAGGCGTCCTACAATATAATAATGTGCTTTTCAAGGTGTTAATATGGCATACAGAGTGGTAAGATGTCCTAAATTGTTGTACGATGTTCAAAGGACTCGTACGAATTCATTAGATTTATTATGAAGTTTTATGTTTATAAACGGTATTGTAAGGTATTGTTATAACTTGTAAGGAGTCCTACATTTTAATATCGTGTTTTTCAAGGTGTTAATATGGCATACATTGTCGTAAGTTGTGCTAAATTGTCGTACGATATTCAAAGGACTCGGACGAATTCATTAGGTTTATTATGGAGTTTTAAGTTTATATACGGTTTTGTAAGGTGTTGTTACTATTTATAAGGCGTCCTACAATATAATAATGTGTTTGTCAAGGTGTTAATATGGCATACAGTGTCGTAAGTTGCCCTAAATTGCCGTATGATGTTCAAAGGACTCGGACGAATTTATTAGGTTTATTATGGAGTTTTAAGTTTATATACGGAATTGTAAGGTGTTGTTACGATTTGTAAGGCCTCCTACAATATAATAATGTGCTTTTCAAGGTCTTAATATGGCATACAGTGTCGTAAGTTGTCCTAAATTGTCATACGATGTTCAAAGGACTCGGACGAATTCATTAGGTTTATTATGGAGTTTTAAGTTTATATACGGTATTATAAGGTGTTGTTATGATTTGTAAGGCGTCCTAAAATATAATATCGTCTTTTTCAAGGTGTTAATATGGCATACATTGTCGTAAGTTGTCCTAAATTGTCGTACGATATTCAAAGGACTCGGACGAATTCATTAGGTTTATTATGGAGTTTTAAGTTTATATACGGTTTTGTAAGGTGTTGTTACTATTTATAAGGCGTCCTACATTATAATAATGTGTTTTTCAAGGTGTTAATATGGGATACAGAGTTGTAAGATGTCATAAATTGTCGTACGATGTTCAAAGGACTCGTACGAATTCATTAGATTTATTATGAAGTTTTACGTTTATATACGGTATTATAAGGTGTTGTTATGATTTGTAAGGCGTCCTACAATATAATAATGTGCTTTTCAAGGTGTTAATATGGCATACAGAGTCGTAAGATGTCCTAAATTGTCGTATGATGTTCAAAGGATTCGAACGAATTCATTAGGTTTATTATGGAGTTTTAAGTTTATATAAGGTATTATAAGGTGTTGTTATGATTTGTAAGGCGTCCTACAATATAATAACGTGCTTTTCAAGGTGTTAATATGGCATACAGAGTCGTAAGATGTTTTAAATTGTCGTATGATGTTCAAAGGATTCGAACGAATTCATTAGGTTTATTATGGAGTTTTAAGATTATATACGGTATTATAAGGTGTTGTTATTATTTGTAAGGCGTCCTACAATATAATATCGTGTTTTTCAAGGTGTTAATATGGCATACAGTGTCGTAAGTTGTCCTAAATTGTCGTACGATGTTCAAAGGACTCGGACTAATTCATTAGGTTTATTATGGAGTTTTAAGTTTATATACGATATTGTAAGGTGATGTTACGATTTGTAAGGCGTCCTACAATATAATATCATGTTTTTAAGGTGTTAATATGGCATACAGTGTCATAAGATGTCCTAAATTGTCGTACGATGTTCAAAGGACTCGGACGAATTCATTAGGTTTATTATGGAGTTTTAAGTTTATATACGGAATTGTAAGGTGTTGTTACGATTTGTAAGGCGTCCTACAATATAATAATGTGCTTTTCAAGGTGTTAATATGGCATACAGAGTGGTAAGATGTCCTAAATTGTTGTACGATGTTCAAAGGACTCGTACGAATTCATTAGATTTATTATGAAGTTTTATGTTTATAAACGGTATTGTAAGGTATTGTTATAACTTGTAAGGAGTCCTACATTTTAATATCGTGTTTTTCAAGGTGTTAATATGGCATACATTGTCGTAAGTTGTGCTAAATTGTCGTACGATATTCAAAGGACTCGGACGAATTCATTAGGTTTATTATGGAGTTTTAAGTTTATATACGGTTTTGTAAGGTGTTGTTACTATTTATAAGGCGTCCTACAATATAATAATGTGTTTGTCAAGGTGTTAATATGGCATACAGTGTCGTAAGTTGCCCTAAATTGCCGTATGATGTTCAAAGGACTCGGACGAATTTATTAGGTTTATTATGGAGTTTTAAGTTTATATACGGAATTGTAAGGTGTTGTTACGATTTGTAAGGCCTCCTACAATATAATAATGTGCTTTTCAAGGTCTTAATATGGCATACAGTGTCGTAAGTTGTCCTAAATTGTCATACGATGTTCAAAGGACTCGGACGAATTCATTAGGTTTATTATGGAGTTTTAAGTTTATATACGGTATTATAAGGTGTTGTTATGATTTGTAAGGCGTCCTAAAATATAATATCGTCTTTTTCAAGGTGTTAATATGGCATACATTGTCGTAAGTTGTCCTAAATTGTCGTACGATATTCAAAGGACTCGGACGAATTCATTAGGTTTATTATGGAGTTTTAAGTTTATATACGGTTTTGTAAGGTGTTGTTACTATTTATAAGGCGTCCTACATTATAATAATGTGTTTTTCAAGGTGTTAATATGGGATACAGAGTTGTAAGATGTCATAAATTGTCGTACGATGTTCAAAGGACTCGTACGAATTCATTAGATTTATTATGAAGTTTTACGTTTATATACGGTATTATAAGGTGTTGTTATGATTTGTAAGGCGTCCTACAATATAATAATGTGCTTTTCAAGGTGTTAATATGGCATACAGAGTCGTAAGATGTCCTAAATTGTCGTATGATGTTCAAAGGATTCGAACGAATTCATTAGGTTTATTATGGAGTTTTAAGTTTATATACGGTATTATAAGGTGTTGTTATGATTTGTAAGGCGTCCTACAATATAATAACGTGCTTTTCAAGGTGTTAATATGGCATACAGAGTCGTAAGATGTTTTAAATTGTCGTATGATGTTCAAAGGATTCGAACGAATTCATTAGGTTTATTATGGAGTTTTAAGATTATATACGGTATTATAAGGTGTTGTTATTATTTGTAAGGCGTCCTACAATATAATATCGTGTTTTTCAAGGTGTTAATATGGCATACAGTGTCGTAAGTTGTCCTAAATTGTCGTACGATGTTCAAAGGACTCGGACTAATTCATTAGGTTTATTATGGAGTTTTAAGTTTATATACGATATTGTAAGGTGATGTTACGATTTGTAAGGCGTCCTACAATATAATATCATGTTTTTAAGGTGTTAATATGGCATACAGTGTCATAAGATGTCCTAAATTGTCGTACGATGTTCAAAGGACTCGGACGAATTCATTAGGTTTATTATGGAGTTTTAAGTTTATATACGGAATTGTAAGGTGTTGTTACGATTTGTAAGGCGTCCTACAATATAATAATGTGCTTTTCAAGGTGTTAATATGGCATACAGAGTGGTAAGATGTCCTAAATTGTTGTACGATGTTCAAAGGACTCGTACGAATTCATTAGATTTATTATGAAGTTTTATGTTTATAAACGGTATTGTAAGGTATTGTTATAACTTGTAAGGAGTCCTACATTTTAATATCGTGTTTTTCAAGGTGTTAATATGGCATACATTGTCGTAAGTTGTGCTAAATTGTCGTACGATATTCAAAGGACTCGGACGAATTCATTAGGTTTATTATGGAGTTTTAAGTTTATATACGGTTTTGTAAGGTGTTGTTACTATTTATAAGGCGTCCTACAATATAATAATGTGTTTGTCAAGGTGTTAATATGGCATACAGTGTCGTAAGTTGCCCTAAATTGCCGTATGATGTTCAAAGGACTCGGACGAATTTATTAGGTTTATTATGGAGTTTTAAGTTTATATACGGAATTGTAAGGTGTTGTTACGATTTGTAAGGCCTCCTACAATATAATAATGTGCTTTTCAAGGTCTTAATATGGCATACAGTGTCGTAAGTTGTCCTAAATTGTCATACGATGTTCAAAGGACTCGGACGAATTCATTAGGTTTATTATGGAGTTTTAAGTTTATATACGGTATTATAAGGTGTTGTTATGATTTGTAAGGCGTCCTAAAATATAATATCGTCTTTTTCAAGGTGTTAATATGGCATACATTGTCGTAAGTTGTCCTAAATTGTCGTACGATATTCAAAGGACTCGGACGAATTCATTAGGTTTATTATGGAGTTTTAAGTTTATATACGGTTTTGTAAGGTGTTGTTACTATTTATAAGGCGTCCTACATTATAATAATGTGTTTTTCAAGGTGTTAATATGGGATACAGAGTTGTAAGATGTCATAAATTGTCGTACGATGTTCAAAGGACTCGTACGAATTCATTAGATTTATTATGAAGTTTTACGTTTATATACCGTATTATAAGATGTTGTTATGATTTGGAAGGCGTCCTACAATATAATAACGTGCTTTTCAAGGTGTTAATATGGCATACAGAGTCGTAAGATGTCCTAAATTGTCGTATGATGTTCAAAGGATTCGAACGAATTCATTAGGTTTATTATGGAGTTTTAAGATTATATACGGTATTATAAGGTGATGTTATTATTTGTATGGCGTCCTACAATATAATATCGTGTTTTTCAAGGTGTTAATATGGCATACAGTGTCGTAAGTTGTCCTAAATTGTCTTACGATGTTCAAAGGACTCGGACAAATTCATTAGGTTTATTATGGAGTTTTAAGTTTATATACGGTATTGTAAGGTGTTGTTACTATTTATATGGCGTCCTACAATATAGTAACGTGCTTTTCAAGGTGTTAATATGGCATACAGAGTCGTAAGATATCCCAAATTGTCGTATGATTTTCAAAGGACTCGAACGAATTCATTAGGTTTATTATGGAGTTATAAGTTTATATACGGTATTACAAGGTGTTGTTATGATTTGTAAGGCGTCCTACAATATAATAATGTGCTTTTCAAGGTGTTAATATGGCATATAGAGTCGTAAGATATCCTAAATTGTCGTATGATGTTCATAGGATTCGAACGAATTCATTAGGTTTATTATGGAGTTTTAAGATTATATACGGTATTATAAGGTGTTGTTATTCTTTGTATGGCGTCCTACAATATAATATCGTGTTTTTCAAGGTGTTAATATGGCATACAGTGTCGTAAGTTGTCCTAAATTGTCTTACGATGTTCAAAGGACTCGGACAAATTCATTAGGTTTATTATGGAGTTTTAAGTTTATATACGATATTGTAAGGTGATGTTACGATTTGTAAGGCGTCCTACAATATAATATCATGTTTTTTAAGGTGTTAATATGGCATACAGTGTCGTAAAATGTCCTAAATTGTCGTACGATGTTCAAAGGACTCGGACGAATTCATTAGGTTTATTATGGAGTTTTAAGTTTATATACGATATTGTAAGGTGATGTTATGACTTGTAAGGCGTCCTACAATATAATATCGTGTTTTTCAAGGTGTTAATATGGCATACAGTGTCGTAAGTTGCCCTAAATTGCCGTATGATGTTCAAAGGACTCGGACGAATTTATTAGGTTTATTATGGAGTTTTAAGTTTATATACGGAGTTGTAAGGTGTTGTTACGATTTGTAAGGCGTCCTACAATATAATAATGTGCTTTTCAAGGTGTTAATATGGCATACAGAGTGGTAAGATGTCCTAAATTGTTGTACGATGTTCAAAAGACTCGTACGAATTCATTAGATTTATTATGAAGTTTTATGTTTATAAACGGTATTGTAAGGTATTGTTATAACTTGTAAGGAGTCCTACATTTTAATATCGTGATTTTCAAGGTGTTAATATGGCATACATTGTCGTAAGTTGTCCTAAATTGTGGTACGATATTCAAAGGACTCGGACGAATTCATTAGGTTTACTATGGAGTTTTAAGTTTATATACGGTTTTGTAAGGTGTTGTTACTATTTATAAGGCGTCCTACAATATAATAATGTGTTTGTCAAGGTGTTAATATGGGATACAGAGTTGTAAGATGTCATAAATTGTCGTACGATGTTCAAAGGACTCGTACGAATTCATTAGATTTATTATGAAGTTTTACGTTTATATACGGTATTATAAGGTGTTGTTATGATTTGTAAGGCGTCCTACAATATAATAATGTGCTTTTCAAGGTGTTAATATGGCATACAGAGTCGTAAGATGTCCTAAATTGTCGTATGATGTTCAAAGGATTCGAACGGATTCATTAGGTTTATTATGGAGTTTTAAGTTTATATACGGTATTATAAGGTGTTGTTATGATTTATAAGGCGTCCTACAATATAATAACGTGCTTTTCAAGGTGTTAACATGGCATACAGAGTCGTAAGATGTCCTAAATTGTCGTATGATGTTCAAAGGATTTGAACGAATTCATTAGGTTTATTATGGAGTTTTAAGATTATATACGGTATTATAAGGTGTTGTTAATATTTGTAAGGCGTCCAACAATATAATATCGTGTTTTTCAAGGTGTTAATATGGCATACAGTGTCGTAAGTTGTCCTAAATTGTCGTACGATGTTCAAAGGACTCGGACAAATTCATTAGGTTTATTATGGAGTTTTAAGTTTATATACGATATTGTAAGGTGATGTTACGATTTGTAAGGCGTCCTACAATATAATATCATGTTTTTTAAGGTGTTAATATGGCATACAGTGTCGTAAGATGTCCTAAATTGTCGTACGATGTTCAAAGGACTCGTACGAATTCATTAGATTTATTATGAAGTTTTATGTTTATATACTGTATTGTAAGGTGTTGTTATGACTTGTAAGGCGTCCTACAATATAATATCGTGTTTTTCAAGGTGTTAATATGGCATACAGTGTCGTAAGTTGCCCTAAATTGCCGTATGATGTTCAAAGGACTCGGACGAATTTATTAGGTTTATTATGGAGTTTTAAGTTTATATACGGAATTGTAAGGTGTTGTTACGATTTGTAAGGCGTCCTACAATATAATAATGTGCTTTTCAAGGTGTTAATATGGCATACAGAGTGGTAAGATGTCCTAAATTGTTGTACGATGTTCAAAGGACTCGTACGAATTCATTAGATTTATTATGAAGTTTTATGATTATAAACGGTATTGTAAGGTATTGTTATAACTTGTAAGGAGTCCTACATTTTAATATCGTGTTTTTCAAGGTGTTAATATGGCATACAGTGTCGTAAGTTGTCCTAAATTGTCGTACGATGTTCAAAGGACTCGGACGAATTCATTAGGTTAATTATGGAGTTTTAAGTTTATATACGGTATTGTAAGGTGTTGTTACTATTTATAAGGCGTCCTACAATATAGTAACGTGCTTTTCAAGGTGTTAATATGGCATACCGAGTCGTAAGATATCCCAAATTGTCGTATGATGTTCAAAGGACTCGAACGAATTCATTAGGTTTATTATGGAGTTATAAGTTTATATACGGTATTACAAGGTGTTGTTATGATTTGTATGGCGTCCTACAATATAATAACGTGCTTTTCAAGGTGTTAATATGGCATACAGAGTCGTAAGATGTCCTAAATTGTCGTATGATGTTCATAGGATTCGAACGAATTCATTAGGTTTATTATGGAGTTTTAAGATTATATACGGTATTATACGGTGTTGTTATTATTTGTAAGGCGTCTTACAATATAATATCGTGTTTTTCAAGGTGTTAATAAGGCATACAGTGTCGTAAGTTGTCTTAAATTGTCGTACGATGTTCAAAGGAGTCGGACGAATTCATTAGGTTTATTATGGAGTTTTAAGTTTATATACGATATTGTAAGGTTATGTTACGATTTGTAAGGCGTCCTACAATATAATATCGTGTTTTTCAAGGTGTTAATATGGCATACAGTGTCGTAAGATGTCCTAAATTGTCGTACGATGTTCAAAGGACTCGGACGAATTCATTAGGTTTATTATGGAGTTTTAAGTTTATATACGGTATTATAAGGTGTTGTTATGATTTGTAAGGCGTCCTACAATATAAAATCTTCTTTTTCAAGGTGTTAATATGGCATACATTGTTGTAAGTTGTCCTAAATTGTCGTACGATATTCAAAGGACTCGGACGAATTCATTAGGTTTATTATGGAGTTTTAAGTTTATTTACGGTTTTGTAAGGTGTTGTTACTATTTATAAGGCGTCCTACAATGAAATAATGTGTTTTTCAAGGTGTTAATATGGGATACAGAGTTGTAAGATGTCATAAATTGTCGTACAATGTTCAAAGGACTCGTACGAATTCATTAGATTTATTATGAAGTTTTATGTGTATATACTGTATTGTAAGGTGTTGTTATGATTTGTAAGGCGTCCTACAATATAATAACGTGCTTTTCAAGGTGTTAATATGACATACAGAGTCGTAAGATGTCCTAAATTGTCATATGATGTTCATAGGATTCGAACGAATTCATTAGGTTTATTATGGAGTTTTAAGATTATATACGGTATTATAAGGTGTTGTTATTATTTGTAAGGCGTCCTACAATATAATATCGTGTTTTTCAAGGCGTTAATATGGCATACAGTGTCGTAAGTTGTCCTAAATTGCCGTACGATGTTCAAAGGACTCGTACGAATTCATTAGGTTTATTATGGAGTTTTAAGTTTATATACGATATTGTAAGGTGATGTTACGATTTGTAAGGCGTCCTACAATATAATATCGTGTTTTTCAAGGTGTTAATATGGCATACATTGTCGTAAGTTGTCCTAAATTGTCGTACGATATTCAAAGGACTCGGACGAATTCATTAGGTTTATTATGGAGTTTTAAGTTTATATACGGTATTATAAGGTGTTGTTACGATTTGTAAGGCGTCCAACAATATAATATCATGTTTTTCAAGGTGTTAATATGGCATACATTGTCGTAAGTTGTCCTAAATTGTCGTACGATATTCAAAGGACTCGGACGAATTCATTAGGTTTATTATGGAGTTTTAAGTTTATATACGGTTTTGTAAGGTGTTGTTACTATTTATAAGGCGTCCTACAATATAATAATGTGTTTTTCAAGGTGTTAATATGGGATACAGAGTTGTAAGATGTCATAAATAGTCGTACGATGTTCAAAGGACTCGTACGAATTTATTAGATTTATTATGAAGTTTTATGTTTATATACTGTATTGTAAGGTGTTGTTATGATTTGTAAGGCGTCCTACAATATAATAACGTGCTTTTCAAGGTGTTAATATGGCATACAGAGTCGTAAGATGTCCTAAATTGTCGTATGATGTTCATACGATTCGAACGAATTCATTAGGTTTATTATGGAGTTTTAAGATTATATACGGTATTATAAGGTGTTGTTATTATTTGTAAGGCGTCCTACAATATAATATCGTGTTTTTCAAGGCGTTAATATGGCATACAGTGTCGTAAGTTGTCCTAAATTGTCGTACGATGTTCAAAGGACTCGGACGAATTCATTAGGTTTATTATGGAGTTTTAAGTTTATATACGACATTGTAAGGTGATGTTACGATTTGTAAGGCGTCCTACAATATAATATCGTGTTTTTCAAGGTGTTAATATGGCATACATTGTCGTAAGTTGTCCTAAATTGTCGTACGATATTCAAAGGACTCGGACGAATTAATTAGGTTTATTATGGAGTTTTAAGTTTATATACGGTATTATAAGGTGTTGTTACTATTTATAAGGCGTCCTACAATATAGTAACGTGCTTTTCAAGGTGTTAATATGGCATACAGAGTCGTAAGATATCCCAAATTGTCGTATGATGTTCAAAGGACTCGAACGAATTCATTAGGTTTATTATCGAGTTATAAGTTTATATACGGTATTACAAGGTGTTGTTATGATTTGTAAGGCGTCCTACAATATAATAACGTGCTTTTCAAGGTGTTAATATGGCATACAGAGTCGTAAGATGTCCTAAATTGTCGTATGATGTTCATAGGATTCGAACGAATTCATTAGGTTTATTATGGAGTTTTAAGATTATATACGGTATTATACGGTGTTGTTATTATTTGTAAGGCGTCCTACAATATAATATCGTGTTTTTCAAGGTGTTAATAAGGCATACAGTGTCGTAAGTTGTCTTAAATTGTCGTACGATGTTCAAAGGACTCGGACGAATTCATTAGGTTTATTATGGAGTTTTAAGTTTATATACGATATTGTAAGGTGATGTTACGATTTGTAAGGCGTCCTACAATATAATATCGTGTTTTTCAAGGTGTTAATATGGCATACAGTGTCGTAAGATGTCCTAAATTGTCGTACGATGTTCAAAGGACTCGGACGAATTCATTAGGTTTATTATGGAGTTTTAAGTTTATATACGGTATTATAAGGTGTTGTTATGATTTGTAAGGCGTCCTACAATATAAAATCTTCTTTTTCAAGGTGTTAATATGGCATACATTGTTGTAAGTTGTCCTAAATTGTCGTACGATATTCAAAGGACTCGGACGAATTCATTAGGTTTATTATGGAGTTTTAAGTTTATATACGGTTTTGTAAGGTGTTGTTACTATTTATAAGGCGTCCTACAATATAATAATGTGTTTTTCAAGGTGTTAATATGGGATACAGAGTTGTAAGATGTCATAAATTGTCGTACGATGTTCAAAGGACTCGTACGAATTCATTAGATTTATTATGAAGTTTTATGTGTATATACTGTATTGTAAGGTGTTGTTATGATTTGTAAGGCGTCCTACAATATAATAACGTGCTTTTCAAGGTGTTAATATGACATACAGAGTCGTAAGATGTCCTAAATTGTCGTATGATGTTCATAGGATTCGAACGAATTCATTAGGTTTATTATGGAGTTTTAAGATTATATACGGTATTATAAGGTGTTGTTATTATTTGTAAGGCGTCCTACAATATAATATCGTGTTTTTCAAGGCGTTAATATGGCATACAGTGTCGTAAGTTGTCCTAAATTGCCGTACGATGTTCAAAGGACTCGTACGAATTCATTAGGTTTATTATGGAGTTTTAAGTTTATATACGATATTGTAAGGTGATGTTACGATTTGTAAGGCGTCCTACAATATAATATCGTGTTTTTCAAGGTGTTAATATGGCATACATTGTCGTAAGTTGTCCTAAATTGTCGTACGATATTCAAAGGACTCGGACGAATTCATTAGGTTTATTATGGAGTTTTAAGTTTATATACGGTATTATAAGGTGTTGTTATGATTTGTAAGGCGTCCAACAATATAATATCGTGTTTTTCAAGGTGTTAATATGGCATACATTGTCGTAAGTTGTCCTAAATTGTCGTACGATATTCAAAGGACTCGGACGAATTCATTAGGTTTATTATGGAGTTTTAAGTTTATATACGGTTTTGTAAGGTGTTGTTACTATTTATAAGGCGTCCTACAATATAATAATGTGTTTTTCAAGGTGTTAATATGGGATACAGAGTTGTAAGATGTCATAAATTGTCGTACGATGTTCAAAGGACTCGTACGAATTTATTAGATTTATTATGAAGTTTTATGTTTATATACTGTATTGTAAGGTGTTATTATGATTTGTAAGGCGTCCTACAATATAATAACGTGCTTTTCAAGGTGTTAATATGGCATACAGAGTCGTAAGATGTCCTAAATTGTCGTATGATGTTCATAGGATTCGAACGAATTCATTAGGTTTATTATGGAGTTTTAAGATTATATACGGTATTATAAGGTGTTGTTATTATTTGTAAGGCGTCCTACAATATAATATCGTGTTTTTCAAGGCGTTAATATGGCATACAGTGTCGTAAGTTGTCCTAAATTGTCGTACGATGTTCAAAGGACTCGGACGAATTCATTAGGTTTATTATGGAGTTTTAAGTTTATATACGATATGTAAGGTGATGTTACGATTTGTAAGGCGTCCTACAATATAATATCGTGTTTTTCAAGGTGTTAATATGGCATACATTGTCGTAAGTTGTCCTAAATTGTCGTACGATATTCAAAGGACTCGGACGAATTCATTAGGTTTATTATGGAGTTTTAAGTTTATATACGGTATTATAAGGTGTTGTTATGATTTGTAAGGCGTCCAACAATATAATATCGTGTTTTTCAAGGTGTTAATATGGCATACATTGTCGTAAGTTGTCCTAAATTGTCGTACGATATTCAAAGGACTCGGACGAATTCATTAGGTTTATTATGGAGTTTTAAGTTTATATACGGTTTTGTAAGGTGTTGTTACTATTTATAAGGCGTCCTACAATATAATAATGTGTTTTTCAAGGTGTTAATATGGGATACAGAGTTGTAAGATGTCATAAATTGTCGTACGATGTTCAAAGGACTCGTACGAATTTATTAGATTTATTATGAAGTTTTATGTTTATATACTGTATTGTAAGGTGTTGTTATGATTTGTAAGGCGTCCTACAATATAATAACGTGCTTTTCAAGGTGTTAATATGGCATACAGAGTCGTAAGATGTCCTAAATTGTCGTATGATGTTCATAGGATTCGAACGAATTCATTAGGTTTATTATGGAGTTTTAAGATTATATACGGTATTATAAGGTGTTGTTATTATTTGTAAGGCGTCCTACAATATAATATCGTGTTTTTCAAGGTGTTAATATGGCATACAGTGTCGTAAGTTGTCTTAAATTGTCGTACGATGTTCAAAGGACTCGGACGAATTCATTAGGTTTATTATGGAGTTTTAAGTTTATATACGATATGTAAGGTGATGTTACGATTTGTAAGGCGTCCTACAATATAATATCGTGTTTTTCAAGGTGTTAATATGGCATACATTGTCGTAAGTTGTCCTAAATTGTCGTACGATATTCAAAGGACTCGGACGAATTCATTAGGTTTATTATGGAGTTTTAAGTTTATATACGGTATTATAAGGTGTTGTTATGATTTGTAAGGCGTCCAACAATATAATATCGTGTTTTTCAAGGTGTTAATATGGCATACATTGTCGTAAGTTGTCCTAAATTGTCGTACGATATTCAAAGGACTCGGACGAATTCATTAGGTTTATTATGGAGTTTTAAGTTTATATACGGTTTTGTAAGGTGTTGTTACTATTTATAAGGCGTCCTACAATATAATAATGTGTTTTTCAAGGTGTTAATATGGGATACAGAGTTGTAAGATGTCATAAATTGTCGTACGATGTTCAAAGGACTCGTACGAATTTATTAGATTTATTATGAAGTTTTATGTTTATATACTGTATTGTAAGGTGTTGTTATGATTTCTAAGGCGTCCTACAATATAATAACGTGCTTTTCAAGGTGTTAATATGGCATACAGAGTCGTAAGATGTCCTAAATTGTCGTATGATGTTCATAGGATTCGAACGAATTCATTAGGTTTATTATGGAGTTTTAAGATTATATACGGTATTATAAGGTGTTGTTATTTTTTGTAAGGCGTCCTACAATATAATATCGTGTTTTTCAAGGCGTTAATATGGCATACAGTGTCGTAAGTTGTCCTAAATTGTCGTACGATGTTCAAAGGACTCGGACAAATTCATTAGGTTTATTATGGAGTTTTAAGTTTATATACGATATTGTAAGGTGATGTTACGATTTGTAAGGCGTCCTACAATATAATATCGTGTTTTTCAAGGTGTTAATATGGCATATAGTGTCGTAAGATGTCCTAAATTGTCGTACGATGTTCAAAGGACTCCGACGAATTCATTAGGTTTATTATGGAGTTTTAAGTTTGTATACGGTATTATAAGGTGTTGTTATGATTTGTAAGGCGTCCAACAATATAATATCGTGTTTTTCAAGGTGTTAATATGGCATACATTGTCGTAAGTTGTCCTAAATTGTCGTACGATATTCAAAGGACTCGGACGAATTCATTAGGTTTATTATGGAGTTTTAAGTTTATATACGGTTTTGTAAGGTGTTGTTACTATTTATAAGGCGTCCTACAATATAATAATGTGTTTTTCAAGGTGTTAATATGGGATACAGAGTTGTAAGATGTCATAAATTGTCGTACGATGTTCAAAGGACTCGTACGAATTTATTAGATTTATTATGAAGTTTTATGTTTATATACTGTATTGTAAGGTGTTGTTATGATTTGTAAGGCGTCCTACAATATAATAACGTGCTTTTCAAGGTGTTAATATGGCATACAGAGTCGTAAGATGTCCTAAATTGTCGTATGATGTTCATAGGATTCGAACGAATTCATTAGGTTTATTATGGAGTTTTAAGATTATATACGGTATTATAAGGTGTTGTTATTATTTGTAAGGCGTCCTACAATATAATATCGTGTTTTTCAAGGTGTTAATATGGCATACAGTGTCGTAAGTTGTCTTAAATTGTCGTACGATGTTCAAAGGACTCGGACGAATTCATTAGGTTTATTATGGAGTTTTAAGTTTATATACGATATTGTAAGGTGATGTTACGATTTGTAAGGCGTCCTACAATATAATATCGTGTTTTTCAAGGTGTTAATATGGCATACAGTGTCGTAAGATGTCCTAAATTGTCGTACGATGTTCAAAGGACTCCGACGAATTCATTAGGTTTATTATGGAGTTTTAAGTTTATATACGGTATTATAAGGTGTTGTTATGATTTGTAAGGCGTCCTACAATATAATAACGTGCTTTTCAAGGTGTTAATATGGCATACAGAGTCGTAAGATGTCCTAAATTGTCGTATGATGTTCATAGGATTCGAACGAATTCATTAGGTTTATTATGGAGTTTTAAGATTATATACGGTATTATAAGGTGTTGTTATGATTTGTAAGGCGTCCTACAATATAATAACGTGCTTTTCAAGGTGTTAATATGGCATACAGAGTCGTAAGATGTCCTAAATTGTCGTATGATGTTCATAGGATTCGAACGAATTCATTAGGTTTATTATGGAGTTTTAAGATTATATACGGTATTATAAGGTGTTGTTATTATTTGTAAGGCGTCCTACAATATAATATCGTGTTTTTCAAGGTGTTAATATGGCATACAGTGTCGTAAGTTGTCTTAAATTGTCGTACGATGTTCAAAGGACTCGGACGAATTCATTAGGTTTATTATGGAGTTTTAAGTTTATATACGATATTGTAAGGTGATGTTACGATTTGTAAGGCGTCCTACAATATAATATCGTGTTTTTCAAGGTGTTAATATGGCATACAGTGTCGTAAGATGTCCTAAATTGTCGTACGATGTTCAAAGGACTCCGACGAATTCATTAGGTTTATTATGGAGTTTTAAGTTTATATACGGTATTATAAGGTGTTGTTATGATTTGTAAGGCGTCCTACAATATAATAACGTGCTTTTCAAGGTGTTAATATGGCATACAGAGTCGTAAGATGTCCTAAATTGTCGTATGATGTTCATAGGATTCGAACGAATTCATTAGGTTTATTATGGAGTTTTAAGATTATATACGGTATTATAAGGTGTTGTTATTATTTGTAAGGCGTCCTACAATATAATATCGTGTTTTTCAAGGTGTTAATATGGCATACAGTGTCGTAAGTTGTCTTAAATTGTCGTACGATGTTCAAAGGACTCGGACGAATTCATTAGGTTTATTATGGAGTTTTAAGTTTATATACGATATTGTAAGGTGATGTTACGATTTGTAAGGCGTCCTACAATATAATATCGTGTTTTTCAAGGTGTTAATATGGCATACAGTGTCGTAAGATGTCCTAAATTGTCGTACGATGTTCAAAGGACTCCGACGAATTCATTAGGTTTATTATGGAGTTTTAAGTTTATATACGGTATTATAAGGTGTTGTTATGATTTGTAAGGCGTCCAACAATATAATAACGTGCTTTTCAAGGTGTTAATATGCCATACAGAGTGGTAAGATGTCCTAAATTGTTGTACGATGTTTAAAGGATTCGAACGAATTCATTAGGTTTATTATGGAGTTTTAAGATTATATACGGTATTATAAGGTGTTGTTATTATTTGTAAGGCGTCCTACAATATAATATCGTGTTTTTCAAGGTGTTAATATGGCATACAGTGTCGTAAGTTGTCTTAAATTGTCGTACGATGTTCAAAGGACTCGGACGAATTCATTAGGTTTATTATGGAGTTTTAAGTTTATATACGATATTGTAAGGTGATGTTACGATTTGTAAGGCGTCCTACAATATAATATCGTGTTTTTCAAGGTGTTAATATGGCATACAGTGTCGTAAGATGTCCTAAATTGTCGTACGATGTTCAAAGGACTCCGACGAATTCATTAGGTTTATTATGGAGTTTTAAGTTTATATACGGTATTATAAGGTGTTGTTATGATTTGTAAGGCGTCCAACAATATAATAACGTGCTTTTCAAGGTGTTAATATGGCATACAGAGTGGTAAGATGTCCTAAATTGTTGTACGATGTTTAAAGGACTCGTACGAATTCATTAGATTTTTTATGGAGTTTTATGTTTATATACGGTATTTTAAGGTGTTGTTATAACTTGTAAGGCGTCCTACAATATAATATCGTGTTTTTCAAGGTGTTAATATGTCATACAATGTCGTAAGTTGTCCTAAATTGTCGTACGATATTCAAAGGACTCGGACGAATTCATTAGGTTTATTATGGAGTTTTAAGTTTGTATACGGTATTATAAGGTGTTGTTATGATTTGTAAGGCGTCCAACAATATAATATCGTGTTTTTCAAGGTGTTAATATGGCATACATTGTCGTAAGTTGTCCTAAATTGTCGTACGATATTCAAAGGACTCGGACGAATTCATTAGGTTTATTATGGAGTTTTAAGTTTATATACGGTTTTGTAAGGTGTTGTTACTATTTATAAGGCGTCCTACAATATAATAATGTGTTTTTCAATGTGTTAATATGGGATACAGAGTTGTAAGATGTCATAAATTGTCGTACGATGTTCAAAGGACTCGTACGAATTTATTAGATTTATTATGAAGTTTTATGTTTATATACTGTATTGTAAGGTGTTGTTATGATTTGTAAGGCGTCCTACAATATAATAACGTGCTTTTCAAGGTGTTAATATGGCATACAGAGTCGTAAGATGTCCTAAATTGTCGTATGATGTTCAAAGGACTCGGACGAATTTATTAGGTTTATTATGGAGTTTTAAGTTTATGTACGGTATTGTAAGGTGTTGTTACGATTTGTAAGGCGTCCTACAATATAATATCGTGTTTTCAAGGAGTTAATATGGCATACAGTGTCGTAAGTTGCCCTAAATTGCCGTACGATGTTCAAAGGACTCGGACGAATTCATTAGGTTTATTATGGAGTTTTAAGTTTATATACGATATTGTAAGGTGATGTTACGATTTGTAAGGCGTCCTACAATATAATATCGTGTTTTTCAAGGTGTTAATATGGCATACAGTGTCGTAAGATGTCCTAAATTGTCGTACGATGTTCAAAGGACTCCGACGAATTCATTAGGTTTATTATGGAGTTTTAAGTTTATATACGGTATTATAAGGTGTTGTTATGATTTGTAAGGCGTCCTACAATATAATATCGTGTTTTCAAGGAGTTAATATGGCATAAAGTGTCGTAAGTTGTCCTAAATTGTCGTACGATATTCAAAGGACTCAGACGAATTCATTATGTTTATTATGGAGTTTTAAGTTTATATACGGAATTGTAAGGTGTTGTTACGATTTGTAAGGCGTCCTACAATATAATAATGTGCTTTTCAAGGTGTTAATATGGCATACAGAGTGGTAAGATGTCCTAAATTGTTGTACGATGTTCAAAGGACTCGTACGAATTCATTAGATTTATTATGAAGTTTTATGTTTATATACTGTATTGTAAGGTGTTGTTATGACTTGTAAGGCGTCCTACAATATAATATCGTATTTTTCAAGGTGTTAATATGGCATACAGTGTCGTAAGTTGCCCTAAATTGTCGTACGATGTTCAAAGGACTCGGACGAATTTATTAGGTTTATTATGGAGTTTTAAGTTTATGTACGGTATTGTAAGGTGTTGTTACGATTTGTAAGGCGTCCTACAATATAATAACGTGCTTTTCAAGGTGTTAATATGGCATACAGAGTGGTAAGATGTCCTAAATTGTTGTACGATGTTCAAAGGACTCGTACGAATTCATTAGATTTTTTATGGAGTTTTATGTTTATATACGGTATTTTAAGGTGTTGTTATAACTTGTAAGGCGTCCTACAATATAATATCGTGTTTTTCAAGGTGTTAATATGTCATACAATGTCGTAAGTTGTCCTAAATTGTCGTACGATGTTCAAAGGACTCGGACTAATTTATTAGGTTTATTATGGAGTTTTAAGTTTATGTACGGTATTGTAAGGTGTTGTTACAATTTGTAAGGCGTCCTACAATATAATAACATGCTTTTCAAGGTATTAATATGGCATACAGAGTGGTAAGATGTCCTAAATTGTTGTACGATGTTCAAAGGACTCGTACGAATTCATTAGATTTATTATGAAGTTTTATGTTTATATACTGTATTGTAAGGTGTTGTTATGACTTGTAAGGCGTCCTACAATATAATATCGTGTTTTTCAAGGTGTTAATATGGCATACAGTGTCGTAAGTTGCCCTAAATTGCCGTATGATGTTCAAAGGACTCGGACGAATTTATTAGGTTTATTATGGAGTTTTAAGTTTATATACGGAATTGTAAGGTGTTGTTACGATTTGTAAGGCGTCCTACAATATAATAATGTGCTTTTCAAGGTGTTAATATGGCATACAGAGTGGTAAGATGTCCTAAATTGTTGTACGATGTTCAAAGGACTCGTACGAATTCATTAGATTTATTATGAAGTTTTATGATTATAAACGGTATTGTAAGGTATTGTTATAACTTGTAAGGAGTCCTACATTTTAATATCGTGTTTTTCAAGGTGTTAATATGGCATACAGTGTCGTAAGTTGTCCTAAATTGTCGTACGATGTTCAAAGGACTCGGACGAATTCATTAGGTTAATTATGGAGTTTTAAGTTTATATACGGTATTGTAAGGTGTTGTTACTATTTATAAGGCGTCCTACAATATAGTAACGTGCTTTTCAAGGTGTTAATATGGCATACAGAGTCTTAAGATATCCCAAATTGTCGTATGATGTTCAAAGGACTTGAACGAATTCATTAGGTTTATTATGGAGTTATAAGTTTATATACGGTATTACAAGGTGTTGTTATGATTTGTAAGGCGTCCTACAATATAATAACGTGCTTTTCAAGGTGTTAATATGGCATACAGAGTCGTAAGATGTCCTAAATTGTCGTATGATGTTCATAGGATTCGAACGAATTCATTAGGTTTATTATGGAGTTTTAAGATTATATACGGTATTATATGGTGTTGTTATTATTTGTAAGGCGTCCTACTATATAATATCGTGTTTTTCAAGGTGTTAATAAGGCACACAGTGTCGTAAGTTGTCTTAAATTGTCGTACGATGTTCAAAGGACTCGGACGAATTCATTAGGTTTATTATGGAATTTTAAGTTTATATACGATATTGTAAGGTGATGTTACGATTTGTAAGGCGTCCTACAATATAATATCGTGTTTTTCAAGGTGTTAATATGGCATACAGTGTCGTAAGATGTCCTAAATTGTCGTACGATGTTCAAAGGACTCGGACGAATTCATTAGGTTTATTATGGAGTTTTAAGTTTATATACGGTATTATAAGGTGTTGTTATGATTTGTAAGGCGTCGTACAATATAATATCGTGTTTTCAAGGAGTTAATATGGCATACAGTGTCGTAAGTTGTCCTAAATTGTCGTACGATATTCAAAGGACTCAGACGAATTCATTATGTTTATTATGGAGTTTTAAGTTTATATACGGAATTGTAAGGTGTTGTTACGATTTGTAAGGCGTCCTACAATATAATAATGTGCTTTTCAAGGTGTTAATATGGCATACAGAGTGGTAAGATGTCCTAAATTGTTGTACGATGTTCAAAGGACTCGTACGAATTCATTAGATTTATTATGAAGTTTTATGTTTATATACTGTATTGTAAGGTGTTGTTATGACTTGTAAGGCGTCCTACAATATAATATCGTATTTTTCAAGGTGTTAATATGGCATACAGTGTCGTAAGTTGCCCTAAATTGTCGTACGATGTTCAAAGGACTCGGACGAATTTATTAGGTTTATTATGGAGTTTTAAGTTTATGTACGGTATTGTAAGGTGTTGTTACGATTTGTAAGGCGTCCTACAATATAATAACGTGCTTTTCAAGGTGTTAATATGGCATACAGAGTGGTAAGATGTCCTAAATTGTTGTACGATGTTCAAAGGACTCGTACGAATTCATTAGATTTTTTATGGAGTTTTATGTTTATATACGGTATTTTAAGGTGTTGTTATAACTTGTAAGGCGTCCTACAATATAATATCGTGTTTTTCAAGGTGTTAATATGTCATACAATGTCGTAAGTTGTCCTAAATTGTCGTACGATGTTCAAAGGACTCGGACTAATTTATTAGGTTTATTATGGAGTTTTAAGTTTATGTACGGTAGTGTAAGGTGTTGTTACAATTTGTAAGGCGTCCTACAATATAATAACATGCTTTTCAAGGTGTTAATATGGCATACAGAGTGGTAAGATGTCCTAAATTGTTGTACGATGTTCAAAGGACTCGTACGAATTCATTAGATTTATTATGAAGTTTTATGTTTATATACTGTATTGTAAGGTGTTGTTATGACTTGTAAGGCGTCCTACAATATAATATCGTGTTTTTCAAGGTGTTAATATGGCATACAGTGTCGTAAGTTGCCCTAAATTGCCGTATGATGTTCAAAGGACTCGGACGAATTTATTAGGTTTATTATGGAGTTTTAAGTTTATATACGGAATTGTAAGGTGTTGTTACGATTTGTAAGGCGTCCTACAATATAATAATGTGCTTTTCAAGGTGTTAATATGGCATACAGAGTGGTAAGATGTCCTAAATTGTTGTACGATGTTCAAAGGACTCGTACGAATTCATTAGATTTATTATGAAGTTTTATGATTATAAACGGTATTGTAAGGTATTGTTATAACTTGTAAGGAGTCCTACATTTTAATATCGTGTTTTTCAAGGTGTTAATATGGCATACAGTGTCGTAAGTTGTCCTAAATTGTCGTACGATGTTCAAAGGACTCGGACGAATTCATTAGGTTAATTATGGAGTTTTAAGTTTATATACGGTATTGTAAGGTGTTGTTACTATTTATAAGGCGTCCTACAATATAGTAACGTGCTTTTCAAGGTGTTAATATGGCATACAGAGTCTTAAGATATCCCAAATTGTCGTATGATGTTCAAAGGACTTGAACGAATTCATTAGGTTTATTATGGAGTTATAAGTTTATATACGGTATTACAAGGTGTTGTTATGATTTGTAAGGCGTCCTACAATATAATAACGTGCTTTTCAAGGTGTTAATATGGCATACAGAGTCGTAAGATGTCCTAAATTGTCGTATGATGTTCATAGGATTCGAACGAATTCATTAGGTTTATTATGGAGTTTTAAGATTATATACGGTATTATATGGTGTTGTTATTATTTGTAAGGCGTCCTACTATATAATATCGTGTTTTTCAAGGTGTTAATAAGGCACACAGTGTCGTAAGTTGTCTTAAATTGTCGTACGATGTTCAAAGGACTCGGACGAATTCATTAGGTTTATTATGGAGTTTTAAGTTTATATACGATATTGTAAGGTGATGTTACGATTTGTAAGGCGTCCTACAATATAATATCGTGTTTTTCAAGGTGTTAATATGGCATACAGTGTCGTAAGATGTCCTAAATTGTCGTACGATGTTCAAAGGACTCGGACGAATTCATTAGGTTTATTATGGAGTTTTAAGTTTATATACGGTATTATAAGGTGTTGTTATGATTTGTAAGGCGTCCTACAATATAATATCGTGTTTTCAAGGAGTTAATATGGCATACAGTGTCGTAAGTTGTCCTAAATTGTCGTACGATATTCAAAGGACTCGGACGAATTCATTATGTTTATTATGGAGTTTTAAGTTTATATACGGAATTGTAAGGTGTTGTTACGATTTGTAAGGCGTCCTACAATATAATAATGTGCTTTTCAAGGTGTTAATATGGCATACAGAGTGCTAAGATGTCCTAAATTGTTGTACGATGTTCAAACGACTGGTACGAATTCATTAGATTTATTATGAAGTTTTATGTTTATATACTGTATTGTAAGGTGTTGTTATGAGTTGTAAGGCGTCCTACAATATAATATCGTATTTTTCAAGGTGTTAATATGGCATACAGTGTCGTAAGTTGCCCTAAATTGTCGTACGATGTTCAAAGGACTCGGACGAATTTATTAGGTTTATTATGGAGTTTTAAGTTTATGTACGGTATTGTAAGGTGTTGTTACGACTTGTAAGGCGTCCTACAATATAATAACGTGCTTTTCAAGGTGTTAATATGGCATACAGAGTGGTAAGATGTCCTAAATTGTTGTACGATGTTCAAAGGACTCGTACGAATTCATTAGATTTTTTATGGAGTTTTATGTTTATATACGGTATTATAAGGTGTTGTTATGATTTGTAAGGCGTCCAACAATATAATATCGTGTTTTTCAAGGTGTTAATATGGCATACAGTGTCGTAAGTTGTCTTAAATTGTCGTACGATGTTCAAAGGACTCGGACGAATTCATTAGGTTTATTATGGAGTTTTAAGTTTATATACGATATTGTAAGGTGATGTTACGATTTGTAAGGCGTCCTACAATATAATATCGTGTTTTTCAAGGTGTTAATATGGCATACAGAGTCGTAAGATGTCCTAAATTGTCGTATGATGTTCATAGGATTCGAACGAATTCATTAGGTTTATTATGGAGTTTTAAGATTATATACGGTATTATACGGTGTTGTTATTATTTGTAAGGCGTCCTACAATATAATATCGTGTTTTTCAAGGTGTTAATAAGGCATACAGTGTCGTAAGTTGTCTTAAATTGTCGTACGATGTTCAAAGGACTCGGACGAATTCATTAGGTTTATTATGGAGTTTTAAGTTTATATACGATATTGTAAGGTGATGTTACGATTTGTAAGGCGTCCTACAATATAATATCGTGTTTTTCAAGGTGTTAATATGGCATACAGTGTCGTAAGATGTCCTAAATTGTCGTACGATGTTCAAAGGACTCGGACGAATTCATTAGGTTTATTATGGAGTTTTAAGTTTATATACGGTATTATAAGGTGTTGTTATGATTTGTAAGGCGTCCTACAATATAATATCGTGTTTTCAAGGAGTTAATATGGCATACAGTGTCGTAAGTTGTCCTAAATTGTCGTACGATATTCAAAGGACTCGGACGAATTCATTATGTTTATTATGGAGTTTTAAGTTTATATACGGAATTGTAAGGTGTTGTTACGATTTGTAAGGCGTCCTACAATATAATAATGTGCTTTTCAAGGTGTTAATATGGCATACAGAGTGCTAAGATGTCCTAAATTGTTGTACGATGTTCAAAGGACTGGTACGAATTCATTAGATTTATTATGAAGTTTTATGTTTATATACTGTATTGTAAGGTGTTGTTATGACTTGTAAGGCGTCCTACAATATAATATCGTATTTTTCAAGGTGTTAATATGGCATACAGTGTCGTAAGTTGCCCTAAATTGTCGTACGATGTTCAAAGGACTCGGACGAATTTATTAGGTTTATTATGGAGTTTTAAGTTTATGTACGGTATTGTAAGGTGTTGTTACGACTTGTAAGGCGTCCTACAATATAATAACGTGCTTTTCAAGGTGTTAATATGGCATACAGAGTGGTAAGATGTCCTAAATTGTTGTACGATGTTCAAAGGACTCGTACGAATTCATTAGATTTTTTATGGAGTTTTATGTTTATATACGGTATTATAAGGTGTTGTTATGATTTGTAAGGCGTCCAACAATATAATATCGTGTTTTTCAAGGTGTTAATATGGCATACAGTGTCGTAAGTTGTCTTAAATTGTCGTACGATGTTCAAAGGACTCGGACGAATTCATTAGGTTTATTATGGAGTTTTAAGTTTATATACGATATTGTAAGGTGATGTTACGATTTGTAAGGCGTCCTACAATATAATATCGTGTTTTTCAAGGTGTTAATATGGCATACAGTGTCGTAAGATGTCCTAAATTGTCGTACGATGTTCAAAGGACTCCGACGAATTCATTAGGTTTATTATGGAGTTTTAAGCTTATATACGGTATTATAAGGTGTTGTTATGATTTGTAAGGCGTCCAACAATATAATATCGTGTTTTTCAAGGTGTTAATATGGCATACATTGTCGTAAGTTGTCCTAAATTGTCGTTCGATAATCAAAGGACTCGGACGAATTCATTAGGTTTATTATGGAGTTTTAAGTTTATATACGGTTTTGGAAGGTGTTGTTACTATTTATAAGGCGTCCTACAATATAATAATGTGTTTTTCAAGGTGTTAATATGGGATACAGAGTTGTAAGATGTCATAAATTGTCGTACGATGTTCAAAGGACTCGTACGAATTTATTAGATTTATTATGAAGTTTTATGTTTATATACTGTATTGTAAGGTGTTGTTATAACTTGTAAGGCGTCCTACAATATAATATCGTGTTTTTCAAGGTGTTAATATGTCATACAATGTCGTAAGTTGTCCTAAATTGTCGTACGATGTTCAAAGGACTCGGACTAATTTATTAGGTTTATTATGGAGTTTTAAGTTTATGTACGGTATTGTAAGGTGTTGTTACAATTTGTAAGGCGTCCTACAATATAATAACATGCTTTTCAAGGTGTTAATATGGCATACAGAGTGGTAAGATGTCCTAAATTGTTGTACGATGTTCAAAGGACTCGTACGAATTCATTAGATTTATTATGAAGTTTTATGTTTATATACTGTATTGTAAGGTGTTGTTATGACTTGTAAGGCGTCCTACAATATAATATCGTATTTTTCAAGGTGTTAATATGGCATACAGTGTCGTAAGTTGCCCTAAATTGTCGTACGATGTTCAAAGGACTCGGACGAATTTATTAGGTTTATTATGGAGTTTTAAGTTTATGTACGGTATTGTAAGGTGTTGTTACGACTTGTAAGGCGTCCTACAATATAATAACGTGCTTTTCAAGGTGTTAATATGGCATACAGAGTGGTAAGATGTCCTAAATTGCTGTACGATGTTCAAAGGACTCGTACGAATTCATTAGATTTTTTATGGAGTTTTATGTTTATATACGGTATTATAAGGTGTTGTTATGATTTGTAAGGCGTCCAACAATATAATATCGTGTTTTTCAAGGTGTTAATATGGCATACAGTGTCGTAAGTTGTCTTAAATTGTCGTACGATGTTCAAAGGACTCGGACGAATTCATTAGGTTTATTATGGAGTTTTAAGTTTATATACGATATTGTAAGGTGATGTTACGATTTGTAAGGCGTCCTACAATATAATATCGTGTTTTTCAAGGTGTTAATATGGCATACAGTGTCGTAAGATGTCCTAAATTGTCGTACGATGTTCAAAGGACTCCGACGAATTCATTAGGTTTATTATGGAGTTTTAAGTTTATATACGGTATTATAAGGTGTTGTTATGATTTGTAAGGCGTCCAACAATATAATATCGTGTTTTTCAAGGTGTTAATATGGCATACATTGTCGTAAGTTGTCCTAAATTGTCGTACGATAATCAAAGGACTCGGACGAATTCATTAGGTTTATTATGGAGTTTTAAGTTTATATACGGTTTTGGAAGGTGTTGTTACTATTTATAAGGCGTCCTACAATATAATAATGTGTTTTTCAAGGTGTTAATATGGGATACAGAGTTGTAAGATGTCATAAATTGTCGTACGATGTTCAAAGGACTCGTACGAATTTATTAGATTTATTATGAAGTTTTATGTTTATATACTGTATTGTAAGGTGTTGTTATAACTTGTAAGGCGTCCTACAATATAATATCGTGTTTTTCAAGGTGTTAATATGTCATACAATGTCGTAAGTTGTCCTAAATTGTCGTACGATGTTCAAAGGACTCGGACTAATTTATTAGGTTTATTATGGAGTTTTAAGTTTATGTACGGTATTGTAAGGTGTTGTTACAATTTGTAAGGCGTCCTACAATATAATAACATGCTTTTCAAGGTGTTAATATGGCATACAGAGTGGTAAGATGTCCTAAATTGTTGTACGATGTTCAAAGGACTCGTACGTATTCATTAGATTTTTTATGGAGTTTTATGTTTATATACGGTATTATAAGGTGTTGTTATGATTTGTAAGGCGTCCAACAATATAATATCGTGTTTTTCAAGGTGTTAATATGGCATACAGTGTCGTAAGTTGTCTTAAATTGTCGTACGATGTTCAAAGGACTCGGACGAATTCATTAGGTTTATTATGGAGTTTTAAGTTTATATACGATATTGTAAGGTGATGTTACGATTTGTAAGGCGTCCTACAATATAATATCGTGTTTTTCAAGGTGTTAATATGGCATACAGTGTCGTAAGATGTCCTAAATTGCCGTACGATGTTCAAAGGACTCGGACGAATTCATTAGGTTTATTATGGAGTTTTAAGTTTATATACGGTATTATAAGGTGTTGTTATGATTTGTAAGGCGTCCTACAATATAATATCGTGTTTTCAAGGAGTTAATATGGCATACAGTGTCGTAAGTTGTCCTAAATTGTCGTACGATATTCAAAGGACTCGGACGAATTCATTATGTTTATTATGGAGTTTTAAGTTTATATACGGAATTGTAAGGTGTTGTTACGATTTGTAAGGCGTCCTACAATATAATAATGTGCTTTTCAAGGTGTTAATATGGCATACAGAGTGCTAAGATGTCCTAAATTGTTGTACGATGTTCAAAGGACTGGTACGAATTCATTAGATTTATTATGAAGTTTTATGTTTATATACTGTATTGTAAGGTGTTGTTATGAGTTGTAAGGCGTCCTACAATATAATATCGTATTTTTCAAGGTGTTAATATGGCATACAGTGTCGTAAGTTGCCCTAAATTGTCGTACGATGTTCAAAGGACTCGGACGAATTTATTAGGTTTATTATGGAGTTTTAAGTTTATGTACGGTATTGTAAGGTGTTGTTACGACTTGTAAGGCGTCCTACAATATAATAACGTGCTTTTCAAGGTGTTAATATGGCATACAGAGTGGTAAGATGTCCTAAATTGTTGTACGATGTTCAAAGGACTCGTACGAATTCATTAGATTTTTTATGGAGTTTTATGTTTATATACGGTATTATAAGGTGTTGTTATGATTTGTAAGGCGTCCAACAATATAATATCGTGTTTTTCAAGGTGTTAATATGGCATACAGTGTCGTAAGTTGTCTTAAATTGTCGTACGATGTTCAAAGGACTCGGACGAATTCATTAGGTTTATTATGGAGTTTTAAGTTTATATACGATATTGTAAGGTGATGTTACGATTTGTAAGGCGTCCTACAATATAATATCGTGTTTTTCAAGGTGTTAATATGGCATACAGAGTCGTAAGATGTCCTAAATTGTCGTATGATGTTCATAGGATTCGAACGAATTCATTAGGTTTATTATGGAGTTTTAAGATTATATACGGTATTATACGGTGTTGTTATTATTTGTAAGGCGTCCTACAATATAATATCGTGTTTTTCAAGGTGTTAATAAGGCATACAGTGTCGTAAGTTGTCTTAAATTGTCGTACGATGTTCAAAGGACTCGGACGAATTCATTAGGTTTATTATGGAGTTTTAAGTTTATATACGATATTGTAAGGTGATGTTACGATTTGTAAGGCGTCCTACAATATAATATTGTGTTTTTCAAGGTGTTAATATGGCATACAGTGTCGTAAGATGTCCTAAATTGTCGTACGATGTTCAAAGGACTCGGACGAATTCATTAGGTTTATTATGGAGTTTTAAGTTTATATACGGTATTATAAGGTGTTGTTATGATTTGTAAGGCGTCCTACAATATAATATCGTGTTTTCAAGGAGTTAATATGGCATACAGTGTCGTAAGTTGTCCTAAATTGTCGTACGATATTCAAAGGACTCGGACGAATTCATTATGTTTATTATGGAGTTTTAAGTTTATATACGGAATTGTAAGGTGTTGTTACGATTTGTAAGGCGTCCTACAATATAATAATGTGCTTTTCAAGGTGTTAATATGGCATACAGAGTGCTAAGATGTCCTAAATTGTTGTACGATGTTCAAAGGACTGGTACGAATTCATTAGATTTATTATGAAGTTTTATGTTTATATACTGTATTGTAAGGTGTTGTTATGACTTGTAAGGCGTCCTACAATATAATATCGTATTTTTCAAGGTGTTAATATGGCATACAGTGTCGTAAGTTGCCCTAAATTGTCGTACGATGTTCAAAGGACTCGGACGAATTTATTAGGTTTATTATGGAGTTTTAAGTTTATGTACGGTATTGTAAGGTGTTGTTACGACTTGTAAGGCGTCCTACAATATAATAACGTGCTTTTCAAGGTGTTAATATGGCATACAGAGTGGTAAGATGTCCTAAATTGTTGTACGATGTTCAAAGGACTCGTACGAATTCATTAGATTTTTTATGGAGTTTTATGTTTATATACGGTATTATAAGGTGTTGTTATGATTTGTAAGGCGTCCAACAATATAATATCGTGTTTTTCAAGGTGTTAATATGGCATACAGTGTCGTAAGTTGTCTTAAATTGTCGTACGATGTTCAAAGGACTCGGACGAATTCATTAGGTTTATTATGGAGTTTTAAGTTTATATACGATATTGTAAGGTGATGTTACGATTTGTAAGGCGTCCTACAATATAATATCGTGTTTTTCAAGGTGTTAATATGGCATACAGTGTCGTAAGATGTCCTAAATTGTCGTACGATGTTCAAAGGACTCCGACGAATTCATTAGGTTTATTATGGAGTTTTAAGCTTATATACGGTATTATAAGGTGTTGTTATGATTTGTAAGGCGTCCAACAATATAATATCGTGTTTTTCAAGGTGTTAATATGGCATACATTGTCGTAAGTTGTCCTAAATTGTCGTTCGATAATCAAAGGACTCGGACGAATTCATTAGGTTTATTATGGAGTTTTAAGTTTATATACGGTTTTGGAAGGTGTTGTTACTATTTATAAGGCGTCCTACAATATAATAATGTGTTTTTCAAGGTGTTAATATGGGATACAGAGTTGTAAGATGTCATAAATTGTCGTACGATGTTCAAAGGACTCGTACGAATTTAATAGATTTATTATGAAGTTTTATGTTTATATACTGTATTGTAAGGTGTTGTTATAACTTGTAAGGCGTCCTACAATATAATATCGTGTTTTTCAAGGTGTTAATATGTCATACAATGTCGTAAGTTGTCCTAAATTGTCGTACGATGTTCAAAGGACTCGGACTAATTTATTAGGTTTATTATGGAGTTTTAAGTTTATGTACGGTATTGTAAGGTGTTGTTACAATTTGTAAGGCGTCCTACAATATAATAACATGCTTTTCAAGGTGTTAATATGGCATACAGAGTGGTAAGATGTCCTAAATTGTTGTACGATGTTCAAAGGACTCGTACGAATTCATTAGATTTATTATGAAGTTTTATGTTTATATACTGTATTGTAAGGTGTTGTTATGACTTGTAAGGCGTCCTACAATATAATATCGTATTTTTCAAGGTGTTAATATGGCATACAGTGTCGTAAGTTGCCCTAAATTGTCGTACGATGTTCAAAGGACTCGGACGAATTTATTAGGTTTATTATGGAGTTTTAAGTTTATGTACGGTATTGTAAGGTGTTGTTACGACTTGTAAGGCGTCCTACAATATAATAACGTGCTTTTCAAGGTGTTAATATGGCATACAGAGTGGTAAGATGTCCTAAATTGTTGTACGATGTTCAAAGGACTCGTACGAATTCATTAGATTTTTTATGGAGTTTTATGTTTATATACGGTATTATAAGGTGTTGTTATGATTTGTAAGGCGTCCAACAATATAATATCGTGTTTTTCAAGGTGTTAATATGGCATACAGTGTCGTAAGTTGTCTTAAATTGTCGTACGATGTTCAAAGGACTCGGACGAATTCATTAGGTTTATTATGGAGTTTTAAGTTTATATACGATATTGTAAGGTGATGTTACGATTTGTAAGGCGTCCTACAATATAATATCGTGTTTTTCAAGGTGTTAATATGGCATACAGTGTCGTAAGATGTCCTAAATTGTCGTACGATGTTCAAAGGACTCCGACGAATTCATTAGGTTTATTATGGAGTTTTAAGTTTATATACGGTATTATAAGGTGTTGTTATGATTTGTAAGGCGTCCAACAATATAATATCGTGTTTTTCAAGGTGTTAATATGGCATACATTGTCGTAAGTTGTCCTAAATTGTCGTACGATAATCAAAGGACTCGGACGAATTCATTAGGTTTATTATGGAGTTTTAAGTTTATATACGGTTTTGGAAGGTGTTGTTACTATTTATAAGGCGTCCTACAATATAATAATGTGTTTTTCAAGGTGTTAATATGGGATACAGAGTTGTAAGATGTCATAAATTGTCGTACGATGTTCAAAGGACTCGTACGAATTTATTAGATTTATTATGAAGTTTTATGTTTATATACTGTATTGTAAGGTGTTGTTATAACTTGTAAGGCGTCCTACAATATAATATCGTGTTTTTCAAGGTGTTAATATGTCATACAATGTCGTAAGTTGTCCTAAATTGTCGTACGATGTTCAAAGGACTCGGACTAATTTATTAGGTTTATTATGGAGTTTTAAGTTTATGTACGGTATTGTAAGGTGTTGTTACAATTTGTAAGGCGTCCTACAATATAATAACATGCTTTTCAAGGTGTTAATATGGCATACAGAGTGGTAAGATGTCCTAAATTGTTGTACGATGTTCAAAGGACTCGTACGAATTCATTAGATTTATTATGAAGTTTTATGTTTATATACTGTATTGTAAGGTGTTGTTATGACTTGTAAGGCGTCCTACAATATAATATCGTGTTTTTCAAGGTGTTAATATGGCATACAGTGTCGTAAGTTGCCCTAAATTGCCGTATGATGTTCAAAGGACTCGGACGAATTTATTAGGTTTATTATGGAGTTTTAAGTTTATATACGGAATTGTAAGGTGTTGTTACGATTTGTAAGGCGTCCTACAATATAATAATGTGCTTTTCAAGGTGTTAATATGGCATACAGAGTGGTAAGATGTCCTAAATTGTTGTACGATGTTCAAAGGACTCGTACGAATTCATTAGATTTATTATGAAGTTTTATGATTATAAACGGTATTGTAAGGTATTGTTATAACTTGTAAGGAGTCCTACATTTTAATATCGTGTTTTTCAAGGTGTTAATATGGCATACAGTGTCGTAAGTTGTCCTAAATTGTCGTACGATGTTCAAAGGACTCGGACGAATTCATTAGGTTAATTATGGAGTTTTAAGTTTATATACGGTATTGTAAGGTGTTGTTACTATTTATAAGGCGTCCTACAATATAGTAACGTGCTTTTCAAGGTGTTAATATGGCATACAGAGTCTTAAGATATCCCAAATTGTCGTATGATGTTCAAAGGACTTGAACGAATTCATTAGGTTTATTATGGAGTTATAAGTTTATATACGGTATTACAAGGTGTTGTTATGATTTGTAAGGCGTCCTACAATATAATAACGTGCTTTTCAAGGTGTTAATATGGCATACAGAGTCGTAAGATGTCCTAAATTGTCGTATGATGTTCATAGGATTCGAACGAATTCATTAGGTTTATTATGGAGTTTTAAGATTATATACGGTATTATATGGTGTTGTTATTATTTGTAAGGCGTCCTACAATATAATATAGTGTTTTTCAAGGTGTTAATAAGGCACACAGTGTCGTAAGTTGTCTTAAATTGTCGTACGATGTTCAAAGGACTCGGACGAATTCATTAGGTTTATTATGGAGTTTTAAGTTTATATACGATATTGTAAGGTGATGTTACGATTTGTAAGGCGTCCTACAATATAATATCGTGTTTTTCAAGGTGTTAATATGGCATACAGTGTCGTAAGATGTCCTAAATTGTCGTACGATGTTCAAAGGACTCGGACGAATTCATTAGGTTTATTATGGAGTTTTAAGTTTATATACGGTATTATAAGGTGTTGTTATGATTTGTAAGGCGTCCTACAATATAATATCGTGTTTTCAAGGAGTTAATATGGCATACAGTGTCGTAAGTTGTCCTAAATTGTCGTACGATATTCAAAGGACTCGGACGAATTCATTATGTTTATTATGGAGTTTTAAGTTTATATACGGAATTGTAAGGTGTTGTTACGATTTGTAAGGCGTCCTACAATATAATAATGTGCTTTTTAAGGTGTTAATATGGCATACAGAGTGCTAAGATGTCCTAAATTGTTGTACGATGTTCAAAGGACTGGTACGAATTCATTAGATTTATTATGAAGTTTTATGTTTATATACTGTATTGTAAGGTGTTGTTATGACTTGTAAGGCGTCTTACAATATAATATCGTATTTTTCAAGGTGTTAATATGGCATACAGTGTCGTAAGTTGCCCTAAATTGTCGTACGATGTTCAAAGGACTCGGACGAATTTATTAGGTTTATTATGGAGTTTTAAGTTTATGTAAGGTATTGTAAGGTGTTGTTACGATTTGTAAGGCGTCCTACAATATAATAATGTGCTTTTCAAGGTGTTAATATGGCATACAGAGTGGTAAGATGTCCTAAATTGTTGTACGATGTTCAAAGGACTCGTACGAATTCATTAGATTTATTATGAAGTTTTATGATTATAAACGGTATTGTAAGGTATTGTTATAACTTGTAAGGAGTCCTACATTTTAATATCGTGTTTTTCAAGGTGTTAATATGGCATACAGTGTCGTAAGTTGTCCTAAATTGTCGTACGATGTTCAAAGGACTCGGACGAATTCATTAGGTTAATTATGGAGTTTTAAGTTTATATACGGTATTGTAAGGTGTTGTTACTATTTATAAGGCGTCCTACAATATAGTAACGTGCTTTTCAAGGTGTTAATATGGCATACAGAGTCTTAAGATATCCCAAATTGTCGTATGATGTTCAAAGGACTTGAACGAATTCATTAGGTTTATTATGGAGTTTTAAGTTTATATACGGTATTATAAGGTGTTGTTATGATTTGTAAGGCGTCCTACAATATAATATCGTGTTTTCAAGGAGTTAATATGGCATACAGTGTCGTAAGTTGTCCTAAATTGTCGTACGATATTCAAAGGACTCGGACGAATTCATTATGTTTATTATGGAGTTTTAAGTTTATATACGGAATTGTAAGGTGTTGTTACGATTTGTAAGGCGTCCTACAATATAATAATGTGCTTTTCAAGGTGTTAATATGGCATACAGAGTGCTAAGATGTCCTAAATTGTTGTACGATGTTCAAAGGACTGGTACGAATTCATTAGATTTATTATGAAGTTTTATGTTTATATACTGTATTGTAAGGTGTTGTTATGACTTGTAAGGCGTCTTACAATATAATATCGTATTTTTCAAGGTGTTAATATGGCATACAGTGTCGTAAGTTGCCCTAAATTGTCGTACGATGTTCAAAGGACTCGGACGAATTTATTAGGTTTATTATGGAGTTTTAAGTTTATGTAAGGTATTGTAAGGTGTTGTTACGACTTGTAAGGCGTCCTACAATATAATAACGTGCTTTTCAAGGTGTTAATATGGCATACAGAGTGGTAAGATGTCCTAAATTGTTGTACGATGTTCAAAGGACTCGTACGTATTCATTAGATTTTTTATGGAGTTTTATGTTTATATACGGTATTATAAGGTGTTGTTATGATTTGTAAGGCGTCCAACAATATAATATCGTGTTTTTCAAGGTGTTAATATGGCATACAGTGTCGTAAGTTGTCTTAAATTGCCGTACGATGTTCAAAGGACTCGGACAAATTCATTAGGTTTATTATGGAGTTTTAAGTTTATATACGATATTGTAAGGTGATGTTATGATTTGTAAGGCGTCCTACAATATAATATCGTGTTTTTCAAGGTGTTAATATGGCATACAGTGTCGTAAGATGTCCTAAATTGCCGTACGATGTTCAAAGGACTCGGACGAATTCATTAGGTTTATTATGGAGTTTTAAGTTTATATACGGTATTATAAGGTGTTGTTATGATTTGTAAGGCGTCCTACAATATAATATCGTGTTTTCAAGGAGTTAATATGGCATACAGTGTCGTAAGTTGTCCTAAATTGTCGTACGATATTCAAAGGACTCGGACGAATTCATTATGTTTATTATGGAGTTTTAAGTTTATATACGGAATTGTAAGGTGTTGTTACGATTTGTAAGGCGTCCTACAATATAATAATGTGCTTTTCAAGGTGTTAATATGGCATACAGAGTGCTAAGATGTCCTAAATTGTTGTACGATGTTCAAAGGACTGGTACGAATTCATTAGATTTATTATGAAGTTTTATGTTTATATACTGTATTGTAAGGTGTTGTTATGACTTGTAAGGCGTCCTACAATATAATATCGTATTTTTCAAGGTGTTAATATGGCATACAGTGTCGTAAGTTGCCCTAAATTGTCGTACGATGTTCAAAGGACTCGGACGAATTTATTAGGTTTATTATGGAGTTTTAAGTTTATGTACGGTATTATAAGGTGTTGTTATGATTTGTAAGGCGTCCTACAATATAATATCGTGTTTTCAAGGAGTTAATATGGCATACAGTGTCGTAAGTTGTCCTAAATTGTCGTACGATATTCAAAGGACTCGGACGAATTCATTATGTTTATTATGGAGTTTTAAGTTTATATACGGAATTGTAAGGTGTTGTTACGATTTGTAAGGCGTCCTACAATATAATAATGTGCTTTTCAAGGTGTTAATATGGCATACAGAGTGCTAAGATGTCCTAAATTGTTGTACGATGTTCAAAGGACTGGTACGAATTCATTAGATTTATTATGAAGTTTTATGTTTATATACTGTATTGTAAGGTGTTGTTATGACTTGTAAGGCGTCTTACAATATAATATCGTATTTTTCAAGGTGTTAATATGGCATACAGTGTCGTAAGTTGCCCTAAATTGTCGTACGATGTTCAAAGGACTCGGACGAATTTATTAGGTTTATTATGGAGTTTTAAGTTTATGTAAGGTATTGTAAGGTGTTGTTACGACTTGTAAGGCGTCCTACAATATAATAACGTGCTTTTCAAGGTGTTAATATGGCATACAGAGTGGTAAGATGTCCTAAATTGTTGTACGATGTTCAAAGGACTCGTACGTATTCATTAGATTTTTTATGGAGTTTTATGTTTATATACGGTATTATAAGGTGTTGTTATTATTTGTAAGGCGTCCTACAATATAATATCGTGTTTTTCAAGGTGTTAATAAGGCATACAGTGTCGTAAGTTGTCTTAAATTGTCGTACGATGTTCAAAGGACTCGGACGAATTCATTAGTTTTTAATGGAGTTTTATGTTTATATACGGTATTATAAGGTGTTGTTATGATTTGTAAGGCGTCCAACAATATAATATCGTGTTTTTCAAGGTGTTAATATGGCATACAGTGTCGTAAGTTGTCTTAAATTGTCGTACGATGTTCAAAGGACTCGGACGAATTCATTAGGTTTATTATGGAGTTTTAAGTTTATATACGATATTGTAAGGTGATGTTACGATTTGTAAGGCGTCCTACAATATAATATCGTGTTTTTCAAGGTGTTAATATGGCATACAGAGTCGTAAGATGTCCTAAATTGTCGTATGATGTTCATAGGATTCGAACGAATTCATTAGGTTTATTATGGAGTTTTAAGATTATATACGGTATTATACGGTGTTGTTATTATTTGTAAGGCGTCCTACAATATAATATCGTGTTTTTCAAGGTGTTAATAAGGCATACAGTGTCGTAAGTTGTCTTAAATTGTCGTACGATGTTCAAAGGACTCGGACGAATTCATTAGGTTTATTATGGAGTTTTAAGTTTATATACGATATTGTAAGGTGATGTTACGAATTGTAAGGCGTCCTACAATATAATATCGTGTTTTTCAAGGTGTTAATATGGCATACAGTGTCGTAAGATGTCCTAAATTGTCGTACGATGTTCAAAGGACTCGGACGAATTCATTAGGTTTATTATGGAGTTTTAAGTTTATATACGGTATTATAAGGTGTTGTTATGATTTGTAAGGCGTCCTACAATATAATATCGTGTTTTCAAGGAGTTAATATGGCATACAGTGTCGTAAGTTGTCCTAAATTGTCGTACGATATTCAATGGACTCGGACGAATTCATTATGTTTATTATGGAGTTTTAAGTTTATATACGGAATTGTAAGGTGTTGTTACGATTTGTAAGGCGTCCTACAATATAATAATGTGCTTTTCAAGGTGTTAATATGGCATACAGAGTGCTAAGATGTCCTAAATTGTTGTACGATGTTCAAAGGACTGGTACGAATTCATTAGATTTATTATGAAGTTTTATGTTTATATACTGTATTGTAAGGTGTTGTTATGACTTGTAAGGCGTCCTACAATATAATATCGTATTTTTCAAGGTGTTAATATGGCATACAGTGTCGTAAGTTGCCCTAAATTGTCGTACGATGTTCAAAGGACTCGGACGAATTTATTAGGTTTATTATGGAGTTTTAAGTTTATGTACGGTATTGTAAGGTGTTGTTACGACTTGTAAGGCGTCCTACAATATAATAACGTGCTTTTCAAGGTGTTAATATGGCATACAGAGTGGTAAGATGTCCTAAATTGTTGTACGATGTTCAAAGGACTCGTACGAATTCATTAGATTTTTTATGGAGTTTTATGTTTATATACGGTATTATAAGGTGTTGTTATGATTTGTAAGGCGTCCAACAATATAATATCGTGTTTTTCAAGGTGTTAATATGGCATACAGTGTCGTAAGTTGTCTTAAATTGTCGTACGATGTTCGAAGGACTCGGACGAATTCATTAGGTTTATTATGGAGTTTTAAGTTTATATACGATATTGTAAGGTGATGTTACGATTTGTAAGGCGTCCTACAATATAATATCGTGTTTTTCAAGGTGTTAATATGGCATACAGTGTCGTAAGATGTCCTAAATTGTCGTACGATGTTCAAAGGACTCCGACGAATTCATTAGGTTTATTATGGAGTTTTAAGTTTATATACGGTATTATAAGGTGTTGTTATGATTTGTAAGGCGTCCAACAATATAATATCGTGTTTTTCAAGGTGTTAATATGGCATACAGTGTCGTAAGTTGTCTTAAATTGTCGTACGATGTTCAAAGGACTCGGACGAATTCATTAGGTTTATTATGGAGTTTTAAGTTTATATACGATATTGTAAGGTGATGTTACGATTTGTAAGGCGTCCTACAATATAATATCGTGTTTTTCAAGGTGTTAATATGGCATACAGAGTCGTAAGATGTCCTAAATTGTCGTATGATGTTCAAAGGACTCGTACGTATTCATTAGATTTTTTATGGAGTTTTATGTTTATATACGGTATTATAAGGTGTTGTTATGATTTGTAAGGCGTCCAACAATATAATATCGTGTTTTTCAAGGTGTTAATATGGCATACAGTGTCGTAAGTTGTCTTAAATTGCCGTACGATGTTCAAAGGACTCGGACAAATTCATTAGGTTTATTATGGAGTTTTAAGTTTATATACGATATTGTAAGGTGATGTTATGATTTGTAAGGCGTCCTACAATATAATATCGTGTTTTTCAAGGTGTTAATATGGCATACAGTGTCGTAAGATGTCCTAAATTGCCGTACGATGTTCAAAGGACTCGGACGAATTCATTAGGTTTATTATGGAGTTTTAAGTTTATATACGGTATTATAAGGTGTTGTTATGATTTGTAAGGCGTCCTACAATATAATATCGTGTTTTCAAGGAGTTAATATGGCATACAGTGTCGTAAGTTGTCCTAAATTGTCGTACGATATTCAAAGGACTCGGACGAATTCATTATGTTTATTATGGAGTTTTAAGTTTATATACGGAATTGTAAGGTGTTGTTACGATTTGTAAGGCGTCCTACAATATAATAATGTGCTTTTCAAGGTGTTAATATGGCATACAGAGTGCTAAGATGTCCTAAATTGTTGTACGATGTTCAAAGGACTGGTACGAATTCATTAGATTTATTATGAAGTTTTATGTTTATATACTGTATTGTAAGGTGTTGTTATGACTTGTAAGGCGTCCTACAATATAATATCGTATTTTTCAAGGTGTTAATATGGCATACAGTGTCGTAAGTTGCCCTAAATTGTCGTACGATGTTCAAAGGACTCGGACGAATTTATTAGGTTTATTATGGAGTTTTAAGTTTATGTACGGTATTGTAAGGTGTTGTTACGACTTGTAAGGCGTCCTACAATATAATAACGTGCTTTTCAAGGTGTTAATATGGCATACAGAGTGGTAAGATGTCCTAAATTGTTGTACGATGTTCAAAGGACTCGTACGAATTCATTAGATTTTTTATGGAGTTTTATGTTTATATACGGTATTATAAGGTGTTGTTATGATTTGTAAGGCGTCCAACAATATAATATCGTGTTTTTCAAGGTGTTAATATGGCATACAGTGTCGTAAGTTGTCTTAAATTGTCGTACGATGTTCAAAGGACTCGGACGAATTCATTAGGTTTATTATGGAGTTTTAAGTTTATATACGATATTGTAAGGTGATGTTACGATTTGTAAGGCGTCCTACAATATAATATCGTGTTTTTCAAGGTGTTAATATGGCATACAGAGTCGTAAGATGTCCTAAATTGTCGTATGATGTTCATAGGATTCGAACGAATTCATTAGGTTTATTATGGAGTTTTAAGATTATATACGGTATTATACGGTGTTGTTATTATTTGTAAGGCGTCCTACAATATAATATCGTGTTTTTCAAGGTGTTAATAAGGCATACAGTGTCGTAAGTTGTCTTAAATTGTCGTACGATGTTCAAAGGACTCGGACGAATTCATTAGGTTTATTATGGAGTTTTAAGTTTATATACGATATTGTAAGGTGATGTTACGAATTGTAAGGCGTCCTACAATATAATATCGTGTTTTTCAAGGTGTTAATATGGCATACAGTGTCGTAAGATGTCCTAAATTGTCGTACGATGTTCAAAGGACTCGGACGAATTCATTAGGTTTATTATGGAGTTTTAAGTTTATATACGGTATTATAAGGTGTTGTTATGATTTGTAAGGCGTCCTACAATATAATATCGTGTTTTCAAGGAGTTAATATGGCATACAGTGTCGTAAGTTGTCCTAAATTGTCGTACGATATTCAATGGACTCGGACGAATTCATTATGTTTATTATGGAGTTTTAAGTTTATATACGGAATTGTAAGGTGTTGTTACGATTTGTAAGGCGTCCTACAATATAATAATGTGCTTTTCAAGGTGTTAATATGGCATACAGAGTGCTAAGATGTCCTAAATTGTTGTACGATGTTCAAAGGACTGGTACGAATTCATTAGATTTATTATGAAGTTTTATGTTTATATACTGTATTGTAAGGTGTTGTTATGATTTGTAAGGCGTCCTACAATATAATATCGTGTTTTCAAGGAGTTAATATGGCATACAGTGTCGTAAGTTGCCCTAAATTGTCGTACGATGTCCTAAATTGTCGTACGATGTTCAAAGGACTGGTACGAATTCATTAGATTTATTATGAAGTTTTATGTTTATATACTGTATTGTAAGGTGTTGTTATGACTTGTAAGGCGTCCTACAATATAATATCGTATTTTTCAAGGTGTTAATATGGCATACAGTGTCGTAAGTTGCCCTAAATTGTCGTACGATGTTCAAAGGACTCGGACGAATTTATTAGGTTTATTATGGAGTTTTAAGTTTATGTACGGTATTGTAAGGTGTTGTTACGACTTGTAAGGCGTCCTACAATATAATAACGTGCTTTTCAAGGTGTTAATATGGCATACAGAGTGGTAAGATGTCCTAAATTGTTGTACGATGTTCAAAGGACTCGTACGAATTCATTAGATTTTTTATGGAGTTTTATGTTTATATACGGTATTATAAGGTGTTGTTATGATTTGTAAGGCGTCCAACAATATAATATCGTGTTTTTCAAGGTGTTAATATGGCATACAGTGTCGTAAGTTGTCTTAAATTGTCGTACGATGTTCAAAGGACTCGGACGAATTCATTAGGTTTATTATGGAGTTTTAAGTTTATATACGATATTGTAAGGTGATGTTACGATTTGTAAGGCGTCCTACAATATAATATCGTGTTTTTCAAGGTGTTAATATGGCATACAGAGTCGTAAGATGTCCTAAATTGTCGTATGATGTTCATAGGATTCGAACGAATTCATTAGGTTTATTATGGAGTTTTAAGATTATATACGGTATTATACGGTGTTGTTATTATTTGTAAGGCGTCCAACAATATAATATCGTGTTTTTCAAGGTGTTAATATGGCATACATTGTAGTAAGTTGTCCTAAATTGTCGTACGATAATCAAAGGACTCGGACGAATTCATTAGGTTTATTATGGAGTTTTAAGTTTATATACGGTTTTGGAAGGTGTTGTTACTATTTATAAGGCGTCCTACAATATAATATCGTGTTTTTCAAGGTGTTAATATGGCATACAGTGTCGTAAGATGTCCTAAATTGTCGTACGATGTTCAAAGGACTCGGACGAATTCATTAGGTTTATTATGGAGTTTTATGTTTATATACTGTATTGTAAGGTGTTGTTATGATTTGTAAGGCGTCCTACAATATAATAACGTGCTTTTCAAGGTGTTAATATGGCATACAGAGTCGTAAGATGTCCTAAATTGTCGTATGATGTTCAAAGGACTCGGACGAATTTATTAGGTTTATTATGGAGTTTTAAGTTTATGTACGGTATTGTAAGGTGTTGTTACGATTTGTAAGGCGTCCTACAATATAATATCGTGTTTTCAAGGAGTTAATATGGCATACAGTGTCGTAAGTTGCCCTAAATTGCCGTACGATGTTCAAAGGACTCGGACGAATTCATTAGGTTTATTATGGAGTTTTAAGTTTATATACGATATTGTAAGGTGATGTTACGATTTGTAAGGCGTCCTACAATATAATATCGTGTTTTTCAAGGTGTTAATATGGCATACAGTGTCGTAAGATGTCCTAAATTGTCGTACGATGTTCAAAGGACTCCGACGAATTCATTAGGTTTATTATGGAGTTTTAAGTTTATATACGGTATTATAAGGTGTTGTTATGATTTGTAAGGCGTCGTACAATATAATATCGTGTTTTCAAGGAGTTAATATGGCATACAGTGTCGTAAGTTGTCCTAAATTGTCGTACGATATTCAAAGGACTCAGACGAATTCATTATGTTTATTATGGAGTTTTAAGTTTATATACGGAATTGTAAGGTGTTGTTACGATTTGTAAGGCGTCCTACAATATAATAATGTGCTTTTCAAGGTGTTAATATGGCATACAGAGTGGTAAGATGTCCTAAATTGTTGTACGATGTTCAAAGGACTCGTACGAATTCATTAGATTTATTATGAAGTTTTATGTTTATATACTGTATTGTAAGGTGTTGTTATGACTTGTAAGGCGTCCTACAATATAATATCGTATTTTTCAAGGTGTTAATATGGCATACAGTGTCGTAAGTTGCCCTAAATTGTCGTACGATGTTCAAAGGACTCGGACGAATTTATTAGGTTTATTATGGAGTTTTAAGTTTATGTACGGTATTGTAAGGTGTTGTTACGATTTGTAAGGCGTCCTACAATATAATAACGTGCTTTTCAAGGTGTTAATATGGCATACAGAGTGGTAAGATGTCCTAAATTGTTGTACGATGTTCAAAGGACTCGTACGAATTCATTAGATTTTTTATGGAGTTTTATGTTTATATACGGTATTTTAAGGTGTTGTTATAACTTGTAAGGCGTCCTACAATATAATATCGTGTTTTTCAAGGTGTTTATATGTCATACAATGTCGTAAGTTGTCCTAAATTGTCGTACGATGTTCAAAGGACTCGGACTAATTTATTAGGTTTATTATGGAGTTTTAAGTTTATGTACGGTATTGTAAGGTGTTGTTACAATTTGTAAGGCGTCCTACAATATAATAACATGCTTTTCAAGGTGTTAATATGGCATACAGAGTGGTAAGATGTCCTAAATTGTTGTACGATGTTCAAAGGACTCGTACGAATTCATTAGATTTATTATGAAGTTTTATGTTTATATACTGTATTGTAAGGTGTTGTTATGACTTGTAAGGCGTCCTACAATATAATATCGTGTTTTTCAAGGTGTTAATATGGCATACAGTGTCGTAAGTTGCCCTAAATTGCCGTATGATGTTCAAAGGACTCGGACAAATTTATTAGGTTTATTATGGAGTTTTAAGTTTATATACGGAATTGTAAGGTGTTGTTACGATTTGTAAGGCGTCCTACAATATAATAATGTGCTTTTCAAGGTGTTAATATGGCATACAGAGTGGTAAGATGTCCTAAATTGTTGTACGATGTTCAAAGGACTCGTACGAATTCATTAGATTTATTATGAAGTTTTATGATTATAAACGGTATTGTAAGGTATTGTTATAACTTGTAAGGAGTCCTACATTTTAATATCGTGTTTTTCAAGGTGTTAATATGGCATACAGTGTCGTAAGTTGTCCTAAATTGTCGTACGATGTTCAAAGGACTCGGACTAATTTATTAGGTTTATTATGGAGTTTTAAGTTTATGTACGGTATTGTAAGGTGTTGTTACAATTTGTAAGGCGTCCTACAATATAATAACATGCTTTTCAAGGTGTTAATATGGCATACAGAGTGGTAAGATGTCCTAAATTGTTGTACGATGTTCAAAGGACTCGTACGAATTCATTAGATTTATTATGAAGTTTTATGTTTATATACTGTATTGTAAGGTGTTGTTATGACTTGTAAGGCGTCCCACAATATAATATCGTGTTTTTCAAGGTGTTAACATGGCATACAGTGTCGTAAGTTGCCCTAAATTGCCGTATGATGTTCAAAGGACTCGGACGAATTTATTAGGTTTATTATGGAGTTTTAAGTTTATATACGGAATTGTAAGGTGTTGTTACGATTTGTAAGGCGTCCTACAATATAATAATGTGCTTTTCAAGGTGTTAATATGGCATACAGAGTGGTAAGATGTCCTAAATTGTTGTACGATGTTCAAAGGACTCGTACGAATTCATTAGATTTATTATGAAGTTTTATGATTATAAACGGTATTGTAAGGTATTGTTATAACTTGTAAGGAGTCCTACATTTTAATATCGTGTTTTTCAAGGTGTTAATATGGCATACAGTGTCGTAAGTTGTCCTAAATTGTCGTACGATGTTCAAAGGACTCGGACGAATTCATTAGGTTAATTATGGAGTTTTAAGTTTATATACGGTATTGTAAGGTGTTGTTACTATTTATAAGGCGTCCTACAATATAGTAACGTGCTTTTCAAGGTGTTAATATGGCATACAGAGTCGTAAGATATCCCAAATTGTCGTATGATGTTCAAAGGACTTGAACGAATTCATTAGGTTTATTATGGAGTTATAAGTTTATATACGGTATTACAAGGTGTTGTTATGATTTGTAAGGCGTCCTACAATATAATAACGTGCTTTTCAAGGTGTTAATATGGCATACAGAGTCGTAAGATGTCCTAAATTGTCGTATGATGTTCATAGGATTCGAACGAATTCATTAGGTTTATTATGGAGTTATAAGATTATATACGGTATTATACGGTGTTGTTATTATTTGTAAGGCGTCCTACAATATAATATCGTGTTTTTCAAGGTGTTAATAAGGCATACAGTGTCGTAAGTTGTCTTAAATTGTCGTACGATGTTCAAAGGACTCGGACGAATTCATTAGGTTTATTATGGAGTTTTAAGTTTATATACGATATTGTAAGGTGATGTTACGATTTGTAAGGCGTCCTACAATATAATATCGTGTTTTTCAAGGTGTTAATATGGCATACAGTGTCGTAAGATGTCCTAAATTGTTGTACGATGTTCAAAGGACTCGTACGAATTCATTAGATTTTTTATGGAGTTTTATGTTTATATACGGTATTTTAAGGTGTTGTTATAACTTGTAAGGCGTCCTACAATATAATATCGTGTTTTTCAAGGTGTTAATATGTCATACAATGTCGTAAGTTGTCCTAAATTGTCGTACGATGTTCAAAGGACTCGGACTAATTTATTAGGTTTATTATGGAGTTTTAAGTTTATATACGGAATTGTAAGGTGTTGTTACGATTTGTAAGGCGTCCTACAATATAATAATGTGCTTTTCAAGGTGTTAATATGGCATACAGAGTGGTAAGATGTCCTAAATTGTTGTACGATGTTCAAAGGACTCGTACGAATTCATTAGATTTATTATGAAGTTTTATGATTATAAACGGTATTGTAAGGTATTGTTATAACTTGTAAGGAGTCCTACATTTTAATATCGTGTTTTTCAAGGTGTTAATATGGCATACAGTGTCGTAAGTTGTCCTAAATTGTCGTACGATGTTCAAAGGACTCGGACGAATTCATTAGGTTAATTATGGAGTTTTAAGTTTATATACGGTATTGTAAGGTGTTGTTACTATTTATAAGGCGTCCTACAATATAGTAACGTGCTTTTCAAGGTGTTAATATGGCATACAGAGTCGTAAGATATCCCAAATTGTCGTATGATGTTCAAAGGACTTGAACGAATTCATTAGGTTTATTATGGAGTTATAAGTTTATATACGGTATTACAAGGTGTTGTTATGATTTGTAAGGCGTCCTACAATATAATAACGTGCTTTTCAAGGTGTTAATATGGCATACAGAGTCGTAAGATGTCCTAAATTGTCGTATGATGTTCATAGGATTCGAACGAATTCATTAGGTTTATTATGGAGTTTTAAGATTATATACGGTATTATACGGTGTTGTTATTATTTGTAAGGCGTCCTACAATATAATATCGTGTTTTTCAAGGTGTTAATAAGGCATACAGTGTCGTAAGTTGTCTTAAATTGTCGTACGATGTTCAAAGGACTCGGACGAATTCATTAGGTTTATTATGGAGTTTTAAGTTTATATACGATATTGTAAGGTGATGTTACGATTTGTAAGGCGTCCTACAATATAATATCGTGTTTTTCAAGGTGTTAATATGGCATACAGTGTCGTAAGATGTCCTAAATTGTCGTACGATGTTCAAAGGACTCGGACGAATTCATTAGGTTTATTATGGAGTTTTAAGTTTATATACGGTATTATAAGGTGTTGTTATGATTTGTAAGGCGTCCTACAATATAATATCGTGTTTTCAAGGAGTTAATATGGCATACAGTGTCGTAAGTTGTCCTAAATTGTCGTACGATATTCAAAGGACTCGGACGAATTCATTATGTTTATTATGGAGTTTTAAGTTTATATACGGAATTGTAAGGTGTTGTTACGATTTGTAAGGCGTCCTACAATATAATAATGTGCTTTTCAAGGTGTTAATATGGCATACAGAGTGCTAAGATGTCCTAAATTGTTGTACGATGTTCAAAGGACTGGTACAAATTCATTAGATTTATTATGAAGTTTTATGTTTATATACTGTATTGTAAGGTGTTGTTATGACTTGTAAGGCGTCCTACAATATAATATCGTATTTTTCAAGGTGTTAACATGGCATACAGTGTCGTAAGTTGCCCTAAATTGTCGTACGATGTTCAAAGGACTCGGACGAATTTATTAGGTTTATTATGGAGTTTTAAGTTTATATACGGAATTGTAAGGTGTTGTTACGATTTGTAAGGCGTCCTACAATATAATAATGTGCTTTTCAAGGTGTTAATATGGCATACAGAGTGGTAAGATGTCCTAAATTGTTGTACGATGTTCAAAGGACTCGTACGAATTCATTAGATTTATTATGAAGTTTTATGATTATAAACGGTATTGTAAGGTATTGTTATAACTTGTAAGGAGTCCTACATTTTAATATCGTGTTTTTCAAGGTGTTAATATGGCATACAGTGTCGTAAGTTGTCCTAAATTGTCGTACGATGTTCAAAGGACTCGGACGAATTCATTAGGTTAATTATGGAGTTTTAAGTTTATATACGGTATTGTAAGGTGTTGTTACTATTTATAAGGCGTCCTACAATATAGTAACGTGCTTTTCAAGGTGTTAATATGGCATACAGAGTCGTAAGATATCCCAAATTGTCGTATGATGTTCAAAGGACTTGAACGAATTCATTAGGTTTATTATGGAGTTATAAGTTTATATACGGTATTACAAGGTGTTGTTATGATTTGTAAGGCGTCCTACAATATAATAACGTGCTTTTCAAGGTGTTAATATGGCATACAGAGTCGTAAGATGTCCTAAATTGTCGTATGATGTTCATAGGATTCGAACGAATTCATTAGGTTTATTATGGAGTTTTAAGATTATATACGGTATTATACGGTGTTGTTATTATTTGTAAGGCGTCCTACAATATAATATCGTGTTTTTCAAGGTGTTAATAAGGCATACAGTGTCGTAAGTTGTCTTAAATTGTCGTACGATGTTCAAAGGACTCGGACGAATTCATTAGGTTTATTATGGAGTTTTAAGTTTATATACGATATTGTAAGGTGATGTTACGATTTGTAAGGCGTCCTACAATATAATATCGTGTTTTTCAAGGTGTTAATATGGCATACAGTGTCGTAAGATGTCCTAAATTGTCGTACGATGTTCAAAGGACTCGGACGAATTCATTAGGTTTATTATGGAGTTTTAAGTTTATATACGGTATTATAAGGTGTTGTTATGATTTGTAAGGCGTCCTACAATATAATATCGTGTTTTCAAGGAGTTAATATGGCATACAGTGTCGTAAGTTGTCCTAAATTGTCGTACGATATTCAAAGGACTCGGACGAATTCATTATGTTTATTATGGAGTTTTAAGTTTATATACGGAATTGTAAGGTGTTGTTACGATTTGTAAGGCGTCCTACAATATAATAATGTGCTTTTCAAGGTGTTAATATGGCATACAGAGTGCTAAGATGTCCTAAATTGTTGTACGATGTTCAAAGGACTGGTACAAATTCATTAGATTTATTATGAAGTTTTATGTTTATATACTGTATTGTAAGGTGTTGTTATGACTTGTAAGGCGTCCTACAATATAATATCGTATTTTTCAAGGTGTTAACATGGCATACAGTGTCGTAAGTTGCCCTAAATTGTCGTACGATGTTCAAAGGACTCGGACGAATTTATTAGGTTTATTATGGAGTTTTAAGTTTATGTACGGTATTGTAAGGTGTTGTTACGACTTGTAAGGCGTCCTACAATATAATAACGTGCTTTTCAAGGTGTTAATATGGCATACAGAGTGGTAAGATGTCCTAAATTGTTGTACGATGTTCAAAGGACTCGTACGAATTCATTAGATTTTTTATGGAGTTTTATGTTTATATACGGTATTTTAAGGTGTTGTTATAACTTGTAAGGCGTCCTACAATATAATATCGTGTTTTTCAAGGTGTTAATATGTCATACAATGTCGTAAGTTGTCCTAAATTGTCGTACGATGTTCAAAGGACTCGGACTAATTTATTAGGTTTATTATGGAGTTTTAAGTTTATGTACGGTATTGTAAGGTGTTGTTACAATTTGTAAGGCGTCCTACAATATAATAACGTGCTTTTCAAGGTGTTAATATGGCATACAGAGTGGTAAGATGTCCTAAGTTGTTGTACGATGTTCAAAGGACTCGTACGAATTCATTAGATTTATTATGAAGTTTTATGTTTATATACTGTATTGTAAGGTGTTGTTATGACTTGTAAGGCGTCCTACAATATAATATCGTGTTTTTCAAGGTGTTAATATGGCATACAGTGTCGTAAGTTGCCCTAAATTGCCGTATGATGTTCAAAGGACTCGGACGAATTTATTAGGTTTATTATGGAGTTTTAAGTTTATATACGGAATTGTAAGGTGTTGTTACGATTTGTAAGGCGTCCTACAATATAATAATGTGCTTTTCAAGGTGTTAATATGGCATACAGAGTGGTAAGATGTCCTAAATTGTTGTACGATGTTCAAAGGACTCGTACGAATTCATTAGATTTATTATGAAGTTTTATGATTATAAACGGTATTGTAAGGTATTGTTATAACTTGTAAGGAGTCCTACATTTTAATATCGTGTTTTTCAAGGTGTTAATATGGCATACAGTGTCGTAAGTTGTCCTAAATTGTCGTACGATGTTCAAAGGACTCGGACGAATTCATTAGGTTAATTATGGAGTTTTAAGTTTATATACGGTATTGTAAGGTGTTGTTACTATTTATAAGGCGTCCTACAATATAGTAACGTGCTTTTCAAGGTGTTAATATGGCATACAGAGTCGTAAGATATCCCAAATTGTCGTATGATGTTCAAAGGACTCGAACGAATTCATTAGGTTTATTATGGAGTTATAAGTTTATATACGGTATTACAAGGTGTTGTTATGATTTGTAAGGCGTCCTACAATATAATAACGTGCTTTTCAAGGTGTTAATATGGCATACAGAGTCGTAAGATGTCCTAAATTGTCGTATGATGTTCATAGGATTCGAACGAATTCATTAGGTTTATTATGGAGTTTTAAGATTATATACGGTATTATACGGTGTTGTTATTATTTGTAAGGCGTCGTACAATATAATATCGTGTTTTTCAAGGTGTTAATAAGGCATACAGTGTCGTAAGTTGTCTTAAATTGTCGTACGATGTTCAAAGGACTCGGACGAATTCATTAGGTTTATTATGGAGTTTTAAGTTTATATACGATATTGTAAGGTGATGTTACGATTTGTAAGGCGTCCTACAATATAATATCGTGTTTTTCAAGGTGTTAATATGGCATACAGTGTCGTAAGATGTCCTAAATTGTCGTACGATGTTCAAAGGACTCGGACGAATTCATTAGGTTTATTATGGAGTTTTAAGTTTATATATGGTATTATAAGGTGTTGTTATGATTTGTAAGGCGTCCTACAATATAAAATCTTCTTTTTCAAGGTGTTAATATGGCATACATTGTTGTAAGTTGTCCTAAATTGTCGTACGATATTCAAAGGACTTGGACGAATTCATTAGGTTTATTATGGAGTTTTAAGTTTATATACGGTTTTGTAAGGTGTTGTTACTATTTATAAGGCGTCCTACAATATAATAATGTGTTTTTCAAGGTGTTAATATGGGATACAGAGTTGTAAGATGTCATAAATTGGCGTACGATGTTCAAAGGACTCGTACGAATTCATTAGATTTATTATGAAGTTTTATGTGTATATACTGTATTGTAAGGTGTTGTTATGATTTGTAAGGCGTCCTACAATATTATAACGTGCTTTTCAAGGTGTTAATATGACATACAGAGTCGTAAGATGTCCTAAATTGTCGTATGATGTTCATAGGATTCGAACGAATTCATTAGGTTTATTATGGAGTTTTAAGATTATATACGGTATTATAAGGTGTTGTTATTATTTGTAAGGCGTCCTACAATATAATATCGTGTTTTTCAAGGCGTTAATATGGCATACAGTGTCGTAAGTTGTCCTAAATTGTCGTACGATGTTCAAAGGACTCGTACGAATTCATTAGGTTTATTATGGAGTTTTAAGTTTATATACGATATTGTAAGGTGATGTTACGATTTGTAAGGCGTCCTACAATATAATATCTTGTTTTTCAAGGTGTTAATATGGCATACATTGTCGTAAGTTGTCCTAAATTGTCGTACGATATTCAAAGGACTCGGACGAATTCATTAGGTTTATTATGGAGTTTTAAGTTTATATACGGTATTATAAGGTGTTGTTATGATTTGTAAGGCGTCCAACAATATAATATCGTGTTTTTCAAGGTGTTAATATGACATACATTGTCGTAAGTTGTCCTAAATTGTCGTACGATATTCAAAGGACTCGGACGAATTCATTAGGTTTATTATGGAGTTTTAAGTTTATATACGGTTTTGTAAGGTGTTGTTACTATTTATAAGGCGTCCTACAATATAATAATGTGTTTTTCAAGGTGTTAATATGGGATACAGAGTTGTAAGATGTCATAAATTGTCGTACGATGTTCAAAGGACTCGTACGAATTTATTAGATTTATTATGAAGTTTTATGTTTATATACTGTATTGTAAGGTGTTGTTATGATTTGTAAGGCGTCCTACAATATAATAACGTGCTTTTCAAGGTGTTAATATGGCATACAGAGTCGTAAGATGTCCTAAATTTTCGTATGATGTTCATAGGATTCGAACGAATTCATTAGGTTTATTATGGAGTTTTAAGATTATATACGGTATTATAAGGTGTTGTTATTATTTGTAAGGCGTCCTACAATATAATATCGTGTTTTTCAAGGCGTTAATATGGCATACAGTGTCGTAAGTTGTCCTAAATTGTCGTACGATGTTCAAAGGACTCGGACGAATTCATTAGGTTTATTATGGAGTTTTAAGTTTATATACGATATTGTAAGGTGATGTTACGATTTGTAAGGCGTCCTACAATATAATATCGTGTTTTTCAAGGTGTTAATATGGCATACATTGTCGTAAGTTGTCCTAAATTGTCGTACGATATTCAAAGGACTCGGACGAATTCATTAGGTTTATTATGGAGTTTTAAGTTTATATACGGTATTATAAGGTGTTGTTATGATTTGTAAGGCGTCCAACAATATAATATCGTGTTTTTCAAGGTGTTAATATGGCATACATTGTCGTAAGTTGTCCTAAATTGTCGTACGATAATCAAAGGACTCGGACGAATTCATTAGGTTTATTATGGAGTTTTAAGTTTATATACGGTTTTGTAAGGTGTTGTTACTATTTATAAGGCGTCCTACAATATAATAATGTGTTTTTCAAGGTGTTAATATGGGATACAGAGTTGTAAGATGTCATAAATTGTCGTACGATGTTCAAAGGACTCGTACGAATTTATTAGATTTATTATGAAGTTTTATGTTTATATACTGTATTGTAAGGTGTTGTTATGATTTGTAAGGCGTCCTACAATATAATAACGTGCTTTTCAAGGTTTTAATATGGCATACAGAGTCGTAAGATGTCCTAAATTGTCGTATGATGTTCATAGGATTCGAACGAATTTATTTGGTTTATTATGGAGTTTTAAGATTATATACGGTATTATAAGGTGTTGTTATTTTTTGTAAGGCGTCCTACAATATAATATCGTGTTTTTCAAGGCGTTAATATGGCATACAGTGTCGTAAGTTGTCCTAAATTGTCGTACGATGTTCAAAGGACTCGGACAAATTCATTAGGTTTATTATGGAGTTTTAAGTTTATATACGATATTGTAAGGTGATGTTACGATTTGTAAGGCGTCCTACAATATAATATCGTGTTTTTCAAGGTGTTAATATGGCATACAGTGTCGTAAGATGTCCTAAATTGTCGTACGATGTTCAAAGGACTCCGACGAATTCATTAGGTTTATTATGGAGTTTTAAGTTTGTATATGGTATTATAAGGTGTTGTTATGATTTGTAAGGCGTCCAACAATATAATATCGTGTTTTTCAAGGTGTTAATATGGCATACATTGTCGTAAGTTGTCCTAAATTGTCGTACGATATTCAAAGGACTCGGACGAATTCATTAGGTTTATTATGGAGTTTTAAGTTTATATACGGTTTTGTAAGGTGTTGTTACTATTTATAAGGCATCCTACAATATAATAATGTGTTTTTCAAGGTGTTAATATGGGATACAGAGTTGTAAGATGTCATAAATTGTCGTACGATGTTCAAAGGACTCGTACGAATTTATTAGATTTATTATGAAGTTTTATGTTTATATACTGTATTGTAAGGTGTTGTTATGATTTGTAAGGCGTCCTACAATATAATAACGTGCTTTTCAAGGTGTTAATATGGCATACAGAGTCGTAAGATGTCCTAAATTGTCGTATGATGTTCATAGGATTCGAACGAATTCATTAGGTTTATTATGGAGTTTTAAGATTATATACGGTATTATAAGGTGTTGTTATTATTTGTAAGGGGTCCTACAATATAATATCGTGTTTTTCAAGGTGTTAATATGGCATACAGTGTCGTAAGTTGTCTTAAATTGTCGTACGATGTTCAAAGGACTCGGACGAATTCATTAGGTTTATTATGGAGTTTTAAGTTTATATACGATATTGTAAGGTGTTGTTATGATTTGTAAGGCGTCCAACAATATAATATCGTGTTTTTCAAGGTGTTAATATGGCATACATTGTCGTAAGTTGTCCTAAATTGTCGTACGATATTCAAAGGACTCGGACGAATTCATTAGGTTTATTATGGAGTTTTAAGTTTATATACGGTTTTGGAAGGTGTTGTTACTATTTATAAGGTGTCCTACAATATAATAATGTGTTTTTCAAGGTGTTAATATGGGATACAGAGTTGTAAGATGTCCTAAATTGTCGTACGATGTTCAAAGGACTCGTACGAATTTATTAGATTTATTATGAAGTTTTATGTTTATATACTGTATTGTAAGGTGTTGTTATGATTTGTAAGGCGTCCTACAATATAATAACGTGCTTTTCAAGGTGTTAATATGGCATACAGAGTCGTAAGATGTCCTAAATTGTCGTATGATGTTCAAAGGACTCGGACGAATTTATTAGGTTTATTATGGAGTTTTAAGTTTATGTACGGTATTGTAAGGTGTTGTTACGATTTGTAAGGCGTCCTACAATATAATATCGTGTTTTCAAGGAGTTAATATGGCATATAGTGTCGTAAGTTGCCCTAAATTGCCGTACGATGTTCAAAGGACTCGGACGAATTCATTAGGTTTATTATGGAGTTTTAAGTTTATATACGATATTGTAAGGTGATGTTACGATTTGTAAGGCGTCCTACAATATAATATCGTGTTTTTCAAGGTGTTAATATGACATACAGTGTCGTAAGATGTCCTAAATTGTCGTACTATGTTCAAAGGACTCGGACGAATTCATTAGGTTTATTATGGAGTTTTATGTTTATATACGGTATTATAAGGTGTTGTTATGATTTGTAAGGCGTCCTACAATATAATATCGTGTTTTCAAGGAGTTAATATGGCATACAGTGTCGTAAGTTGTCCTAAATTGTCGTACGATATTCAAAGGACTCGGACGAATTCATTATGTTTATTATGGAGTTTTAAGTTTATATACGGAATTGTAAGGTGTTGTTACGATTTGTAAGGCGTCCTACAATATAATAATGTGCTTTTCAAGGTGTTAATATGGCATACAGAGTGGTAAGATGTCCTAAATTGTTGTACGATGTTCAAAGGACTCGTACGAATTCATTAGATTTTTTATGGAGTTTTATGTTTATATACGGTATTTTAAGGTGTTGTTATAACTTGTAAGGCGTCCTACAATATAATATCGTGTTTTTCAAGGTGTTAATATGTCATACAATGTCGTAAGTTGTCCTAAATTGTCGTACGATGTTCAAAGGACTCGGACTAATTTATTAGGTTTATTATGGAGTTTTAAGTTTATGTACGGTATTGTAAGGTGTTGTTACAATTTGTAAGGCGTCCTACAATATAATAACGTGCTTTTCAAGGTGTTAATATGGCATACAGAGTGGTAAGATGTCCTAAATTGTTGTACGATGTTCAAAGGACTCGTACGAATTCATTAGATTTATTATGAAGTTTTATGTTTATATACTGTATTGTAAGGTGTTGTTATGACTTGTAAGGCGTCCTACAATATAATATCGTGTTTTTCAAGGTGTTAATATGGCATACAGTGTCGTAAGTTGCCCTAAATTGCCGTATGATGTTCAAAGGACTCGGACGAATTTATTAGGTTTATTATGGAGTTTTAAGTTTATATACGAAATTGTAAGGTGTTGTTACGATTTGTAAGGCGTCCTACAATATAATAATGTGCTTTTCAAGGTGTTAATATGGCATACAGAGTGGTAAGATGTCCTAAATTGTTGTACGATGTTCAAAGGACTCGTACGAATTCATTAGATTTATTATGAAGTTTTATGATTATAAACGGTATTGTAAGGTATTGTTATAACTTGTAAGGAGTCCTACATTTTAATATCGTGTTTTTCAAGGTGTTAATATGGCATACAGAGTCGTAAGATGTCCTAAATTGTCGTATGATGTTCAAAGGACTCGTACGAACTAATTAGGTTAATTATGGAGTTTTAAGTTTATATACGGTATTGTAAGGTGTTGTTACTATTTATAAGGCGTCCTACAATATAGTAACGTGCTTTTCAAGGTGTTAATATGGCATACAGAGTCGTAAGATATCCCAAATTGTCGTATGATGTTCAAAGGACTCGAACGAATTCATTAGGTTTATTATGGAGTTATAAGTTTATATACGGTATTACAAGGTGTTGTTATGATTTGTAAGGCGTCCTACAATATAATAACGTGCTTTTCAAGGTGTTAATATGGCATACAGAGTCGTAAGATGTCCTAAATTGTCGTATGATGTTCATAGGATTCGAACGAATTCATTAGGTTTATTATGGAGTTTTAAGATTATATACGGTATTATACGGTGTTGTTATTATTTGTAAGGCGTCGTACAATATAATATCGTGTTTTTCAAGGTGTTAATAAGGCATACAGTGTCGTAAGTTGTCTTAAATTGTCGTACGATGTTCAAAGGACTCGGACGAATTCATTAGGTTTATTATGGAATTTTAAGTTTATATACGATATTGTAAGGTGATGTTACGATTTGTAAGGCGTCCTACAATATAATATCGTGTTTTTCAAGGTGTTAATATGGCATACAGTGTCGTAAAATGTCCTAAATTGTCGTACGATGTTCAAAGGACTCGGACGAATTCATTAGGTTTATTATGGAGTTTTAAGTTTATATACGGTATTATAAGGTGTTGTTATGATTTGTAAGGCGTCCTACAATATAAAATCTTCTTTTTCAAGGTGTTAATATGGCATACATTGTTGTAAGTTGTCCTAAATTGTCGTACGATATTCAAAGGACTCGGACGAATTCATTAGGTTTATTATGGAGTTTTAAGTTTATATACGGTTTTGTAAGGTGTTGTTACTATTTATAAGGCGTCCTACAATATAATAATGTGTTTTTCAAGGTGTTAATATGGGATACAGAGTTGTAAGATGTCATAAATTGGCGTACGATGTTCAAAGGACTCGTACGAATTCATTAGATTTATTATGAAGTTTTATGTGTATATACTTTATTGTAAGGTGTTGTTATGATTTGTAAGGCGTCCTACAATATAATAACGTGCTTTTCAAGGTGTTAATATGACATACAGAGTCGTAAGATGTCCTAAATTGTCTTATGATGTTCATAGGATTCGAACGAATTCATTAGGTTTATTATGGAGTTTTAAGATTATATACGGTATTATAAGGTGTTGTTATTATTTGTAAGGCGTCCTACAATATAATATCGTGTTTTTCAAGGCGTTAATATGGCATACAGTGTCGTAAGTTGTCCTAAATTGTCGTACGATGTTCAAAGGACTCGTACGAACTAATTAGGTTAATTATGGAATTTTAAGTTTATATACGGTATTGTAAGGTGTTGTTACTATTTATAAGGCGTCCTACAATATAGTAACGTGCTTTTCAAGGTGTTAATATGGCATACAGAGTCGTAAGATATCCCAAATTGTCGTATGATGTTCAAAGGACTCGAACGAATTCATTAGGTTTATTATGGAGTTATAAGTTTATATACGGTATTACAAGGTGTTGTTATGATTTGTAAGGCGTCCTACAATATAATAACGTGCTTTTCAAGGTGTTAATATGGCATACAGAGTCGTAAGATGTCCTAAATTGTCGTATGATGTTCATAGGATTCGAACGAATTCATTAGGTTTATTATGGAGTTTTAAGATTATATACGGTATTATACGGTGTTGTTATTATTTGTAAGGCGTCGTACAATATAATATCGTGTTTTTCAAGGTGTTAATAAGGCATACAGTGTCGTAAGTTGTCTTAAATTGTCGTACGATGTTCAAAGGACTCGGACGAATTCATTAGGTTTATTATGGAGTTTTAAGTTTATATACGATATTGTAAGGTGATGTTACGATTTGTAAGGCGTCCTACAATATAATATCGTGTTTTTCAAGGTGTTAATATGGCATACAGTGTCGTAAAATGTCCTAAATTGTCGTACGATGTTCAAAGGACTCGGACGAATTCATTAGGTTTATTATGGAGTTTTAAGTTTATATACGGTATTATAAGGTGTTGTTATGATTTGTAAGGCGTCCTACAATATAAAATCTTCTTTTTCAAGGTGTTAATATGGCATACATTGTTGTAAGTTGTCCTAAATTGTCGTACGATATTCAAAGGACTCGGACGAATTCATTAGGTTTATTATGGAGTTTTAAGTTTATATACGGTTTTGTAAGGTGTTGTTACTATTTATAAGGCGTCCTACAATATAATAATGTGTTTTTCAAGGTGTTAATATGGGATACAGAGTTGTAAGATGTCATAAATTGGCGTACGATGTTCAAAGGACTCGTACGAATTCATTAGATTTATTATGAAGTTTTATGTGTATATACTTTATTGTATGGTGTTGTTATGATTTGTAAGGCGTCCTACAATATAATAACGTGCTTTTCAAGGTGTTAATATGACATACAGAGTCGTAAGATGTCCTAAATTGTCTTATGATGTTCATAGGATTCGAACGAATTCATTAGGTTTATTATGGAGTTTTAAGATTATATACGGTATTATAAGGTGTTGTTATTATTTGTAAGGCGTCCTACAATATAATATCGTGTTTTTCAAGGCGTTAATATGGCATACAGTGTCGTAAGTTGTCCTAAATTGTCGTACGATGTTCAAAGGACTCGTACGAATTCATTAGGTTTATTATGGAGTTTTAAGTTTATATACGATATTGTAAGGTGATGTTACGATTTGTAAGGCGTCCTACAATATAATATCTTGTTTTTCAAGGTGTTAATATGGCATACATTGTCGTAAGTTGTCCTAAATTGTCGTACGATATTCAAAGGACTCGGACGAATTCATTAGGTTTATTATGGAGTTTTAAGTTTATATACGGTATTATAAGGTGTTGTTATGATTTGTAAGGCGTCCAACAATATAATATCATGTTTTTCAAGGTGTTAATATGGCATACATTGTCGTAAGTTGTCCTAAATTGTCGTACGATATTCAAAGGACTCGGACGAATTCATTAGGTTTATTATGGAGTTTTAAGTTTATATACGGTTTTGTAAGGTGTTGTTACTATTTATAAGGCGTCCTACAATATAATAATGTGTTTTTCAAGGTGTTAATATGGGATACAGAGTTGTAAGATGTCATAAATTGTCGTACGATGTTCAAAGGACTCGTACGAATTTATTAGATTTATTATGAAGTTTTATGTTTATATACTGTATTGTAAGGTGTTGTTATGACTTGTAAGGCGTCCTACAATATAATATCGTGTTTTTCAAGGTGTTAATATGGCATACAGTGTCGTAAGTTGCCCTAAATTGCCGTATGATGTTCAAAGGACTCGGACGAATTTATTAGGTTTATTATGGAGTTTTAAGTTTATATACGGAATTGTAAGGTGTTGTTACGATTTGTAAGGCGTCCTACAATATAATAATTTGCTTTTCAAGGTGTTAATATGGCATACAGAGTGGTAAGATGTCCTAAATTGTTGTACGATGTTCAAAGGACTCGTACGAATTCATTAGATTTATTATGAAGTTTTATGATTATAAACGGTATTGTAAGGTATTGTTATAACTTGTAAGGAGTCCTACATTTTAATATCGTGTTTTTCAAGGTGTTAATATGGCATACAGAGTCGTAAGATGTCCTAAATTGTCGTATGATGTTCAAAGGACTCGTACGAACTAATTAGGTTAATTATGGAGTTTTAAGTTTATATACGGTATTGTAAGGTGTTGTTACTATTTATAAGGCGTCCTACAATATAGTAACGTGCTTTTCAAGGTGTTAATATGGCATACAGAGTCGTAAGATATCCCAAATTGTCGTATGATGTTCAAAGGACTCGAACGAATTCATTAGGTTTATTATGGAGTTATAAGTTTATATACGGTATTACAAGGTGTTGTTATGATTTGTAAGGCGTCCTACAATATAATAACGTGCTTTTCAAGGTGTTAATATGGCATACAGAGTCGTAAGATGTCCTAAATTGTCGTATGATGTTCATAGGATTCGAACGAATTCATTAGGTTTATTATGGAGTTTTAAGATTATATACGGTATTATACGGTGTTGTTATTATTTGTAAGGCGTCGTACAATATAATATCGTGTTTTTCAAGGTGTTAATAAGGCATACAGTGTCGTAAGTTGTCTTAAATTGTCGTACGATGTTCAAAGGACTCGGACGAATTCATTAGGTTTATTATGGAGTTTTAAGTTTATATACGATATTGTAAGGTGATGTTACGATTTGTAAGGCGTCCTACAATATAATATCGTGTTTTTCAAGGTGTTAATATGGCATACAGTGTCGTAAAATGTCCTAAATTGTCGTACGATGTTCAAAGGACTCGGACGAATTCATTAGGTTTATTATGGAGTTTTAAGTTTATATACGGTATTATAAGGTGTTGTTATGATTTGTAAGGCGTCCTACAATATAAAATCTTCTTTTTCAAGGTGTTAATATGGCATACATTGTTGTAAGTTGTCCTAAATTGTCGTACGATATTCAAAGGACTCGGACAAATTCATTAGGTTTATTATGGAGTTTTAAGTTTATATACGGTTTTGTAAGGTGTTGTTACTATTTATAAGGCGTCCTACAATATAATAATGTGTTTTTCAAGGTGTTAATATGGGATACAGAGTTGTAAGATGTCATAAATTGGCGTACGATGTTCAAAGGACTCGTACGAATTCATTAGATTTATTATGAAGTTTTATGTGTATATACTTTATTGTAAGGTGTTGTTATGATTTGTAAGGCGTCCTACAATATAATAACGTGCTTTTCAAGGTGTTAATATGACATACAGAGTCGTAAGATGTCCTAAATTGTCTTATGATGTTCATAGGATTCGAACGAATTCATTAGGTTTATTATGGAGTTTTAAGATTATATACGGTATTATAAGGTGTTGTTATTATTTGTAAGGCGTCCTACAATATAATATCGTGTTTTTCAAGGCGTTAATATGGCATACAGTGTCGTAAGTTGTCCTAAATTGTCGTACGATGTTCAAAGGACTCGTACGAATTCATTAGGTTTATTATGGAGTTTTAAGTTTATATACGATATTGTAAGGTGATGTTACGATTTGTAAGGCGTCCTACAATATAATATCTTGTTTTTCAAGGTGTTAATATGGCATACATTGTCGTAAGTTGTCCTAAATTGTCGTACGATATTCAAAGGACTCGGACGAATTTATTAGGTTTATTATGGAGTTTTAAGTTTATATACGGTATTATAAGGTGTTGTTATGATTTGTAAGGCGTCCAACAATATAATATCGTGTTTTTCAAGGTGTTAATATGGCATACATTGTCGTAAGTTGTCCTAAATTGTCGTACGATATTCAAAGGACTCGGACGAATTCATTAGGTTTATTATAGAGTTTTAAGTTTATATACGGTTTTGTAAGGTGTTGTTACTATTTATAAGGCGTCCTACAATATAATAATGTGTTTTTCAAGGTGTTAATATGGGATACAGAGTTGTAAGATGTCATAAATTGTCGTACGATGTTCAAAGGACTCGTACGAATTTATTAGATTTATTATGAAGTTTTATGTTTATATACTGTATTGTAAGGTGTTGTTATGATTTGTAAGGCGTCCTACAATATAATAACGTGCTTTTCAAGGTGTTAATATGGCATACAGAGTCGTAAGATGTCCTAAATTTTCGTATGATGTTCATAGGATTCGAACGAATTCATTAGGTTTATTATGGAGTTTTAAGATTATATACGGTATTATAAGGTGTTGTTATTATTTGTAAGGCGTCCTACAATATAATATCGTGTTTTTCAAGGCGTTAATATGGCATACAGTGTCGTAAGTTGTCCTAAATTGTCGTACGATGTTCAAAGGACTCGGACGAATTCATTAGGTTTATTATGGAGTTTTAAGTTTATATACGATATTGTAAGGTGATGTTACGATTTGTAAGGCGTCCTACAATATAATATCGTGTTTTTCAAGGTGTTAATATGGCATACATTGTCGTAAGTTGTCCTAAATTGTCGTACGATATTCAAAGGACTCGGACGAATTCATTAGGTTTATTATGGAGTTTTAAGTTTATATACGGTATTATAAGGTGTTGTTATGATTTGTAAGGCGTCCAACAATATAATATCGTGTTTTTCAAGGTGTTAATATGGCATACATTGTCGTAAGTTGTCCTAAATTGTCGTACGATATTCAAAGGACTCGGACGAATTCATTAGGTTTATTATGGAGTTTTAAGTTTATATACGGTTTTTTAAGGTGTTGTTACTATTTATAAGGCGTCCTACAATATAATAATGTGTTTTTCAAGGTGTTAATATGGGATACAGAGTTGTAAGATGTCATAAATTGTCGTACGATGTTCAAAGGACTCGTACGAATTTATTAGATTTATTATGAAGTTTTATGTTTATATACTGTATTGTAAGGTGTTGTTATGATTTGTAAGGCGTCCTACAATATAATAACGTGCTTTTCAAGGTGTTAATATGGCATACAGAGTCGTAAGATGTCATAAATTTTCGTATGATGTTCATAGGATTCGAACGAATTCATTAGGTTTATTATGGAGTTTTAAGATTATATACGGTATTATAAGGTGTTGTTATTATTTGTAAGGCGTCCTACAATATAATATCGTGTTTTTCAAGGCGTTAATATGGCATACAGTGTCGTAAGTTGTCCTAAATTGTCGTACGATGTTCAAAGGACTCGGACGAATTCATTAGGTTTATTATGGAGTTTTAAGTTTATATACGATATTGTAAGGTGATGTTACGATTTGTAAGGCGTCCTACAATATAATATCGTGTTTTTCAAGGTGTTAATATGGCATACATTGTCGTAAGTTGTCCTAAATTGTCGTACGATATTTAAAGGACTCGGACGAATTCATTAGGTTTATTATGGAGTTTTAAGTTTATATACGGTGTTATAAGGTGTTGTTATGATTTGTAAGGCGTCCTACAATATAAAATCTTCTTTTTCAAGGTGTTAATATGGCATACATTGTTGTAAGTTGTCCTAAATTGTCGTACGATATTCAAAGGACTCGGACGAATTCATTAGGTTTATTATGGAGTTTTAAGTTTATATACGGTTTTGTAAGGTGTTGTTACTATTTATAAGGCGTCCTACAATATAATAATGTGTTTTTCAAGGTGTTAATATGGGCTACAGAGTTGTAAGATGTCATAAATTGGCGTACGATGTTCAAAGGACTCGTACGAATTCATTAGATTTATTATGAAGTTTTATGTGTATATACTGTATTGTAAGGTGTTGTTATGATTTCTAAGGCGTCCTACAATATAATAACGTGCTTTTCAAGGTGTTAATATGACATACAGAGTCGTAAGATGTCCTAAATTGTCTTATGATGTTCATAGGATTCGAACGAATTCATTAGGTTTATTATGGAGTTTTAAGATTATATACGGTATTATAAGGTGTTGTTATTATTTGTAAGGCGTCCTACAATATAATATCGTGTTTTTCAAGGCGTTAATATGGCATACAGTGTCGTAAGTTGTCCTAAATTGTCGTACGATGTTCAAAGGACTCGTACGAATTCATTAGGTTTATTATGGAGTTTTAAGTTTATATACGATATTGTAAGGTGATGTTACGATTTGTAAGGCGTCCTACAATATAATATCTTGTTTTTCAAGGTGTTAATATGGCATACATTGTCGTAAGTTGTCCTAAATTGTCGTACGATATTCAAAGGACTCGGACGAATTCATTAGGTTTATTATGGAGTTTTAAGTTTATATACGGTATTATAAGGTGTTGTTATGATTTGTAAGGCGTCCAACAATATAATATCGTGTTTTTCAAGGTGTTAATATGGCATACATTGTCGTAAGTTGTCCTAAATTGTCGTACGATATTCAAAGGACTCGGACGAATTCATTAGGTTTATTATGGAGTTTTAAGTTTATATACGGTTTTGTAAGGTGTTGTTACTATTTATAAGGCATCCTACAATATAATAATGTGTTTTTCAAGGTGTTAATATGGGATACAGAGTTGTAAGATGTCATAAATTGTCGTACGATGTTCAAAGAACTCGTACGAATTTATTAGATTTATTATGAAGTTTTATGTTTATATACTGTATTGTAAGGTGTTGTTATGATTTGTAAGGCGTCCTACAATATAATAACGTGCTTTTCAAGGTGTTAATATGGCATACAGAGTCGTAAGATGTCCTAAATTGTCGTATGATGTTCATAGGATTCGAACGAATTCATTAGGTTTTTTATGGAGTTTTAAGATTATATACGGTATTATAAGGTGTTGTTATTATTTGTAAGGCGTCCTACAATATAATATCGTGTTTTTCAAGGTGTTAATATGGCATACAGTGTCGTAAGTTGTCTTAAATTGTCGTACGATGTTCAAAGGACTCGGACGAATTCATTAGGTTTATTATGGAGTTTTAAGTTTATATACGGTATTATAAGGTGTTATGATTTGTAAGGCGTCCTACAATATAATATCGTGTTTTCAAGGAGTTAATATGGCATACAGTGTCGTAAGATGTCCTAAATTGTCGTACGATGTTCAAAGGACTCCGACGAATTCATTAGGTTTATTATGGAGTTTTAAGTTTATATACGGTATTATAAGGTGTTGTTATGATTTGTAAGGCGTCCAACAATATAATATCGTGTTTTTCAAGGTGTTAATATGGCATACATTGTCGTAAGTTGTCCTAAATTGTCGTACGATATTCAAAGGACTCGGACGAATTCATTAGGTTTATTATGGAGTTTTAAGTTTATATACGGTTTTGTAAGGTGTTGTTACTATTTATAAGGCATCCTACAATATAATAATGTGTTTTTCAAGGTGTTAATATGGGATACAGAGTTGTAAGATGTCATAAATTGTCGTACGATGTTCAAAGGACTCGTACGAATTTATTAGATTTATTATGAAGTTTTATGTTTATATACTGTATTGTAAGGTGTTGTTATGATTTGTAAGGCGTCCTACAATATAATAACGTGCTTTTCAAGGTGTTAATATGGCATACAGAGTCGTAAGATGTCCTAAATTGTCGTATGATGTTCATAGGATTCGAACGAATTCATTAGGTTTATTATGGAGTTTTAAGATTATATACGGTATTATACGGTGTTGTTATTATTTGTAAGGCGTCGTACAATATAATATCGTGTTTTTCAAGGTGTTAATAAGGCATACAGTGTCGTAAGTTGTCTTAAATTGTCGTACGATGTTCAAAGGACTCGGACGAATTCATTAGGTTTATTATGGAGTTTTAAGTTTATATACGATATTGTAAGGTGATGTTACGATTTGTAAGGCGTCCTACAATATAATATCGTGTTTTTCAAGGTGTTAATATGGCATACAGTGTCGTAAGATGTCCTAAATTGTCGTACGATGTTCAAAGGACTCGGACGAATTCATTAGGTTTATTATGGAGTTTTAAGTTTATATACGGTATTATAAGGTGTTGTTATGATTTGTAAGGCGTCCTACAATATAAAATCTTCTTTTTCAAGGTGTTAATATGGCATACATTGTTGTAAGTTGTCCTAAATTGTCGTACGATATTCAAAGGACTCGGACGAATTCATTAGGTTTATTATGGAGTTTTAAGTTTATATACGGTTTTGTAAGGTGTTGTTACTATTTATAAGGCATCCTACAATATAATAATGTGTTTTTCAAGGTGTTAATATGGGATACAGAGTTGTAAGATGTCATAAATTGTCGTACGATGTTCAAAGGACTCGTACGAATTTATTAGATTTATTATGAAGTTTTATGTTTATATACTGTATTGTAAGGTGTTGTTATGATTTGTAAGGCGTCCTACAATATAATAACGTGCTTTTCAAGGTGTTAATATGGCATACAGAGTCGTAAGATGTCATAAATTTTCGTATGATGTTCATAGGATTCGAACGAATTCATTAGGTTTATTATGGAGTTTTAAGATTATATACGGTATTATAAGGTGTTGTTATTATTTGTAAGGCGTCCTACAATATAATATCGTGTTTTTCAAGGCGTTAATATGGCATACAGTGTCGTAAGTTGTCCTAAATTGTCGTACGATGTTCAAAGGACTCGGACGAATTCATTAGGTTTATTATGGAGTTTTAAGTTTATATACGATATTGTAAGGTGATGTTACGATTTGTAAGGCGTCCTACAATATAATATCGTGTTTTTCAAGGTGTTAATATGGCATACATTGTCGTAAGTTGTCCTAAATTGTCGTACGATATTCAAAGGACTCGGACGAATTCATTAGGTTTATTATGGAGTTTTAAGTTTATATACGGTATTATAAGGTGTTGTTATGATTTGTAAGGTGTCCAACAATATAATATCGTGTTTTTCAAGGTGTTAATATGGCATACATTGTCGTAAGTTGTCCTAAATTGTCGTACGATAATCAAAGGACTCGGACGAATTCATTAGGTTTATTATGGAGTTTTCAGTTTATATACGGTTTTGTAAGGTGTTGTTACTATTTATAAGGCGTCCTACAATATAATAATGTGTTTTTCAAGGTGTTAATATGGGATACAGAGTTGTAAGATGTCATAAATTGTCGTACGATGTTCAAAGGACTCGTACGAATTTATTAGATTTATTATGAAGTTTTATGTTTATATACTGTATTGTAAGGTGTTGTTATGATTTGTAAGGCGTCCTACAATATAATAACGTGCTTTTCAAGGTGTTAATATGACATACAGAGTCGTAAGATGTCCTAAATTGTCTTATGATGTTCATAGGATTCGAACGAATTCATTAGGTTTATTATGGAGTTTTAAGATTATATACGGTATTATAAGGTGTTGTTATTATTTGTAAGGCGTCCTACAATATAATATCGTGTTTTTCAAGGCGTTAATATGGCATACAGTGTCGTAAGTTGTCCTAAATTGTCGTACGATGTTCAAAGGACTCGTACGAATTCATTAGGTTTATTATGGAGTTTTAAGTTTATATACGATATTGTAAGGTGATGTTACGATTTGTAAGGCGTCCTACAATATAATATCTTGTTTTTCAAGGTGTTAATATGGCATACATTGTCGTAAGTTGTCCTAAATTGTCGTACGATATTCAAAGGACTCGGACGAATTCATTAGGTTTATTATGGAGTTTTAAGTTTATATACGGTATTATAAGGTGTTGTTATGATTTGTAAGGCGTCCAACAATATAATATCGTGTTTTTCAAGGTGTTAATATGGCATACAGTGTCGTAAGTTGTCTTAAATTGTCGTACGATGTTCAAAGGACTCGGACGAATTCATTAGGTTTATTATGGAGTTTTAAGTTTATATACGGTATTATAAGGTGTTATGATTTGTAAGGCGTCCTACAATATAATATCGTGTTTTCAAGGAGTTAATATGGCATACAGTGTCGTAAGATGTCCTAAATTGTCGTACGATGTTCAAAGGACTCCGACGAATTCATTAGGTTTATTATGGAGTTTTAAGTTTATATACGGTATTATAAGGTGTTGTTATGATTTGTAAGGCGTCCAACAATATAATATCGTGTTTTTCAAGGTGTTAATATGGCATACATTGTCGTAAGTTGTCCTAAATTGTCGTACGATATTCAAAGGACTCGGACGAATTCATTAGGTTTATTATGGAGTTTTAAGTTTATATACGGTTTTGGAAGGTGTTGTTACTATTTATAAGGCGTCCTACAATATAATAATGTGTTTTTCAAGGTGTTAATATGGGATACAGAGTTGTAAGATGTCATAAATTGTCGTACGATGTTCAAAGGACTCGTACGAATTTATTAGATTTATTATGAAGTTTTATGTTTATATACTGTATTGTAAGGTGTTGTTATGATTTGTAAGGCGTCCTACAATATAATAACGTGCTTTTCAAGGTGTTAATATGGCATACAGAGTCGTAAGATGTCCTAAATTGTCGTATGATGTTCAAAGGACTCGGACGAATTTATTAGGTTTATTATGGAGTTTTAAGTTTATGTACGGTATTGTAAGGTGTTGTTACGATTTGTAAGGCGTCCTACAATATAATATCGTGTTTTCAAGGAGTTAATATGGCATACAGTGTCGTAAGTTGCCCTAAATTGCCGTACGATGTTCAAAGGACTCGGACGAATTCATTAGGTTTATTATGGAGTTTTAAGTTTATATACGATATTGTAAGGTGATGTTACGATTTGTAAGGCGTCCTACAAAATAATATCGTGTTTTTCAAGGTGTTAATATGGCATACAGTGTCGTAAGATGTCCTAAATTGTCGTACGATGTTCAAAGGACTCCGACGAATTCATTAGGTTTATTATGGAGTTTTAAGTTTATATACGGTATTATAAGGTGTTATGATTTGTAAGGCGTCCTACAATATAATATCGTGTTTTCAAGAAGTTAATATGGCATACAGTGTCGTAAGATGTCCTAAATTGTCGTACGATGTTCAAAGGACTCCGACGAATTCATTAGGTTTATTATGGAGTTTTAAGTTTATATACGGTATTATAAGGTGTTGTTATGATTTGTAAGGCGTCCAACAATATAATATCGTGTTTTTCAAGGTGTTAATATGGCATACATTGTCGTAAGTTGTCCTAAATTGTCGTACGATATTCAAAGGACTCGGACGAATTCATTAGGTTTATTATGGAGTTTTAAGTTTATATACGGTTTTGGAAGGTGTTGTTACTATTTATAAGGCGTCCTACAATATAATAATGTGTTTTTCAAGGTGTTAATATGGGATACAGAGTTGTAAGATGTCATAAATTGTCGTACGATGTTCAAAAGACTCGTACGAATTTATTAGATTTATTATGAAGTTTTATGTTTATATACTGTATTGTAAGGTGTTGTTATGATTTGTAAGGCGTCCTACAATATAATAACGTGCTTTTCAAGGTGTTAATATGGCATACAGAGTCGTAAGATGTCCTAAATTGTCGTATGATGTTCAAAGGACTCGGACGAATTTATTAGGTTTATTATGGAGTTTTAAGTTTATGTACGGTATTGTAAGGTGTTGTTACGATTTGTAAGGCGTCCTACAATATAATATCGTGTTTTCAAGGAGTTAATATGGCATACAGTGTCGTAAGTTGCCCTAAATTGCCGTACGATGTTCAAAGGACTCGGACGAATTCATTAGGTTTATTATGGAGTTTTAAGTTTATATACGATATTGTAAGGTGATGTTACGATTTGTAAGGCGTCCTACAAAATAATATCGTGTTTTTCAAGGTGTTAATATGGCATACAGTGTCGTAAGATGTCCTAAATTGTCGTACGATGTTCAAAGGACTCCGACGAATTCATTAGGTTTATTATGGAGTTTTAAGTTTATATACGGTATTATAAGGTGTTATGATTTGTAAGGCGTCCTACAATATAATATCGTGTTTTCAAGAAGTTAATATGGCATACAGTGTCGTAAGATGTCCTAAATTGTCGTACGATGTTCAAAGGACTCCGACGAATTCATTAGGTTTATTATGGAGTTTTAAGTTTATATACGGTATTATAAGGTGTTGTTATGATTTGTAAGGCGTCCAACAATATAATATCGTGTTTTTCAAGGTGTTAATATGGCATACATTGTCGTAAGTTGTCCTAAATTGTCGTACGATATTCAAAGGACTCGGACGAATTCATTAGGTTTATTATGGAGTTTTAAGTTTATATACGGTTTTGGAAGGTGTTGTTACTATTTATAAGGCGTCCTACAATATAATAATGTGTTTTTCAAGGTGTTAATATGGGATACAGAGTTGTAAGATGTCATAAATTGTCGTACGATGTTCAAAGGACTCGTACGAATTTATTAGATTTATTATGAAGTTTTATGTTTATATACTGTATTGTAAGGTGTTGTTATGATTTGTAAGGCGTCCTACAATATAATAACGTGCTTTTCAAGGTGTTAATATGGCATACAGAGTCGTAAGATGTCATAAATTTTCGTATGATGTTCATAGGATTCGAACGAATTCATTAGGTTTATTATGGAGTTTTAAGATTATATACGGTATTATAAGGTGTTGTTATTATTTGTAAGGCGTCCTACAATATAATATCGTGTTTTTCAAGGCGTTAATATGGCATACAGTGTCGTAAGTTGTCCTAAATTGTCGTACGATGTTCAAAGGACTCGGACGAATTCATTAGGTTTATTATGGAGTTTTAAGTTTATATACGATATTGTAAGGTGATGTTACGATTTGTAAGGCGTCCTACAATATAATATCGTGTTTTTCAAGGTGTTAATATGGCATACATTGTCGTAAGTTGTCCTAAATTGTCGTACGATATTCAAAGGACTCGGACGAATTCATTAGGTTTATTATGGAGTTTTAAGTTTATATACGGTATTATAAGGTGTTGTTATGATTTGTAAGGTGTCCAACAATATAATATCGTGTTTTTCAAGGTGTTAATATGGCATACATTGTCGTAAGTTGTCCTAAATTGTCGTACGATAATCAAAGGACTCGGACGAATTCATTAGGTTTATTATGGAGTTTTCAGTTTATATACGGTTTTGTAAGGTGTTGTTACTATTTATAAGGCGTCCTACAATATAATAATGTGTTTTTCAAGGTGTTAATATGGGATACAGAGTTGTAAGATGTCATAAATTGTCGTACGATGTTCAAAGGACTCGTACGAATTTATTAGATTTATTATGAAGTTTTATGTTTATATACTGTATTGTAAGGTGTTGTTATGATTTGTAAGGCGTCCTACAATATAATAACGTGCTTTTCAAGGTGTTAATATGGCATACAGAGTCGTAAGATGTCCTAAATTGTCGTATGATGTTCATAGGATTCGAACGAATTCATTAGGTTTATTATGGAGTTTTAAGATTATATACGGTATTATACGGTGTTGTTATTATTTGTAAGGCGTCGTACAATATAATATCGTGTTTTTCAAGGTGTTAATAAGGCATACAGTGTCGTAAGTTGTCTTAAATTGTCGTACGATGTTCAAAGGACTCGGACGAATTCATTAGGTTTATTATGGAGTTTTAAGTTTATATACGATATTGTAAGGTGATGTTACGATTTGTAAGGCGTCCTACAATATAATATCGTGTTTTTCAAGGTGTTAATATGGCATACAGTGTCGTAAGATGTCCTAAATTGTCGTACGATGTTCAAAGGACTCGGACGAATTCATTAGGTTTATTATGGAGTTTTAAGTTTATATACGGTATTATAAGGTGTTGTTATGATTTGTAAGGCGTCCTACAATATAAAATCTTCTTTTTCAAGGTGTTAATATGGCATACATTGTTGTAAGTTGTCCTAAATTGTCGTACGATATTCAAAGGACTCGGACGAATTCATTAGGTTTATTATGGAGTTTTAAGTTTATATACGGTTTTGTAAGGTGTTGTTACTATTTATAAGGCGTCCTACAATATAATAATGTGTTTTTCAAGGTGTTAATATGGGATACAGAGTTGTAAGATGTCATAAATTGGCGTACGATGTTCAAAGGACTCGTACGAATTCATTAGATTTATTATGAAGTTTTATGTGTATATACTGTATTGTAAGGTGTTGTTATGATTTGTAAGGCGTCCTACAATATAATAACGTGCTTTTCAAGGTGTTAATATGACATACAGAGTCGTAAGATGTCCTAAATTGTCTTATGATGTTCATAGGATTCGAACGAATTCATTAGGTTTATTATGGAGTTTTAAGATTATATACGGTATTATAAGGTGTTGTTATTATTTGTAAGGCGTCCTACAATATAATATCGTGTTTTTCAAGGCGTTAATATGGCATACAGTGTCGTAAGTTGTCCTAAATTGTCGTACGATGTTCAAAGGACTCGTACGAATTCATTAGGTTTATTATGGAGTTTTAAGTTTATATACGATATTGTAAGGTGATGTTACGATTTGTAAGGCGTCCTACAATATAATATCTTGTTTTTCAAGGTGTTAATATGGCATACATTGTCGTAAGTTGTCCTAAATTGTCGTACGATATTCAAAGGACTCGGACGAATTCATTAGGTTTATTATGGAGTTTTAAGTTTATATACGGTATTATAAGGTGTTGTTATGATTTGTAAGGCGTCCAACAATATAATATCGTGTTTTTCAAGGTGTTAATATGGCATACAGTGTCGTAAGTTGTCTTAAATTGTCGTACGATGTTCAAAGGACTCGGACGAATTCATTAGGTTTATTATGGAGTTTTAAGTTTATATACGGTATTATAAGGTGTTATGATTTGTAAGGCGTCCTACAATATAATATCGTGTTTTCAAGGAGTTAATATGGCATACAGTGTCGTAAGATGTCCTAAATTGTCGTACGATGTTCAAAGGACTCCGACGAATTCATTAGGTTTATTATGGAGTTTTAAGTTTATATACGGTATTATAAGGTGTTGTTATGATTTGTAAGGCGTCCAACAATATAATATCGTGTTTTTCAAGGTGTTAATATGGCATACATTGTCGTAAGTTGTCCTAAATTGTCGTACGATATTCAAAGGACTCGGACGAATTCATTAGGTTTATTATGGAGTTTTAAGTTTATATACGGTTTTGGAAGGTGTTGTTACTATTTATAAGGCGTCCTACAATATAATAATGTGTTTTTCAAGGTGTTAATATGGGATACAGAGTTGTAAGATGTCATAAATTGTCGTACGATGTTCAAAGGACTCGTACGAATTTATTAGATTTATTATGAAGTTTTATGTTTATATACTGTATTGTAAGGTGTTGTTATGATTTGTAAGGCGTCCTACAATATAATAACGTGCTTTTCAAGGTGTTAATATGGCATACAGAGTCGTAAGATGTCCTAAATTGTCGTATGATGTTCAAAGGAATCGGACGAATTTATTAGGTTTATTATGGAGTTTTAAGTTTATGTACGGTATTGTAAGGTGTTGTTACGATTTGTAAGGCGTCCTACAATATAATATCGTGTTTTCAAGGAGTTAATATGGCATACAGTGTCGTAAGTTGCCCTAAATTGCCGTACGATGTTCAAAGGACTCGGACGAATTCATTAGGTTTATTATGGAGTTTTAAGTTTATATACGATATTGTAAGGTGATGTTACGATTTGTAAGGCGTCCTACAAAATAATATCGTGTTTTTCAAGGTGTTAATATGGCATACAGTGTCGTAAGATGTCCTAAATTGTCGTACGATGTTCAAAGGACTCCGACGAATTCATTAGGTTTATTATGGAGTTTTAAGTTTATATACGGTATTATAAGGTGTTATGATTTGTAAGGCGTCCTACAATATAATATCGTGTTTTCAAGAAGTTAATATGGCATACAGTGTCGTAAGATGTCCTAAATTGTCGTACGATGTTCAAAGGACTCCGACGAATTCATTAGGTTTATTATGGAGTTTTAAGTTTATATACGGTATTATAAGGTGTTGTTATGATTTGTAAGGCGTCCAACAATATAATATCGTGTTTTTCAAGGTGTTAATATGGCATACATTGTCGTAAGTTGTCCTAAATTGCCGTACGATATTCAAAGGACTCGGACGAATTCATTAGGTTTATTATGGAGTTTTAAGTTTATATACGGTTTTGGAAGGTGTTGTTACTATTTATAAGGCGTCCTACAATATAATAATGTGTTTTTCAAGGTGTTAATATGGGATACAGAGTTATAAGATGTCATAAATTGTCGTACGATGTTCAAAAGACTCGTACGAATTTATTAGATTTATTATGAAGTTTTATGTTTATATACTGTATTGTAAGGTGTTGTTATGATTTGTAAGGCGTCCTACAATATAATAACGTGCTTTTCAAGGTGTTAATATGGCATACAGAGTCGTAAGATGTCCTAAATTGTCGTATGATGTTCAAAGGACTCGGACGAATTTATTAGGTTTATTATGGAGTTTTAAGTTTATGTACGGTATTGTAAGGTGTTGTTACGATTTGTAAGGCGTCCTACAATATAATATCGTGTTTTCAAGGAGTTAATATGGCATACAGTGTCGTAAGTTGCCCTAAATTGCCGTACGATGTTCAAAGGACTCGGACGAATTCATTAGGTTTATTATGGAGTTTTAAGTTTATATACGATATTGTAAGGTGATGTTACGATTTGTAAGGCGTCCTACAAAATAATATCGTGTTTTTCAAGGTGTTAATATGGCATACAGTGTCGTAAGATGTCCTAAATTGTCGTACGATGTTCAAAGGACTCCGACGAATTCATTAGGTTTATTATGGAGTTTTAAGTTTATATACGGTATTATAAGGTGTTATGATTTGTAAGGCGTCCTACAATATAATATCGTGTTTTCAAGAAGTTAATATGGCATACAGTGTCGTAAGATGTCCTAAATTGTCGTACGATGTTCAAAGGACTCCGACGAATTCATTAGGTTTATTATGGAGTTTTAAGTTTATATACGGTATTATAAGGTGTTGTTATGATTTGTAAGGCGTCCAACAATATAATATCGTGTTTTTCAAGGTGTTAATATGGCATACATTGTCGTAAGTTGTCCTAAATTGTCGTACGATATTCAAAGGACTCGGACGAATTCATTAGGTTTATTATGGAGTTTTAAGTTTATATACGGTTTTGGAAGGTGTTGTTACTATTTATAAGGCGTCCTACAATATAATAATGTGTTTTTCAAGGTGTTAATATGGGATACAGAGTTGTAAGATGTCATAAATTGTCGTACGATGTTCAAAGGACTCGTACGAATTTATTAGATTTATTATGAAGTTTTATGTTTATATACTGTATTGTAAGGTGTTGTTATGATTTGTAAGGCGTCCTACAATATAATAACGTGCTTTTCAAGGTGTTAATATGGCATACAGAGTCGTAAGATGTCCTAAATTGTCGTATGATGTTCAAAGGACTCGGACGAATTTATTAGGTTTATTATGGAGTTTTAAGTTTATGTACGGTATTGTAAGGTGTTGTTACGATTTGTAAGGCGTCCTACAATATAATATCGTGTTTTCAAGGAGTTAATATGGCATACAGTGTCGTAAGTTGCCCTAAATTGCCGTACGATGTTCAAAGGACTCGGACGAATTCATTAGGTTTATTATGGAGTTTTAAGTTTATATACGATATTGTAAGGTGATGTTACGATTTGTAAGGCGTCCTACAAAATAATATCGTGTTTTTCAAGGTGTTAATATGGCATACAGTGTCGTAAGATGTCCTAAATTGTCGTACGATGTTCAAAGGACTCCGACGAATTCATTAGGTTTATTATGGAGTTTTAAGTTTATATACGGTATTATAAGGTGTTGTTATGATTTGTAAGGCGTCCTACAATATAATATCGTGTTTTCAAGGAGTTAATATGGCATACAGTGTCGTAAGTTGTCCTAAATTGTCGTACGATATTCAAAGGACTCGGACGAATTCATTATGTTTATTATGGAGTTTTAAGTTTATATACGGAATTGTAAGGTGTTGTTACGATTTGTAAGGCGTCCTACAATATAATAATGTGAATTTTCAAGTTGTTAATATGGCATACAGAGTGGTAAGATGTCCTAAATTGTTGTACGATGTTCAAAGGACTCGTACGAATTCATTAGATTTATTATGAAGTTTTATGTTTATATACTGTATTGTAAGGTGTTGTTATGACTTGTAAGGCGTCCTACAATATAATATCGTATTTTTCAAGGTGTTAATATGGCATACAGTGTCGTAAGTTGCCCTAAATTGCCGTACGCTGTTCAAAGGACTCGGACGAATTTATTAGGTTTATTATGGAGTTTTAAGTTTATGTACGGTATTGTAAGGTGTTGTTACGATTTGTAAGGCGTCCTACAATATAATAACGTGCTTTTCAAGGTGTTAATATGGCATACAGAGTGGTAAGATGTCCTAAATTGTTGTACGATGTTCAAAGGACTCGTACGAATTCATTAGATTTTTTATGGAGTTTTATGTTTATATACGGTATTTTAAGGTGTTGTTATAACTTGTAAGGCGTCCTACAATATAATATCGTGTTTTTCAAGGTGTTAATATGTCATACAATGTCGTAAGTTGTCCTAAATTGTCGTACGATGTTCAAAGGACTCGGACTAATTTATTAGGTTTATTATGGAGTTTTAAGTTTATGTACGGTATTGTAAGGTGTTGTTACAATTTGTAAGGCGTCCTACAATATAATAACGTGCTTTTCAAGGTGTTAATATGGCATACAGAGTGGTAAGATGTCCTAAATTGTTGTACGATGTTCAAAGGACTCGTACGAATTCATTAGATTTATTATGGAGTTTTATGTTTATATACGGTATTTTAAGGTGTTGTTATAACTTGTAAGGCGTCCTACAATTTAATATCGTGTTTTTCAAGGTGTTAATATGACATACAGTGTCGTAAGTTGTCCTAAATTGTCGTACGATGTTCAAAGGACTCCGACGAATTCATTAGGTTTATTATGGAGTTTTAAGTTTATATACAATATTATAAGGTGTTGTTATGATTTGTAAGGCGTCCTACAATATAATATCGTGTTTTTCAAGGTGTTAATATGGCATACATTGTCGTAAGTTGTCCTAAATTGTCGTACGATATTCAAAGGACTCGGACGAATTCATTATGTTTATTATGGAGTTTTAAGTTTATATACGGAATTGTAAGGCGTCCTACAATATAATAATGTGCTTTTCAAGGTGTTAATATGGCATACAGAGTGGTAAGATGTCCTAAATTGTTGTACGATGTTCAAAGGACTCGTACGAATTCATTAGATTTATTATGAAGTTTTATGTTTATATACTGTATTGTAAGGTGTTGTTATGACTTGTAAGGCGTCCAACAATATAATATCGTGTTTTTCAAGGTGTTAATACGGCATACAGTGTCGTAAGATGTCCTAAATTGTCGTATGATGTTCAAAGGACTTCGACGAATTCATTAGGTTTATTATGGAGTTTTAAGTTTATATACGGTATTATAAGGTGTTGTTATGATTTGTAAGGCGTCCTACAATATAATATCGTGTTTTCAAGGAGTTAATATGGCATACAGTGTCGTAAGTTGTCCTAAATTGTCGTACGATATTCAAAGGACTCGGACGAATTCATTATGTTTATTATGGAGTTTTAAGTTTATATACGGAATTGTAAGGTGTTGTTACGATTTGTAAGGCGTCCTACAATATAATAATGTGCTTTTCAAGTTGTTAATATGGCATACAGAGTGGTAAGATGTCCTAAATTGTTGTACGATGTTCAAAGGACTCGTACGAATTCATTAGATTTATTATGAAGTTTTATGTTTATATACTGTATTGTAAGGTGTTGTTATGACTTGTAAGGCGTCCTACAATATAATATCGTATCTTTCAAGGTGTTAATATGGCATACAGTGTCGTAAGTTGCCCTAAATTGCCGTACGCTGTTCAAAGGACTCGGACGAATTTATTAGGTTTATTATGGAGTTTTAAGTTTATGTACGGTATTGTAAGGTGTTGTTACGATTTGTAAGGCGTTCTACAATATAATAACGTGCTTTTCAAGGTGTTAATATGGCATACAGAGTGGTAAGATGTCCTAAATTGTTGTACGATGTTCAAAGGACTCGTACGAATTCATTAGATTTTTTATGGAGTTTTATGTTTATATACGGTATTTTAAGGTATTGTTATAACTTGTAAGGCGTCCTACAATATAATATCGTGTTTTTCAAGGTGTTAATATGTCATACAATGTCGTAAGTTGTCCTAAATTGTCGTACGATGTTCAAAGGACTCGGACTAATTTATTAGGTTTATTATGGAGTTTTAAGTTTATGTACGGTATTGTAAGGTGTTGTTACAATTTGTAAGGCGTCCTACAATATAATAACGTGCTTTTCAAGGTGTTAATATGGCATACAGAGTGGTAAGATGTCCTAAATTGTTGTACGATGTTCAAAGGACTCGTACGAATTCATTAGATTTATTATGGAGTTTTATGTTTATATACGGTATTTTAAGGTGTTGTTATAACTTGTAAGGCGTCCTACAATTTAATATCGTGTTTTTCAAGGTGTTAATATGACATACAGTGTCGTAAGTTGTCCTAAATTGTCGTACGATGTTCAAAGGACTCCGACGAATTCATTAGGTTTATTATGGAGTTTTAAGTTTATATACAATATTATAAGGTGTTGTTATGATTTGTAAGGCGTCCTACAATATAATATCGTGTTTTTCAAGGTGTTAATATGGCATACATTGTCGTAAGTTGTCCTAAATTGTCGTACGATATTCAAAGGACTCGGACGAATTCATTATGTTTATTATGGAGTTTTAAGTTTATATACGGAATTGTAAAGCGTCCTACAATATAATAATGTGCTTTTCAAGGTGTTAATATGGCATACAGAGTGGTAAGATGTCCTAAATTGTTGTACGATGTTCAAAGGACTCGTACGAATTCATTAGATTTATTATGAAGTTTTATGTTTATATACTGTATTGTAAGGTGTTGTTATGACTTGTAAGGCGTCCAACAATATAATATCGTGTTTTTCAAGGTGTTAATACGGCATACAGTGTCGTAAGATGTCCTAAATTGTCGTACGATGTTCAAAGGACTCCGACGAATTCATTAGGTTTATTATGGAGTTTTAAGTTTATATACGGTATTATAAGGTGTTGTTATGATTTGTAAGGCGTCCTACAATATAATATCGTGTTTTTCAAGGTGTTAATATGGCATACATTGTCGTAAGTTGTCCTAAATTGTCGTACGATATTCAAAGGACTCGGACGAATTCATTATGTTTATTATGGAGTTTTAAGTTTATATACGGTTTTGTAAGGTGTTATTACTATTTATAAGGCGTCCTACAATATAATAATGTGTTTTTCAAGGTGTTAATATGGGATACAGAGTTGTAAGATGTCATAAATTGTCGTACGATGTTCAAAGGACTCGGACGAATTCATTAGGTTTATTATGGAGTTTTAAGTTTATATACGATATTGTAAGGTGATGTTACGATTTGTAAGGCGTCCTACAATATAATATCGTGTTTTTCAAGGTGTTAATATGGCATACAGTGTCGTAAGATGTCCTAAATTGTCGTACGATGTTCAAAGGACTCCGACGAATTCATTAGGTTTATTATGGAGTTTTAAGTTTATATACGATATTGTAAGGTGATGTTACGATTTGTAAGGCGTCCTACAATATAATATCGTGTTTTTCAAGGTGTTAATATGGCATACAGTGTCGTAAGATGTCCTAAATTGGCGTACGATGTTCAAAGGACTCCGACGAATTCATTAGGTTTATTATGGAGTTTTAAGTTTATATACGGTATTATAAGGTGTTATGATTTGTAAGGCGTCCTACAATATAATATCGTGTTTTCAAGGAGTTAATATGGCATACAGTGTCGTAAGATGTCCTAAATTGTCGTACGATGTTCAAAGGACTCCGACGAATTCATTAGGTTTATTATGGAGTTTTAAGTTTATATACGGTATTATAAGGTGTTGTTATGATTTGTAAGGCGTCCAACAATATAATATCGTGTTTTTCAAGGTGTTAATATGGCATACATTGTCGTAAGTTGTCCTAAATTGTCGTACGATATTCAAAGGACTCGGACGAATTCATTAGGTTTATTATGGAGTTTTAAGTTTATATACGGTTTTGGAAGGTGTTGTTACTATTTATAAGGCGTCCTACAATATAATAATGTGTTTTTCAAGGTGTTAATATGGGATACAGAGTTGTAAGATGTCATAAATTGTCGTACGATGTTCAAAGGACTCGTACGAATTTATTAGATTTATTATGAAGTTTTATGTTTATATACTGTATTGTAAGGTGTTGTTATGATTTGTAAGGCGTCCTACAATATAATAACGTGCTTTTCAAGGTGTTAATATGGCATACAGAGTCGTAAGATGTCCTAAATTGTCGTATGATGTTCAAAGGACTCGGACGAATTTATTAGGTTTATTATGGAGTTTTAAGTTTATGTACGGTATTGTAAGGTGTTGTTACGATTTGTAAGGCGTCCTACAATATAATATCGTGTTTTCAAGGAGTTAATATGGCATACAGTGTCGTAAGTTGCCCTAAATTGCCGTACGATGTTCAAAGGACTCGGACGAATTCATTAGGTTTATTATGGAGTTTTAAGTTAATATACGATATTGTAAGGTGATGTTACGATTTGTAAGGCGTCCTACAATATAATATCGTGTTTTTCAAGGTGTTAATATGGCATACAGTGTCGTAAGATGTCCTAAATTGTCGTACGATGTTCAAAGGACTCCGACGAATTCATTAGGTTTATTATGGAGTTTTAAGTTTATATACGGTATTATAAGGTGTTGTTATGATTTGTAAGGCGTCCTACAATATAATATCGTGTTTTCAAGGAGTTAATATGGCATACAGTGTCGTAAGTTGTCCTAAATTGTCGTACGATATTCAAAGGACTCGGACGAATTCATTATCTTTATTATGGAGTTTTAAGTTTATATACGGAATTGTAAGGTGTTGTTACGATTTGTAAGGCGTCCTACAATATAATAACGTGCTTTTCAAGGTGTTAATATGGCATACAGAGTGGTAAGATGTCCTAAATTGTTGTACGATGTTCAAAGGACTCGTACGAATTCATTAGATTTATTATGGAGTTTTATGTTTATATACGGTATTTTAAGGTGTTGTTATAACTTGTAAGGCGTCCTACAATTTAATATCGTGTTTTTCAAGGTGTTAATATGACATACAGTGTCGTAAGTTGTCCTAAATTGTCGTACGATGTTCAAAGGACTCCGACGAATTCATTAGGTTTATTATGGAGTTTTAAGTTTATATACGATATTATAAGGTGTTGTTATGATTTGTAAGGCGTCCTACAATATAATATCGTGTTTTTCAAGGTGTTAATATGGCATACATTGTCGTAAGTTGTCCTAAATTGTCGTACGATATTCAAAGGACTCGGACGAATTCATTATGTTTATTATGGAGTTTTAAGTTTATATACGGAATTGTAAGGCGTCCTACAATATAATAATGTGCTTTTCAAGGTGTTAATATGGAATACAGAGTGGTAAGATGTCCTAAATTGTTGTACGATGTTCAAAGGACTCGTACGAATTCATTAGATTTATTATGAAGTTTTATGTTTATATACTGTATTGTAAGGTGTTGTTATGACTTGTAAGGCGTCCAACAATATAATATCGTGTTTTTCAAGGTGTTAATACGGCATACAGTGTCGTAAGATGTCCTAAATTGTCGTACGATGTTCAAAGGACTCCGACGAATTCATTAGGTTTATTATGGAGTTTTAAGTTTATATACGGTATTATAAGGTGTTGTTATGATTTGTAAGGCGTCCTACAATATAATATCGTGTTTTTCAAGGTGTTAATATGGCATACATTGTCGTAAGTTGTCCTAAATTGTCGTACGATATTCAAAGGACTCGGACGAATTCATTATGTTTATTATGGAGTTTTAAGTTTATATACGGTTTTGTAAGGTGTTATTACTATTTATAAGGCGTCCTACAATATAATAATGTGTTTTTCAAGGTGTTAATATGGGATACAGAGTTGTAAGATGTCATAAATTGTCGTACGATGTTCAAAGGACTCGTACGAATTTATTAGATTTATTATGAAGTTTTTTGTTTATATACTGTATTGTAAGGTGTTGTTATGATTTGTAAGGCGTCCTACAATATAAACGTGCTTTTCAAGTTGTTAATATGGCATACAGAGTCGTAAGATGTCCTAAATTGTCGTATGATGTTCATAGGATTCGAACGAATTCATTAGGTTTATTATGGAGTTTTAAGATTATATACGGTATTATAAGGTGTTGTTATTATTTGTAAGGCGTCCTACAATATAATATCGTGTTTTTCAAGGTGTTAATATGGCATACAGTGTCGTAAGTTGTCTTAAATTGTCGTACGATGTTCAAAGGACTCGGACGAATTCATTAGGTTTATTATGGAGTTTTAAGTTTATATACGATATTGTAAGGTGATGTTACGATTTGTAAGGCGTCCTACAATATAATATCGTGTTTTTCAAGGTGTTAATATGGCATACAGTGTCGTAAGATGTCCTAAATTGTCGTACGATGTTCAAAGGACTCCGACGAATTCATAAGGTTTATTATGGAGTTTTAAGTTTATATACGGTATTATAAGGTGTTGTTATGATTTGTAAGGCGTCCAACAATATAATATCGTGTTTTTCAAGGTGTTAATATGGCATACATTGTCGTAAGTTGTCCTAAATTGTCGTACGATATTCAAAGGACTCGGACGAATTCATTAGGTTTATTATGGAGTTTTTAAGTTTATATACGGTTTTGGAAGGTGTTGTTACTATTTATAAGGCGTCATACAATATAATAATGTGTTTTTCAAGGTGTTAATATGGAATACAGAGTTGTAAGATGTCATAAATTGTCGTACGATGTTCAAAGGACTCGTACGAATTTATTAGATTTATTATGAAGTTTTATGTTTATATACTGTATTGTAAGGTGTTGTTATGATTTGTAAGGCGTCCTACAATATAATAACGTGCTTTTCAAGGTGTTAATATGGCATACAGAGTCGTAAGATGTCCTAAATTGTCGTATGATGTTCAAAGGACTCGGACGAATTTATTAGGTTTATTATGGAGTTTTAAGTTTATGTACGGTATTGTAAGGTGTTGTTACGATTTGTAAGGCGTCCTACAATATAATATCGTGTTTTCAAGGAGATAATATGGCATACAGTGTCGTAAGTTGCCGTAAATTGCCGTACGATGTTCAAAGGACTCGGACGAATTCATTAGGTTTATTATGGAGTTTTAAGTTTATATACGATATTGTAAGGTGATGTTACGATTTGTAAGGCGTCCTACAATATAATATCGTGTTTTTCAAGGTGTTAATATGGCATACAGTGTCGTAAGATGTCCTAAATTGTCGTACGATGTTCAAAGGACTCCGACGAATTCATTAGGTTTATTATGGAGTTTTAAGTTTATATACGGTATTATAAGGTGTTGTTATGATTTGTAAGGCGTCCTACAATATAATATCGTGTTTTCAAGGAGTTAATATGGCATACAGTGTCGTAAGTTGTCCTAAATTGTCGTACGATATTCAAAGGACTCGGACGAATTCATTATGTTTATTATGGAGTTTTAAGTTTATATACGGAATTATAAGGTGTTGTTACGATTTGTAAGGCGTCCTACAATATAATAATGTGCTTTTCAAGGTGTTAATATGGCATACAGAGTGGTAAGATGTCCTAAATTGTTGTACGATGTTCAAAGGACTCGTACGAATTCATTAGATTTATTATGAAGTTTTATGTTTATATACTGTATTGTAAGGTGTTGTTATGACTTGTAAGGCGTCCTACAATATAATATCGTATTTTTCAAGGTGTTAATATGGCATACAGTGTCGTAAGTTGCCCTAAATTGCCGTACGATGTTCAAAGGACTCGGACGAATTTATTAGGTTTATTATGGAGTTTTAAGTTTATGTACGGTATTGTAAGGTGTTGTTACAATTTGTAAGGCGTCCTACAATATAATAACGTGCTTTTCAATGTGTTAATATGGCATACAGAGTGGTAAGATGTCCTAAATTGTTGTACGATGTTCAAAGGACTCGTACGAATTCATAAGATTTATTATGGAGTTTTATGTTTATATACGGTATTTTAAGGTGTTGTTATAACTTGTAAGGCGTCCTACAATTTAATATCGTGTTTTTCAAGGTGTTAATATGACATACAGTGTCGTAAGTTGTCCTAAATTGTCGTACGATGTTCAAAGGACTCCGACGAATTCATTAGGTTTATTATGGAGTTTTAAGTTTATATACGATATTATAAGGTGTTGTTATGATTTGTAAGGCGTCCTACAATATAATATCGTGTTTTTCAAGGTGTTAATATGGCATACATTGTCGTAAGTTGTCCTAAATTGTCGTACGATATTCAAAGGACTCGGACGAATTCATTATGTTTATTATGGAGTTTTAAGTTTATATACGGAATTGTAAGGCGTCCTACAATATAATAATGTGCTTTTCAAGGTGTTAATATCGCATACAGAGTGGTAAGATGTCCTAAATTGTTGTACGATGTTCAAAGGACTCGTACGAATTCATTAGATTTATTATGAAGTTTTATGTTTATATACTGTATTGTAAGGTGTTGTTATGACTTGTAAGGCGTCCAACAATATAATATCGTGTTTTTCAAGGTGTTAATATGGCATACAGTGTCGTAAGTTGCCCTAAATTGCCGTACGATGTTCAAAGGACTCGGACGAATTCATTAGGTTTATTATGGAGTTTTAAGTTTATATACGATATTGTAAGGTGATGTTACGATTTGTAAGGCGTCCTACAAAATAATATCGTGTTTTTCAAGGTGTTAATATGGCATACAGTGTCGTAAGATGTCCTAAATTGTCGTACGATGTTCAAAGGACTCCGACGAATTCATTAGGTTTATTATGGAGTTTTAAGTTTATATACGGTATTATAAGGTGTTGTTATGATTTGTAAGGCGTCCTACAATATAATATCGTGTTTTCAAGGAGTTAATATGGCATACAGTGTCGTAAGTTGTCCTAAATTGTCGTACGATATTCAAAGGACTCGGACGAATTCATTATGTTTATTATGGAGTTTTAAGTTTATATACGGAATTGTAAGGTGTTGTTACGATTTGTAAGGCGTCCTACAATATAATAATGTGCTTTTCAAGTTGTTAATATGGCATACAGAGTGGTAAGATGTCCTAAATTGTTGTACGATGTTCAAAGGACTCGTACGAATTCATTAGATTTATTATGAAGTTTTATGTTTATATACTGTATTGTAAGGTGTTGTTATGACTTGTAAGGCGTCCTACAATATAATATCGTATTTTTCAAGGTGTTAATATGGCATACAGTGTCGTAAGTTGCCCTAAATTGCCGTACGCTGTTCAAAGGACTCGGACGAATTTATTAGGTTTATTATGGAGTTTTAAGTTTATGTACGGTATTGTAAGGTGTTGTTACGATTTGTAAGGCGTCCTACAATATAATAACGTGCTTTTCAAGGTGTTAATATGGCATACAGAGTGGTAAGATGTCCTAAATTGTTGTACGATGTTCAAAGGACTCGTACGAATTCATTAGATTTTTTATGGAGTTTTATGTTTATATACGATATTTTAAGGTGTTGTTATAACTTGTAAGGCGTCCTACAATATAATATCGTGTTTTTCAAGGTGTTAATATGTCATACAATGTCGTAAGTTGTCCTAAATTGTCGTACGATGTTCAAAGGACTCGGACTAATTTATTAGGTTTATTATGGAGTTTTAAGTTTATGTACGGTATTGTAAGGTGTTGTTACAATTTGTAAGGCGTCCTACAATATAATAACGTGCTTTTCAAGGTGTTAATATGGCATACAGAGTGGTAAGATGTCCTAAATTGTTGTACGATGTTCAAAGGACTCGTACGAATTCATTAGATTTATTATGGAGTTTTATGTTTATATACGGTATTATAAGGTGTTGTTATGATTTGTAAGGCGTCCTACAATATAATATCGTGTTTTCAAGGAGTTAATATGGCATACAGTGTCGTAAGTTGTCCTAAATTGTCGTACGATATTCAAAGGACTCGGACGAATTCATTATGTTTATTATGGAGTTTTAAGTTTATATACGGAATTGTAAGGTGTTGTTACGATTTGTAAGGCGTCCTACAATATAATAATGTGCTTTTCAAGTTGTTAATATGGCATACAGAGTGGTAAGATGTCCTAAATTGTTGTACGATGTTCAAAGGACTCGTACGAATTCATTAGATTTATTATGAAGTTTTATGTTTATATACTGTATTGTAAGGTGTTGTTATGACTTGTAAGGCGTCCTACAATATAATATCGTATTTTTCAAGGTGTTAATATGGCATACAGTGTCGTAAGTTGCCCTAAATTGCCGTACGCTGTTCAAAGGACTCGGACGAATTTATTAGGTTTATTATGGAGTTTTAAGTTTATGTACGGTATTGTAAGGTGTTGTTACGATTTGTAAGGCGTCCTACAATATAATAACGTGCTTTTCAAGGTGTTAATATGGCATACAGAGTGGTAAGATGTCCTAAATTGTTGTACGATGTTCAAAGGACTCGTACGAATTCATTAGATTTTTTATGGAGTTTTATGTTTATATACGGTATTTTAAGGTGTTGTTATAACTTGTAAGGCGTCCTACAATATAATATCGTGTTTTTCAAGGTGTTAATATGTCATACAATGTCGTAAGTTGTCCTAAATTGTCGTACGATGTTCAAAGGACTCGGACTAATTTATTAGGTTTATTATGGAGTTTTAAGTTTATGTACGGTATTGTAAGGTGTTGTTACAATTTGTAAGGCGTCCTACAATATAATAACGTGCTTTTCAAGGTGTTAATATGGCATACAGAGTGGTAAGATGTCCTAAATTGTTGTACGATGTTCAAAGGACTCGTACGAATTCATTAGATTTATTATGGAGTTTTATGTTTATATACGGTATTTTAAGGTGTTGTTATAACTTGTAAGGCGTCCTACAATTTAATATCGTGTTTTTCAAGGTGTTAATATGACATACAGTGTCGTAAGTTGTCCTAAATTGTCGTACGATGTTCAAAGGACTCCGACGAATTCATTAGGTTTATTATGGAGTTTTAAGTTTATATACAATATTATAAGGTGTTGTTATGATTTGTAAGGCGTCCTACAATATAATATCGTGTTTTTCAAGGTGTTAATATGGCATACATTGTCGTAAGTTGTCCTAAATTGTCGTACGATATTCAAAGGACTCGGACGAATTCATTATGTTTATTATGGAGTTTTAAGTTTATATACGGAATTGTAAGGCGTCCTACAATATAATAATGTGCTTTTCAAGGTGTTAATATGGCATACAGAGTGGTAAGATGTCCTAAATTGTTGTACGATGTTCAAAGGACTCGTACGAATTCATTAGATTTATTATGAAGTTTTATGTTTATATACTGTATTGTAAGGTGTTGTTATGACTTGTAAGGCGTCCAACAATATAATATCGTGTTTTTCAAGGTGTTAATACGGCATACAGTGTCGTAAGATGTCCTAAATTGTTGTACGATGTTCAAAGGACTCCGACGAATTCATTAGGTTTATTATGGAGTTTTAAGTTTATATACGGTATTATAAGGTGTTGTTATGATTTGTAGGGCGTCCTACAATATAATATCGTGTTTTTCAAGGTGTTAATATGGCATACATTGTCGTAAGTTGTCCTAAATTGTCGTACGATATTCAAAGGACTCGGACGAATTCATTATGTTTATTATGGAGTTTTAAGTTTATATACGGTTTTGTAAGGTGTTATTACTATTTATAAGGCGTCCTACAATATAATAATGTGTTTTTCAAGGTGTTAATATGGGATACAGAGTTGTAAGATGTCATAAATTGTCGTACGATGTTCAAAGGACTCGGACGAATTCATTAGGTTTATTATGGAGTTTTAAGTTTATATACGATATTGTAAGGTGATGTTACGATTTGTAAGGCGTCCTACAATATAATATCGTGTTTTTCAAGGTGTTAATATGGCATACAGTGTCGTAAGATGTCCTAAATTGTCGTACGATGTTCAAAGGACTCCGACGAATTCATTAGGTTTATTATGGAGTTTTAAGTTTATATACGATATTGTAAGGTGATGTTACGATTTGTAAGGCGTCCTACAATATAATATCGTGTTTTTCAAGGTGTTAATATGGCATACAGTGTCGTAAGATGTCCTAAATTGTCGTACGATGTTCAAAGGACTCCGACGAATTCATTAGGTTTATTATGGAGTTTTAAGTTTATATACGGTATTATAAGGTGTTATGATTTGTAAGGCGTCCTACAATTTAATATCGTGTTTTCAAGGAGTTAATATGGCATACAGTGTCGTAAGATGTCCTAAATTGTCGTACGATGTTCAAAGGACTCCGACGAATTCATTAGGTTTATTATGGAGTTTTAAGTTTATATACGGTATTATAAGGTGTTGTTATGATTTGTAAGGCGTCCAACAATATAATATCGTGTTTTTCAAGGTGTTAATATGGCATACATTGTCGTAAGTTGTCCTAAATTGTCGTACGATATTCAAAGGACTCGGACGAATTCATTAGGTTTATTATGGAGTTTTAAGTTTATATACGGTTTTGGAAGGTGTTGTTACTATTTATAAGGCGTCCTACAATATAATAATGTGTTTTTCAAGGTGTTAATATGGGATACAGAGTTGTAAGATGTCATAAATTGTCGTACGATGTTCAAAGGACTCGTACGAATTTATTAGATTTATTATGAAGTTTTATGTTTATATACTGTATTGTAAGGTGTTGTTATGATTTGTAAGGCGTCCTACAATATAATAACGTGCTTTTCAAGGTGTTAATATGGCATACAGAGTCGTAAGATGTCCTAAATTGTCGTATGATGTTCAAAGGACTCGGACGAATTTATTAGGTTTATTATGGAGTTTTAAGTTTATGTACGGTATTGTAAGGTGTTGTTACGATTTGTAAGGCGTCCTACAATATAATATCGTGTTTTCAAGGAGTTAATATGGCATACAGTGTCGTAAGTTGCCCTAAATTGCCGTACGATGTTCAAAGGACTCGGACGAATTCATTAGGTTTATTATGGAGTTTTAAGTTAATATACGATATTGTAAGGTGATGTTACGATTTGTAAGGCGTCCTACAATATAATATCGTGTTTTTCACGGTGTTAATATGGCATACAGTGTCGTAAGATGTCCTAAATTGTCGTACGATGTTCAAAGGACTCCGACGAATTCATTAGGTTTATTATGGAGTTTTAAGTTTATATACGGTATTATAAGGTGTTGTTATGATTTGTAAGGCGTCCTACAATATAATATCGTGTTTTCAAGGAGTTAATATGGCATACAGTGTCGTAAGTTGTCCTAAATTGTCGTACGATATTCAAAGGACTCGGACGAATTCATTATCTTTATTATGGAGTTTTAAGTTTATATACGGAATTGTAAGGTGTTGTTACGATTTGTAAGGCGTCCTACAATATAATAACGTGCTTTTCAAGGTGTTAATATGGCATACAGAGTGGTAAGATGTCCTAAATTGTTGTACGATGTTCAAAGGACTCGTACGAATTCATTAGATTTATTATGGAGTTTTATGTTTATATACGGTATTTTAAGGTGTTGTTATAACTTGTAAGGCGTCCTACAATTTAATATCGTGTTTTTCAAGTTGTTAATATGACATACAGTGTCGTAAGTTGTCCTAAATTGTCGTACGATGTTCAAAGGACTCCGACGAATTCATTAGGTTTATTATGGAGTTTTAAGTTTATATACGATATTATAAGGTGTTGTTATGATTTGTAAGGCGTCCTACAATATAATATCGTGTTTTTCAAGGTGTTAATATGGCATACATTGTCGTAAGTTGTCCTAAATTGTCGTACGATATTCAAAGGACTCGGACGAATTCATTATGTTTATTATGGAGTTTTAAGTTTATATACGGAATTGTAAGGCGTCCTACAATATAATAATGTGCTTTTCAAGGTGTTAATATGGAATACAGAGTGGTAAGATGTCCTAAATTGTTGTACGATGTTCAAATGACTCGTACGAATTCATTAGATTTATTATGAAGTTTTATGTTTATATACTGTATTGTAAGGTGTTGTTATGACTTGTAAGGCGTCCAACAATATAATATCGTGTTTTTCAAGGTGTTAATACGGCATACAGTGTCGTAAGATGTCCTAAATTGTCGTACGATGTTCAAAGGACTCCGACGAATTCATTAGGTTTATTATGGAGTTTTAAGTTTATATACGGTATTATAAGGTGTTGTTATGATTTGTAAGGCGTCCTACAATATAATATCGTGTTTTTCAAGGTGTTAATATGGCATACATTGTCGTAAGTTGTCCTAAATTGTCGTACGATATTCAAAGGACTCGGACGAATTCATTAGGTTTATTATGGAGTTTTAAGTTTATATACGGTTTTGGAAGGTGTTGTTACTATTTATAAGGCGTCCTACAATATAATAATGTGTTTTTCAAGGTGTTAATATGGGATACAGAGTTGTAAGATGTCATAAATTGTCGTACGATGTTCAAAGGACTCGTACGAATTTATTAGATTTATTATGAAGTTTTATGTTTATATACTGTATTGTAAGGTGTTGTTATGATTTGTAAGGCGTCCTACAATATAATAACGTGCTTTTCAAGGTGTTAATATGGCATACAGAGTCGTAAGATGTCCTAAATTGTCGTATGACGTTCAAAGGACTCGGACGAATTTATTAGGTTTATTATGGAGTTTTAAGTTTATGTACGGTATTGTAAGGTGTTGTTACGATTTGTAAGGCGTCCTACAATATAATATCGTGTTTTCAAGGAGTTAATATGGCATACAGTGTCGTAAGTTGCCCTAAATTGCCGTACGATGTTCAAAGGACTCGGACGAATTCATTAGGTTTATTATGGAGTTTTAAGTTAATATACGATATTGTAAGGTGATGTTACGATTTGTAAGGCGTCCTACAATATAATATCGTGTTTTTCACGGTGTTAATATGGCATACAGTGTCGTAAGATGTCCTAAATTGTCGTACGATGTTCAAAGGACTCCGACGAATTCATTAGGTTTATTATGGAGTTTTAAGTTTATATACGGTATTATAAGGTGTTGTTATGATTTGTAAGGCGTCCTACAATATAATATCGTGTTTTCAAGGAGTTAATATGGCATACAGTGTCGTAAGTTGTCCTAAATTGTCGTACGATATTCAAAGGACTCGGACGAATTCATTATCTTTATTATGGAGTTTTAAGTTTATATACGGAATTGTAAGGTGTTGTTACGATTTGTAAGGCGTCCTACAATATAATAACGTGCTTTTCAAGGTGTTAATATGGCATACAGAGTGGTAAGATGTCCTAAATTGTTGTACGATGTTCAAAGGACTCGTACGAATTCATTAGATTTATTATGGAGTTTTATGTTTATATACGGTATTTTAAGGTGTTGTTATAACTTGTAAGGCGTCCTACAATTTAATATCGTGTTTTTCAAGTTGTTAATATGACATACAGTGTCGTAAGTTGTCCTAAATTGTCGTACGATGTTCAAAGGACTCCGACGAATTCATTAGGTTTATTATGGAGTTTTAAGTTTATATACGATATTATAAGGTGTTGTTATGATTTGTAAGGCGTCCTACAATATAATATCGTGTTTTTCAAGGTGTTAATATGGCATACATTGTCGTAAGTTGTCCTAAATTGTCGTACGATATTCAAAGGACTCGGACGAATTCATTATGTTTATTATGGAGTTTTAAGTTTATATACGGAATTGTAAGGCGTCCTACAATATAATAATGTGCTTTTCAAGGTGTTAATATGGAATACAGAGTGGTAAGATGTCCTAAATTGTTGTACGATGTTCAAATGACTCGTACGAATTCATTAGATTTATTATGAAGTTTTATGTTTATATACTGTATTGTAAGGTGTTGTTATGACTTGTAAGGCGTCCAACAATATAATATCGTGTTTTTCAAGGTGTTAATACGGCATACAGTGTCGTAAGATGTCCTAAATTGTCGTACGATGTTCAAAGGACTCCGACGAATTCATTAGGTTTATTATGGAGTTTTAAGTTTATATACGGTATTATAAGGTGTTGTTATGATTTGTAAGGCGTCCTACAATATAATATCGTGTTTTTCAAGGTGTTAATATGGCATACATTGTCGTAAGTTGTCCTAAATTGTCGTACGATATTCAAAGGACTCGGACGAATTCATTATGTTTATTATGGAGTTTTAAGTTTATATACGGTTTTGTAAGGTGTTATTACTATTTATAAGGCGTCCTACAATATAATAATGTGTTTTTCAAGGTGTTAATATGGGATACAGAGTTGTAAGATGTCATAAATTGTCGTACGATGTTCAAAGGACTCGTACGAATTTATTAGATTTATTATGAAGTTTTTTGTTTATATACTGTATTGTAAGGTGTTGTTATGATTTGTAAGGCGTCCTACAATATAATAACGTGCTTTTCAAGTTGTTAATATGGCATACAGAGTCGTAAGATGTCCTAAATTGTCGTATGATGTTCATAGGATTCGAACGAATTCATTAGGTTTATTATGGAGTTTTAAGATTATATACGGTATTATAAGGTGTTGTTATTATTTGTAAGGCGTCCTACAATATAATATCGTGTTTTTCAAGGTGTTAATATGGCATACAGTGTCGTAAGTTGTCTTAAATTGTCGTACGATGTTCAAAGGACTCGGACGAATTCATTAGGTTTATTATGGAGTTTTAAGTTTATATACGATATTGTAAGGTGATGTTACGATTTGTAAGGCGTCCTACAATATAATATCGTGTTTTTCAAGGTGTTAATATGGCATACAGTGTCGTAAGATGTCCTAAATTGTCGTACGATGTTCAAAGGACTCCGACGAATTCATAAGGTTTATTATGGAGTTTTAAGTTTATATACGGTATTATAAGGTGTTGTTATGATTTGTAAGGCGTCCAACAATATAATATCGTGTTTTTCAAGGTGTTAATATGGCATACATTGTCGTAAGTTGTCCTAAATTGTCGTACGATATTCAAAGGACTCGGACGAATTCATTAGGTTTATTATGGAGTTTTATGTTTATATACGGTATTTTAAGGTGTTGTTATAACTTGTAAGGCGTCCTACAATTTAATATCGTGTTTTTCAAGGTGTTAATATGGCATACAGAGTGGTAAGATGTCCTAAATTGTTGTACGATGTTCAAAGGACTCCGACGAATTCATTAGGTTTATTATGGAGTTTTAAGTTTATATACGGTATTATAAGGTGTTGTTATGATTTGTAAGGCGTCCTACAATATAATATCGTGTTTTCAAGGAGTTAATATGGCATACAGTGTCGTAAGTTGTCCTAAATTGTCGTACGATATTCAAAGGACTCGGACGAATTCATTATGTTTATTATGGAGTTTTAAGTTTATATACGGAATTGTAAGGTGTTGTTACGATTTGTAAGGCGTCCTACAATATAATAATGTGCTTTTCAAGGTGTTAATATGGCATACAGAGTGGTAAGATGTCCTAAATTGTTGTACGATGTTCAAAGGACTCGTACGAATTCATTAGATTTATTATGAAGTTTTATGTTTATATACTGTATTATAAGGTGTTGTTATGACTTGTAAGGCGTCCTACAATATAATATCGTATTTTTCAAGGTGTTAATATGGCATACATTGTCGTAAGTTGTCCTAAATTGTCGTACGATATTCAAAGGACTCGGACGAATTCATTATGTTTATTATGGAGTTTTAAGTTTATATACGGAATTGTAAGGCGTCCTACAATATAATAATGTGCTTTTCAAGGTGTTAATATGGCATACAGAGTGGTAAGATGTCCTAAATTGTTGTACGATGTTCAAAGGACTCGTACGAATTCATTAGATTTATTATGAAGTTTTATGTTTATATACTGTATTGTAAGGTGTTGTTATGACTTGTAAGGCGTCCAACAATATAATATCGTGTTTTTCAAGGTGTTAATATGGCATACAGTGTCGTAAGTTGCCCTAAATTGCCGTACGATGTTCAAAGGACTCGGACGAATTCATTAGATTTATTATGGAGTTTTAAGTTTATATACGATATTGTAAGGTGATGTTACGATTTGTAAGGCGTCCTACAATATAATATCGTGTTTTTCAAGGTGTTAATATGGCATACAGTGTCGTAAGATGTCCTAAATTGTCGTACGATGTTCAAAGGACTCCGACGAATTCATAAGGTTTATTATGGAGTTTTAAGTTTATATACGGTATTATAAGGTGTTGTTATGATTTGTAAGGCGTCCAACAATATAATATCGTGTTTTTCAAGGTGTTAATATGGCATACATTGTCGTAAGTTGTCCTAAATTGTCGTACGATATTCAAAGGACTCGGACGAATTCATTAGGTTTATTATGGAGTTTTATGTTTATATACGGTATTTTAAGGTGTTGTTATAACTTGTAAGGCGTCCTACAATTTAATATCATGTTTTTCAAGGTGTTAATATGGCATACAGAGTGGTAAGATGTCCTAAATTGTTGTACGATGTTCAAAGGACTCCGACGAATTCATTAGGTTTATTATGGAGTTTTAAGTTTATATACGGTATTATAAGGTGTTGTTATGATTTGTAAGGCGTCCTACAATATAATATCGTGTTTTCAAGGAGTTAATATGGCATACAGTGTCGTAAGTTGTCCTAAATTGTCGTACGATATTCAAAGGACTCGGACGAATTCATTATGTTTATTATGGAGTTTTAAGTTTATATATGGAATTGTAAGGTGTTGTTACGATTTGTAAGGCGTCCTACAATATAATAATGTGCTTTTCAAGGTGTTAATATGGCATACAGAGTGGTAAGATGTCCTAAATTGTTGTACGATGTTCAAAGGACTCGTACGAATTCATTAGATTTATTATGAAGTTTTATGTTTATATACTGTATTATAAGGTGTTGTTATGACTTGTAAGGCGTCCTACAATATAATATCGTATTTTTCAAGGTGTTAATATGGCATACATTGTCGTAAGTTGTCCTAAATTGTCGTACGATATTCAAAGGACTCGGACGAATTCATTATGTTTATTATGGAGTTTTAAGTTTATATACGGAATTGTAAGGCGTCCTACAATATAATAATGTGCTTTTCAAGGTGTTAATATGGCATACAGAGTGGTAAGATGTCCTAAATTGTTGTACGATGTTCAAAGGACTCGTACGAATTCATTAGATTTATTATGAAGTTTTATGTTTATATACTGTATTGTAAGGTGTTGTTATGACTTGTAAGGCGTCCAACAATATAATATCGTGTTTTTCAAGGTGTTAATATGGCATACAGTGTCGTAAGTTGCCCTAAATTGCCGTACGATGTTCAAAGGACTCGGACGAATTCATTAGATTTATTATGGAGTTTTAAGTTTATATACGATATTGTAAGGTGATGTTACGAATTGTAAGGCGTCCTACAATATAATATCGTGTTTTTCAAGGTGTTAATATGGCATACAGTGTCGTAAGATGTCCTAAATTGTTGTACGATGTTCAAAGGACTCCGACGAATTCATTAGGTTTATTATGGAGTTTTAAGTTTATATACGGTATTATAAGGTGTTGTTATGATTTGTAAGGCGTCCTACAATATAATATCGTGTTTTCAAGGAGTTAATGTGGCATACAGTGTCGTAAGTTGTCCTAAATTGTCGTACGATATTCAAAGGACTCGGACGAATTCATTATGTTTATTATGGAGTTTTAAGTTTTATATACGGAATTGAAAGGTGTTGTTACGATTTGTAAGGCGTCCTACAATATAATAATGTGCTTTTCAAGGTGTTAATATGGCATACAGAGTGGTAAGATGTCCTAAATTGTTGTACGATGTTCAAAGGACTCGTACGAATTCATTAGATTTATTATGAAGTTTTATGTTTATATACTGTATTGTAAGGTGTTGTTATGACTTGTAAGGCGTCCTACAATATAATATCGTGTTTTTCAAGGTGTTAATATGGCATACAGTGTCGTAAGTTGCCCTAAATTGCCGTACGATGTTCAAAGGACTCGGACGAATTTATTAGGTTTATTATGGAGTTTTAAGTTTATGTACGGTATTGTAAGGTGTTGTTACGATTTGTAAGGCGTCCTACAATATAATAACGTGCTTTTCAAGGTGTTAATATGGCATACAGAGTGGTAAGATGTCCTAAATTGTTGTACGATGTTCAAAGGACTCGTACGAATTCATTAGATTTATTATGGAGTTTTATGTTTATATACGGTATTTTAAGGTGTTGTTATAACTTGTAAGGCGTCCTACAATATAATATCGTGTTTTTCAAGGTGTTAATATGTCATACAAAGTCGTAAGTTGTCCTAAATTGTCGTACGATGTTCAAAGGACTCGGATGAATTTATTAGGTTTATTATGGAGTTTTAAGTTTATGTACGGTATTGTAAGGTGTTGTTACGATTTGTAAGGCGTCCTACAATATAATAACGTGCTTTTCAAGGTGTTAATATGGCATACAGAGTGGTAAGATGTCCTAAATTGTTGTACGATGTTCAAAGGACTCGTACGAATTCATTAGATTTATTATGGAGTTTTATGTTTATATACGGTATTTTAAGGTGTTGTTATAACTTGTAAGGCGTCCTACAATTTAATATCGTGTTTTTCAAGGTGTTAATATGGCATACAAAGTGGTAAGATGTCCTAAATTGTTGTACGATGTTCAAAGGACTCGTACAAATTCATTAGATTTATTATGAAGTTTTATGTTTATATACTGTATTGTAAGGTGTTGTTATGACTTGTATGGCGTTCTACAATATAATATCGTGTTTTTCAAGGTGTTAATATGGCATACAGGGTCGTAAGTTGCCCTAAATTGCCGTACGATGTTCAAAGGACTCGGACGAATTCATTAGGTTTATTATGGAGTTTTAAGTTTATATACGATATTGTAAGGTGATGTTACGATTTGTAAGGCGTCCTACAATATAATATCGTGTTTTTCAAGGTGTTAATATGGCATACAGTGTCGTAAGATGTCCTAAATTGTCGTACGATGTTCAAAGGACTCCGACGAATTCATTAGGTTTATTATGGAGTTTTAAGATTATATACGGTATTATAAGGTGTTGTTATGATTTGTAATGCGTCCTACAATATAATATCGTGTTTTCAAGGAGTTAATATGGCATACAGTGTCGTAAGTTGTCCTAAATTGTCGTACGATGTTCAAAGGACTCGGACGAATTCATTAGGTTTATTATGGAGTTTTAAGTTTATATACGATATTGTAAGGTGATGTTACGATTTGTACGGCGTCCTACAATATAATATCGTGTTTTTCAAGGTGTTAATATGGCATACAGTGTCGTAAGATGTCCTAAATTGTCATACGATGTTCAAAGGACTCGGACGAATTCATTAAGTTTATTATGGAGTTTTAAGTTTATATACGGTATTATAAGGTGTTGTTATGATTTGTAAGGCGTCCTACAATATAATATCGTGTTTTTCAAGGTGTTAATATGACATACAATGTCGTAAGTTGTCCTAAATTGTCGTACGATGTTCAAAGGACTCGGATGAATTTATTAGGTTTATTATGGAGTTTTAAGTTTATGTACGGTATTGTAAGGTGTTGTTACGATTTGTAAGGCGTCCTACAATATAATAACGTGCTTTTCAAGGTGTTAATATGGCATACAGAGTGGTAAGATGTCCTAAATTGTTGTACGATGTTCAAAGGACTCTTACGAATTCATTAGATTTATTATGGAGTTTTATGTTTATATACGGTATTTTAAGGTGTTGTTATAACTTGTAAGGCGTCCTACAATTTAATATCGTGTTTTTCAAGGTGTTAATATGGCATACAGAGTGGTAAGATGTCCTAAATTGTTGTACGATGTTCAAAGGACTCGTACAAATTTATTAGATTTATTATGATGTTTTATGTTTATATACTGTATTGTAAGGTGTTGTTATGACTTGTAAGGCGTTCTACAATATAATATCGTGTTTTTCAAGGTGTTAATATGGCATACAGTGTCGTAAGTTGCCCTAAATTGCCGTACGATGTTCAAAGGACTCGGACGAATTCATTAGGTTTATTATGGAGTTTTAAGTTTATATACGATATTGTAAGGTGATGTTACGATTTGTAAGGCGTCCTACAATATAATATCGTGTTTTTCAAGGTGTTATTATGGCATACAGTGTCGTAAGATGTCCTAAATTGTCGTACGATGTTCAAAGGACTCCGACGAATTCATTAGGTTTATTATGGAGTTTTAAGATTATATACGGTATTATAAGGTGTTGTTATGATTTGTAATGCGTCCTACAATATAATATCGTGTTTTCAAGGAGTTAATATGGCATACAGTGTCGTAAGTTGTCCTAAATTGTCGTACGATGTTCAAAGGACTCGGACGAATTCATTAGGTTTATTATGGAGTTTTAAGTTTATATACGATATTGTAAGGTGATGTTACGATTTGTACGGCGTCCTACAATATAATATCGTGTTTTTCAAGGTGTTAATATGGCATACAGTGTCGTAAGATGTCCTAAATTGTCATACGATGTTCAAAGGACTCGGACGAATTCATTAAGTTTATTATGGAGTTTTAAGTTTATATACGGTATTATAAGGTGTTGTTATGATTTGTAAGGCGTCCTACAATATAATATCGTCTTTTTCAAGGTGTTAATATGGCATACATTGTCGTAAGTTGTCCTAAATTGTCGTACGATATTCAAAGGACTCGGACGAATTCATTAGGTTTATTGTCACAACCCCAACACAGCGGGCGGTCCCAGGTGCCCGGGGGTTTACACGCGTGTGACGGATGGATATCAGGAGCAACGCAGCGGAATCAACAAACATACATACACACAGCTTAAATCTTAAAGCTGTGCATACATTAAACTTCATATATACAATACATTGATTACAAAACGACAATTGTTTGTTTGATACATAACATTAACAAACTAAAGCTAGCAACTATTCTAGGTCCAGAGCGTCTATCTTCTAAGCCCGCAAGCCCTCTACCTGCTCTAGCCTCAACGGTGCTTTCCTGCATCACTCGGCACCTAGGATGTGTGCCAAAAAGTTTCAAAGAAAGGGTCAGCTTACGCTGGTGAGTTCATAATAAAACATTTTACAAAACATTTCAAAACATTCAACCAAATACTTGTAAAAACCTTGATCAACGAGTTGCCAAGCTCCATTGATCAAAGAGTTACCACTAACTCCATCATTTACAAGCATTTCATAAACATACTAGCATCATCAGATAAATATACACAAACAATACGATAAACCCCTCAACAACTCCGTCAGGCACGTCTGCGCTGGAGCAGAATATATGCATATACCCTTCACCGAGTTTACCGCGTCACCCTATAACTGAAGTGGTATTGCCCGATATTTACCGTAGAATGCTAGCCAACCGTTCAAAAACAACAGTTTAAGAACACAACCAATCCAAAAGAGTTTATACAGAAACTCACAATCATTTCCAACCAAAAACAGGTTTAAGCAACACATCCAGTTTTGTAAAACATACCATCATTTCAAAAGAGTTTAAGTGTATGAACTCACCTCAACAAGATCACAACAAGCTCACAACTAGCTTCGGTCCTTGATCTAATCCCAACAATCAATCCAAATGGATATCTTCACGATCACACAAATAGCTATATCGACAATCAATCTCAATAGCTATAATCCACCTATAACGCGATATCACAACGTTATAAATAACGATTCCTAAGACTATGTAAGTCCTAGGGCATAACTAGCGAAGCATACGACTAGACACGAGTCGTTGCCCCCTACGCCTACCAAATCCCACACCTCGGGGATCTAAACGAATTCTACAGAGATATGTTACCCGTTCACAACGGATATCATACCCCTAGGGTACGGATATTCAATCCGCACCCTCCCCGGGTAATCTACCCGTTAGTTGCGGGTGTTTAATCCCGCAACTATTTCCCCTAGCACGTCCCTCGTGCTATGCGGGTATCTTCACCCCGCATTCTCATCGAGTTCCCAACCCGATTCCCGTCCTAAACTAGATCGAGAATGAAGGACCATTTACCTTGTCGACCACCGATCTTCAATTGCGCACCACCTCGATGACCACCGCTCTTCACTCGGGCAGAACCTCGACGCACGCCAAGCGATCTACACGCGCCCGAGACTCGAAGGAACGTCACGACGCAGGGTACCGCACTCGAGGTGCGATTCCGCAACAAAACTAACCGGTTTCTCTCTCTAAAAAGTTCTAGAGAGAGAGACAACTTTGAGCACAAGTGAAGGGGGGTTGCACCCCTTTAAATAGGCTGTCTGGGCTGTTCCAGGCGATACGCGCAGCCCACAGGCACCATCTGCGCGTATCGCGTAGATGGTGAGTGGCTGCCAGCTGTTTTCCACCCGACTGATGCTAGGCGATACGCGCAGGGCCATACCCTTTGATGCGCGGACCGCATAACCTACATTTTCAGATTCCTCTCGTCGAAACACGTGGAATTCATATATTATGGGCTCCGTAACTCTTCTTCTAAGTCAAGATATGCTCGAAACAAGTTTTCGGGCATTCCTCGGGTGTTTTCGCATTTCCCGCTTCATTATAACTCCGATTTGAGTTCCGTTTTCGCCCACGTTCTTCATTTTAAGTCCTCTATCACCCCTAGGGTTTATCTCTATACATTAGGACTCTTTATTCAACGTGCTATTTACATGAACACCCGCCCATTATCGACATATACTTACGTCAAAATTTAGGGTTTTACATTTCTCCCCTCCTTAAAAGAATTTCGTCCTCGAAATTCGAATATTACAAAAATAACTGAGGGTATTTGGCTTTCATCTCACTAGCCAATTCCCAAGTCTTCTCCGGTCCTCTTTGTCCTTCCCATTGGACCAACACCAACCGGATTCTTTTCTTTCTCAACTTTCTTTTTTGAGTATCAAGAATCTTTACCGGCCTCTCTGTAAAAGATAGCTTCTCGCTTACTTGAACATCCTCGAGAGGTACAGCTTGATTTGGATCCGCCAAACACTTCCTTAAGTTTGACACATGAAAGGTATCGTGTACACCTTTCAAGGTTTCCGGTAACTCAAGCTTATAAGCAACTTTCCCAACTCTCGCAACAATCTTGAATGGACCAATGTACCTCGGGGCTAACTTTCCACGTTTGATAAACCTCACCACTCCTTTCCATGGAGATACTTTCAACATCACGTAATCTCCAACTTTGAATTCTAAGGGCCTTCTACGAACATCAGCATAACTTTTCTGCCTATCCTGGGCAGCTTTTAGCCTTTGCCTGATCAGTTGGATTTTATCAGTTGTTTCTAACATCATCTCCGTACTACACAACTGATCCTCTCCAACTTCCGTCCAACAAACAGGAGTTCTGCACTTTCTTCCATAAAGCGCTTCAAATGGTGCCATCCCTATGCTGGTGTGATAACTATTGTTGTATGAAAACTCGACCAATGGTAAGAATTCATCCCAACTACCACTAAAGTCAATGACACACGCACGCAGCATATCCTCAAGGGTTTGGATCGTACGCTCACTCTGCCCATCAGTTTGAGGATGATATGCCGTGCTCAAATTCAATCTAGTTCCTAGATCTTTTTGCAAACTTGCCCAAAACCTTGACGTGAATCGACTATCTCTGTCAGAGATGATCGAAAATGGCACGCCATGTCTACTCACAATTTCCTTGATATACAATTTCGCCATCTTCTCTGGTGAGTAGCTCTCGTTATATGGTATGAAATGGGACGACTTGGTCAATCGATCCACAATCACCCATATGGCATTATGCCCTGCACGAGTTCTTGGGAGCTTCGTAACATAATCCATCGTTATTCTTTCCCACTTCCAAACTGGTAATTCTATCTGCTGTAACAGACCTGCTGGTTTCTGATGCTCAATCTTAACTTGTAAACAAGTCAAGCACCTTTGCACATACTGTGCAATTGATCTCTTCATATTGGGCCACCAATAATGCTCTTTCAAGCTCTTGAACATCTTATCCGTTCCAGGATGAATCGAGTACTTAGACTTGTGGGTTTCGTCAAGAATCTTATCCTGGATACCTCCAAACTTTGGAACCCAGATTCTTGATCCAAACCTTAGAATCTCATCCTTTCCTTTTGTCAACAAACCTTCCTTTCCCACCATTCGCTCCTTCTTGATGCTTTCTTCCTTCAAGGCATTTGTCTGAGTTTCAACGATCTGATCCTTCCAATCAATCGTTACAATGATCTGCAAAGCCCTTACTCTAATGGGTTTAACCCTCTCCTTTCGACTCAGGGCGTCTGCCACCACATTGGCCTTGCCAGGATGGTATTTGATCTCACAATCATAATCGCTAAGCAATTCCATCCATCTACGTTGCCTCATATTTAGCTCCTTCTGATCAAAAAGGTGTTGGAGGCTTTTGTGATCAGAATATATCACGAATTTAGTACCATAAAGATAGTGTCGCCAAGTCTTCAAGGCAAACACAATGGCACCTAATTCCAAATCATGTGTGGTGTAACGTTTCTCATGAACGCTTAATTGTCGTGATGCATAGGCAATGACCTTCTCTCGTTGCATCAGCACGCAACCAAGACCATTAAGTGAGGCATCACAACATACCACAAAATCCTCATTACCTTTGGGTAATGAAAGGATTGGAGCGCTACAAAGCTTCTTCTTCAAGACACTAAAGGCTTCCTCTTGCTCGGGTCCCCATTTGAACTCAGCCTTCTTCCGCGTTAATGCAGTCATCGGTGTAGCAATCTTGGAGAAGTCTTTGATAAATCTTCGGTAGTACCCAGCTAAGCCTAAGAAGCTTCTAATTTCTGTGGGAGTCTTCGGGACTTCCCATTTCGTTATGGCCTCTATCTTAGTTGGATCTACCTGAACACCAGCTTCATTTATCACATGCCCGAGAAATTGAACTTCTCTCTTCCAAAAATCACACTTGGAGAACTTAGCGTACAGCTTCTCCTGCCTGAGAGTTTCCAAAACCTTCTTCAAGTGTTCAGCATGATCATTTTGATCTCTCGAATAGACCAAAATATCATCGATAAAGACAATGACAAATTTGTCTAAGTACGGCTTGCAGACTCTGTTCATGAGATCCATGAATGCTGCAGGGGCATTGGTTAGTCCAAAGGACATAACCAAAAACTCATAGTGCCCATAACGGGTTCTAAAAGCCGTCTTGGGAATATCTTCTTCCCGCACCTTCAGCTGATGGTATCCAGACCTAAGATCGATCTTGGAAAAATAACTAGCGCCTTGCAGCTGATCAAACAGATCGTCTATCCTCGGCAATGGATACTTGTTCTTGATTTTCAACTTGTTCAGCTCACGGTAGTCGATGCACATCCGCATGGAACCGTCCTTCTTCTTTACAAACAACACTGGTGCACCCCAAGGGGATGAACTCGGTCTAATGAAGCCTAAGTCGAGCAACTCCTGGACTTGCTTCATCAGTTCTTGCAATTCGGAGGGCGCCAAACGATAAGGAGCCTTTGCAATCGGCCTTGCTTCAGGTATTAAATCGATTCGAAATTTGATTTGTCGGTTGGGAGGGAGTCCAGGTAAGTCGTCAGGAAACACATCAGGGTAATCACACACGCCTGGAATATCCGATATCTGTTTTTCAGGCTTAGCATCTAAAGCATAGGCTATAAAAGCCTCACAACCTCTCATCAAACATTTACTAGCCTTAATTGCAGATATCATCCGGATATTACCTCCGATACTATCTCCCTTAACCACTAATGTTTCACCATCTGACTTACATACCCTAACCAACTTTTTCTCACAATCAACTTGGGCTCGATTATAAGTTAACCAGTCCATTCCTATGACTACATCATAACCACACAAGTTCATAGGCATAACATTAACTGGAAACTCGACACCATTTAAATTAAGCAAGCAATCCTTATACACTACTTTTATCATATCACTTCCTCCATTTGCGGTTTCCACCTCATATGCAAGATCTAGTACTACAGGTTCTTTTCCTAGGTATTTACCAAAGGAAGTTGACACAAAACTCTTATTTGCACCCGTGTCAAATAAAACCTTAGCATAAACGTTGTTTAGAGGGAACATACCTGCCACAACATCCTCATTAACTTCTTTATCACCTCCCTTCTTCATAACAAACACTCGCCCTTTGGCTGGGTTCTTTCCTCCCTTAATTTTAGGGCAATCACTCTTATAATGTCCTGTTTCCTGGCAATTATAACACTTGATCGTCGGACACGATCTTGAGAGATGTCCCGATTGTTGGCATCGATAACACTTCCTCTCTTGATATTCTTCTCCAACTTTCCCCTTATTCTTGCTACCTCCTTCTCCCTTTTTAAACTTGAATCTACCGCCAGATCCACTCTTCCTATCCTCCGACTTCCTCTTCCTTTCTCCTTCATGTACTTCTTGACTTTGCACCTCATCGTAGATGATTGCGCTCAGTCCTACTGCTTCATCAAAGGTCGTTGGCCCTTTCGCCTTTACATGCGTTCGGACCTTTGGTGGAAGCCCCTGGATATAACACCTCAACCTTCTAGACTCGGGAGTAACTAAGTGAGGAACCAACAAAGCCATCTCGTTGAATCTAGAGGTGTACTCACGAGGCGTCATCGATCCAGCCTCAAGCCGAAGAAACTCCATCTCCATCTTGTCCAACTCGTTCTGTGGACAGAACTGTTGGAGCACCAACTCCTTCATGTCATTCCACATCATGTTGTCAATAGCGGCTTGTCCTTTCCTTTGGACTATCGTCTTCCACCAGTGCATAGCTTCTTCCTCGAACGAATGAGCAGCATACTTGACCGCTTGATCATCACGGCACTCACTGATGTTAATCACAGCTTCCATCGCAGAAATCCAATTATACGTCGCTATGGCACCACCTTTTCCACTGAAGGGTTTAGGAGTACAATCCTTAAAACCTTTATACAAACAACCTCGCTTGGGGATTCTTCCACCATCGTTTCCACCAGTATCACCAGCACCTCTGGCATCGCCACCACTTCCCGTACCACCACCGCCTCCGGTACCACCACTGCCTCCGGTGCCACCTCCAGTGCCACCACTGCCTCCACGGTTCTCTTCATTTGATCGCCTTTGCAGTGCAGAGTCTATGATCCTAGGCAACGTGGTTTCCAATACCTTAGAGACTTGATCAGCAACCGCCGAATTAAACTGGGTTTCCGTCATGATAACTTCCTCTCCGTCATTATCATGATTCTCGATAGTCTCAGTGTTATCAGTTTCTTTATTCGTGTTAATCCTAGAACTTCTTCTCGGAGGAGGACGTCTACCACTACCTTTCTTTCTAGCCATAACTGTACCTACAAAAGAGAGCAGGGAGTTAGTATTCACATGATGGACCATGATTAAGAACAATATAGTGCTTGTAAACAAATAATGACAGTGGCTAGTTGCAATTATTTATTTACCGCGCTGATCGTGTTCTTAGCCATTCTCCGCCACGTTCATACCAAAACCCATTTCCCTTTCCAAAAACGCAACTTCTGTACTCCTATGCGGGCACTTATCCTATCTTATCTCATCTTAGTTTAAGTCTAGATACTAAGCTTGTACCTAGTTCGCTTAAACTACGGCTCTGATACCAAGCCTGTCACAACCCCAACACAGCGGGCGGTCCCAGGTGCCCGGGGGTTTACACGCGTGTGACGGATGGATATCAGGAGCAACGCAGCGGAATCAACAAACATACATACACACAGCTTAAATCTTAAAGTTGTGCATACATTAAACTTCATATATACAATACATTGATTACAAAACGACAATTGTTTGTTTGATACATAACATTAACAAACTAAAGCTAGCAACTATTCTAGGTTCAGAGCGTCTATCTTCTAAGCTCGCAAGCCCTCTACCTGCTCTAGCCTCAACAGTGCTTTCCTGCATCACTCGGCACCTAGGATGTGTGCCAAAAAGTTTCAAAGAAAGGGTCAGCTTACGCTGGTGAGTTCATAATAAAACATTTTACAAAACATTTCAAAACATTCAACCAAATACTTGTAAAAACCTTGATCAACGAGTTGCCAAGCTCCATTGATCAAAGAGTTACCACTAACTCCATCATTTACAAGCATTTCATAAACATACTAGCATCATCAGATAAATATACACAAACAATACGATAAACCCCTCAACAACTCCGTCAGGCACGTCTGCGCTGGAGCAGAATATATGCATATACCCTTCACCGAGTTTACCGCGTCACCCTATAACTGAAGTGGTATTGCCCGATATTTACCGTAGAATGCTAGCCAACCGTTCAAAAACAACAGTTTAAGAACACAACCAATCCAAAAGAGTTTATACAGAAACTCACAATCATTTCCAACCAAAAACAGGTTTAAGCAACACATCCAGTTTTGTAAAACATACCATCATTTCAAAAGAGTTTAAGTGTATGAACTCACCTCAACAAGATCACAACAAGCTCACAACTAGCTTCGGTCCTTGATCTAATCCCAACAATCAATCCAAATGGATATCTTCACGATCACACAAATAGCTATATCGACAATCAATCTCAATAGCTATAATCCACCTATAACGCGATATCACAACGTTATAAATAACGATTCCTAAGACTATGTAAGTCCTAGGGCATAACTAGCGAAGCATACGACTAGACACGAGTCGTTGCCCCCTACGCCTACCAAATCCCACACCTCGGGGATCTAAACGAATTCTACAGAGATATGTTACCCGTTCACAACGGATATCATACCCCTAGGGTACGGATATTCAATCCGCACCCTCCCTGGGTAATCTACCCGTTAGTTGCGGGTGTTTAATCCCGCAACTATTTCCCCTAGCACGTCCCTCGTGCTATGCGGGTATCTTCACCCCGCATTCTCATCGAGTTCCCAACCCGATTCCCGTCCTAAACTAGATCGAGAATGAAGGACCATTTACCTTGTCGACCACCGATCTTCAATTGCGCACCACCTCGATGACCACCGCTCTTCACTCGGGCAGAACCTCGACGCACGCCAAGCGATCTACACGCGCCCGAGACTCGAAGGAACGTCACGACGCAGGGTACCGCACTCGAGGTGCGATTCCGCAACAAAACTAACCGGTTTCTCTCTCTAAAAAGTTCTAGAGAGAGAGACAACTTTGAGCACAAGTGAAGGGGGGTTGCACCCCTTTAAATAGGCTGTCTGGGCTGTTCCAGGCGATACGCGCAGCCCACAGGCACCATCTGCGCGTATCGCGTAGATGGTGAGTGGCTGCCAGCTGTTTTCCACCCGACTGATGCTAGGCGATATGCGCAGGGCCATACCCTTTGATGCGCGGACCGCATAACCTACATTTTCAGATTCCTCTCGTCGAAACACGTGGAATTCATATATTATGGGCTCCGTAACTCTTCTTCTAAGTCAAGATATGCTCGAAACAAGTTTTCGGGCATTCCTCGGGTGTTTTCGCATTTCCCGCTTCATTATAACTCCGATTTGAGTTCCGTTTTCGCCCACGTTCTTCATTTTAAGTCCTCTATCACCCCTAGGTTTTATCTCTATACATTAGGACTCTTTATTCAACGTGCTATTTACATGAACACCCGCCCATTATCGACATATACTTACGTCAAAATTTAGGGTTTTACATTTATTATGGAGTTTTAAGATTATATACGGTATTATAAGGTGTTGTTATTATTTGTAAGGCGTCCTACAATATAATATCGTGTTTTTCAACGTGTTAATATGGCATACAGTGTCGTAAGTTGTCTTAAATTGTCGTACGATGTTCAAAGGACTCGGACGGATTCATTATGTTTATTATGGAGTTTTAAGTTTATATACGGAATTGTAAGGCGTCCTACAATATAATAATGTGCTTTTCAAGGTGTTAATATGGCATACAGAGTGGTAAGATGTCCTAAATTGTTGTACGATGTTCAAAGGACTCGTACGAATTCATTAGATTTATTATGAAGTTTTATGTTTATATACTGTATTGTAAGGTGTTGTTATGACTTGTAAGGCGTCCAACAATATAATATCGTGTTTTTCAAGGTGTTAATATGGCATACAGTGTCGTAAGTTGCCCTAAGTTGCCGTACGATGTTCAAAGGACTCGGACGAATTCATTAGGTTTATTATGGAGTTTTAAGTTTATATACGATATTGTAAGGTGATGTTACGATTTGTAAGGCGTCCTACAATATAATATCGTGTTTTTCAAGGTGTTAATATGGCATACAGTGTCGTAAGATGTCCTAAATTGTTGTACGATGTTCAAAGGACTCCGACGAATTCATTAGGTTTATTATGGAGTTTTAAGTTTATATACGGTATTATAAGGTGTTGTTATGATTTGTAAGGCGTCCTACAATATAATATCGTGTTTTCAAGGAGTTAATATGGCATACAGTGTCGTAAGTTGTCCTAAATTGTCGTACGATATTCAAAGGACTCGGACGAATTCATTATGTTTATTATGGAGTTTTAAGTTTTATATACGGAATTGTAAGGTGTTGTTACGATTTGTAAGGCGTCCTACAATATAATAATGTGCTTTTCAAGGTGTTAATATGGCATACAGAGTGGTAAGATGTCCTAAATTGTTGTACGATGTTCAAAGGACTCGTACGAATTCATTAGATTTATTATGAAGTTTTATGTTTATATACTGTATTGTAAGGTGTTGTTATGACTTGTAAGGCGTCCTACAATATAATATCGTGTTTTTCAAGGTGTTAATATGGCATACAGTGTCGTAAGTTGCCCTAAATTGCCGTACGATGTTCAAAGGACTCGGACGAATTTATTAGGTTTATTATGGAGTTTTAAGTTTATGTACGGTATTGTAAGGTGTTGTTACGATTTGTAAGGCGTCCTACAATATAATAACATGCTTTTCAAGGTGTTAATATGGCATACAGAGTGGTAAGATGTCCTAAATTGTTGTACGATGTTCAAAGGACTCGTACGAATTCATTAGATTTATTATGGAGTTTTATGTTTATATACGGTATTTTAAGGTGTTGTTATAACTTGTAAGGCGTCCTACAATATAATATCGTGTTTTTCAAGGTGTTAATATGTCATACAATGTCGTAAGTTGTCCTAAATTGTCGTACGATGTTCAAAGGACTCGGATGAATTTATTAGGTTTATTATGGAGTTTTAAGTTTATGTACGGTATTGTAAGGTGTTGTTACGATTTGTAAGGCGTCCTACAATATAATAACGTGCTTTTCAAGGTGTTAATATGGCATACAGAGTGGTAAGATGTCCTAAATTGTTGTACGATGTTCAAAGGACTCGTACGAATTCATTAGATTTATTATGAAGTTTTATGTTTATATACTGTATTGTAAGGTGTTGTTATGACTTGTAAGGCGTTCTACAATATAATATCGTGTTTTTCAAGGTGTTAATATGGCATACAGTGTCGTAAGTTGCCCTAAATTGCCGTACGATGTTCAAAGGACTCGGACGAATTCATTAGGTTTATTATGGAGTTTTAAGTTTATATACGATATTGTATGGTGATGTTACGATTTGTAAGGCGTCCTACAATATAATATCGTGTTTTTCAAGGTGTTAATATGGCATACAGTGTCGTAAGATGTCCTAAATTGTCGTACGATGTTCAAAGGACTCCGACGAATTCATTAGGTTTATTATGGAGTTTTAAGATTATATACAGTATTATAAGGTGTTGTTATGATTTGTAATGCGTCCTACAATATAATATCGTGTTTTCAAGGAGTTAATATGGCATACAGTGTCGTAAGTTGTCCTAAATTGTCGTACGATGTTCAAAGGACTCGGACGAATTCATTAGGTTTATTATGGAGTTTTAAGTTTATATACGATATTGTAAGGTGATGTTACGATTTGTACGGCGTCATACAATATAATATCGTGTTTTTCAAGGTGTTAATATGGCATACAGTGTCGTAAGATGTCCTAAATTGTCATACGATGTTCAAAGGACTCGGACGAATTCATTAAGTTTATTATGGAGTTTTAAGTTTATATACGGTATTATAAGGTGTTGTTATGATTTGTAAGGCGTCCTACAATATAATATCGTCTTTTTCAAGGTGTTAATATGGCATACATTGTCGTAAGTTGTCCTAAATTGTCGTACGATATTCAAAGGACTCGGACGAATTCATTAGGTTTATTATGGAGTTTTAAAATTATATACGGTATTATAAGGTGTTGTTATTATTTGTAAGGCGTCCTACAATATAATATCGTGTTTTTCAACGTGTTAATATGACATACAGTGTCGTAAGTTGTCTTAAATTGTCGTACGATGTTCAAAGGACTCGGACGAATTCATTATGTTTATTATGGAGTTTTAAGTTTATATACGGAATTGTAAGGCGTCCTACAATATAATAATGTGTTTTTCAAGGTGTTAATATGGCATACAGAGTGGTAAGATGTCCTAAATTGTTGTACGATGTTCAAAGGACTCGTACGAATTCATTAGATTTATTATGAAGTTTTATGTTTATATACTGTATTGTAAGGTGTTGTTATGACTTGTAAGGCGTCCAACAATATAATATCGTGTTTTTCAAGGTGTTAAAATGGCATACATTGTCGTAAGTTGCCCTAAATTGCCGTACGATGTTCAAAGGACTCGGACGAATTCATTAGGTTTATTATGGAGTTTTAAGTGTATATACGATATTGTAAGGTGATGTTACGATTTGTAAGGCGTCCTACAATATAATATCGTGTTTTTCAAGGTGTTAATATGGCATACAGTGTCGTAAGATGTCCTAAATTGTTGTACGATGTTCAAAGGACTCCGACGAATTCATTAGGTTTATTATGGAGTTTTAAGTTTATATACGGTATTATAAGGTGTTGTTATGATTTGTAAGGCGTCCTACAATATAATATCGTGTTTTCAAGGAGTTAATATGGCATACCGTGTCGTAAGTTGTCCTAAATTGTCGTACGATATTCAAAGGACTCGGACGAATTCATTATGTTTATTATGGAGTTTTAAGTTTTATATACGGAATTGTAAGGTGTTGTTACGATTTGTAAGGCGTCCTACAATATAATAATGTGCTTTTCAAGGTGTTAATATGGCATACAGAGTGGTAAGATGTCCTAAATTGTTGTACGATGTTCAAAGGACTCGTACGAATTCATTAGATTTATTATGAAGTTTTATGTTTATATACTGTATTGTAAGGTGTTGTTATGACTTGTAAGGCGTCCTACAATATAATATCGTGTTTTTCAAGGTGTTAATATGGCATACAGTGTCGTAAGTTGCCCTAAATTGTCGTACGATGTTCAAAGGACTCGGACGAATTTATTAGGTTTATTATGGAGTTTTAAGTTTATGTACGGTATTGTAAGGTGTTGTTACGATTTGTAAGGCGTCCTACAATATAATAACGTGCTTTTCAAGGTGTTAATATGGCATACAGAGTGGTAAGATGTCCTAAATTGTTGTACGATGTTCAAAGGACTCGTACGAATTCATTAGATTTATTATGGAGTTTTATGTTTATATACAGTATTTTAAGGTGTTGTTATAACTTGTAAGGCGTCCTACAATATAATATCGTGTTTTTCAAGGTGTTAATATGTCATACAATGTCGTAAGTTGTCCTAAATTGTCGTACGATGTTCAAAGGACTCGGATGAATTTATTAGGTTTATTATGGAGTTTTAAGTTTATGTACGGTATTGTAAGGTGTTGTTACGATTTGTAAGGCATCCTACAATATAATAACGTGCTTTTCAAGGTGTTAATATGGCATATAGAGTGGTAAGATGTCCTAAATTGTTGTACGATGTTCAAAGGACTCGTACGAATTCATTAGATTTATTATGAAGTTTTATGTTTATATACTGTATTGTAAGGTGTTGTTATGACTTGTAAGGCGTCCAACAATATAATATCGTGTTTTTCAAGGTGTTAATATGGCATACATTGTCGTAAGTTGCCCTAAATTGCCGTACGATGTTCAAAGGACTCGGACGAATTCATTAGGTTTATTATGGAGTTTTAAGTTTATATATGATATTGTAAGGTGATGTTACGATTTGTAAGGCGTCCTACAATATAATATCGTGTTTTTCAAGGTGTTAATATGGCATACAGTGTCGTAAGATGTCCTAAATTGTTGTACGATGTTCAAAGGACTCCGACGAATTCATTAGGTTTATTATGGAGTTTTAAGTTTATATACGGTATTATAAGGTGTTGTTATGATTTGTAAGGCGTCCTACAATATAATATCGTGTTTTCAAGGAGTTAATATGGCATACCGTGTCGTAAGTTGTCCTAAATTGTCGTACGATATTCAAAGGACTCGGACGAATTCATTATGTTTATTATGGAGTTTTAAGTTTTATATACGGAATTGTAAGGTGTTGTTACGATTTGTAAGGCGTCCTACAATATAATAATGTGCTTTTCAAGGTGTTAATATGGCATACAGAGTGGTAAGATGTCCTAAATTGTTGTACGATGTTCAAAGGACTCGTACGAATTCATTAGATTTATTATGAAGTTTTATGTTTATATACTGTATTGTAAGGTGTTGTTATGACTTGTAAGGCGTCCTACAATATAATATCGTGTTTTTCAAGGTGTTAATATGGCATACAGTGTCGTAAGTTGCCCTAAATTGCCGTACGATGTTCAAAGGACTCGGACGAATTTATTAGGTTTATTATGGAGTTTTAAGTTTATGTACGGTATTGTAAGGTGTTGTTACGATTTGTAAGGCGTCCTACAATATAATAACGTGCTTTTCAAGGTGTTAATATGGCATACAGAGTGGTAAGATGTCCTAAATTGTTGTACGATGTTCAAAGGACTCGTACGAATTCATTAGATTTATTATGGAGTTTTATGTTTATATACGGTATTTTAAGGTGTTGTTATAACTTGTAAGGCGTCCTACAATATAATATCGTGTTTTTCAAGGTGTTAATATGTCATACAATGTCGTAAGTTGTCCTAAATTGTCGTACGATGTTCAAAGGACTCGGATGAATTTATTAGGTTTATTATGGAGTTTTAAGTTTATGTACGGTATTGTAAGGTGTTGTTACGATTTGTAAGGCGTCCTACAATATAATAACGTGCTTTTCAAGGTGTTAATATGGCATATAGAGTGGTAAGATGTCCTAAATTGTTGTACGATGTTCAAAGGACTCGTACGAATTCATTAGATTTGTTATGGAGTTTTATGTTTATATACGGTATTTTAAGGTGTTGTTATAACTTGTAAGGCGTCCTACAATTTAATATCGTGTTTTTCAAGGTGTTAATATGGCATACAGAGTGGTAAGATGTCCTAAATTGTTGTACGATGTTCAAAGGACTCGTACAAATTCATTAGATTTATTATGAAGTTTTATGTTTATATACCGTATTGTAAGGTGTTGTTATGACTTGTAAGGCGTTCTACAATATAATATCGTGTTTTTCAAGGTGTTAATATGGCATACAGTGTCGTAAGTTGCCCTAAATTGCCGTACGATGTTCAAAGGACTCGGACGAATTCATTAGGTTTATTATGGAGTTTTAAGTTTATATACGATATTGTAAGGTGATGTTACGATTTGTAAGGCGTCCTACAATATAATATCGTGTTTTTCAAGGTGTTAATATGGCATACAGTGTCGTAAGATGTCCTAAATTGTCGTACGATGTTCAAAGGACTCCGACGAATTCATTAGGTTTATTATGGAGTTTTAAGATTATATACGGTATTATAAGGTGTTGTTATGATTTGTAAGGCGTCCTACAATATAATATCGTCTTTTTCAAGGTGTTAATATGGCATACATTGTCGTAAGTTGTCCTAAATTGTCGTACGATATTCAAAGGACTCGGACGAATTCATTAGGTTTATTATGGAGTTTTAAGATTATATACGGTATTATAAGGTGTTGTTATTATTTGTAAGGCGTCCTACAATATAATATCGTGTTTTTCAACGTGTTAATATGGCATACAGTGTCGTAAGTTGTCTTAAATTGTCGTACGATGTTCAAAGGACTCGGACGAATTCATTATGTTTATTATGGAGTTTTAAGTTTATATACGGAATTGTAAGGCGTCCTACAATATAATAATGTGCTTTTCAAGGTGTTAATATGGCATACAGAGTGGTAAGATGTCCTAAATTGTTGTACGATGTTCAAAGGACTCGTACGAATTCATTAGATTTATTATGAAGTTTTATGTTTATATACTGTATTGTAAGGTGTTGTTATGACTTGTAAGGCGTCCAACAATATAATATCGTGTTTTTCAAGGTGTTAATATGGCATACAGTGTCGTAAGTTGCCCTAAATTGCCGTACGATGTTCAAAGGACTCGGACGAATTCATTAGGTTTATTATGGAGTTTTAAGTTTATATACGATATTGTAAGGTGATGTTACGATTTGTAAGGCGTCCTACAATATAATATCGTGTTTTTCAAGGTGTTAATATGGCATACAGTGTCGTAAGATGTCCTAAATTGTTGTACGATGTTCAAAGGACTCCGACGAATTCATTAGGTTTATTATGGAGTTTTAAGTTTATATACGGTATTATAAGGTGTTGTTATGATTTGTAAGGCGTCCTACAATATAATATCGTGTTTTCAAGGAGTTAATATGGCATACAGTGTCGTAAGTTGTCCTAAATTGTCGTACGATATTCAAAGGACTCGGACGAATTCATTATGTTTATTATGGAGTTTTAAGTTTTATATACGGAATTGTAAGGTGTTGTTACGATTTGTAAGGCGTCCTACAATATAATAATGTGCTTTTCAAGGTGTTAATATGGCATACAGAGTGGTAAGATGTCCTAAATTGTTGTACGATGTTCAAAGGACTCGTACGAATTCATTAGATTTATTATGAAGTTTTATGTTTATATACTGTATTGTAAGGTGTTGTTATGACTTGTAAGGCGTCCTACAATATAATATCGTGTTTTTCAAGGTGTTAATATGGCATACAGTGTCGTAAGTTGCCCTAAATTGCCGTACGATGTTCAAAGGACTCGGACGAATTTTGATAGGTTCAATTGGATCGTTAATATCACTCAAATGATCAGAATAAAACGTACAAACAAATGAATCAATCACAAAACACAGTTCATACTCATAAATTCTCTTTGTATTTGATGATCAAAGCAATTCGCAGTACAATGTGCAGGAGAAACAAAATACACACAGTTAATTCTCTCTCTAACAGTGTAAAAGTCGCTCTCTCCTAACACACGCACACTACATGCTTTATAACAAACAAAAAGCAAGTTTAAGGAAAATACATAATAAACCCTAAACTATACAAACATATAAACAAAGATACAAAGTAAATCTTAACATGGAAATAACCCTAACAGTACTCCCCCTAAGATTTAACTTTGAATCTTCAAAAACTTCAATCTTTTTCTTCTTTTATCAGCATCAATCGTCAATCTTTTTCTACCATTCTTCTGGTTCTTCTTTCACGTTCAGCAACTCTCGACCTTTATACTCCTCTTTTTCTTTCAAAGCTTCTTCAATGCAGGATTTGAACTTTTCAGCGAGCTTGGCTTGTCGAGGTTTGGATTCATTCGTCAGGATTGGCAGAGCATTCATACGTCTAAGTGAGTCCAGATTCAAACCTGCAAAATCGATATTAGCATAAAATTCAAACGGCATCTCTTGGCCTTTGACTTTCACCTCCAAGGTTCCTTTTCTGGATATCCTCATATATTCTATCTCCGGCAAGTCAACCATCACGAGATAAGAATTGAGCATAGCTTTCCTCACTCGAATCTTTTCAGTAGCCGCAGCAATCACTTCAATCATAACGACAAATAACTTTCGATCAGCTTCAGCCAATGCATCTTTACACTTCTCCATTCGATAGCTTCTCAGAAAATCTATATATGAAGGATGCAGCAACTTCAATTCAAACGTACTGAAAAGCGTAATCATGTCTTCATCCCAGTTCTCCAAGTTTCGCACAAGCTTTAGTTCAAATGTCTCCTGATTGTAAAATACTCTCAGTATTGGCTTTGTCATTTGACTTCCATCTATTACCTTCAATCCAGGATCTGTGATTTTATCAAAATATTCGTCCGAGAACTCTTCTAAGTACATGTCCTCAGTCACCACCAATCTCTTCTTCTTTCTCTGTTTCTTTGCTTGCACATATGCAGTGTCTTCTTGTTGACCTCTAAAGTCGAGAAACTTTGCAGTTCTACTCAAACCAGCATCAAGAAGTATCACGCATTTATCACCACGCTCAGCATGCGTGTGATTAATTAGCCTCAACTTGTTCAACTCCTTCAGATCCTGAACCTCCAACTTGAATATACTCGAGTAGTAATGGTAAACGTCACACAAACCATTTACTCTCTTGATCATAAAAGCGTCAAAAACTTCATCATATTTCCAAGCAATTATTTTAACTTTCTTGTTCTTCTCAGGCACAATCATAGAATCTAACAACTCAGCAATTGATTGTCCTTTGCTCATCAATGATCTAACCACATCTCCAGGTGTTGCTGAGTTATGCCAAGTCTCACGAACCTCCATTGGAATGTTATAAGATTTGACTTCACTAGGAAACATGTCCATTAGTTCATGCCTCTTTTTGTGTGCATTTTCAGGCAATGCCATCACAGGAATTTCTTTTGGACCCAGAATTTTATATTTCTTTGTCAGCTCAAAATATTGTGGATTGTTGTAGTCCAAATAGAACATCCGATTGTACAATTTTTCTGTCTTCATGAAGCTGACCACTATCTTCTTCAAGGATCCAGATTTCAGCCTCTGCAAAGTCTTATAAGGATAGTTCCTCGAACTCAACCAACTTCGCATCTCAAAAGTAGTCATTTCATCCGGATTTGGATGATATAACTCAGCTGGTGGCAAATCTTCTATATTTAGACTTTCTTGCAATGGATTCCATTCGCCCATTTCAGTCACAATCTCCTTCTTATCTGCTTCAACTTTATCTTGATGAATCAGACACTTCTCATATTCTTCATTAATCTGAGTTACCGTCAATCCATTCAGAAATACCGAATTGTACTTCATTCTTTCAAGATACGCAAATCTCTCAGCCAAGTCATTAGGTACCTCTTCAACAGTATTCTGTACAGGCTCTGGCTCAGCTTCATTCTCCGACTCAGTCCAATCTATGTCTAAATCATCTAAAGCTTCAATCATGGGTGCTTCGTCAGTTTGAATCGGCTCAAACTGACTAACAACTTCAGCTTCTATTTCAGGCGCACTTTCAACTTCAACAGCTTCAGCTTGAATCGGCTCAAGCTGAACTGTGTCTTCTGAACCAGCTTCTTTTTCACTCTCAGTGACCTCAAATACTTCAGTCTCAGCAACAGAACCAGATTGAATCGGCTCAATCTGTCCTGACTTTGTAATCTCAGCTTCAGTCACTTTTTCAGTTTCAATCACAGCTGCAGATTGAATCGGCTCATTCTGCACTGGTTCATCAATTCTCGCCCTTTTCGAACTTTCTTCATCACCAAATATCTCCGGAATGGCATCTATCTTTCTCTTTCCCTCAGCTTTATCTAACTTGACAATTTCAGCATCAGCTTCATCGGGAGTGATAGTCGGTGATTCAACCAGAATTCCAACGTTTGTAGTACCTCTAGCCCTTGTCAAATACACTTTAGGCACATTCGTTTCCGTCACAATGATTTCATCAGAAAAATCTTTATCCGAAGATGATCCAGCCTTCTTTGGTTGCAAATCCTCCAACTCTTTTTCTAACATCTCTTTCTCTGCATCCAAAGTATTACACTCAGCTTGTAATTCTTTATGATCAAACTTAAGATTTTCATGCTCATCCTTAAGTTTTTCATAGTCTCCTTTCAACTTTACATAATCATCAACCAGCTTCACATGATCTTCATCCAACTTCTTGAAAGTTTTCACATTCTGATTATGGATTTCCCAGTACTCATCCAATCTTTTCCTTTTTCGATCATTAGAAGCTTTCAACATATCATTTGCTTTAAACAGATTCTCAACAATCTCTTCTAATTCAGCAATCCGTTTCTCCTTTTCATCTTCAACTTCATCAACACTTGGCACAACGTTTGGTGAAGACTTCAAACCTTGTCCAGTGTTTTCAGCAATTTGTGGTAATGCGGTGGGAATATCAACCTCAATAGAATCAGCAACGCCAGCATCCACTTCATCTATCTGTGCAATAGATTCAGCTTCGGCCATTACTGTTTGAGCAATCTCTAAAACATTAACCTCTTCAGGCTTTTCTACAGTTTTCTTCTTCTTTCGAACATATTGTACAGACACCTCCTTTGGAATCTTCACAACATCTTCCTCAATCACAGAAGCAACCTCAGCAGGTTCTTCTACAACCATTGGTTCACTCAACTCAACATTCTCAGTCTCCATTGGTTCAACCTCTTCTGAATTAGATTCAGATTCAGTATCATTACCACCATCATCATTACCATCATCACCATCACTGCTATCATTACTGTCATCATTTCCTTCATCTTCTGGATGACGAGCAAAGTACTCGTCATCATCTAGCAAATTGTCTGGCACCTCATCCACAAGGTCCAGTGGATTCACAATCTCACCGTGAGAAATGTGATAGTAAATTCTCTCTACATCTTCTTCATTGTTTACTATATCTCTCATATAGTCAAACAAATCAATGTCAGGCACATTTCCGATACTCATCTTTCAATAAGAGAGATCGTTCATGTCATCAGTATACAACATGCCTCCTGCATAACCCTCAGATCTGATGATAGGATAAGCAATGTTTATCATCAATTGCAGAAACCTTGGATACATCAAAAATTTGAACCTCTTGCCCTTCACCAAGTTAAACACAAACCCATTCATTATCCACCTTGACATGTTGAATGGTTTGTTTTCTGCAATAGCTACAATCGGTGATGCAATGTCTGAAGGAAAATTATCAAACCCTGCACTCCTTCTAGACATGCATTGCTGCACAACATAACACAGCAGCTTATACTTCTTCCCCAACTTGGCTCTGTAAAACTGAGACTTTGGAAATATAGGTGGATGTCCCATATTAACAAAACCAGATTTACATTCCTCCATTGTCAGTTCATCCATCATGCCTACCTCATCCTCATCAATTCTCAGAGCTTGCCTAATAGCTTCTTCAGACACAGTAAGTACCCAATCTCTGGTTATGTTGCCTCTAACAACATTAACACCATTCTCCTCTCTTACAACCTCAGCTGTTCTCCAGAAATTCTTGATCAGTCTAGCATATATGACCGGTTTGGCACATATAGCATATACATACTTGGTTCTCTTGATAAACTGAATCATATCTCTATAACCTTCTGTTTCTGGAAGTGATTCATCTAAACATGCCACAAGATTATGTTTAGGTTCAAATTTGAGATTCTCCATCTGTCAAAAACACAAACAAACACAAAACAAGGCAAATGTATTAGATTCTTCATCAAATATATCAAAAATTTAATAAGTGTTTAACTACAAGTTAGAAAGCAAAAACATTGACATAATCATTTTTAATCCTAGATTGTTCTAATAACCTGATTTTCATCATTTTAATCAAACAATATTGAATTTAAAAGATTATACTTCATGTTTTAAACTTTTAACAGTTACTCACTTAGGCAAAATTTTGACAAATTTATGATGACAAAGTTTAACATGTTTTGGTTCAGTTTTAACAAGTTAAATCACTTTTTGAACAGATACTTCATCATTTGATGTTTAACTTTTAAAAGCTTCAAAGTTCAACAATGGCGATTTTTTTTTATCAGTTAAGAACATTTCACTTGATTCAGTCGATTTTAAGGTGTTTTAATGCAAATGAGTGATTGAATGATGATAATCGAGTGATTTTAACCCTAATGCAACATTCGATTTCAGTTTTAAAGCTCAAAATCAAAGTGTCGATTCAAGTTCAAAAACACTGTTCATCATCGTTTTTCCTTTTAACAGTTGATTTGCAGGTCGATTTAGGTCAAAAACACATAATCTCTACCTTAATCAATCTATTAATCTTGTTATAGAGCAACAGATTGACTATGATAACAATGGCGATTTGAAGTTCAGAGTGTTTGGTGAAAGTGAAAGTGTGTGAAATGATAAGTGTTGTGTGAAGAGTCGGTATTTGTATCGACAAAATTTTTTTAGGTCAAACTTTAAGTGCCGGGTCAACACAAGCAAAATAGGCCCAATAACCTTGCCGGGTCAAGTACTGTAGTGACGGGTCATGTACTGTAGTTACGGGTCAAGTACATAAAACGAGTCACCAACACATGAAATTCACTTGACGGGTCAAGCACTGTAGATACGGGTAAGTCACTGTAGTGACGGGTAAAGGTTAAGGAACAACTACACCTGATGAATTTTGTTCATCACCCGGCAGAATAGTTGTTATCAAAACATCACCCGGCAACTTTTCTTCATCACCCGGCAACACAGTTGCTTTCCTTCTTCATCCGGCTTGCTTTCTTCTTTACACGGCAACCTTTAACAACCTTCTTCACACGGCACACACTTCTTCATTACCCGGCAACATAGTGTCATATCTTTACATGGCAACAAAAACTTCTTCATTACCCGGCTGTATAGTATACACTTAGTCACCCGGCAAGACATTTATGACCTTCACCCGGCTGTATTTGACATGTTCATTGCCCGGCTGTACAGTGGTCATAACATTTTCACCATTTCTTCATTCACCCGGCTAGTATCAGACTTACAACATTGCCCGGCTGAACAGTTCTTTACCCGGCTGCACAGTTGTATCTGATATCTTTACCCGGCAATAACACTTAGGTAATTTCTTCATTTTTCCTCGTCTGTTGACTTTTTCAACGATCATTTATTGCACCTGCAACATTCTCCGACAGATTAATTAGACAAGATATCCTTAAAAAGAATGTTTGCCATATTAATTATCAAACAACATTAAACATTGCAACAAAAATAATTCCAATTAAAATTCATTTTTCTTTTCTTTTTCAAAAATGTTTTTGCACAACCAATTTTTCTATATCCCGAAGCAATTTCTTAAAAACAAATTACAAGACCTTGGGTTTGTTTTTCACACATCCAACACCTTTGCTTTTTCATAACTTATAATCTTGTTCATTCAAAACACACTTATTCAAAACAAAATATTTTTGGATTTTTGTAGATATTTTTCTTCACTTTTATTCTCCCCCTAAACTTGAAATTTCTTGAAATTTTTAAGTTTATCAAGGATGTTGATGTATCAATAATGATTCCAAATGCCTGCACACACAAAGCACACAAATTAAAGTAAAGACATATGCAATGCAATGAATCATAATATCACAGTGAGATCATACCACACATTATCTGAACATGTTTTGCAAGTTTTGAATAGACATTTGACTTATGCTTGATTGAGTGATGATATGAAAACATACCAATTAGCTCGAGTTGACACACTTACTTTTTCAGTATCATGATGATATTTAAGGTTCGATTAGAATGACTTATGTGACCCACATGTATACATATGTCAACATATTTCCTTATCAAACACTACCTGAATGCATATTGCACAAAACCTGGTCACTTACAGTCATACACAGTGTGGAATCTGGGTTCTATTCGGATTTGGTCCACTTTGGGACTTCTTTTTAATTCCATCTTTGGGAATTTTTCTTTCCTATCGTTCCCCTTGGGAATCTTCTGAATTCCATTTTGGAATTTTTGTTTTGGTGTTGGTCCACATTTGGGACTCTTTTTGTTCCATTTTGGAATCTTTTGCTGCACCTTGAAGCTCAGAAGAGACTTCGTGTGAGACTTCAGGTCTGTGGGTACCACAACAAAGAAGCTCACGATGCGGTTCATCACACTGAGAAGACTACATCGTTACCCGATCATGCACAACTATCATCACAAGCAATGTATCAAAAGAAATATATCTAGACATGTATAACAATGGAACTTAACACAAAGATCATTAAGTTTATGTTTGTCAACAATCAACTTACTTGTTCAGTCTAATTGTCTGAGCTGTCTAGCACATCAACTAACATTCATCAGTCTTTATTTAAAAAAGATGTACCAAATAATGTCTAGTGTATCTATCATTTCTCACTTTTTGCAACATAGATTCTTATGACATGATATTTTTCTTTTTCTTTTGCTTTTATATTTTGTTTTTGCTTTTTCTAGTTTCTTTTTCACGCAAGCACACACAATGCAAAACATAAAGTAAAAGACAAAGGAATCAAAATATAACATCAACTTATTATATTTTTGGCTTTTATATTTTTCTGATTTTTGTTTTGTTTTCGAAAAATAGAATCAATCATGATTGATTAATCCTATGGATTGAATTAAGAATTCAAACCGGCCTGACAAAAATGATTTTGTGAAGAGATCTGCCAGTTGTTTGTCGGTATGAACCTTAATCAAAATTATTAAACCCTTTTCAGAGTTATCTCTTAAGAAATGATATCTAATTTCGATGTGTTTAGTTTTAGAATGTTGAACAGGATTAGCAGTTATAAACATAGCAGCAGTATTGTCTATGTAAATAGGAGTTTTCAAAAAATTAAACCCGTAGTCCAGCAACTGATTTTGTAACCATAAAACCTGAGAACATCCTGCAGATGCAGCGATATACTCTGCTTCAGCTGTGGATACAGAAACATTGGTCTGCTTCTTGCATTGCCAAGAGACAAGCCTTGGACCCAGAAATTGACAGCCACCAGTTGTCGATTTCCTGTCAAGAGCACAACCACCAAAATCACTGTCAGAATAGCTATATAGTTCAAAATTTCCTTCATAAGGATATCATAACCCAAGATTTGGTTTCCCTTTGAGATATCTGAATATACGCTTCACAGCAACAAGATGAGACTCCTTCGGATCTGACTGGTATCTGGCGCATACACACACAGCGTACATGATGTCAGGTCTTGATGCAGTAAGATACATCAAAGAACCGATCATTGATCTGTATAGTGTTTGATCAACTGCTTTGCCCTTTGGATCCGGTTGAATCTTGCAATTTACATCGGATGGAGTTCGAATTGTTTGACAATCTTGCATCTTGAATTTCTTCAACAACTTCTCAACGAACTTTGATTGATTGATGAAAATTCCGTCAGCTGATTGTTTCACTTGTAAACCAAGAAAGAAATTAATCTCCCCCATAGAACTCATCTGAAATCTGCTCTTCATAATTTCCTCGAATTCTTTGCACATTGACTCACTAGTTGATCCGAAGATAATATCGTCCACATAAACTTGAACGCACAATAAATCGTCATTATCCCTCTTCATAAACAAAGTTGGATCAATCTGACCTCTTGTAAATCCATTTTGTAGTAAATGCTTAGATAGTGTTTCATACCAGATTCTAGGAGCTTGATGTAGACCGTAAAGAGCTTTACTTAACTTGTATACCCGATGAGGATAGTCTGGATCCTCGAAACCCGGAGGTTGTCTAACATACACGTCATCCGTAATCGGCCCATACAAGAAAGCACCTTTAACGTCCATTTGGAATACTTTAAACTTCATGAAAGAAGCATATGCAAGAAAAACGCGTATGGCTTCAAGTCTTGCGACCGGAGCAAACACTTCTTCGTAATCAATGCCTTCTTCCTGAGTGTATCCCTGTGCAATCAGTCTTGCTTTGTTTCTCACCACAATGCCACGTTCGTCTGGCTTGTTTTTGTACAACCATCTTGTACCTATAGCGTTTTCTCCTTCAGGTAAGTCCACAAGTTTCCAAACTTCCTGTTTGCGAAACTGAAGTAATTCCTCTTGCATAGCTTCAATCCAACTGTTATCTTTCAATGCCTCTGAAATGTTCTTTGGCACCACTTGTGATAGAAAACACGAATAAGGACAGACATTCGCTTGCTCCGTCTGACTTCTTGTAGTTCTCTGATTCAAAGGCCCAATAATCTGAGAGACAGGATGTTTCTTGTGAATTCGATGAATAGGAATATCACCTCCTTGCACTTGAGTCTCCAGATTTGAAGTATTCAGATTTGGTAGATCTTGTAGGATGGATGAAGTATGTGGAGTAAAATTCGGGACTTGATCCGGTGAGTTGATGAAGTAATCAAAGGATTCTGGAACAGCTTCACCATTCGGATCTGATGATGGTTGATTCTGAACAGATCCACCATCATTAGGAGAAATCACATCTTCTTCTTGATTGTTTGATTCTTGGTCTTCATGCGAACCAGAAGGACCCGGAGCTTGACTGGATTTGACATGATCAGGATTGTGAAAAGACATAAATGGATATTCAGAGTTGAGATTTCCATCTTCGTCATTATCAGAATCGTCACTAAAGCATCCTAAGTCGCCTGATTCCTTCCTTGCGTTTCCTGAAAAATCAAATAAGTTAGAATTGAAGGATTTCGATAATGAATCTAAATCAAATAACCATTCGGTACCATGAGCCACTAAGGGAAACGAATTTTCTAAAAACTTGACGTTGATAGTTTCAATAACAGTATTTGTTTTGCTATTAAAAACTCGATAAGCTTTAGAAACAGACGAATAACCTAAGAAAAATCCATCGTCAGATTTTGACTCAAACTTCCCGAGATGATCATTCAAATTTAAAATCGAAACCGGACAACCAAATGCTTTCAAGTAAGAAATATTTGGTTTCCTTCCAAACAACAACTCATAAGAAGTTTTCTTTTTATCATTCACTAATAATGTTCTATTTTGTACAAAACATGCAGTCGCAATGGCTTCGTCCCAAAAAGTGATTGGAATTTTTGCATCCGCAAGCATGGATCTTGCTGCTTCAATCAGTGTCCTGTTTTTCCGTTCCGCAACCCCGTTCTGTTGAGGCGTTCTAGGCGCACTGAATTGTCGAGCAATCCCCTTTTCTGCACAAAATAAATCAACATTAGCATTCTTAAATTCAGTTCCATTATCGCTTCTTAAAACTTTAACATTGCATTCCAATTGATTTTCAACTTTAATGATAAATTCTTTCAATAATTCAGCAGTTTCAGATTTTGCATGCAAAAAATAAACCCATGAAAATCTCGTAAAGTCATCTATGATAACAAAACAATATGATTTTCTCCCGATGCTTTGAACGTTGGTTGGTCCAAAAAGATCCATATGTAGCATCTGCAAGGGTTTTGAAATGGAGTTTTCGAGCTTGGACTTAAAAGACATCCGATGCTGTTTGCCTTTCAGACATGCAGGACAGAGATCAGTTGTGGAGAATTTCTTCGATGGGATTCCCACAGCGTGATTTCCGGTTACCAAACGGTTCATGTTTCTGAAATTTGAGTGGCCCAGCCGTCTATGCCATAGCTGACTCTCATCATTTGAAGCATGGGCAATGAGACAGGTTGTTTCGGTTTCGGCATCAATCTTCGACATATCCAATTTGTATACATCACGATCTCTAGGCGCTTTCACCACTACCCACTCATTGTCAATCTTGAAACCTGGTTTCAGAATATAACAGAAAGAATCATCAAAAAGAGTTGAGTAAGATTTATCACAGATTTGCGAGACACTTAGTAAGTTAAAGTTCAACTGTGCACAGTAGTTGACTTTATCAAAACTAATTACTCCATTCGAGACTGTTCCTTCGCCTGTGATTTTACCACCTGCATCACCTCCAAACGCTACATGAGTACCATTCTTTTGCTTGAAATCCTGAAGCAAGGCATGGTTGCCTGTCATGTGCCGGCTACACCCACTATCAACGAACCACGAGTTGATAGGTCTTCTTGGGCGTACCTGCATTTCAACAAAAACATTCAGTTAGTTTGGTCAACCCAGGCCCACACGGTCTTGGGTTTTCCGAATCTATCTGCAATAGTAACTTGTTTGTATTGAACATTTTGAAAATTTGTTTCATTCAAAAGATTTTGATGCTGATAACTTCGCCCATTGGCGTTCAATGATTGCTTTCTTCGTAAAGCACTAAACCTCTCCTCTAGCTTAGGATCAAGGTTATTTTCAAACTTTTGATTTCTAACCATTAAAGCTCTTGGTTTAAAACTGTTATCCTGCACATTTCTTGAAAAGTTAGAAACAGAATTGTTTCGATTAAAATTTCTCAAGACCGGAGAATGACTTTGACTCATATTCTGAAAACCATACGAATTATTTCTTTGAAAGTTTGAATATGGAGTCATTTCTCTAGTCGAGTTTGATCGAAAGAAACAATCCTTTGTGTCATGGTTTCTCCTTTCACAAATATCACAAAATTTGTTAAAATAACATTCTTCTGAAGAATGATTTCTTTTGTCACAGAACCTGCAGTACCTGTTAAAGAAACATTCAGCAGTTGCATGATTGTATCTATCACAAATTTCACAATATTTCTTGCTAATTCTAAAGAGCCGATTGTTAACTTTTGATGTTGAACCAAAACGTGATTCGTTATCTTGGTTATTCGGTTTTAGATTAACGCTTCTTTGTGGAGACTTGGTTTGTGATTTTGATTGCATGGGACTTTGGTTCGATTTTAAACTGTTCTTTTTGGTCACCTTTTTGTTTTCAATTCTCTTATCATTGACAGCGGAAGACTTAGGACCTGAACCTGTTTTCAGACCAGAGTTAGATTTGATTGGAGAATTGTTTGGTTTACCATAAGATCCGTTCAAATCAAACGTTCCAGCAGACACAAACTTGATGTTTTTGCCTTTTGACATTTTCTTGACAGGCGTAACTTTGTCAGTTTTAACAATTTGAGCTTTGGTGTTATTGTTCGATTTTAAGACACTTTTGCCTTTTGATTCTTTTGTTTCAGATTGATTTATCATTGTTTTCGCTTTCTGCTTCTTCGCAGTTGAAACTTCATCCTTCTTCACAGCATTCTTCTTGAGCAACTGAGCAGCAACTTGCGCTTTTTGTTCTTTCTTCCACTTGATATACTCAGGATTATTGAAACCTGAAAATTCACCTTCTTCCTTCACCGATTCTGGTTCTGGGTTAAGCTTTGGATACTCAACAAGTTGGATAAGAACAGGCTCTAATTTGTTTTCAGACTTGTTGCTTGCTTCATCATCAGCTTCAGTTGTCATTCCTTCTTCTTCATTCAAACTTTCCATCAACACTTCAGTACCTTCAGACTCGGATTTACTTCTTTGAATTTCTTTGAATCTTCTTTCATTTTCAGGTGAATGATCAAATTCATTAAAGTTTTCCGGTAAGGTTTGTGTGATTGAATTTGGCATCGGTTCATGAGTAAAACCCAACCCGGTTTTGGTTTTGTTTCCTCTTTCTTTGATGATTTGTTTAACCATGGTTTTACAGCTTTTAACTTTTGTCAATTCAACTTGCGTGACAGCATGTGCAATTTTTTCTTGTTCAAAGTTCTTTGTCATTTCTTCAAGTTGTTTTGTCATCAGTTCCAGTTCGTTTAAGGTTTTGTTCCATGATTCTTTAAGTGACAAAATCTTCTCATCAGCAATTTTATGATCAATTTTAAGTTGTTCATGAAGTTTTTCATGTTTACTTAATTTGTCACCTATTTTGAATGAATGAGTTCGATAATGTTCTACTTGCTGAATGCATTGTTCAGAACACAATCTTTCTTTCACGTCTAGGGGCAGTGGAACATAGTTGGGTGGGAGATCAGGATTAACCTTTGGTTGCTCAGTGGATGATGAAGACTCATTGGCAGTAGCCATTAGTGCAACTTCAGATTCAGATTCTTCAGTAGGATCTGCTTTTGCGCTCCAGTCATAGTCTTCAGAATCTTCACTAGCATCTTCAACTATTTTACCATCCCCTTCTTCTGACCAGTCTTCTTCTTCAATTTCACACACCAGTGCCAGATTTGATGTAAGATCAGATGTAAACTGTTCTGCATATGCACTCCAGTCGTATCCGTCTTGTACACTTACAACTAACGCTTTAGTCTGGTCTTCTGGCTTCTTGTCATTATCCTTCAACTCAGGCATAGGAAGACTTTGGTACGGTTTCTGAAAGAAACGCTGATTTCTGCCTTGATAGCTTGTTGATTGTTGAGAACTTTGACCTTGACCTTGATTGCTTGAACTAGCTTGATCATTAAAATTCTTTGGAGCTTTACATTCTCTTGAGAAATGACCGTACTGATTACAGTTAAAGCATCTGGCTTTAGATTTGTCAAAACCAACGGTTTTGTTTGCATGAGGTTTGTAGCTTCGATTAACATATGCATGCTTTTGTGTACGATACGCTACCATAACCATTTGCCAGTTAAGATCCATTTCCTCAACATCTACTGGATCCATTTCAAATAAGTCTTGAAGGACCACATCCATTTGACTTAAATGACTACCTTGGTACGCTTGAAAACTCGCCATAAAAGCAGTGAAGGCAGTTTTCGTTTCATCATCTTGAAGTAGAATGTTCATGACATCTTTCACTTTGGCTTGAACATTTGTAGTTGAACTTTCTGGTTGATGCTTCTGATTTTGACTTGGAATTTGAACTTGAACTTGAGCTCTTGGTGGAGATTGAGGTTGCGAATAAGTTGGTGAATTTGGAAAGTATGCTGAATCAGTATAAAAACTTGCACCAACAAATAAGTCATCCTCATCTTCAAACTTTGATGTATTTTGCACAAGAAAAGCGTTATCAACAGTATTGGCAGGATTTACCACATACTTATACTGAGTTTGTGAGTTTGATCTATCAGTGTTTCTTGATCCTTCGTCAATCTCAACTTCTTCAATTTTTCCAATAAGCAAATCAAGTTCCATTGGAAATTTCTCAGTATGTTTCAACAAAGTAACAGTTTGTTTCCATGATGATGGTAAGGCACATAATAATCGATCATTCAAATCTTGAAGTTCAGTCTTCACTCCGAGATTTGTCATCTCAGTAGTTAAGTGAACAAATCTGTTCATCATCTGGTGTACTGTCTCTCCATTGATGTGTTCAAACAACTCCAATTGTCTCTTTAGTTTCGACTTCTTCAAGCTTCTCAATTGTTCTCCTCCTTCACATATCGACTTCAATGCTTTGAAGCATGTATAACCAGTCTGATATCCATCCAATCTTGACAAAACCTGAAGTGGCAATCCCTTGCACATTAAAGAATATGCCTTGCTATCATTCTTTACCTTCCTCAAATCTTCAGCTGACAAATTATCCTCTGGATAAGGTTCAGTAGAGTCTTTAGTGTAGGTACTTGCACTATCTGGTTGTGTCTGAGTTGGAATGTGAGGACCCTTCTCAATTGATTTCCATAAGTCATTGTCTATTGAACACAAGTGATGTCTCAACCTGATGGTCCAGTTCTTGAAATCTGCACGATTCAAAAGTCTAGGAACACGGTTATCAGAATCATCATTAGGAGCCATTTTTAACAATTTTTAAAGAAAATATTTTTGGTTTTTGTAAAAAATTTTTTTTTTTTTTTAAAAAATATGATTAAAATACTAAGACAAAGACAAGTAATTAAAGACAAGATAAGAAACAAGTATTAAAAACAACTAAAGTAAGTCACACGGCAACACAGTGAAAAATCCTTCTTCAACCGGCAAAACAGTGTATTTGTTCTTCACCCGGCAGGAAAAATGTCTTCACACGGCTAAATAGTTACCCGGCTAAACAGTTGAAAATACTTTGTTCTTCACCCGGATGAACAGTTACCCGGCAACAAGAAAAACTTCACACGGCAACAAGTCTTGACCCGGCAGAATCTTGACACGGCAAAAATCTTTGCCCGGCTGAACAGTACTTGGTCACACGACACTTTGTTAATTACCCGGCAACACAGTTGATTTTACCCGGCTGTATTTTCTCTATCACCCGGCGTAACAGTGTATTACCCGGCACAACAGTGTCTGATCCGGCTGAACAGTAGCAACTTTTTAAGTCAAATTCTTCACACGGCAAGCACAAAATCCTTTATACGGCAATACATGACCTATTTTGTTCTCCAATCTAAGTCCAAGGAAATTGTCTAAGTCAAGAGAGTCACCCGGCAAGTTAATCTTCAAGCAAGACTCAACTGTTCATCATCTTCCTCATGAAGATTTTCTGGGTTTTGTCTGAAACTTGTCCAAATTGTCCAAAAATCACACACAAGCTGTGAAATCGTCCGATTATCAAACCCTTTTATCAATCAATCCAAAACATCTTCATTCTTCGATGAATTTTGAGCAAAAATTGATCGAACAGTACTTTTTCTATTCTTCTTAATTCTTCAGATCTGATGATGATCTGATAGAATCTGCACAATCGCTGTGTATAGGAGTGATTATGATGATGAATCACAACTAAAAACACCAACAATTCATTCAGATCATGATATTTTGAGCAATATTGATGTGTTTTGCTTAGAAACAGCGAAGAACACGATACCGAAAGCTCTGATACCAATTGATAGGTTCAATTGGATCGTTAATATCACTCAAATGATCAGAATAAAACGTACAAACAAATGAATCAATCACAAAACACAGTTCATACTCATAAATTCTCTTTGTATTTGATGATCAAAGCAATTCGCAGTACAATGTGCAGGAGAAACAAAATACACACAGTTAATTCTCTCTCTAACAGTGTAAAAGTCGCTCTCTCCTAACACACGCACACTACATGCTTTATAACAAACAAAAAGCAAGTTTAAGGAAAATACATAATAAACCCTAAACTATACAAACATATAAACAAAGATACAAAGTAAATCTTAACATGGAAATAACCCTAACAAATTTATTAGGTTTATTATGGAGTTTTAAGTTTATGTACGGTATTGTAAGGTGTTGTTACGATTTGTAAGGCGTCCTACAATATAATAACGTGCTTTTCAAGGTGTTAATATGGCATACAGAGTGGTAAGATGTCCTAAATTGTTGTACGATGTTCAAAGGACTCGTACGAATTCATTAGATTTATTATGGAGTTTTATGTTTATATACGGTATTTTAAGGTGTTGTTATAACTTGTAAGGCGTCCTACAATATAATATCGTGTTTTTCAAGGTGTTAATATGTCATACAATGTCGTAAGTTGTCCTAAATTGTCGTACGATGTTCAAAGGACTCGGATGAATTTATTAGGTTTATTATGCAGTTTTAAGTTTATGTACGGTATTGTAAGGTGTTGTTACGATTTGTAAGGCGTCCTACAATATAATAACGTGCTTTTCAAGGTGTTAATATGGCATACAGAGTGGTAAGATGTCCTAAATTGTTGTACGATGTTCAAAGGACTCGTACGAATTCATTAGATTTATTATGGAGTTTTATGTTTATATACGGTATTTTAAGGTGTTGTTATAACTTGTAAGGCGTCCTACAATTTAATATCGTGTTTTTCAAGGTGTTAATATGGCATACAGAGTGGTAAGATGTCCTAAATTGTTGTACGATGTTCAAAGGACTCGTACAAATTCATTAGATTTATTATGAAGTTTTATGTTTATATACTGTATTGTAAGGTGTTGTTATGACTTGTAAGGCGTTGTACAATATAATATCGTGTTTTTCAAGGTGTTAATATGGCATACAGTGTCGTAAGTTGCCCTAAATTGCCGTACGATGTTCAAAGGACTCGGACGAATTCATTAGGTTTATTATGGAGTTTTAAGTTTATATACGATATTGTAAGGTGATGTTACGATTTGTAAGGCGTCCTACAATATAATATCGTGTTTTTCAAGGTGTTAATATGGCATACAGTGTCGTAAGATGTCCTAAATTGTCGTACGATGTTCAAAGGACTCCGACGAATTCATTAGGTTTATTATGGAGTTTTAAGATTATATACGGTATTATAAGGTGTTGTTATGATTTGTAATGCGTCCTACAATATAATATCGTGTTTTCAAGGAGTTAATATGGCATACAGTGTCGTAAGTTGTCCTAAATTGTCGTACGATGTTCAAAGGACTCGGACGAATTCATTAGGTTTATTATGGAGTTTTAAGTTTATATACGATATTGTAAGGTGATGTTACGATTTGTACGGCGTCCTACAATATAATATTGTGTTTTTCAAGGTGTTAATATGGCATACAGTGTCGTAAGATGTCCTAAATTGTCATACGATGTTCAAAGGACTCGGACGAATTCATTAAGTTTATTATGGACTTTTAAGTTTATATACGGTATTATAAGGTGTTGTTATGATTTGTAAGGCGTCCTACAATATAATATCGTCTTTTTCAAGGTGTTAATATGGCATACATTGTCGTAAGTTGTCCTAAATTGTCGTACGATATTCAAAGGACTCGGACGAATTCATTAGGTTTATTATGGAGTTTTAAGATTATATACGGTATTATAAGGTGTTGTTATTATTTGTAAGGCGTCCTACAATATAATATCGTGTTTTTCAACGTGTTAATATGGCATACAGTGTCGTAAGTTGTCTTAAATTGTCGTACGATGTTCAAAGGACTCGTACGAATTCATTAGATTTATTATGAAGTTTTACGTTTATATACGGTGTTATAAGGTGTTGTTATGATTTGTAAGGCGTCCTACAATATAATATCGTGTTTTTCAAGGTGTTAATATGGCATACAGTGTCGTAAGTTGTCCTAAATTGTCGTACGATGTTCAAAGGACTCGGACAAATTCATTAGGTTTATTATGGAGTTTTAAGTTTATATACGATATTGTAAGGTGATGTTACGATTTGTAAGGCCTCCTACAATATAATATCATGTTTTTTAAGGTGTTAATATGGCATACAGTGTTGTAAGATGTCCTAAATTGTCGTACGATGTTCAAAGGACTCGTACGAATTCATTAGGTTTATTATGAAGTTTTATGTTTATATATTGTATTGTAAGGTGTTGTTATGACTTGTAAGGCGTCCTACAATATAATATCGTGTTTTTCAAGGTGTTAATATGGCATACAGTGTCGTAAGTTGCCCTAAATTGCCGATGATGTTCAAAGGACTCAGACGAATTTATTAGGTTTATTATGGAGTTTTAAGTTTATGTACGGTATTGTAAGGTGTTGTTACGATTTGTAAGGCGTCCTACAATATAATAACGTGCTTTCCAAGGTGTTAATATGGCATACAGAGTGGTAAGATGTCCTAAATTGTTGTACGATGTTCAAAGGACTCGTACGAATTCATTAGATTTATTATGTAGTTTTATGTTTATATACGGTATTTTAAGGTGTTGTTATAACTTGTAAGGCGTCCTACAATTTAATATCGTGTTTTTCAAGGTGTTAATATGACATACAGTGTCGTAAGTTGTCCTAAATTGTCGTACGATGTTCAAAGGACTCCGACGAATTCATTAGGTTTATTATGGAGTTTTAAGTTTATATACGATATTATAAGGTGTTGTTATGATTTGTAAGGCGTCCAACAATATAACATCGTGTTTTTCAAGGTGTTAATATGGCATACATTGTCGTAAGTTGTCCTAAATTGTCGTACGATTTTCAAAGGACTCGGACGAATTCATTATGTTTATTATGGAGTTTTAAGTTTATATACGGAATTGTAAGGTGTTGTTACGATTTGTAAGGCGTCCTACAATATAATAATGTGCTTTTCAAGGTGTTAATATGGCATACAGAGTGGTAAGATGTCCTAAATTGTTGTACGATGTTCAAAGGACTCGTACGAATTCATTAGATTTATTATGAAGTTTTATGTTTATATACTGTATTGTAAGGTGTTGTTATGACTTGTAAGGCGTCCTACAATATAATATCGTGTTTTTCAAGGTGTTAATATGGCATACAGTGTCGTAAGTTGCCCTAAATTGTCGTACGATGTTCAAAGGACTCGGACGAATTCATTAGGTTTATTATGGAGTTTTAAGTTTATATACGATATTGTAAGGTGATGTTACGATTTGTAAGGCGTCCTACAATATAATATCGTGTTTTTCAAGGTGTTAATATGGCATACAGTGTCGTAAGATGTCCTAAATTGTCGTACGATGTTCAAAGGACTCCGACGAATTCATTAGGTTTATTATGGAGTTTTAAGATTATATACGGTATTATAAGGTGTTGTTATGATTTGTAAGGCGTCCTACAATATAATATCGTGTTTTCAAGGAGTTAATATGGCATACAGTGTCGTAAGTTGTCCTAAATTGTCGTACGATGTTCAAAGGACTCGGACGAATTCATTAGGTTTATTATGGAGTTTTAAGTTTATATACGATATTGTAAGGTGATGTTACGATTTGTACGGCGTCCTACAATATAATATCGTGTTTTTCAAGGTGTTAATATGGCATACAGTGTCGTAAGATGTCCTAAATTGTCATATGATGTTCAAAGGACTCGGACGAATTCATTAAGTTTATTATGGAGTTTTAAGTTTATATACGGTATTATAAGGTGTTGTTATGATTTGTAAGGCGTCCTACAATATAATATCGTCTTTTTCAAGGTGTTAATATGGCATACATTGTAAAACCCAAAATTTTGACGTAAGTATATGTCGATAATGGGCGGGTGTTCATGTAAATAGCACGTTGAATAAAGAGTCCTAATGTATAGAGATAAACCCTAGGGGTGATAGAGGACTTAAAATGAAGAACGTGGGCGAAAACGGAACTCAAATCGCAGTTATAATGAAGCGGGAAATGCGAAAACACCCGAGGAATGCCCGAAAACTTGTTTCGAGCATATCTTGACTTAGAAGAAGAGTTACGGAGCCCATAATATATGAATTCCACGTGTTTCGACGAGAGGAATCTGAAAATGTAGGTTACGCGGTCCGCGCATCAAAGGGTATGGCCCTGCACGTATCGCCTAGCATCAGTCGGGTGGAAAACAGCTTGCAGCCATTCACCATCTACGCGATACGCGCAGATGGTGCCTGTGGGCTGCGCGTATCGCCTGGAACGGCCCAGACAGCCTATTTAAAGGGGTGCAACCCCCCTTCACTTGTGCTCAAAGTTCTCTCTCTCTCTAGAACTTTTTAGAGAGAGAAACCAGTCCGTTTTGTTGCGGAATCGCACCTCGAGTGCGGTACCCTTCGTCGTGACGTCCCTTCGAGTCTCGGGCGCGTGTAGATCGCTTGGCGTCCGTCGAGGTTCTGCCCAAGTAAAGAGCGGTGGACGTCAAGGTGGTGCGCAATTGAAGATCGGTGATCGACGAGGTAAATGGTCTTTCATTCTCGATTAGTTTAGGACGGGAATCGGGTTGGGAACCCGATGGGAATGCGGGGTGAAGATACCCGCATAGCACGAGGGACGTGCTAGGGGAAATGGTTGCGGGATTAAACACCCGCAACTAACGGGTAGATTACCCGGAGAGGGTGCGGGTTGAATATTCGTACCCTAGGGGTATGATATCCGTTGTGAACGGGTAACATATCTCTGTAGAATTCGTTTAGATTCCCCGAGGTGTGGGATTTGGTAGGCGTAGGGGGGGCAACGACTCGTGTCTAGTCGTATGCTTCGCTAGTTATGCCCTAGGACTTACATAGTCTTAGGAATCGTTATTTATAACGTTGTGATATCGCTTTATAGGTGGATTATAGCTATTGAGATTGATTGTCGATATAGCTATTTGTGTGATCGTGAAGATATCCATTTGGATTGATTGTTGGGATTAGATCAAGGACCGAAGCTAGTTGTGAGCTTGTTGTGATCTTGTTGAGGTGAGTTCATACACTTAAACTCTTTTGAAATGATTGTATGTTTTACAAAACTGGATGTGTTGCTTAAACCTGTTTTGGTTGCAAATGATTGTGAGTTTTTGTATAAACTCTTTTGGATTGGTTGTGTTCTTAAACTGTTGTTTTTGAACGGTTGGCTAGCATTCTACGGTAAATATCGGGCAATACCACTTCAGTTATAGGGTGACGCGGTAAACTCGGTGAAGGGTATATGCATATATTCTGCTCCAGCGCAGACGTGCCTGACGGAGTTGTTGAGGGGTTTATCGTATTGTTTGTGTATATTTATCTGATGATGCTAGTATGTTTGTGAAATGTTTGTAAGTGATGGAGTTCGTGGTAACTCTTTGATTAATGGAGCTTGGCAACTCGTTGATCAAGGTTTTTACAAGCATTTGGTTGAATTTTTTGAAATGTTTTGTAAAATGTTTTATTATGAACTCACCAGCGTAAGCTGACCCTTTCTTTTAAACTTTTTGGCACACATCCTAGGTGCCGAGTGATGCAGGAAAGCACTGTTGAGGCTAGAGCAGGTAGAGGGCTTGCGGGCTTAGAAGATAGACGCTCTGGACCTAGAATAGTTGCTAGCTTTAGTTTGTTAATGTTATGTATCAAACAAACAATTGTCGTTTTGTAATCAATGTATTGTATATATGAAGTTTAATGTATGCACAACTTTAAGATTTAAGCTGTGTGTATGTATGTTTGTTGATTCCGCTGCGTTGCTCCTGATATCCATCCGTCACACGCGTGTAAACCCCCGGGCACCTGGGACCGCCCGCCGTGTTGGGGTTGTGACAGGCTTGGTATCAGAGCCGTAGTTTAAGCGAACTAGGTACAAGCTTAGTATCTAGACTTAAACTAAGATGAGATAAGATAGGATAAGTGCCCGCATAGGAGTATAGAAGTTGCGTTTCTGGAAAGGGAAATGGGTTTTGGTATGAACGTGGCGGAGAATGGCTAAGAACACGATCAGCGCGGTAAATAAATAATTGCAACTGGCCACTGTCATTATTTGTTTACAAGCACTATATTGTTCTTAATCATGGTCCATCATGTGAATACTGACTCCCTATTCTCTTTTGTAGGTAGAGTTATGGCTGGTAAAAGGAAAGGTAGTGGTAGACGTCCTCCTCCAAGAAGAAGTTCTAGGATTAACACGAATAAAGAAACTGATAACGCTGAGACTATCGAGAATCATGATAATGACGGAGAGGAAGTTATCATGACGGAAACCCAGTTTAATTCGGCGGTTGCTGATCAAGTCTCCAAGGTTCTTGAAGCCACGTTACCTAAGATCATAGACTCTGCATTGAAAAGGAGATCAAATGAAGGGAACCGTGGAGGCGGTGGTGGTAGTGGTGGTACTGAAGGCTCCGGAGGCAGTGGTGGCACGGGAAGTGGTGGCGATGCTAGAGGCGGTGATGATACTGGTGGAAACGATGGCGGGAAAATCCCCAAACAAGGTTGCTTGTATAAAGGTTTTAAGGATTGTACTCCTAAACCCTTCAGTGGAAAAGGTGGTGCCATAGCGACGTACAATTGGATTTCTGTGATGGAAGCTGTGATCAACATCAGTGAGTGCCGAGAAGATCAAGCGGTCAAGTACGCTGCTCATTCGTTTGAAGAAGAAGCTATGCACTGGTGGAAGACGATAGTCCAAAGGAAAGGACAAGCCGCTATTGACAGCATGATGTGGAATGACATGAAGGAGTTGGTGCTCCAACAGTTCTGTCCACAGAACGAGTTGGACAAGATGGAGATGGAGTTTCTTCGGCTTGAGGCTGGATCGATGACGCCTCGTGAGTACACCTCTAGATTCAACGAGATGGCTTTGTTGGTTCCTCACTTAGTTACTCCCGAGTCTAGAAGGTTGAGGTGTTATATCCAGGGGCTTCCACCAAAGGTCCGAACGCATGTAAAGGCGAAAGGGCCAACGACCTTTGATGAAGCAGTAGGACTGAGCGCAATCATCTACGATGAGGTGCAAAGTCAAGAAGTACATGAAGGAGAAAGGAAGAGGAAGTCGGAGGATAGGAAGAGTGGGTCTGGCGGTAGATTCAAGTTTAAAAAGGGAGAAGGAGGTAGCAAGAATAAGGGGAAAGTTGGAGAAGAATATCAAGAGAGGAAGTGTTATCGATGCCAACAATCGGGACATCTCTCAAGATCGTGTCCGACGATCAAGTGTTATAATTGCCAGGAAACAGGGCATTATAAGAGTGATTGCCCTAAAATTAAGGGAGGAAAGAACCCAGCCAAAGGGCGAGTGTTTGTTATGAAGAAGGGAGGTGATAAAGAAGTTAATGAGGATGTTGTGGCAGGTATGTTCCCTCTAAACAACGTTTATGCTGAGATTTTATTTGACACGGGTGCAAATAAGAGTTTTGTGTCAACTTCCTTTGGTAAATACCTAGGAAAAGAACCTGTAGTACTAGATCTTGCATATGAGGTAGAAACCGCAAATGGAGGAAGTGATATGATAAAAGTAGTGCATAAGGATTGCTTGCTTAATTTAAATGGTGTCGAGTTTCCAGTTAATGTTATGCCTATGAACTTGTGTGGTTATGATGTAGTCATAGGAATGGACTGGTTAACTTATAATCGAGCCCAAGTTGATTGTGAGAAAAAGTTGGTTAGGGTTTGTAAGTCAGATGGTGAAACATTAGTGGTTAAGGGAGATAGTATCGGTGGTAATATCCGGATGATATCTGCAATTAAGGCTAGTAAATGTTTGATGAGAGGTTGTGAGGCTTTTATAGCCTATGCTTTAGATGCTAAGCCTGAAAAACAGATATCGGATATTCCAGTCGTGTGTGATTACCCTGATGTGTTTCCTGACGACTTACCTGGACTCCCTCCCAACCGACAAATCGAATTTCGAATCGATTTAATACCTGAAGCAAGGCCGATTGCGAAGGCTCCTTATCGTTTGGCGCCCTCCGAATTGCAAGAACTGATGAAGCAAGTCCAGGAGTTGCTCGACTTAGGCTTCATTAGACCGAGTTCATCCCCTTGGGATGCACAAGTGTTGTTTGTAAAGAAGAAGGACGGTTCCATGCGGATGTGCATCGACTACCGTGAGCTGAACAAGTTGACAATCAAGAACAAGTATCCATTGCCGAGGATAGACGATCTGTTTGATCAGCTGCAAGGCGCTAGTTATTTTTCCAAGATCGATCTTAGGTCTGGATACCATCAGCTGAAGGTGCGGGAAGGAGATATTCCCAAGACGGCTTTTAGAACCCGTTATGGGCACTATGAGTTTTTGGTTATGTCCTTTGGACTAACCAATGCCCCTGCAGCATTCATGGATCTCATGAACAGAGTCTGCAAGCCGTACTTAGACAAATTTGTCATTGTCTTTATCGATGATATTTTGGTCTATTCGAGAGATCAAAATGATCATGCTGAACACTTGAAGAAGGTTTTGGAAACTCTCAGGCAGGAGAAGCTGTACGCTAAGTTCTCCAAGTGTGATTTTTGGAAGAGAGAAGTTCAATTTCTCGGGCATGTGATAAATGAAGCTGGTGTTCAGGTAGATCCAACTAAGATAGAGGCCATAACGAAATGGGAAGTCCCGAAGACTCCCACAGAAATTAGAAGCTTCTTAGGCTTAGCTGGGTACTACCGAAGATTTATCAAAGACTTCTCCAAGATTGCTACACCGATGACTGCATTAACGCGGAAGAAGGCTGAGTTCAAATGGGGACCCGAGCAAGAGGAAGCCTTTAGTGTCTTGAAGAAGAAGCTTTGTAGCGCTCCAATCCTTTCATTACCCGAAGGTAATGAGGATTTTGTGGTATGTTGTGATGCCTCACTTAATGGTCTTGGTTGCGTGCTGATGCAACGAGAGAAGGTCATTGCCTATGCATCACGACAATTAAGCGTTCATGAGAAACGTTACACCACACATGATTTGGAATTAGGTGCCATTGTGTTTGCCTTGAAGACTTGGCGACACTATCTTTATGGTACTAAATTCGTGATATATTCTGATCACAAAAGCCTCCAACACCTTTTTGATCAGAAGGAGCTAAATATGAGGCAACGTAGATGGATGGAATTGCTTAGCGATTATGATTGTGAGATCAAATACCATCCTGGCAAGGCCAATGTGGTGGCAGACGCCCTGTGTCGAAAAGAGAGGGTTAAACCCATTAGAGTAAGGGCTTTGCAGATCATTGTAACGATTGATTGGAAGGATCAGATCGTTGAAGCTCAGACAAATGCCTTGAAGGAAGAAAGCATCAAGAAGGAGCGAATGGTGGGAAAGGAAGGTTTGTTGACAAAAGGAAAGGATGAGATTCTAAGGTTTGGATCAAGAATCTGGGTTCCAAAGTTTGGAGGTATCCATGATAAGATTCTTGACGAAACCCACAAGTCTAAGTACTCGATTCATCCTGGAACGGATAAGATGTTCAAGAGCTTGAAAGAGCATTATTGGTGGGCCAATATGAAGAGATCAATTGCACAGTATGTGCAAAGGTGCTTGACTTGTTTACAAGTTAAGATTGAGCATCAGAAACCAGCAGGTCTGTTACAGCAGATAGAATTACCAGTTTGGAAGTGGGAAAGAATAACGATGGATTATGTTACGAAGCTCCCAAGAACTCGTGCAGGGCATAATGCCATATGGGTGATTGTGGATCGATTGACCAAGTCGTCCCATTTCATACCATATAACGAGATCTACTCACCAGAGAAGATGACGAAATTGTATATCAAGGAGATTGTGAGTAGACATGGCGTGCCACTTTCGATCATCTCTGACAGAGATAGTCGATTCACGTCAAGGTTTTGGGCGAGTTTGCAAAAAGATCTAGGAACTAGATTGAATTTGAGCACGACATATCATCCTCAAACTGATGGGCAGAGTGAGCGTACGATCCAAACCCTTGAGGATATGTTGCGTGCGTGTGTCATTGACTTTAGTGGTAGTTGGGATGAATTCTTACCATTGGTCGAGTTTTCATACAACAATAGTTATCACACCAGCATAGGGATGGCACCATTTGAAGCGCTTTATGGAAGAAAGTGCAGAACTCCTGTTTGTTGGACGGAAGTTGGAGAGGATCAGTTGTGTAGTACGGAGATGATGTTAGAAACAACTGATAAAATCCAACTGATCAGGCAAAGGCTAAAAGCTGCCCAGGATAGGCAGAAAAGTTATGCTGATGTTCGTAGAAGGCCCTTAGAATTCAAAGTTGGAGATTACGTGATGTTGAAAGTATCTCCATGGAAAGGAGTGGTGAGGTTTATCAAACGTGGAAAGTTAGCCCCGAGGTACATTGGTCCATTCAAGATTGTTGCGAGAGTTGGGAAAGTTGCTTATAAGCTTGAGTTACCGGAAACCTTGAAAGGTGTACACGATACCTTTCATGTGTCAAACTTAAGGAAGTGTTTGGCGGATCCAAATCAAGCTGTACCTCTCGAGGATGTTCAAGTAAGCGAGAAGCTATCTTTTACAGAGAGGCCGGTAAAGATTCTTGATACTCAAGAAAGAAAGTTGAGAAAGAAAAGAATCCGGTTGGTGTTGGTCCAATGGGAAGGACAAAGAGGACCGGAGAAGACTTGGGAATTGGCTAGTGAGATGAAAGCCAAATACCCTCAGTTATTTTTGTAATATTCGAATTTCGAGGGCGAAATTCTTTTAAGGAGGGGAGAAATGTAAAACCCTAAATTTTGACGTAAGTATATGTCGATAATGGGCGGGTGTTCATGTAAATAGCACGTTGAATAAAGAGTCCTAATGTATAGAGATAAACCCTAGGGGTGATAGAGGACTTAAAATGAAGAACGTGGGCGAAAACGGAACTCAAATCGGAGTTATAATGAAGCGGGAAATGCGAAAACACCCGAGGAATGCCCGAAAACTTGTTTCGAGCATATCTTGACTTAGAAGAAGAGTTACGGAGCCCATAATATATGAATTCCACGTGTTTCGACGAGAGGAATCTGAAAATGTAGGTTACGCGGTCCGCGCATCAAAGGGTATGGCCCTGCGCGTATCGCCTAGCATCAGTCGGGTGGAAAACAGCTTGCAGCCACTCACCATCTACGCGATACGCGCAGATGGTGCCTGTGGGCTGCGCGTATCGCCTGGAACAGCCCAGACAGCCTATTTAAAGGGGTGCAACCCCCTTCACTTGTGCTCAAAGTTCTCTCTCTCTCTAGAACTTTTTAGAGAGAGAAACCAGTCCGTTTTGTTGCGGAATCGCACCTCGAGTGCGGTACCCTGCGTCGTGACGTCCCTTCGAGTCTCGGGTGCGTGTAGATCGCTTGGCGTGCGTCGAGGTTCTGCCCAAGTAAAGAGCGGTGGACGTCAAGGTGGTGCGCAATTGAAGATCGGTGATCGACGAGGTAAATGGTCTTTCATTCTCGATTAGTTTAGGACGGGAATCGGGTTGGAAACCCGATGGGAATGCGGGGTGAAGATACCCGCATAGCACGAGGGACGTGCTAGGGGAAATGGTTGCGGGATTAAACACCCGCAACTAACAGGTAGATTACCCGGGGAGGGTGCGGGTTGAATATTCGTACCCTAGGGGTATGATATCCGTTGTGAACGGGTAACATATCTCTGTAGAATTCGTTTAGATTCCCCGAGGTGTGGGATTTGGTAGGCGTAGGGGGGCAACGACTCGTGTCTAGTAGTATGCTTCGCTAGTTATGCCCTAGGACTTACATAGTCTTAGGAATCGTTATTTATAACGCTGTGATATCGCGTTATAGGTGGATTATAGCTATTGAGATTGATTGTCGATATAGCTATTTGTGTGATCGTGAAGATATCCATTTGGATTGATTGTTGGGATTAGATCAAGGACCGAAGCTAGTTGTGAGCTTGTTGTGATCTTGTTGAGGTGAGTTCATACATTTAAACTCTTTTGAAATGATTGTATGTTTTACAAAACTGGATGTGTTGCTTAAACCTGTTTTGGTTGCAAATGATTGTGAGTTTTTGTATAAACTCTTTTGGATTGGTTGTGTTCTTAAACTGTTGTTTTTGAACGGTTGGCTAGCATTCTACGGTAAATATCGGGCAATACCACTTCAGTTATAGGGTGACGCGGTAAACTCGGTGAAGGGTATATGCATATATTCTGCTCCAGCGCAGACGTGCCTGACGGAGTTGTTGAGGGGTTTATCGTATTGTTTGTGTATATTTATCTGATGATGCTAGTATGTTTGTGAAATGTTTGTAAGTGATGGAGTTCGTGGTAACTCTTTGATTAATGGAGCTTGGCAACTCGTTGATCAAGGTTTTTACAAGCATTTGGTTGAATTTTTTGAAATGTTTTGTAAAATGTTTTATTATGAACTCACCAGCGTAAGCTGACCCTTTCTTTTAAACTTTTTGGCACACATCCTAGGTGCCGAGTGATGCAGGAAAGCACTGTTGAGGCTAGAGCAGGTAGAGGGCTTGCGGGCTTAGAAGATAGACGCTCTGGACCTAGAATAGTTGCTAGCTTTAGTTTGTTAATGTTATGTATCAAACAAACAATTGTCGTTTTGTAATCAATGTATTGTATATATGAAGTTTAATGTATGCACAACTTTAAGATTTAAGCTGTGTGTATGTATGTTTGTTGATTCCGCTGCGTTGCTCCTGATATCCATCCGTCACACGCGTGTAAACCCCCGGGCACCTGGGACCGCCCGCCGTGTTGGGGTTGTGACATACATTGTCGTAAGTTGTCCTAAATTGTCGTACGATATTCAAAGGACTCGGACGAATTCATTAGGTTTATTAAGGAGTTTTAAGATTATATACGGTATTATAAGGTGTTGTTATTATTTGTAAGGCGTCCTACAATATAATATCGTGTTTTTCAACGTGTTAATATGGCATACAGTGTCGTAAGTTGTCTTAAATTGTCGTACGATGTTCAAAGGACTCGTACGAATTCATTAGATTTATTATGAAGTTTTACGTTTATATACGGTATTATAAGGTGTTGTTATGATTTGTAAGGCGTCCTACAATATAATAACGTGTTTTTCAAGGTGTTAATATGGCATACAGTGTCGTAAGTTGTCCTTAATTGGCGTACGATGTTCAAAGGACTCGGACGAATTCATTAGGTTTATTATGGAGTTTTAAGTTTGAATACGATATTGTAAGGTGATGTTACGATTTGTAAGGCGTCCTACAATATAATATCGTGTTTTTCAAGGTGTTAATACGGCATACAGTGTCGTAAGATGTCCTAAATTGTCGTACGATGTTCAAAGGACTCCGACGAATTCATTAGGTTTATTATGGAGTTTTAAGTTTATATACGGTATTATAAGGTGTTGTTATGATTTGTAAGGCGTCCTACAATATAATATCGTGTTTTTCAAGGTGTTAATATGGCATACATTGTCGTAAGTTGTCCTAAATTGTCGTACTATATTCAAAGGACTCGGACGAATTCATTATTTTTATTATGAAGTTTTAAGTTTATATACGGTTTTGTAAGGTGTTGTTACTATTTATAAGGCGTCCTACAATATAATAATGTGTTTTTCAAGGTGTTAATATGGGATACAGAGTTGTAAGATGTCATAAATTGTCGTACAATGTTCAAAGGACTCGTACGAATTCATTAGATTTATTATGAAGTTTTATGTTTATATACTGTATTGTAAGGTGTTGTTATGACTTTTAAGGCGTCCTACAATATAATATCGTGTTTATCAAGGTGTTAATATGGCATACAGTGTCGTAAGTTGCCCTAAATTGTCGTATGATGTTCAAAAGACTCGGACGAATTTATTAGGTTTATTATGGAGTTTTAAGTTTATATACGAAATTGTAAGGTGTTTTTACGATTTGTAAGGCGTCCTACAATATAATAATGTGCTTTTCAAGGTGTTAATATGGCATATAGAGTGGTAAGATGTCCTAAATTGTTGTACGATGTTCAAAGGACTCGTACGAATTCATTAGATTTATTATGGAGTTTTATGTTTATAAACGGTATTGTAAGGTATTGTTATAACTTGTAAGGCGTCCTACATTTTAATATCGTTTTTTTCAAGGTGTTAATATGGCATACAGTGTCGTAAGATGTCCTAAATTGGCATACGATGTTCAAAGGACTCGGACGAATTCATTAAGTTTATTATGGAGTTTTAAGTTTATATACGGTATTATAAGGTGTTGTTATGATTTGTAAGGCGTCCTACAATATAATATCGTGTTTTTCAAGGTGTTAATATGGCATACATTGTCGTAAGTTGTCCTAAATTGTCGTACGATATTCAAAGGACTCGGACGAATTCATTATGTTTATTATGGAGTTTTAAGTTTATATACGGTTCTGTAAGGTGTTATTACTATTTATAAGGCATCCTACAATATAATAATGTGTTTTTCAAGGTGTTAATATGAGATACAGAGTTGTAAGATGTCATAAATTGTCGTACGATATTCAAAGGACTCGGACGAATTCATTATGTTTATTATGGAGTTTTAAGTTTATATACGGTTTTTTAAGGTGTTGTTACTATTTATAAGGCGTCCTACAATATAATAATGTGTTTTTCAAGGTGTTAATATGGGATACAGTGTCGTAAGTTGCCTTAAATTGCCGTACGATGTTCAAAGGACTCGGACGAATTCATTAGGTTTATTCTGGAGTTTTAAGTTTATATACGATATTGTAAGGTGATGTTACGATTTGTAAGGCGTCCTACAATATAATATCGTGTTTTTCAAGGTGTTAATACGGCATACAGTGTCGTAAGATGTCCTAAATTGTCGTACGATGTTCAAAGGACTCCGACGAATTCATTAGGTTTATTATGGAGTTTTAAGTTTATATACGGTATTATAAGGTGTTGTTATGATTTGTAAGGCGTCCTACAATATAATATCGTGTTTTTCAAGGTGTTAATATGGCATACATTGTCGTAAGTTGTCCTAAATTGTCGTACGATATTCAAAGGACTCGGACGAATTCATTATGTTTATTATGTAGTTTTAAGTTTATATACGGTTTTGTAAGGTGTTGTTACTATTTATAAGGCGTCCTACAATATAATAATGTGTTTTTCAAGGTGTTAATATGGGATACAGAGTTGTAAGATGTCATAAATTGTCGTACAATGTTCAAAGGACTCGTACGAATTCATTAGATTTATTATGAAGTTTTATGTTTATATACTGTATTGTAAGGTGTTGTTATGACTTTTAAGGCATCCTACAATATAATATCGTGTTTTTCAAGGTGTTAATATGGCATACAGTGTCGTAAGTTGCCCTAAATTGTCGTATGATGTTCAAAGGACTCGGACGAATTTATTAGGTTTATTATGGAGTTTTAAGTTTATATACGAAATTGTAAGGTGTTTTTACGATTTGTAAGGCGTCCTACAATATAATAATGTGATTTTCAAGGTGTTAATATGGCATATAGAGTGGTAAGATGTCCTAAATTGTTGTACGATGTTCAAAGGACTCGTACGAATTCATTAGATTTATTATGGAGTTTTATGTTTATAAACGGTATTGTAAGGTATTGTTATAACTTGTAAGGCGTCCTACATTTTAATATCGTGTTTTTCAAGGTGTTAATATGGCATACAGTGTCGTAAGTATTCCTAAATTATCGTACGATGTTCAAAGGACTCGGACGAATTCATTAGGTTAATTATGGAGTTTTAAGTTTATATACGGTATTGTAAGGTGTTGTTACTATTTATAAGGCGTCCTACAATATAATAATGTGTTTTTCAAGGTGTTAATATGGCATACAGAGTTGTAAGATGTCCTAAATTGTCGTATAATGTTCAAAGGACTCGTACGAATTCATTAGATTTATTATGAAGTTTTATGTTTATATACGGTATTGTAAGGTGTTGTTATAACTTGTAAGGCGTCCTACAATATAATATCGTGTTTTTCGAGGTGTTAATATGTCATACAATGTCGTAAGTTGTCCTAAATTGTCGTACGATGTTCAAAAGACTCGGACGAATTTATTAGGTTTATAATGGAGTTTTAAGTTTATGTACGGTATTGTAAGGTGTTGTTACGATTTGTAGGTCGTCCTACAATATAATAACGTGCTTTTCAAGGTGTTAATATGGCATACAGAGTGGTAAGATGTCCTAAATTGTTGTACGATGTTCAAAGGACTCGTACGAATTCATTAGATTTATTATGGAGTTTTATGTTTATATACGGTATTTTAAGGTGTTGTTATAACTTGTAAGGCGTCCTACAATTTAATATCGTGTTTTTCAAGGTGTTAATATGACATACAGTGTCGTAAGTTGTCCTAAATTGTCGTACGATGTTCAAAGGACTCCGACGAATTCATTAGGTTTATTATGGAGTTTTAAGTTTATATACGGTATTATAAGGTGTTGTTATGATTTGTAAGGCGTCCTACAATATAATATCGTGTTTTTCAAGGTGTTAATATGGCATACATTGTCGTAAGTTGTCCTAAATTGTCGTACGATATTCAAAGGACTCGGACGAATTCATTATGTTTATTATGGAGTTTTAAGTTTATATACGGTTTTGTAAGGTGTTATTACTATTTATAAGGCGTCCTACAATATAATAATGTGTTTTTCAAGGTGTTAATATGGGATATAGAGTTGTAAGATGTCATAAATTGTCGTACGATATTCAAAGACTCGGACGAATTCATTATGTTTATTATGGAGTTTTAAGTTTATATACGGTTTTGTAAGGTGTTGTTATGACTTGTAAGGCGTCCTACAATATAAAATCGTGTTTTTCAAGGTGTTAATATGGCATACAGTGTCGTAAGTTGCCCTAAATTGCCGTATGATGTTCAAAGGACTCGGACGAATTCATTAGGTTTATTATGGAGTTTTAAGTTTATATACGGAATTGTAAGGTGTTTTTACGATTTGTAAGGCGTCCTACAATATAATAATGTGCTTTTCAAGGTGTTAATATGGCATACAGAGTGGTAAGATGTCCTAAATTGTTGTACGATGTTCAAAGGACTCGTACGAATTCATTAGATTTATTATGGAGTTTTATGTTTATAAACGGTATTGTAAGGTATTGTTATAACTTGTAAGGCGTCCTACATTTTAATATCGTGTTTTTCAAGGTGTTAATATGGCATACAGTGTCGTATGTATTCCTAAATTATCGTAGGATGTTCAAAGGACTCGGACGAATTCATTAGGTTAATTATGGAGTTTTAAGTTTATATACGGTATTGTAAGGTGTTGTTACTATTTATAAGGCGTCCTACAATATAATAATGTGTTTTTCAAGGTGTTAATATGGCATACAGAGTTGTAAGATGTCCTAAATTGTCGTATGATGTTCAAAGGACTCGTACGAATTCATTAAATTTATTATGAAGTTTTATGTTTATATACGGTATTGTAAGGTGTTGTTATGACTTGTAAGGCGTCCTACAATATAATATCGTGTTTTTCAAGGTGTTAATATGTCATACAATGTCGTAAGTTGTCCTAAATTGTCGTACGATGTTCAAAGGACTCGGACGAATTTATTAGGTTTATTATGGAGTTTTAAGTTTATGTACGGTATTGTAAGGTGTTGTTACGATTTGTAGGGCGTCCTACAATATAATAACGTGCTTTTCAAGGTGTTAATATGGCATACAGAGTGGTAAGATGTCCTAAATTGTTGTACGATGTTCAAAGGACTCGTACAAATTCATTAGATTTATTATGGAGTTTTATGTTTATATACGGTATTTTAAGGTGTTGTTATAACTTGTAAGGCGTCCTACAATTTAATATCGTGTTTTTCAAGGTGTTAATATGACATACAGTGTCGTAAGTTGTCCTAAATTGTCGTACGATGTTCAAAGGACTCCGACGAATTCATTAGGTTTATTATGGAGTTTTAAGTTTATATACGGTATTATAAGGTGTTGTTATGATTTGTAAGGCGTCCTACAATATAATATCGTGTTTTTCAAGGTGTTAATATGGCATACATTGTCGTAAGTTGTCCTAAATTGCCGTACGATATTCAAAGGACTCGGACGAATTCATTATGTTTATTATTGAGTTTTAAGTTTATATACGGTTTTGTAAGGTGTTATTACTATTTATAAGGCGTCCTACAATATAATAATGTGTTTTTCAAGGTGTTAATATGGGATATAGAGTTGTAAGATGTCATAAATTGTCGTACGATATTCAAAGGACTCGGACGAATTCATTATGTTTATTATGGAGTTTTAAGTTTATATACGGTTTTGTAAGGTGTTGTTATGACTTGTAAGGCGTCCTACAATATAATATCGTGTTTTTCAAGGTGTTAATATGGCATACAGTGTCGTAAGTTGCCCTAAATTGTCGTACGATGTTCAAAGGACTCGTACGAATTCATTAGATTTATTATGAAGTTTTACGTTTATATACGGTATTATAAGGTGTTGTTATGATTTGTAAGGCGTCCTACAATATAATATCGTGTTTTTCAAGGTGTTAATATGGCATACAGTGTCGTAAGTTGTCCTAAATTGTCGTACGATGTTCAAAGGACTCTGACAAATTCATTAGGTTTATTATGGAGTTTTAAGTTTATATACGATATTGTAAGGTGATGTTACGGTTTGTAAGGCGTCCTACAATATAATATCATGTTTTTTAAGGTGTTAATATGGCATACAGTGTCGTAAGATGTCCTAAATTGTCGTACGATGTTCAAAGGACTCGGACGAATTTATTAGGTTTATTATGGAGTTTTAAATTTATATACGGAATTGTAAGGTGTTGTTACGATTTGTAAGGCGTCCTACAATATAATAATGTGCTTTTCAAGGTGTTAATATGGCATACAGAGTGGTAAGATGTCCTAAATTGTCGTATGATATTCATAGGATTCGAACGAATTCATTAGGTTTATTATGGAGTTTTAAGATTATATACGGTATTATAAGGTGTTGTTATTATTTGTAAGGCGTCCTACAATATAATATCGTGTTTTCAAGGTGTTAATATGGCATACAGTGTCGTAAGTTGTCCTAAATTGTCGTACGATGTTCAAAGGACTCGGATGAATTCAATAGGTTTATTATGGAGTTTTAAGTTTATATACGATATTGTAAGGTGATGTTACGATTTGTAAGGCGTCCTACAATATAATATCGTGTTTTTCAAGGTGTTAATATGGCATACAGTGTCGTAAGATGTCCTAAATTGTCATACGATGTTCAAAGGACTCGGACGAATTCATTAAGTTTATTATGGAGTTTTAAGTTTATATACGGTATTATAAGGTGTTGTTATGATTTGTAAGGCGTCCTACAATATAATATCATCTTTTTCAAGGTGTTAATATGGCATACATTGTCGTAAGTTGTCCTAAATTGTCGTACGATATTCAAAGGACTCGGACGAATTCATTAGGTTTATTATGGAGTTTTAAGTTTATATACGGTTTTGTAAGGTGTTGTTACTATTTATAAGGCGTTCTACATTATAATAATGTGTTTTTCAAGGTGTTAATATGGGATACAGAGTTGTAAGATGTCATAAATTGTCGTACGATGTTCAAAGGACTCGTACGAACTCATTAGATTTATTATGAAGTTTTACGTTTATATACGGTATTATAAGGTGTTGTTATGATTTGTAAGGCGTCCTACAATATAATATCGTGTTTTTCAAGGTGTTAATATGGCATACAGTGTCGTAAGTTGTCCTAAATTGTCGTACGATGTTCAAAGGACTCGGACAAATTCATTAGGTTTATTATGGAGTTTTAAGTTTATATATGATATTGTAAGGTGATGTTACGGTTTGTAAGGCGTCCTACAATATAATATCATGTTTTTTAAGGTGTTAATATGGCATACAGTGTCGTAAGATGTCCTAAATTGTCGTACGATGTTCAAAGGACTCGGACGAATTTAATAGGTTTATTATGGAGTTTTAAATTTATATACGGAATTGTAAGGTGTTGTTACGATTTGTAAGGCGTCCTACAATATAATAATGTGCTTTTCAAGGTGTTAATATGGCATACAGAGTGGTAAGATGTCCTAAATTGTTGTACGATGTTCAAAGGACTCGTACGAATTCATTAGATTTATTATGAAGTTTTATGTTTATATACTGTATTGTAAGGTGTTGTTATGACTTGTAAGGCGTCCTACAATATAATATCGTGTTTTTCAAGGTGTTAATATGGCATACAGTGTCGTAAGTTGCCCTAAATTGCCGTACGATGTTCAAAGGACTCGGACGAATTCATTAGGTTTATTATGGAGTTTTAAGTTTATATACGATATTGTAAGGTGATGTTACGATTTGTAAGGCGTCCTACAATATAATATCGTGTTTTTCAAGGTGTTAATATGGCATACAATGTCGTAAGATGTCCTAAATTGTCGTTCGATGTTCAAAGGACTCCGACGAATTCATTAGGTTTATTATGGAGTTTTAAGTTTATATACGGTATTATAAGGTGTTGTTATGATTTGTAAGGCGTCCTACAATATAATATCGTGTTTTTCAAGGTGTTAATATGGCATACATTGTCGTAAGTTGTCCTAAATTGTCGTACCATATTCAAAGGACTCGGACGAATTTATTAGGTTTATTATGGAGTTTTAAGTTTATATACGGAATTGTAAGGTGTTTTTACGATTTGTAAGGCGTCCTACAATATAATAATGTGCTTTTCAAGGTGTTAATATGGCATACAGAGTGGTAAGATGTCCTAAATTGTTGTACGATGTTCAAAGGACTCGTACGAATTCATTAGATTTATTATGGAGTTTTATGTTTATAAACGGTATTGTAAGGTATTGTTATAACTTGTAAGGCGTCCTACATTTTAATATCGTGTTTTTCAAGGTGTTAATATGGCATACAGTGTCGTATGTATTCCTAAATTATCGTAGGATGTTCAAAGGACTCGGACGAATTCATTAGGTTAATTATGGAGTTTTAAGTTTATATACGGTATTGTAAGGTGTTGTTACTATTTATAAGGCGTCCTACAATATAATAATGTGTTTTTCAAGGTGTTAATATGGCATACAGAGTTGTAAGATGTCCTAAATTGTCGTATGATGTTCAAAGGACTCGTACGAATTCATTAAATTTATTATGAAGTTTTATGTTTATATACGGTATTGTAAGGTGTTGTTATGACTTGTAAGGCGTCCTACACTATAATATCGTGTTTTTCAAGGTGTTAATATGTCATACAATGTCGTAAGTTGTCCTAAATTGTCGTACGATGTTCAAAGGACTCGGACGAATTTATTAGGTTTATTATGGAGTTTTAAGTTTATGTACGGTATTGTAAGGTGTTGTTACGATTTGTAGGGCGTCCTACAATATAATAACGTGCTTTTCAAGGTGTTAATATGGCATACAGAGTGGTAAGATGTCCTAAATTGTTGTACGATGTTCAAAGGACTCGTACAAATTCATTAGATTTATTATGGAGTTTTATGTTTATATACGGTATTTTAAGGTGTTGTTATAACTTGTAAGGCGTCCTACAATTTAATATCGTGTTTTTCAAGGTGTTAATATGACATACAGTGTCGTAAGTTGTCCTAAATTGTCGTACGATGTTCAAAGGACTCCGACGAATTCATTAGGTTTATTATGGAGTTTTAAGTTTATATACGGTATTATAAGGTGTTGTTATGATTTGTAAGGCGTCCTACAATATAATATCGTGTTTTTCAAGGTGTTAATATGGCATACATTGTCGTAAGTTGTCCTAAATTGTCGTACGATATTCAAAGGACTCGGACGAATTCATTATGTTTATTATTGAGTTTTAAGTTTATATACGGTTTTGTAAGGTGTTATTACTATTTATAAGGCGTCCTACAATATAATAATGTGTTTTTCAAGGTGTTAATATGGGATATAGAGTTGTAAGATGTCATAAATTGTCGTACGATATTCAAAGGACTCGGACGAATTCATTATGTTTATTATGGAGTTTTAAGTTTATATACGGTTTTGTAAGGTGTTGTTATGACTTGTAAGGCGTCCTACAATATAATATCGTGTTTTTCAAGGTGTTAATATGGCATACAGTGTCGTAAGTTGCCCTAAATTGTCGTACGATGTTCAAAGGACTCGTACGAATTCATTAGATTTATTATGAAGTTTTACGTTTATATACGGTATTATAAGGTGTTGTTATGATTTGTAAGGCGTCCTACAATATAATATCGTGTTTTTCAAGGTGTTAATATGGCATACAGTGTCGTAAGTTGTCCTAAATTGTCGTACGATGTTCAAAGGACTCAGACAAATTCATTAGGTTTATTATGGAGTTTTAAGTTTATATACGATATTGTAAGGTGATGTTACGGTTTGTAAGGCGTCCTACAATATAATATCATGTTTTTTAAGGTGTTAATATGGCATACAGTGTCGTAAGATGTCCTAAATTGTCGTACGATGTTCAAAGGACTCGGACGAATTTATTAGGTTTATTATGGAGTTTTAAGTTTATATACGGAATTGTAAGGTGTTGTTACGATTTGTAAGGCGTCCTACAATATAATAATGTGATTTTCAAGGTGTTAATATGGCATACAGAGTGGTAAGATGTCCTAAATTGTTGTACGATGTTCAAAGGACTCGTACGAATTCATTAGATTTATTATGAAGTTTTATGTTTATATACTGTATTGTAAGGTGTTGTTATGACTTGTAAGGCGTCCTACAATATAATATCGTGTTTTTCAAGGTGTTAATATGGCATACAGTGTCGTAAGTTGCCCTAAATTGCCGTACGATGTTCAAAGGACTCGGACGAATTCATTAGGTTTATTATGGAGTTTTAAGTTTATATACGATATTGTAAGGTGATGTTACGATTTGTAAGGCGTCCTACAATATAATATCGTGTTTTTCAAGGTGTTAATATGGCATACAATGTCGTAAGATGTCCTAAATTGTCGTACGATGTTCAAAGGACTCCGACGAATTCATTAGGTTTATTATGGAGTTTTAAGTTTATATACGGTATTATAAGGTGTTGTTATGATTTGTAAGGCGTCCTACAATATAATATCGTGTTTTTCAAGTTGTTAATATGGCATACATTGTCGTAAGTTGTCCTAAATTGTCGTACAATATTCAAAGGACTCGGACGAATTTATTAGGTTTATTATGGAGTTTTAAGTTTATATACGGAATTGTAAGGTGTTTTTACGATTTGTAAGGCGTCCTACAATATAATAATGTGCTTTTCAAGGTGTTAATATGGCATACAGAGTGGTAAGATGTCCTAAATTGTTGTACGATGTTCAAAGGACTCGTACGAATTCATTAGATTTATTATGGAGTTTTATGTTTATATACGGTATTTTAAGGTGTTGTTATAACTTGTAAGGCGTCCTACAATTTAATATCGTGTTTTTCAAGGTGTTAATATGACATACAGTGTCGTAAGTTGTCCTAAATTGTCGTACGATGTTCAAAGGACTCCGACGAATTCATTAGGTTTATTATGGAGTTTTAAGTTTATATACGGTATTATAAGGTGTTGTTATGATTTGTAAGGCGTCCTACAATATAATATCGTGTTTTTCAAGGTGTTAATATGGCATACATTGTCGTAAGTTGTCCTAAATTGTCGTACGATATTCAAAGGACTCGGACGAATTCATTATGTTTATTATTGAGTTTTAAGTTTATATACGGTTTTGTAAGGTGTTATTACTATTTATAAGGCGTCCTACAATATAATAATGTGTTTTTCAAGGTGTTAATATGGGATATAGAGTTGTAAGATGTCATAAATTGTCGTACGATATTCAAAGGACTCGGACGAATTCATTATGTTTATTATGGAGTTTTAAGTTTATATACGGTTTTGTAAGGTGTTGTTATGACTTGTAAGGCGACCTACAATATAATATCGTGTTTTTCAAGGTGTTAATATGGCATACAGTGTCGTAAGTTGCCCTAAATTGTCGTACGATGTTCAAAGGACTCGTACGAATTCATTAGATTTATTATGAAGTTTTACGTTTATATACGGTATTATAAGGTGTTGTTATGATTTGTAAGGCGTCCTACAATATAATATCGTGTTTTTCAAGGTGTTAATATGGCATACAGTGTCGTAAGTTGTCCTAAATTGTCGTACGATGTTCAAAGGACTCAGACAAATTCATTAGGTTTATTATGGAGTTTTAAGTTTATATGCGATATTGTAAGGTGATGTTACGGTTTGTAAGGCGTCCTACAATATAATATCATGTTTTTTAAGGTGTTAATATGGCATACAGTGTCGTAAGATGTCCTAAATTGTCGTACGATGTTCAAAGGACTCGGACGAATTTATTAGGTTTATTATGGAGTTTTAAGTTTATATACGGAATTGTAAGGTGTTGTTACGATTTGTAAGGCGTCCTACAATATAATAATGTGCTTTTCAAGGTGTTAATATGGCATACAGAGTGGTAAGATATCCTAAATTGTTGTACGATGTTCAAAGGACTCGTACGAATTCATTAGATTTATTATGAAGTTTTATGTTTATATACTGTATTGTAAGGTGTTGTTATGACTTGTAAGGCGTCCTACAATATAATATCGTGTTTTTCAAGGTGTTAATATGGCATACAGTGTCGTAAGTTGCCCTAAATTGCCGTACGATGTTCAAAGGACTCGGACGAATTCATTAGGTTTATTATGGAGTTTTAAGTTTATATACGATATTGTAAGGTGATGTTACGATTTGTAAGGCGTCCTACAATATAATATCGTGTTTTTCAAGGTGTTAATATGGCATACAATGTCGTAAGATGTCCTAAATTGTCGTACGATGTTCAAAGGACTCCGACGAATTCATTAGGTTTATTATGGAGTTTTAAGTTTATATACGGTATTATAAGGTGTTGTTATGATTTGTAAGGCGTCCTACAATATAATATCGTGTTTTTCAAGTTGTTAATATGGCATACATTGTCGTAAGTTGTCCTAAATTGTCGTACAATATTCAAAGGACTCGGACGAATTTATTAGGTTTATTATGGAGTTTTAAGTTTATATACGGAATTGTAAGGTGTTTTTACGATTTGTAAGGCGTCCTACAATATAATAATGTGCTTTTCAAGGTGTTAATATGGCATACAGAGTGGTAAGATGTCCTAAATTGTTGTACGATGTTCAAAGGACTCGTACGAATTCATTAGATTTATTATGGAGTTTTATGTTTATATACGGTATTTTAAGGTGTTGTTATAACTTGTAAGGCGTCCTACAATTTAATATCGTGTTTTTCAAGGTGTTAATATGACATACAGTGTCGTAAGTTGTCCTAAATTGTCGTACGATGTTCAAAGGACTCCGACGAATTCATTAGGTTTATTATGGAGTTTTAAGTTTATATACGGTATTATAAGGTGTTGTTATGATTTGTAAGGCGTCCTACAATATAATATCGTGTTTTTCAAGGTGTTAATATGGCATACATTGTCGTAAGTTGTCCTAAATTGTCGTACGATATTCAAAGGACTCGGACGAATTCATTATGTTTATTATTGAGTTTTAAGTTTATATACGGTTTTGTAAGGTGTTATTACTATTTATAAGGCGTCCTACAATATAATAATGTGTTTTTCAAGGTGTTAATATGGGATATAGAGTTGTAAGATGTCATAAATTGTCGTACGATATTCAAAGGACTCGGACGAATTCATTATGTTTATTATGGAGTTTTAAGTTTATATACGGTTTTGTAAGGTGTTGTTATGACTTGTAAGGCGACCTACAATATAATATCGTGTTTTTCAAGGTGTTAATATGGCATACAGTGTCGTAAGTTGCCCTAAATTGTCGTACGATGTTCAAAGGACTCGTACGAATTCATTAGATTTATTATGAAGTTTTACGTTTATATACGGTATTATAAGGTGTTGTTATGATTTGTAAGGCGTCCTACAATATAATATCGTGTTTTTCAAGGTGTTAATATGGCATACAGTGTCGTAAGTTGTCCTAAATTGTCGTACGATGTTCAAAGGACTCAGACAAATTCATTAGGTTTATTATGGAGTTTTAAGTTTATATGCGATATTGTAAGGTGATGTTACGGTTTGTAAGGCGTCCTACAATATAATATCATGTTTTTTAAGGTGTTAATATGGCATACAGTGTCGTAAGATGTCCTAAATTGTCGTACGATGTTCAAAGGACTCGGACGAATTTATTAGGTTTATTATGGAGTTTTAAGTTTATATACGGAATTGTAAGGTGTTGTTACGATTTGTAAGGCGTCCTACAATATAATAATGTGCTTTTCAAGGTGTTAATATGGCATACAGAGTGGTAAGATATCCTAAATTGTTGTACGATGTTCAAAGGACTCGTACGAATTCATTAGATTTATTATGAAGTTTTATGTTTATATACTGTATTGTAAGGTGTTGTTATGACTTGTAAGGCGTCCTACAATATAATATCGTGTTTTTCAAGGTGTTAATATGGCATACAGTGTCGTAAGTTGCCCTAAATTGCCGTACGATGTTCAAAGGACTCGGACGAATTCATTAGGTTTATTATGGAGTTTTAAGTTTATATACGATATTGTAAGGTGATGTTACGATTTGTAAGGCGTCCTACAATATAATATCGTGTTTTTCAAGGTGTTAATATGGCATACAATGTCGTAAGATGTCCTAAATTGTCGTACGATGTTCAAAGGACTCCGACGAATTCATTAGGTTTATTATGGAGTTTTAAGTTTATATACGGTATTATAAGGTGTTGTTATGATTTGTAAGGCGTCCTACAATATAATATCGTGTTTTTCAAGTTGTTAATATGGCATACATTGTCGTAAGTTGTCCTAAATTGTCGTACAATATTCAAAGGACTCGGACGAATTTATTAGGTTTATTATGGAGTTTTAAGTTTATATACGGAATTGTAAGGTGTTTTTACGATTTGTAAGGCGTCCTACAATATAATAATGTGCTTTTCAAGGTGTTAATATGGCATACAGAGTGGTAAGATGTCCTAAATTGTTGTACGATGTTCAAAGGACTCGTACGAATTCATTAGATTTATTATGGAGTTTTATGTTTATATACGGTATTTTAAGGTGTTGTTATAACTTGTAAGGCGTCCTACAATTTAATATCGTGTTTTTCAAGGTGTTAATATGACATACAGTGTCGTAAGTTGTCCTAAATTGTCGTACGATGTTCAAAGGACTCCGACGAATTCATTAGGTTTATTATGGAGTTTTAAGTTTATATACGGTATTATAAGGTGTTGTTATGATTTGTAAGGCGTCCTACAATATAATATCGTGTTTTTCAAGGTGTTAATATGGCATACATTGTCGTAAGTTGTCCTAAATTGTCGTACGATATTCAAAGGACTCGGACGAATTCATTATGTTTATTATTGAGTTTTAAGTTTATATACGGTTTTGTAAGGTGTTATTACTATTTATAAGGCGTCCTACAATATAATAATGTGTTTTTCAAGGTGTTAATATGGGATATAGAGTTGTAAGATGTCATAAATTGTCATACGATATTCAAAGGACTCGGACGAATTCATTATGTTTATTATGGAGTTTTAAGTTTATATACGGTTTTGTAAGGTGTTGTTATGACTTGTAAGGCGTCCTACAATATAATATCGTGTTTTTCAAGGTGTTAATATGGCATACAGTGTCGTAAGTTGCCCTAAATTGTCGTACGATGTTCAAAGGACTCGTACGAATTCATTAGATTTATTATGAAGTTTTACGTTTATATACGGTATTATAAGGTGTTGTTATGATTTGTAAGGCGTCCTACAATATAATATCGTGTTTTTCAAGGTGTTAATATGGCATACAGTGTCGTAAGTTGTCCTAAATTGTCGTACGATGTTCAAAGGACTCAGACAAATTCATTAGGTTTATTATGGAGTTTTAAGTTTATATACGATATTGTAAGGTGATGTTACGGTTTGTAAGGCGTCCTACAATAAAATATCATGTTTTTTAAGGTGTTAATATGGCATACAGTGTCGTAAGATGTCCTAAATTGTCGTACGATGTTCAAAGGACTCGGACGAATTTATTAGGTTTATTATGGAGTTTTAAGTTTATATACGGAATTGTAAGGTGTTGTTACGATTTGTAAGGCGTCCTACAATATAATAATGTGCTTTTCAAGGTGTTAATATGGCATACAGAGTGGTAAGATGTCCTAAATTGTTGTACGATGTTCAAAGGACTCGTACGAATTCATTAGATTTATTATGAAGTTTTATGTTTATATACTGTATTGTAAGGTGTTGTTATGACTTGTAAGGCGTCCTACAATATAATATCGTGTTTTTCAAGGTGTTAATATGGCATACAGTGTCGTAAGTTGCCCTAAATTGCCGTACGATGTTCAAAGGACTCGGACGAATTCATTAGGTTTATTATGGAGTTTTAAGTTTATATACGATATTGTAAGGTGATGTTACGATTTGTAAGGCGTCCTACAATATAATATCGTGTTTTTCAAGGTGTTAATATGGCATACAATGTCGTAAGATGTCCTAAATTGTCGTACGATGTTCAAAGGACTCCGACGAATTCATTAGGTTTATTATGGAGTTTTAAGTTTATATACGGTATTATAAGGTGTTGTTATGATTTGTAAGGCGTCCTACAATATAATATCGTGTTTTTCAAGTTGTTAATATGGCATACATTGTCGTAAGTTGTCCTAAATTGTCGTACAATATTCAAAGGACTCGGACGAATTTATTAGGTTTATTATGGAGTTTTAAGTTTATATACGGAATTGTAAGGTGTTTTTACGATTTGTAAGGCGTCCTACAATATAATAATGTGCTTTTCAAGGTGTTAATATGGCATACAGAGTGGTAAGATGTCCTAAATTGTTGTACGATGTTCAAAGGACTCGTACGAATTCATTAGATTTATTATGGAGTTTTATGTTTATATACGGTATTTTAAGGTGTTGTTATAACTTGTAAGGCGTCCTACAATTTAATATCGTGTTTTTCAAGGTGTTAATATGACATACAGTGTCGTAAGTTGTCCTAAATTGTCGTACGATGTTCAAAGGACTCCGACGAATTCATTAGGTTTATTATGGAGTTTTAAGTTTATATACGGTATTATAAGGTGTTGTTATGATTTGTAAGGCGTCCTACAATATAATATCGTGTTTTTCAAGGTGTTAATATGGCATACATTGTCGTAAGTTGTCCTAAATTGTCGTACGATATTCAAAGGACTCGGACGAATTCATTATGTTTATTATTGAGTTTTAAGTTTATATACGGTTTTGTAAGGTGTTATTACTATTTATAAGGCGTCCTACAATATAATAATGTGTTTTTCAAGGTGTTAATATGGGATATAGAGTTGTAAGATGTCATAAATTGTCGTACGATATTCAAAGGACTCGGACAAATTCATTATGTTTATTATGGAGTTTTAAGTTTATATACGGTTTTGTAAGGTGTTGTTATGACTTGTAAGGCGTCCTACAATATAATATCGTGTTTTTCAAGGTGTTAATATGGCATACAGTGTCGTAAGTTGCCCTAAATTGTCGTACGATGTTCAAAGGACTCGTACGAATTCATTAGATTTATTATGAAGTTTTACGTTTATATACGGTATTATAAGGTGTTGTTATGATTTGTAAGGCGTCCTACAATATAATATCGTGTTTTTCAAGGTGTTAATATGGCATACAGTGTCGTAAGTTGTCCTAAATTGTCGTACGATGTTCAAAGGACTCAGACAAATTCATTAGGTTTATTATGGAGTTTTAAGTTTATATACGATATTGTAAGGTGATGTTACGGTTTGTAAGGCGTCCTACAATATAATATCATGTTTTTTAAGGTGTTAATATGGCATACAGTGTCGTAAGATGTCCTAAATTGTCGTACGATGTTCAAAGGACTCGGACGAATTTATTAGGTTTATTATGGAGTTTTAAGTTTATATACGGAATTGTAAGGTGTTGTTACGATTTGTAAGGCGTCCTACAATATAATAATGTGCTTTTCAAGGTGTTAATATGGCATACAGAGTGGTAAGATGTCCTAAATTGTTGTACGATGTTCAAAGGACTCGTACGAATTCATTAGATTTATTATGAAGTTTTATGTTTATATACTGTATTGTAAGGTGTTGTTATGACTTGTAAGGCGTCCTACAATATAATATCGTGTTTTTCAAGGTGTTAATATGGCATACAGTGTCGTAAGTTGCCCTAAATTGCCGTACGATGTTCAAAGGACTCGGACGAATTCATTAGGTTTATTATGGAGTTTTAAGTTTATATACGATATTGTAAGGTGATGTTACGATTTGTAAGGCGTCCTACAATATAATATCGTGTTTTTCAAGGTGTTAATATGGCATACAATGTCGTAAGATGTCCTAAATTGTCGTTCGATGTTCAAAGGACTCCGACGAATTCATTAGGTTTATTATGGAGTTTTAAGTTTATATACGGTATTATAAGGTGTTGTTATGATTTGTAAGGCGTCCTACAATATAATATCGTGTTTTTCAAGTTGTTAATATGGCATACATTGTCGTAAGTTGTCCTAAATTGTCGTACAATATTCAAAGGACTCGGACGAATTTATTAGGTTTATTATGGAGTTTTAAGTTTATATACGGAATTGTAAGGTGTTTTTACGATTTGTAAGGCGTCCTACAATATAATAATGTGCTTTTCAAGGTGTTAATATGGCATACAGAGTGGTAAGATGTCCTAAATTGTTGTACGATGTTCAAAGGACTCGTACGAATTCATTAGATTTATTATGGAGTTTTATGTTTATATACGGTATTTTAAGGTGTTGTTATAACTTGTAAGGCGTCCTACAATTTAATATCGTGTTTTTCAAGGTGTTAATATGACATACAGTGTCGTAAGTTGTCCTAAATTGTCGTACGATGTTCAAAGGACTCCGACGAATTCATTAGGTTTATTATGGAGTTTTAAGTTTATATACGGTATTATAAGGTGTTGTTATGATTTGTAAGGCGTCCTACAATATAATATCGTGTTTTTCAAGGTGTTAATATGGCATACATTGTCGTAAGTTGTCCTAAATTGTCGTACGATATTCAAAGGACTCGGACGAATTCATTATGTTTATTATTGAGTTTTAAGTTTATATACGGTTTTGTAAGGTGTTATTACTATTTATAAGGCGTCCTACAATATAATAATGTGTTTTTCAAGGTGTTAATATGGGATATAGAGTTGTAAGATGTCATAAATTGTCGTACGATATTCAAAGGACTCGGACGAATTCATTATGTTTATTATGGAGTTTTAAGTTTATATACGGTTTTGTAAGGTGTTGTTATGACTTGTAAGGCGTCCTACAATATAATATCGTGTTTTTCAAGGTGTTAATATGGCATACAGTGTCGTAAGTTGCCCTAAATTGTCGTACGATGTTCAAAGGACTCGTACGAATTCATTAGATTTATTATGAAGTTTTACGTTTATATACGGTATTATAAGGTGTTGTTATGATTTGTAAGGCGTCCTACAATATAATATCGTGTTTTTCAAGGTGTTAATATGGCATACAGTGTCGTAAGTTGTCCTAAATTGTCGTACGATGTTCAAAGGACTCAGACAAATTCATTAGGTTTATTATGGAGTTTTAAGTTTATATACGATATTGTAAGGTGATGTTACGGTTTGTAAGGCGTCCTACAATATAATATCATGTTTTTTAAGGTGTTAATATGGCATACAGTGTCGTAAGATGTCCTAAATTGTCGTACGATGTTCAAAGGACTCGGACGAATTTATTAGGTTTATTATGGAGTTTTAAGTTTATATACGGAATTGTAAGGTGTTGTTACGATTTGTAAGGCGTCCTACAATATAATAATGTGCTTTTCAAGGTGTTAATATGGCATACAGAGTGGTAAGATGTCCTAAATTGTTGTACGATGTTCAAAGGACTCGTACGAATTCATTAGATTTATTATGAAGTTTTATGTTTATATACTGTATTGTAAGGTGTTGTTATGACTTGTAAGGCGTCCTACAATATAATATCGTGTTTTTCAAGGTGTTAATATGGCATACAGTGTCGTAAGTTGCCCTAAATTGCCGTACGATGTTCAAAGGACTCGGACGAATTCATTAGGTTTATTATGGAGTTTTAAGTTTATATACGATATTGTAAGGTGATGTTACGATTTGTAAGGCGTCCTACAATATAATATCGTGTTTTTCAAGGTGTTAATATGGCATACAATGTCGTAAGATGTCCTAAATTGTCGTTCGATGTTCAAAGGACTCCGACGAATTCATTAGGTTTATTATGGAGTTTTAAGTTTATATACGGTATTATAAGGTGTTGTTATGATTTGTAAGGCGTCCTACAATATAATATCGTGTTTTTCAAGTTGTTAATATGGCATACATTGTCGTAAGTTGTCCTAAATTGTCGTACAATATTCAAAGGACTCGGACGAATTTATTAGGTTTATTATGGAGTTTTAAGTTTATATACGGAATTGTAAGGTGTTTTTACGATTTGTAAGGCGTCCTACAATATAATAATGTGCTTTTCAAGGTGTTAATATGGCATACAGAGTGGTAAGATGTCCTAAATTGTTGTACGATGTTCAAAGGACTCGTACGAATTCATTAGATTTATTATGGAGTTTTATGTTTATATACGGTATTTTAAGGTGTTGTTATAACTTGTAAGGCGTCCTACAATTTAATATCGTGTTTTTCAAGGTGTTAATATGACATACAGTGTCGTAAGTTGTCCTAAATTGTCGTACGATGTTCAAAGGACTCCGACGAATTCATTAGGTTTATTATGGAGTTTTAAGTTTATATACGGTATTATAAGGTGTTGTTATGATTTGTAAGGCGTCCTACAATATAATATCGTGTTTTTCAAGGTGTTAATATGGCATACATTGTCGTAAGTTGTCCTAAATTGTCGTACGATATTCAAAGGACTCGGACGAATTCATTATGTTTATTATTGAGTTTTAAGTTTATATACGGTTTTGTAAGGTGTTATTACTATTTATAAGGCGTCCTACAATATAATAATGTGTTTTTCAAGGTGTTAATATGGGATATAGAGTTGTAAGATGTCATAAATTGTCGTACGATATTCAAAGGACTCGGACGAATTCATTATGTTTATTATGGAGTTTTAAGTTTATATACGGTTTTGTAAGGTGTTGTTATGACTTGTAAGGCGTCCTACAATATAATATCGTGTTTTTCAAGGTGTTAATATGGCATACAGTGTCGTAAGTTGCCCTAAATTGTCGTACGATGTTCAAAGGACTCGTACGAATTCATTAGATTTATTATGAAGTTTTACGTTTATATACGGTATTATAAGGTGTTGTTATGATTTGTAAGGCGTCCTACAATATAATATCGTGTTTTTCAAGGTGTTAATATGGCATACAGTGTCGTAAGTTGTCCTAAATTGTCGTACGATGTTCAAAGGACTCAGACAAATTCATTAGGTTTATTATGGAGTTTTAAGTTTATATACGATATTGTAAGGTGATGTTACGGTTTGTAAGGCGTCCTACAATATAATATCATGTTTTTTAAGGTGTTAATATGGCATACAGTGTCGTAAGATGTCCTAAATTGTCGTACGATGTTCAAAGGACTCGGACGAATTTATTAGGTTTATTATGGAGTTTTAAGTTTATATACGGAATTGTAAGGTGTTGTTACGATTTGTAAGGCGTCCTACAATATAATAATGTGCTTTTCAAGGTGTTAATATGGCATACAGAGTGGTAAGATGTCCTAAATTGTTGTACGATGTTCAAAGGACTCGTACGAATTCATTAGATTTATTATGAAGTTTTATGTTTATATACTGTATTGTAAGGTGTTGTTATGACTTGTAAGGCGTCCTACAATATAATATCGTGTTTTTCAAGGTGTTAATATGGCATACAGTGTCGTAAGTTGCCCTAAATTGCCGTACGATGTTCAAAGGACTCGGACGAATTCATTAGGTTTATTATGGAGTTTTAAGTTTATATACGATATTGTAAGGTGATGTTACGATTTGTAAGGCGTCCTACAATATAATATCGTGTTTTTCAAGGTGTTAATATGGCATACAATGTCGTAAGATGTCCTAAATTGTCGTACGATGTTCAAAGGACTCCGACAAATTCATTAGGTTTATTATGGAGTTTTAAGTTTATATACGGTATTATAAGGTGTTGTTATGATTTGTAAGGCGTCCTACAATATAATATCGTGTTTTTCAAGGTGTTAATATGGCATACATTGTCGTAAGTTGTCCTAAATTGTCGTACAATATTCAAAGGACTCGGACGAATTTATTAGGTTTATTATGGAGTATTAAGTTTATATACGGAATTGTAAGGTGTTTTTACGATTTGTAAGGCGTCCTACAATATAATAATGTGCTTTTCAAGGTGTTAATATGGCATACAGAGTGGTAAGATGTCCTAAATTGTTGTACGATGTTCAAAGGACTCGTACGAATTCATTAGATTTATTATGGAGTTTTATGTTTATAAACGGTATTGTAAGGTATTGTTATAACTTGTAAGGCGTCCTACATTTTAATATCGTGTTTTTCAAGGTGTTAATATGGCATACAGTGTCGTAAGTATTCCTAAATTATCGTACGATGTTCAAAGGACTCGGACGAATTCATTAGGTTAATTATGGAGTTTTAAGTTTATATACGGTATTGTAAGGTGTTGTTACTATTTATAAGGCGTCCTACAATATAATAATGTGTTTTTCAAGGTGTTAATATGGCATACAGAGTTGTAAGATGTCCTAAATTGTCGTATGATGTTCAAAGGACTCGTACGAATTCATTAGATTTATTATGAAGTTTTATGTTTATATACGGTATTGTAAGGTGTTGTTATGACTTGTAAGGCGTCCTACAATATAATATCGTGTTTTTCAAGGTGTTAATATGTCATACAATGTCGTAAGTTGTCCTAAATTGTCGTACGATGTTCAAAGGACTCGGACGAATTTATTAGGTTTATTATGGAGTTTTAAGTTTATGTACGATATTGTAAGGTGTTGTTACGATTTGTAAGGCGTCCTACAATATAATAACGTGCTTTTCAAGGTGTTAATATGGCATACAGAGTGGTAAGATGTCCTAAATTGTTGTACGATGTTCAAAGGACTCGTACGAATTCATTAGATTTATTATGGAGTTTTATGTTTATATAATGTATTTTAAGGTGTTGTTATAACTTGTAAGGCGTCCTACAATTTAATATCGTGTTTTTCAAGGTGTTAATATGACATACAGTGTCGTAAGTTGTCCTAAATTGTCGTACGATGTTCAAAGGACTCCGACGAATTCATTAGGTTTATTATGGAGTTTTAAGTTTATATACGGTATTATAAGGTGTTGTTATGATTTGTAAGGCGTCCTACAATATAATATCGTGTTTTTCAAGGTGTTAATATGGCATACATTGTCGTAAGTTGTCCTAAATTGTTGTACGATATTCAAAGGACTCGGACGAATTCATTAGGTTTATTATGGAGTTTTAAGTTTATATACGGTTTTGTAAGGTGTTGTTACTATTTATAAGGCGTCCTACAGTATAATAATGTGTTTTTCAAGGTGTTAATATGGGATACAGAGTTGTAAGATGTCATAAATTGTCGTACGATGTTCAAAGGACTCGTACGAATTCATTAGATTTATTATGAAGTTTTACGTTTATATACGGTATTATAAGGTGTTGTTATGATTTGTAAGGCGTCCTACAATATAATATCGTGTTTTTCAAGGTGTTAATATGGCATACAGTGTCGTAAGTTGTCCTAAATTGTCGTACGATGTTCAAAGGACTCGGACAAATTCATTAGGTTTATTATGGAGTTTTAAGTTTATATACGATATTGTAAGGTGATGTTACGGTTTGTAAGGCGTCCTACAATATATACGGTATTATAAGGTGTTGTTATGATTTGTAAGGCGTCCTAAATTGTCGTACGATGTTCAAAGGACTCGGACAAATTCATTAGGTTTATTATGGAGTTTTAAGTTTATATACGATATTGTAAGCTGATGTTACGGTTTGTAAGGCGTCCTACAATATAATATCATGTTTTTTAAGGTGTTAATATGGCATACAGTGTCGTAAGATGTCCTAAATTGTCGTACGATGTTCAAAGGACTCGGACGAATTTATTAGGTTTATTATGGAGTTTTAAGTTTATATACGGAATTGTATGTTAGGGCTATTTCCTAGTTAAGATTTACTTTGTATTTGTTTATATGTTTGTGTTTAGTTTAGGGTTTATTTTGTATATTCCTTAAACGTGTAATTGTTGCTTTAAAGCATGTAGTGAGAGAGTGTGAGGAGGGAGGCTAGATCACTATTACACGTTAGAGAGAGAATTAACTGTGTGTGATTTATTTCTCCTGCACTTGTACTACAAATTTGCTTTGATCATCAATATACCAAGAGAATTATTAGTATGAACTGTGTTTGTGATTGAACTGTTTGTTTGTGCAAGTTATTCTGATCATTGTGAGTAATATTAACGATCCAATTGAACCTATCAATTGGTATCAGAGCTGTTACTACTGTGTTCTTCGCTATTCATCAAGCAAAACACATCAATATTGCTCAAAAATCATGATCTGAATGAATTGTTGCTGTTTTTAGTTGTGATTTATCATCGCAATCACTTCTAATTCACAACGATTGTGCAGATTCCATCAGATTATCATCAGATCTGAGGAATTAAGAAGAAAGAAAAATTTACTGTTCGATCGAATTTTGCTCAAATTTGATCATGTTTTGGATTGATTGATATTAGGGATTGATAATCAGACCATTTCACTGCTTGTGTGTGAATTTTGAACGAATTGAACAAGTTTTTGACAAAACCCAGAAAATTCTCATGGAGAAGATGATGAACAGTATGAACTTGGTTGAAGATTAACTTGCCGGGTGATAAAATTTGACTTAGACAATTTCCTTTGGACTTAGATTGAAGAACAATTAGGTCCTGTGTAGCCGTGTAAAGGATTTTGTGCTAGACGGGTAAAGAATTTGACGAGGAAAAGTGGTACTGTTCAGCCGGATCAACAACTGTTGTGCCGGGTAATACACTGTTCTGCCGGGTGATTAAGAGATTTCTGTCGGGTGATCATCAAACTGTGTAGCCGGGTAAACAACTGTGCCGTGTGATCGACAACTGTTCAGCCGGGTAAAGTCTTTTGCCGTGTCAAGATTCAAGCCGGGTCAAGTTATTGCCGTGTGAAGTTATTTCTTCTTGCCGGGTAACTGTTCAGCCGGGTCAAGAACAAAAGTTTTACAACTGTTGAGCCGTGTAACTGTTTAGCCATGTAAAGACTTTTTCTCTGCCGGGTGAAGAACAAAGCTACTGTTTAGCCGGGTGAAGAAGGATTTTCACTATTCAGCCGTGTGACTCATTTTTAGTTGTTTTAATCTTTGTTTTTTTCTTATCTTGTCATTAATTACTTCTTTATTTTAATAGTTTAACTATTTCTTTTCAAAATTAACAAAAACCAAAAATATTTTCTTTAAAAATTGTTAAAAATGGCACCTACTGATGATTCTGATAACCGTGTTCCTAGACTTGTTAATCGTGCAGATTTCAAGAATTGGACAATCAGACTGAGACATCACCTATGCTCCATTGACAATGATTTATGGAAGTCAATTGAAAAAGGTCCTCATATTCCAACTCAGACTGCTCCAGACAGTGCAAGTACCTACACCAAAGATTCTACTGAACCATATCCAGAGGATAATTTGTCAGCAGAAGATTTGAGGAAAGTGAAGAATGATAGCAAGGCTTATTCTTTAATGTGCAAGGGATTGCCACTTCAAGTTCTGTCGAGATTGGATGCATATCAGACTGGTTATACATGTTTCAAGGCATTAAAGTCGATATGTGAAGGAGGAGAACAATTGAGAAGTCTGAAGAAATCAAAGTTAAAAAGGCAATTGGAGTTGTTTGAGCACATTAATGGAGAAACAGTACACCAGATGATGAACAGGTTTGTTCATTTAACTACTGAGATGTCAAACCTCGGAGTTAAAACTGAACTCCAAGACTTGAATGATCGATTGTTATGTGCTTTACCATCATCATGGAAGCAAACTGTTACTCTTTTGAAGCATACTGAGAAATTTCCAATGGAATTAGATCTGCTTATTGGAAAGATTGAAGAAGTTGAGATTGACGAAGGATCGAGAAACACTGATAGATCAAGCTCACAAACTCAATACAAGTATGTGGTAAATCCTGCCAATACTGTAGAGAATGCCTTTCTTGCACAAGATGCAATGAAATTTGAAGATGAGGGTGATTTATTTGTTGGTGCAAGTTTCGATACTGATTCAGCATACTTTCCAAATTCACCAACTTATTCTCAACCTCAATCTCCACCAAGAGCTCAAGTTCAAAGTCAGAATCTGAAGAATCAGTCAGAAAATCAAAGTTCAAATGTTCAAGCCAAGGTAAAAGATGTGATGAACATCTTACTACAAGATGATGAGACCAAAACTGCATTCACAGCTTTTATGGCAAGTTTCCAGGCATATCAAGGAAGTCACTTAAGTCAAATGGACGTGGTCCTTCAAGACTTATTTGAGATGGACCCAGTTGACGTTGAGGAGATGGATTTAAACTGGCAAATGGTAATGGTTGCATATAGAACGCAGAAGCATGCATATGTTAACCGAAGCTACAAGCCTCATGCAAACAAGACGGTTGGTTTTGACAAATCAAAGGCCAGATGCTTTAATTGTAACCAGTATGGTCATTTTTCAAGGGAATGCAAAGCGCCTAAGAATCAGAATTTCAACGACCAAGCTAGTTCAAGTAATCAAGGTCAAAGTCAAAGCTCACAACAGTCTTCGAGCTACCAAAGCAGAAATCAACGTTTCTTTCAGAAACCATATCAAAGTCTTCCCATGCCGGAACTGAAGGATGAAGGAAAGAAACCAGAAGATCAAACTAAGGCACTGGTGGTAAGTGTAAAAGACGGATATGATTGGAGCGCTTATGCAGAACAATTTACTTCTGATCTTACGTCAAGTTTGGCGCTGGTATGTGAAATCGAAGAAGACTGGTCTGAAGAAGGGGATGGAAAGATGATTGAAGATGTGAGTGAAGATTCTGAAGATTATGACTGGAGTGCAAAGTCTGATCCTACTGAAGAATCTGAATCTGAAATTGCGCTTATGGCTACTGCTAGTGAGTCTTCATCTTCTACTGAACAACCAAAGGTTAGTAATGACTTACCCCCTAACTATGTTCCTTTGCCTATTGATGTGAAAGAAAGGTTATGTTTAGAACAATGCATTCAACAGGTAGAACATTATCGAACTCATTCATTTAAAATTGGTGATAAATTAAGCAAACATGAGAAACTTCATGAACAACTTAAAATTGATCACAAAATTGCTGATGAGAAGATTTTGTCACTTAAAGAATCATGGAACAAAACCTTAAAAGAACTGGAACTGGTAACAAAACAACTTGAAGAAATGACAAAGAACTTTGAACAAGAAAAAGTTGCTCATGCTGTCACGCAAGTTGAACTAACAAAGGTTAAAAGTTGTAAAACAATGGTGAAACAACTTGTAAGTGAAAGAGGTAACAAAACCAAAACCGGGTTGGGTTTTACTCATGAGCCAATGCCAAATTCAATCACACAAACCTTACCGGAAAACTTTAATGAATTTGATCATTCACCTGAAAATGAACGAAAATTCAAAGAAATTCAAAGAAGTAAATCCGAGTCTGAAGGTTCTGAAGTGTTGATGGAAAGTTTGAAAGAAGAAGATGGTGTGACAACTGAAGCTGATGATGAAGCAAGCAACGAATCTGAATATAACAAGTTAGAGCCTGTTCTAATTCAACTTGTTGAGTATCCGGAACTGAATCTGAAGTCAGAAACAGTGAAGGAAGAAGGAGAATTTTCAGGATACAATGATCCTGACTACATCAAGTGGAAGAAAGAACAAAAGGCGCAAGTTGCTGATCAGTTGATCAAGAAACAAGAAGTGAAGAAGGCTGAAGTTTCAACTGCAAAGAAGCAGAAATCGAAAGTAATGACCAATCAATCTGAAACAAAAGAATCGAAAGGTAAAAGTGTCATAAAATCGAATGACAACACCAAAGCTCAAAGTGTTAAATCTGAAAATGTTAAACCTGTCAAGAAGAAAGTGACAAAAGGTAAAACAATCAAGTTTGTGTCTGCAGGAACGTTTGATTTAAATGGATCTTATGGTAAACCAATCAATTCTCCAATCAAATCTAACTCTGGTCTGAAAACAGGTTCAGGTCCTAAGTCTTCCGCTGTCAATGATAAGAGAATTGAATCTAAAAAGGTAACCAAATAGAACAGTTTAAAATCGAACCAAAGTCCCATGCAATCAAAATCACAAACGAAGTCTCCACAGAAAAGCGTTAATCTAAAACCGAATAACCATGATAATGAATCACGATTTGGTTCAACATCAAGAGTTAACAATCGGCTCTTTAGGATTAGCAAGAAACATTGTGAAATTTGTGATAGATATAATCATGCAACTGCTGAATGTTTCTTTAACAGGTACTGCAGTTTCTGTAACAAAAGAAACCATTCTTCAGAAGAATGTTTTTATAACAAATTTTGCGAAATTTGTGAGAGGAGAAATCATGACACAAAGGATTGTTTCTTTCGATCAAACTCAACAAGAGAAATGACTCCGTTTTCAAACTTTCAAAGAAATCAATCATTTGGTTTTCAAAATATGAATCAAAGTCATTCTCCGGTTTTGAGAAATTTCAATCGAAACAATTCTGTTTCTAACTTTTCATCAAGAAATGTGCATGTTAACAGTTTTAAGCCAAGAGCTTTGATGGTTAGAAATCAAAAGTTTGAAAATAACCTTGATCCTAAGTTAGAGGAAAGGTTTAGTGCTTTGAAGAGAAAGCAATCAATGCACGCCAATGGGCGAAATAACAGTTTTCAGCATCAAAATTTCTTAAATGAAACAAATTTTCAAAATATTCAATATCAACAAGTTACTATTGTAGATAGATTCGGAAAACCCAAGACCGTGTGGGCCTGGGTTGACCAAACTAACTAAGTAATTGTTGAAATGCAGGTACGCCCAAGAAGACCTATCAACTCATGGTTCGTTGATAGTGGGTGTAGCCGGCATATGACAGGCAACCATGCCTTGCTTCAAGACTTTAAGCTGAAAAATGGTACACACGTGGCATTTGGAGGTGATGCTGGTGGTAAAATCACAGGAGAAGGAACTGTCTCGAATGGGGTCATTAGTTTTGATAAAGTCAACTACTGTGCACAGTTGAACTTTAATCTACTAAGTGTATCTCAAATCTGTGATAAATCTTATTCAACTCTTTTTTATGATTCTTTCTGTTATATTCTTAAACCATGTTTCAAGATTGACAATGAGTGGGTAGTGGTTAAAGCTCCAAGAGATCGTGATGTATACAAGTTGGATATGTCGCAGATTGATGCTGAAACCGAAACCACCTGTCTCATTGCTCATGCTTCAAATGATGAGAGTCAGCTTTGGCATAGACGGCTGGGCCATTCAAACTTCAGAAACATGAACCGTCTGGTTACCGGAAATCATGCTGTGGGAATACCGTCAAAGAAATTCTCCACAACTGATCTCTGTCCAGCATGTTTGAAGGGAAAACAGCATCGCATGTCTTTTAAGTCCAAGCAAGAAAACTCCATTTCAAAACCCTTGCAGATGCTACATATGGATCTTTTCGGACCAACAAATGTGCAAAGCATCGGAAAGAAGTCTTACTTGTTTTGTCATTATTGACGATTTCACTAGATTTTCTTGGGTTTATTTTTTGCATGCTAAATCTGAAACAGCTGAATTATTAAAAGAATTTATCATCAAAGTTGAAAATCAATTGGAATGCAAAGTTAAAGTTTTAAGAAGTGATAATGGAACTGAATTTAAGAACGCTAATGTTGATTTATTTTGTGCAGAAAAGGGGATTGCTAGACAATTTAGTGCTCCAAGAACACCTCAACAAAACGGGGTTGCGGAACGGAAAAACCGGACACTGATTGAAGCAGCAAGATCCATGCTCGCAGATGCCAAAATCCCTATCACCTTTTGGGACGAAGCTATTGCTACTGCGTGTTTTGTACAAAATAGAACATTATTGGTTCAAGATAAACAGAAAACTTCTTATGAGTTGTTATTTGGAAGAAAACCAAATATTTCTTACTTGAAAGCATTTGGTTGTCCTGTTTCGATTTTAAATTTGAGTGATCATCTCGGGAAGTTTGAGTCAAAATCGGACGATGGATTTTTCCTAGGTTATTCGTCTGTTTCTAAAGCTTATCGGGTTTTTAATAGCAAAACAAATATTGTTATTGAAACTATTAACGTCAAGTTTTTAGAAAATTCGTTTCCGTTAGTGGCTCATGGTCCCGAATGGTTATTTGATTTAGATTCGTTATCGAAATCTTTCAATTCTAACTTATTTGATTTTTCAGGAAAAACAAACAAAGAATCAGGCGACTTGGGATGCTTTAGTGACGATTCTGATAATGACGATGATGGAAATCTCAGTGCTGAATATCCATTCATGTCTTTTCACAATCCTGATCATGTCAAATCTAGTCAAGATCCGGGTCCTTCTGGTTCTCAAGAAGATCAAGAATCGAACAATCTTGAAGAAGATGTGAATCCGCAAGTTTCTCCTAATGATGGTGGATCTGTTCAGAATCAACCATCATCAGATCCGAATGCTGAAGTTATTCCAGAATCATTTGATTACTTCATCAATTCACCGGATCAAGTTCCTAATTTCACTCCACATACTTCGTCCATTCTACAAGATCTACCAAATCTGAATACTTCTAATCTGGAGAGTCAAGTGCAAGGAGGTGACATACCAACTCATCGAATTCACAAGAAACATCCTGTCTCTCAGATTATTGGGCCGTTGAATCAGAGAACTACAAGAAGTCAGACTGAGCAAGCAAATGTATGTCTTTATTCGTGTTTTCTATCTCAAGTGGTGCCAAAGAACATTTCAGAGGCGTTGAAAGATAACAGTTGGATTGAAGCTATGCAAGAGGAACTACTTCAGTTTCGCAAACAAGAAGTATGGAAGTTAGTGGACTTACCTGAAGGAGAGAATGCGATAGGTACAAGATGGTTGTACAAAAACAAGCCAGATGAACGTGGCATTGTTGTGAGAAACAAAGCAAGACTCATTGCACAGGGATATACTCAGGAAGAAGGCATTGATTATGAAGAAGTGTTTGCTCCGGTCGCAAGACTTGAAGCCATACGCGTTTTTTCTTGCATATGCTTCCTTCATGAAGTTTAAAGTATTCCAAATGGACGTCAAAGGTGCTTTCTTGTATGGACCAATTACAGATGACGTTTATGTCAGACAACCTCCGGGGTTTGAAGATCCTGACTATCCTCATCGTGTATACAAGTTGAGTAAAGCTCTATATGGTCTACATCAAGCTCCAAGAATCTGGTACGAGACGTTATCCAAGCATTTACTAGAACATGGATTTACAAGAGGTCAGATTGATCCAACTTTGTTTATGAAGAGGGAGAATGATGATTTGTTGTGCGTTCAAGTATATGTGGACGATATTATCTTCGGATCAACCAGTGCGTCAATGTGCAAAGAATTTGAAGAAATCATGAAGTCTAGATTCCAGATGAGTTCGATGGGGGAGATTAATTTCTTTCTTGGATTGCAAGTAAAACAATCAGCTGACGGAATTTTTATCAACCAATTAAAGTTCGTTGAGAAGTTGCTGAAAAAGTTCAAGATGCAAGATTGCCAGACTATCCGAACTCCATCTGATGTGAACTGCAAGATTCAACCGGATCCAAAGGGCAAAGCAGTTGATCAAACACTATACAGATCAATGATCGGTTCTCTGATGTATCTTACTGCATCAAGACCAGACATCATGTACGATGTTTGTGTATGCGCCAGATATCAGTCTGATCCGAAAGAGTCGCATCTTGTTGCTGTGAAACGTATATTCAGATACCTTAAAGGGAAACCGATTCTTGGGTTATGGTATCCTTATGAAGGAAATTTTGAATTATATAGTTATTCTGACAGTGATTTTGGTGGTTGTGCTCTTGACAGGAAATCGACTACTGGTGGCTGTCAATTTCTAGGTCCTAGGCTTGTCTCTTGGCAATGCAAGAAGCAGACAAATGTTTCTGTATCCACAGCTGAAGCAGAGTATATCGCTGCATCTGCAGGATGTTCTCAGGTTTTATGGTTACAAAATCAGTTGCTTGACTACGGGTTTAACTTTCTAAAAACTCCTATTTACATAGACAATACTGCTGCTATGTTTATTACTGCTAATCCTGTTCAACACTCAAAAACCAAACATATCGAAATTCGATATCACTTTTTAAGAGACAACTCTGAAAAGGGTTTAATAATTTTGATTAAGGTTCATACTGACAAACAACTGGCAGATCTTTTCACAAAATCTTTTTTGTCAGGCCGGTTTGAATTCTTAATTCAATCCATAGGATTAATCAATCATGATTGATTCTATTTTTTTTCTTAAAAACAAACAAAAATCAGAAAATATAAAAGCCAAAAATATAATAAGTTGATGTTAAGTATTGATTCCTTTGTCTTTTATTTTATGTCTTGCATTGTGTGTGTGCATGAAAAAGAAAATAGAAAAGCAAAAACAAAATATAAAAGCAAAAAGAAAAGAAAATATCATGTCATAAGAATCTATATTGCACAAAGTGAGAAATGATAGTTACACTAGACATTATTTGTTACATCATTTTTAAATAAAGACTGATGAATGTTAATTGATGTGCTAGACAGCTCAGGCAATTAGACTGAACAAGTAAGTTGATTGTTGACAAATATAAACTTAATGATCTTTGTGTTAAGTTCCATTGTTATACATGTCTAGATATATCTCTTTTGATGCATTGCTTGTGATGATAGTTGTGCATGATCGGGTAACGATGCAGTCTATTTAGTGTGATGAACTGCATCGTGAGCTTCTTTGTTGTGGTACCCACAGACCTGAAGTCTCACACGAAGTCTCTTTTGAGCTTCAAGATGCAGCAAAAGATTCCAAAATGAGGACCAACACCATACAAAAATTCCAAAAAGGAATTCAGAAGATTCCCAAGGGGAACAATAGGAAAGAAAAATTCCCAAAGATGGAATTAAAAAGAAGTCCCAAAGTGGACCAAATCCGAATAGAACCCAGATTCCACACTGTGTATGACTGTAAGTGACCAGATTCTGTGCAATATGCATTCAGGTAGTGTTTGATAAGGAAATATGTTGACATATGTATACATGTGGGTCACATAAGTCATTCTAATCGAACCTTAAATATCATCATGATACTGAAAAAGTAAGTGTGTCAACTCGAGCTAATTGGTATGTTTTCATATCATCACTCAATCAAACATAAGTCAAATGTCTATTCAAAACTTGCAAAACATGTTCAGATAATGTGTGGTATGATCTCACTGCGATTTTTTGATTCATTGCATTGCATATGTCTTTATTTTAATGTGTGTGCTTTGTTAACGCAATTATACTTTTCATTTAATTTGATGAATTAAATGTGCAAACCGTTATATACATATTCACACGAAACGACCACACGAGTTAATACCCGGGCGTTGGTGATCTTAAATGAATGTGAATACAATAATAATACATTTTAACTGTTATGTGTGCTTAATTGTTAAGTTTTCGTGTAACCGCGTATTTACCGGTTTTAACTGTTTGCGGATTTCGGTAACCCTTACGAAACGAAAATGAATATTTGAGAATGATTTTCATGGTGTTTGCAAAACTGAAACAAAACGGGGCTCGTGGATCACCCATGTGACCCATGGATGGCCCAAGGCCCAACCCAACTTAACATTTAACAAAAATTAACAATTTCTAAACCTAGTTTTATAAAAAAAACGTCACTTTCTTTCCTCCCAGGCCGTCACCTTTCCGGCCAGATTCCGGCCAGCTCTGACGTCTTCACGAGGCCTATTATATATCAAAATCTTCGTCTCGACGAGACGGTTCCAATGATAGTAAATACACCTTCTAACTCGTAGCGATGAAAAAGTTATGCCCAGTTGAATAATTCGGCTGCTTTGTTCATCAAGTGATGATGTTCGGTTGTGTTGGATCTTAGGTGGTGTTTTTGGTTGTTGATTGAAGTTACAAACACATAACAAGTAAGTTTCATTCTTAACATTATATATATGTTACGAAAATTATAGGAATGAAACCCTAGTTCATCCAAAATGGCCAATTGATGATTGTGTTGTGGAATTGGGATATTAGTTATGTGTTATTGGTTATTTGGATAGCTAGATGATGAAATTGGTGCAAAAAGTGTGTTTATGGAATTAGGGTTTGATATGAAATCATTGAAACTTGATGTTGCATGATCGATATTGTGAAAATAGGATTGAATACGTATTTAGATGATGAATGGGATGAAGATTGGCTACTTGTTTGTGAAATTTCATGATTGTTATGATAGATTACTAAAAATAGTAACTTTTGTGTTAGAGATCGTGTGAAATCGCATGTTATGGACATATAATGATCATTATGGACTTGCTAGCATGTTTGTAAGATATGTTAGACGAATTTTGGTTATTTGAACATACGAATTCGACTTGGTTTGGATTACTTGCTAAATGTAGAAACTTTTTGACATGAAAATCGACTAGGATGCATGTATTATGATTTTGGACGCACAAACGTGATTTGGGGTTGCATGTGAGTGATTGTAGACATGTGAGGATTGGTAAACGTGCTTTGATCATGTGTTGACATTTATAGGTACAAGTTGAATTGAAAGTGAGTACTTGAAATTGGTTAATTGAAGTCTAGGTTGTATATGCAAGATTAACTAGAATGTATGATGAAAGGGTTATTATGCTAGTTGTACAAAACATGTGAACATTATGTATTGCTTAGAAATGACCACACATGCTAGTATGCTTCATGTAGGAACCGCAAAGTGTTAGTATGTGTTGTTGACTTGTGTAGTGTGCTATGGTATTTGTGTAATAGTTGACATGCTTAGGATGTTGGAATATGCAAGTATACTTTACAAATCCGACCTTCCTATAAAGGAAACTTTTGTGGAATTTGAAATCAAATTTGTTGGTTGTGTGACGTGTAGTGTGGTATGCGAATGTAATATAGTTAAATACATCATTTGTAGCGTGTTTACACTTAATAAATCACCAACGGGTCGTGGGTCAACTCGGGTCAACTAAAAGTCAAACTTGGACTAAAAGTCAAACTTGGTCAAACTTGGACAAAAAGTCAAACGTGGTCAAAAAGTCAAACTATTCCAAACTTGCATAATCTGTATGACCATTTGGATGCATAGGGTACTATGACCCTACATGAACACACATTAATAGACCTACTATTATTTAGGTTGCTGTATTACTGTGTGCTTTTAGAAACTGAACTGCTGCGCAACCTAAGGTGAGTTCACTGAACTAAACTATTTACTATTCTACCCTTTTTGGGTTGGAACTCGGACGAATACTTTTACGGATTTACAAATTCTGTATGTCGCATGTCTGGATTAGAGCAACTTTTATTTTGTTCATGAAAGACCCCATGGATACCTAGTTGATCGTTAGTATTTGTGAAATAGTGGGGAAATTTTGAGTAGTACTACTGGGTTTGACAAACCCCACCCGGGCTAGTCGCGCTAGCACGACAGAAGGACTTGTCGAACGGGTGTTGAATGACCTAACATACTTACAGTGCATCCTGCTGGGATGTACGAACGGGCAAACTGCACTTAATGTGTACATACGTCAGCTTCGGTCAGATACATTACGCCTCTAAGGACATGTGCTGTAGATTAGCTACCTACAATGACATACTTAATTTATATTTCTGCTTGCAACTGAACTTACTTGATTTTATACTTACTATGTGAACTCACCAACCGTCGTGTTGACACTTGTTAGACTTTCACTTTTACAGGTCACTGAGGTACCACGCACTTAGGACATGGCATGGAGTCACGGCTTTTCATTTAAACATTTTCATGCATTACAACCCATGTGTTTGAGTTTAATGTCTATTTAAACTTTGTATCTTGTATTGGACGCGTGTACTGCGCATTTAGTTTCCATTTAATATTTTGGCATTACATTTCGTTTACGCTTCCGCAAACTTTTAAATGTTAACTCTGTAATAAATTTTCTCATTTAATGAGACACGTATGTTTTAAATTCATATAGTGTCGTTTGGTGTAACTAATGACTGAGATCCTGGTTTGTCACACATTTAACGGTAAAACTCCGTTAGTGGATTTTGGGGGTGTGACAGATTGGTATCAGAGCCATTGGTTATAGCGAACTAGGTTTGCATTGCATTGCATTCTAGACTATAACTGTACTCCACATTAGTTGCAACGAGTGAATTATTTATGAACTTAGTATTGGTTAGTGACTTGTACACGCGTGATTTCAGAAATGACATTAGTTGGACTTGTGAAAATTTATTTATTACCCACATACATGTGATATACACATACACACGCCTACACTAGCGTTACATGAAGTGACTAGTTTGTATTATGTAACACTTTAGAGCAAAAGTTTTTTTTTTAGTGACTTGCTCTGCTAGTGAAGCTTAAACTAGGTATGTATCTGCTAGTTTTGAATTGTTCACTGAAGTCTGCATGAGAAATATTTGACAATGACCTTGTTCAAAAGTATCCCGCTTTTTAGGCCAAATTTTTTTTAGGGGCCTTAGTTGAGAAATGATTACATTTCATTATAACTTGAAACTTACATGACTATGGCAACAAACTGGTTTCGTATGAAGCCTAGACAATTCAGTTTTGAATTACCTACCTCATTATGGCAATCAACCGGCAGAGACCGATGCCTAAGGTATAGAGGTACATGAACAACAGTAATGGGTTTTGTCTAGAAACTCGTTCCTAGTGAGGTCTTTACTTAATACATATGTGACCTCCTACGTGCTACTACACATTACTTATTATACGACACGTTCGTGTGCTACAACATATTACTTAATATGAGACATTATTAGTTGTAACATGTCACATACTGTGTGATCCACCACATGATATCTACTTGATTTGATATACTACTGCTTATACACATCGTACACTCAGATTGTGCCTAGACTAGTAGTCTTACACTTAGTATGAACTTACACCATACCTGATACATGCGACCCATTGATACATCACACTGATAGTCTGTTAGTGTCCTATACATCTAGTATAGTTGTCTCCTACTTATAGGATCGTCATACACCTATACACATTCAATACCTGACATGGGATAGCATTATCATATGGATAAATGTAAATCCAAGAACATAACTAAACGTAAGATTAATGTACCCGGTGGAAGACGAACTTGGGTGATTGAGTAAGGTAAATTGACGATTACGGGTGCGCAACGTAATGGTGAATTTACAGGTACACGATGATCCTGTAAAAGTCTGCCATGTCGGTAGTACCCAAGAAGACACACAATAGCAATGAACCAATCAGTATAAATTCATCTAAAACAAACATCCATCTCTAAATAGCGCACTGATACCCAGTTTATGCTTGATTGAACCCATAAAACCCACCTATGGATGGTAGACAGTTACAATACAACCTTTGATGGCATATCACCAGTTTATCTTAAAACTACATACACATTAAGATTATGCAACTAAAACACAGATAATTAAATTCTTGCCTTGATAACACACAAATAAGAACAAAGATCTATATTGACAAACCTTATAATGTTTAATTACTACTATATTTGACCCCTAATGATATGACTTATCCTTCATACAAACAATCTGAATCCTCCAGTTAAAACATTTGTCTTACTTAATTCCCAAAATTTCAAATTACAGTCTATGGACTATAACCTTTTAGCACACCAGTAATATCTTAACAACATTGTATCTGCAAGTGATTGTTAAACAAACACTATAATTGTTAAGACTCCATGGAGGAGCCTTATAAAGCCAACAACTTATTTAAAAATAACCTCCTGTTGGTATGACGAACCAACTGCGTAATATTTCTCATTCAAAATCACTTCGTGTGAAGTAAATCTGTATCACTTAAACCTTCATGTGACTATCTCGTAACATACCAGACTCATCCTAGAAGTACTTCACCTAATCGTAACTTTTCTTTTCTCAACTATTCAAGATAAACAGAATTTAAGTTATTTCTGATAATAAGTTACCTAGAAATAATTCCGACTCAAGACGTTCCAAATGTTAACGATGCACTGGCGAACCACACGTGTGGTATGTATACGGTCCGATCTAGTTAGATGACTTGTCTCGATCCAGGACTCTTGTAAACGTTAACTAATACACCCAATCTACATCCCCATTATTGTAAAACACGTATTGGATTTAATTTATCCTATAATTATTATTATTATCATTATTATTATTTTCCTCTTTAAAAAAACCTATATGTAATTCAAAAACATTATCTACAATCTGTACATCGCGATATATATTCAAACCTCTTTATCTGCTTGGTAGAGCAGAATTCAAGTTAAGCTTTCTTAAAAATCTCAAGTTTGTGATTATTCACATTCGAACCACATAAAATTTTAATGCATACCCGAAATTACCATATATATTATAACGTTTCCGTTTCACTTAAAGAATATTCCCTTCTTCCCGACCCCTTGAATGACTTAATAAAGTAGGCAAGAATGTCAATACGTGACGTGTACACCTTCAAGGTGCTGGTGGTGTGGTGGGTTAGCTGCGGTACACCCTATATATAAGCACTAACGGTACGTTGGAGGTGGTCCTGAAACCAAGCCGATAATTAATCCGGGAAACTCTAATAAAAAAAATAAATAAAAAAAACACGAAATTTCTTATAAAGCTGTTTGATCTATCACTTATAGGGTAACCTACTATGTACTCAGATAAATTATAACTTTCATATATCCTTTATTCACAATAACAACAAAAACCAAACATTTCATAACTGACACACGCATATAAATTCTGATCTGGAATACATTTCACGACTCTAAGAATTCTGTTGATGATTACCACCATCAACAATAAACCAACACTACCAGTTGATGTTCTGAGGGAGATTCACTCATTACGGTCCAGGGTAACCGCTTTCTAATTTGTTCCATTCCCGGTACACCTTTGTAATTGCCAAGAAACATAATATTGATACTCTGATTATCCTTTGGCACTTTGGACGCCTGACGTCCCTTCATAGAAGCTCTATAATCCAGCAATTTCCATATTAAACTTAATTAGCTTTCTTAATAAAAAGTGTTTAGCCGCCATGTAAGAAACTTTAACCTAGCTATTTTAACTTGTGAAGGTCCTAGTAGAGGAAACCATATAAGATATGATGATACTGAAGCCACCCGACACATGTAATGATATAACATGAGATTCTTTCTAATCTGTTAATGAACTTAGAGCTCTAGACTTTAACCGGACCGTTATACTCATCATCTTTTATATACCCAAATGGCGAATCTAAACACTATCGTATGATGAATCCCGTTATAAAAATCACAGCTAGAATATTACTATTTGATACTGGAACCCTTACCTAGTATGTTAGAGAGCTAAAACCACAAATAAAGAACTGGACTAAAACTATATCTCCATAAAGAATATCCGAATCAAATCCCCATATAATGTTGGCTTACGAATCTCATGGAACCTGCCCCTATGAGGAAATGGTTGTTTACCGTATACTCCCTCGCATCCTCGTAAACAATACCCTGGAGTTCAATTAAAACATGTGGCCATAAGAACACTTGTTTTCGGCTAATGTTGTAGGAATTAAAATTCTAAAGATACAACGGAAATCACGTAACAACAAGAGCTTGATAATACTGTAACACAACCATAAAACTATCTAGGTTGAAACACTAAACAATAAATTAAGAACTTTGTAATGAGATGACCAGCATGAAACTGTGATCATACGCAGGAAGTGGAACGAAATACTGAGGTATTGTAGTGGCAAGAATTATGGAAACAAATGTATGGCGAAGTCTAAGATAACATTCTTGAAAACCTTCTCAGTGAGAAAATGCTTGGCGTATCATATGCCCCCGGGCACACTTCTAACCGTAACACTCAGCTTCCATCAAATAGAAAATCGAGTGTAGTCCAAAGGATTAGGGACACCTCATGTAACATAGACACTTTCATTTTATACTACCTCAGTAAGCAAACATTAATAACATTTTACCTTACATCATCCAACCACATTTCTATCGACCACAATGAATCATGAATACTTATTAAGTTCCTTGATCATTCTTGCTTAATTCACGTACGTCCGAACATATAGATAGTATCCAAAATTCATTCCTCATCTATTTTTAGAAGGTCCATGACATCCTTGAGACCGCGTTTTGACAACGTTTCTTTAATGAAGGAAAGTACCTACACACGGTATAACTTGTGCACAAGTTGTCTGAGTCCAACAATCTATACCAATAAATGAACTCTTCAGTTAATACTTCGTCCTCGGGTAGCTAATAACAACGTGGAACTCATTAATATGAATCCCCGAAATATACAATATAGAAATCGTTATTTGTAAATCCCATCCAAAAACTTTGGAATCCCATCAAAACCATGATACATTAGACCATTTGAAACCCTAGGGTATTGGCCTTCTAGGTCATTGACTGGGTCAGTTTTAAAAGATAAACATGGTACATAATGTTTCTGATGTCTTCAACCTATACATTATTTGAATGGAACACTTGTCGTCTCAATCGATGAACAATAACATTTCACAGAAAATCAGTTGAAATATTAGTCAAAGAATTCAGAACACTCAAACACTGTAAGATCACTATAGTCGAAGTTGGCTAGAACTTAGAAGCATCTTTAATTATTTCAAATGACAACATCAAATACTAATACTATTGGTTAAATTTTCGGGACGAAAATTCTTTCAACAAGGGGATGATGTAACACCCGAGAATTTCAGATTAACCCCGTTAACAAAATCTCGTTACTTCTATTAATGAAATTATACTCCATCTTTAATGAGTTGAGTTAAACGTGCTACATATTACACAAACAGTTACATGTAACGACAATCCAAGGAATTACCAGATCCCGTGAGTTAATACACGGATGTTGGCGAGTTGATAAAATAATAATTCCGAACAACTAAATAAATATAAATTTAGTGAACTTATATGTTATGTGACCGAAAGGTTTTTGGGAACATTGTGTGACAACTCGAAACCTATTTTAATGTCCGTATCTAATTTTCGGGACGAAAATTCCTTCAACAAGGGGATGATGTGACACCCGACAAATTTAGGTTAACTTCGTTAGTTAAACTCTGTTAGTCACGTTAACGCAATTATACTTTTCATTTAATTTGATGAATTAAATGTGCAAACCGTTATATACATATTCACACGAAACGACCACACGAGTTAATACCCGGGCGTTGGTGATCTTAAATGAATGTGAATACAATAATAATACATTTTAACTGTTATGTGTGCTTAATTGTTAAGTTTTCGTGTAACCGCGTATTTACCGGTTTTAACTGTTTGCGGATTTCGGTAACCCTTAAGAAACGAAAATGAATATTTGAGAATGATTTTCATGGTGTTTGCAAAACTGAAACAAAACGGGGCCCGTGGATCACCCATGTGACCCATGGATGGCCCAAGGCCCAACCCAACTTAACATTTAACAAAAATTAACAATTTCTAAACCTAGTTTTATAAAAAAAACGTCACTTTCTTTCCTCCCAGGCCGTCACCTTTCCGGCCAGATTCCGGCCAGCTCCGACGTCGTCACGAGGCCTATTATATATAAAAATCTTCGTCTCGACGAGACGGTTCCAATGATAGTAAATACACCTTCTAACTCGTAGCGATGAAAAAGTTATGGCCAGTTGAATAATTCGGCTGCTTTGTTCATCAAGTGATGATGTTCGGTTGTGTTGGATCTTAGGTGGTGTTTTTGGTTGTTGATTGAAGTTACAAACACATAACAAGTAAGTTTCATTCTTAACATTATATATATGTTACGAAAATTATAGGAATGAAACCCTAGTTCATCCAAAATGGCCAATTGATGATTGTGTTGTGGAATTGGGATATTAGTTATGTGTTATTGGTTATTTGGATAGCTAGATGATGAAATTGGTGCAAAAAGTGTGTTTATGGAATTAGGGTTTGATATGGAATCATGGAAACTTGATGTTGCATGATCGATATTGTGAAAATAGGATTGAATACGTATTTAGATGATGAATGGGATGAAGATTGGCTACTTGTTTGTGAAATTTCATGATTGTTATGATAGATTACTAAAAATAGTAACTTTTGTGTTAGAGATCGTGTGAAATCGCATGTTATGGACATATAATGATCATTATGGACTTGCTAGCATGTTTGTAAGATATACTAAAAATAGTAACTTTTGTGTTAGAGATCGTGTGAAATCGCATGTTAGACGAATTTTGGTTATTTGAATATACGAATTCGACTTGGTTTGGATTACTTGCTAAATGTAGAAACTTTTTGACATGAAAATCGACTAGGATGCATGTATTATGATTTTGGACGCACAAACGTGATTTGGGGTTGCATGTGAGTGATTGTAGACATGTGAGGATTGGTAAACGTGCTTTGATCATGTGTTGACATTTATAGGTACAAGTTGAATTGAAAGTGAGTACTTGAAATTGGTTAATTGAAGTCTAGGTTGTATATGCAAGATTAACTAGAATGTATGATGAAAGGGTTATTATGCTAGTTGTACAAAACATGTGAACATTATGTATTGCTTAGAAATGACCACACATGCTAGTATGCTTCATGTAGGAACCGCAAAGTGTTAGTATGTGTTGTTGACTTGTGTAGTGTGCTATGGTATTTGTGTAATAGTTGACATGCTTAGGATGTTGGAATATGCAAGTATACTTTACAAATCCGACCTTCCTATAAAGGAAACTTTTGTGGAATTTGAAATCCAATTTGTTGGTTGTGTGACGTGTAGTGTGGTATGCGAATGTAATATAGTTAAATACATCATTTGTAGCGTGTTTACACTTAATAAATCACCAACGGGTCGTGGGTCAACTCGGGTCAACTAAAAGTCAAACTTGGTCAAACTTGGACAAAAAGTCAAACGTGGTCAAAAAGTCAAACTATTCCAAACTTGCATAATCTGTATGACCATTTGGATGCATAGGGTACTATGACCCTACATGAACACACATTAATAGACCTACTATTATTTAGGTTGCTGTATTACTGTGTGCTTTTAGAAACTGAACTGCTGCGCAACCTAAGGTGAGTTCACTGAACTAAACTATTTACTATTCTACCCTTTTTGGGTTGGAACTCGGACGAATACTTTTACGGATTTACAAATTCTGTATGTCGCATGTCTGGATTAGAGCAACTTTTATTTTGTTCATGAAAGACCCCATGGATACCTAGTTGACCGTTAGTATTTGGGAAATAGTGGGGAAATTTTGAGTAGTACTACTGGGTTTGACAAACCCCACCCGGGCTAGTCGCGCTAGCACGACAGAAGGACCTGTCGAACGGGTGTTGAATGACCTAACATACTTATAGTGCATCCTGCTGGGATGTACGAACGGGCAAACTGCACTTAATGTGTACATACGTCAGCTTCGGTCAGATACATTACGCCTCTAAGGACATGTGCTGTAGATTAGCTACCTACAATGACATACTTAATTTATATTTCTGCTTGCAACTGAACTTACTTGATTTTATACTTACTATGTGAACTCACCAACCGTCGTGTTGACACTTGTTAGACTTTCACTTTTACAGGTCACTGAGGTACCACGCACTTAGGACATGGCATGGAGTCACGGCTTTTCATTTAAACATTTTCATGCATTACAACCCATGTTTTGAGTTTAATGTCTATTTAAACTTTGTATCTTGTATTGGACGCGTGTACTGCGCATTTAGTTTCCATTTAATATTTTGGCATTACATTTCGTTTACGCTTCCGCAAACTTTTAAATGTTAACTCTGTAATAAATTTTCTCATTTAATGAGACACGTATGTTTTAAATTCATATAGTGTCGTTTGGTGTAACTAATGACTGAGATCCTGGTTTGTCACACATTTAACGGTAAAACTCCGTTAGTGGATTTTGGGGGTGTGACAACTATATAGCCGGGTGAAGATATGTTGTCATTATACAGCCGGGTAAAAGAAATCTTATCTTGCCGTGTGAATATATAACACTGTGTTGTCGGGTAATAGTAAAAGCAACTGTGTTGCCGGGTAATGAAGAAAAGCATGCCGGGTGATATAGAAGATAACTATGTTGCTGTGTGAAGAAGAATGTTGTCGTGTGAAGAAGAAAAGCATGCCGGGTGAAAGTTAAAGCAACTATGTTGCCGGGTGATGAAGAAAGCAAGCCGGATGAAAGAAAAGCAACTGTGTTGCCGGGTGATGAAGAAAGGTTGCCGGGTGATGTTTTGAAGACTACTATTCTGCCGGGTGATGAATAAAACCCATCAGGTGTAGTTGTTCCTAACCTTTACCCGTCACTACAGTGACTTACCCGTCTCTACAGTGTTTTACCCGTCAAGTGTGTTTCACATGTTGTGACTTGTCCCAACAGTACATGACCCGTCACAACAGTGCATGACACGGATCAACAGTGCTTGACCCGGCAAGACTTATTGGGCTTTTTAAGCTTGCCCGTCCCATTTGTTGACCCGGCACCTCATGTTTGACCTAATTTTTGACGATATAAAAACCCGCCTCTTCACAAACACTTATCACTTTTCACATTCACTTTCAAGCAAATCCCCCATACCTAAATCGTTTTGATTATCATATTCAGTCATTGTTCTGTAACAAGTGTAATCGACTGAATAAGGTATTGTCCTTGTGATTTGTTCTTGATAAACCTGCAAATCGACCGATAAAATGAAAAACGATGATGAACAGTGTTTTGACCATTGAATCGACACTTTGATTGTGTGTGTTAAAACCTAAATCGAATGTTGTTTTAAGTATAAAATCTGTCGATCATCAACAATCAATCACTCATTTGCACCAAAACACCTTAAAACCAACTGAATCAATCAAAATTGTCATAACAGTCAAAATCGCCATTGATGAACTTTGAAAGCAAAGTATGTGTATGCTATGTGTGCCAAACCGGTCATATATGCAAGGTTGATTAAGAGTTTTTGGAGGACAGCAGAGGTTATTAGAGATGATAATGGTGTTGCTGTTGTCAGAGGGAATATTACTGGAGATATGGTATTGACAGTTTCTGAAGAAGCAATCAGAAATGCCTTAAGGATTGATGAAGATGAAGTGGGAATGAATGATGAGTTGACCATGGCTGAGTGTCAATCTTGTTTTGTTAATATGGGTCATCCACCTGTATTTCCAAAGTCACAGTTTTATAGAGCAAAGTTGGGAAAGAAATTTAAGTTGTTATGCTATGTTGTTCAACAATGCATGCCCAGGAGGAGTGCAGGTTTTGACAACTTTCCATCAGATATAGCATCCCCGATTGTTGCCATAGCTGAGAATAAACCATTCAACATGTCAAGATGGATCATGAATGGGTTTGTTTTTAATTTGGTAAAGGGCAAAAGGTTTAAGTTTCTCATGTACCCGAGATTCTTACAACTGATGATCAATATTGCCTATCCTATCATCAGAACTGAAGGTTATACTGGAGGTATCTTATACACTGAGGACATGAACGATCTATCTTACAGAAAGATGAGTATCGGAAATGTGCCTAGTGTGGAGTTATTTAACTATATGAGAGATATTGTCAATAATGAAGAAGATGTTGAAGGAGTTTACCATCACATATCACATGGTGAGATAGTGAATCCACAGGACCTAGTGGATGAGGTGCCTGATAACTTGTTAGATGATGATGAGTACTTTGCTCGTCATCCAGAGGATGAAAATGATTCTGAAAATGAAGAAGAAGATGATAGTGATGATGGTGAAAATGGTGACAGTGGTAATGATGATGGTGATGATGCTGAATCTGAATCTGATTCAGAGGAGGCAGAGATTGTTGAAGCAGTTGAACCGATGGAAGTAGAGACTGAGAATGTTGAAGTTATTGAACAAACAGTGATAGAAGAACCTGTTGAGGTTGTGTCTGTTGAGAAGGAGGTAGCAGTTGAAGTTGCTAAACCTATCACTAAACAGTATGTTAGATCGCGAAGATCTAAATCTGTTATTGAGAAAGTTTTAAGTGAGCCTGAAGAGATAGATGTAATTCAGATTGCTCAGGAGGTAATGGCCGAAGCTGAAACTATTGCACAAATAGTTGAATAAGCTGATGCTGGCGTTACTGATCCTATTTCTGTTGATATACCCACTACATCATCACCTATTGCACAAAACATTGAACAAAGTTTGGAGTCTTCACCAAATTTTGTGTCAAGTGTTGAAGAAAATAAGAATGAGAAAAGGATTGCTGAGTTAGAGGAGATGGTACAAAAACTGTTAGAGGCAAATGAACTGTTGAAGTCTTCGAATGAAAGAAAGAAGAAAAGGTTTGAAGAATTTTGGGATATTCATAATCAAAACTTGAAAACTTTCAAAGAGTTGGATGCAGATCACCTTCAACTGAAGATTGAACATGATGACTTGAAGGATAAATATGATAGATTGAAAGAGGAGCATGAGAATCTGAAGTTCGATTATACGGAGTTAAAGGCTGAATGCCATACATTGGATGCAGAAAAAGAGATGTTGGAGAAATGGCTGGAAGAAGCTCAACCGAAGAAATCTGGTTCAACATCTGATAAAGATTTTTCAGATGAAGTAGTTGAAATGAATGAAGCAACTCAAGTACCAAAAGTGTATCTGACTAGAGCACGAGGCACTACAAATGTTGGTATAAGGGTGGAATCTCCAATCATCATTCCCGATGAAGCTGTTGCTGAAACTGTCAATACTGACAAGGCTGAGGGAAAACGAAAGTTAGATGCAGTTCCAGAAATTACAAGTGATGAAGGTAGTTCAAAGAAGGCACGTATTGAAGAAACAGTTCAGATTGAGCCGATTCAATCTGAATCTGTAAAACCCTAAATTTTGACGTAAGTATATGTCGATAATGGGCGGGTGTTCATGTAAATAGCATGTTGAATAAAAAGTCCTAATGTATAGAGATAAACCCTAGGGGTGATAGAGGACTTAAAATGAAGAACGTGAGCGAAAACGGAACTCAAATCGGAGTTATAACGAAGCGGGAAATGCGAAAACACCCGAGGAATGCCCGAAAACTTGTTTCGAGCATATCCTGACTTAGACGAAGAGTTACGGAGCCCATAATATATGAATTCCACGTGTTTCGACGAGAGAAATCTGAATATGTGGTCTACGCGGTCCGCGCATCAGAGGGTAAGCCCCTGCGCGTATCGCCTAGCAGCTGTCGGGTGGAAAACAGCTGGCTGGCACTCTCCTCCTACGCGATACGCGCAGAGGAGCATGCTATGCTGCGCGTAGCGCCTAGCATGGCCCGACCAGCCTATATAAAGGGGTGCAACCCCCCTTCACTCCTTGCTCATTTCCTCTTTCTCACTCTAGACTTTTAGAGAGAGAAAGTACTAGTTTTTGTTGCGGAATCGCGCCTCGTGTGCGGTACCCTACGTCGGGACGTTCCTTCGAGTCTCGGGCGTGTGTAGATCGCTTGGCGTGCGTCGAGGTTCTGCCCGAGTGAAGAGCGGTGATCATCAAGGTGTTGCGTGATTGAAGATCGGTGATCGACGAGGTAAATGGTCTTTCATTCTCGATTAGTTTAGGACGGGAATGCGGGGTGAAGATACCCGCATAGCACGAGGGACGTGCTAGGGGAAATAGTTGCGGGATTAAACACCCGCAACTAACGGGTAGATTACCCGGGAAGTGTGCGGGTTGAATATCCATACCCTAGGGGTATGATATCCGTTGTGAACGGGTAACATATCTCTGTAGGATTCGTTTAGATCCCCGAGGTATGGGAATTGGTAAGCGTAGGTGGCAACGACTTGTATCCAGTCATATGCTTCGCTAGTTATGCCCTAGGACTTACATAGTCTTAGGAATCGTTATTTATAACGTTGTGATATCACGTTATAGGTGGATTATAGCTATTGAAGTTGATTGTCAGTATAGCTATTTGTGTTGATTGCAAAGATAGTCATTTGGATTGAATGTCGGGATTAGATCAAGGAACGAAGCTAGTTGTGAGCTTGTTGTGATCTTGTTGAGGTGAGTTCATACACTTAAACTCTTTTGAAATGATTGCATGTTTTACAAAACTGGATGTGTTTGCTTAAACCTGTTTTGGTTGCAAATGATTGTGAGTTTTTGTATAAACTCTTTTGGAATGGTTGTGTTCTTAAACTGTTGTTTATGAATGGTTGGCTAGCATTCTACGGTAAATATCGGGCAATACCACTTCTGTTTTTAGGGTGACGGGCGGTAAACTCGGTGAAGGGTATATGCATATATTCTGCTCCAGCGCAGACGTGCCTGACAGAGTTGTTGAGGGGTTTATCGTATTGTCTGTGTATATTTATCTGATTATGCTAGTATGTTTATGAAATGCTTGTAAATGATGGAGTTAGTGGTAACTCTTTGATCAATGGAGCTTGGCAACTCGTTGATCAAGGTTTTTACAAGTATTTGGTTGAATGTTTGAAATGTTTTGTAAAATGTTTTATTATGAACTCACCAGCGTAAGCTGACCCTTTCTTTTAAAACTTTTTGGCACACATCCTAGGTGCCGAGTAATGCAGGAAAGCACTGTTGAGGCTAGAGCAGGTAGAGGGCTTGCGGGCTTAGAAGATAGACGCTCTGGACCTAGAATAGTTGCTAGCTTTAGTTTGTTAATGTTATGTATCAAACAAACAATTGTCGTTTTGTAATCAATGTATTGTATATATGAAGTTTAATGTATGCACAACTTTAAGCTTTAAGCTGTGTGTATGTATGTTTGTTGATTCCGCTGCGTTGCTCCTGATATCCATTCGTCACACGCGATAACCCCCGGGCACCTGGGACCGCCCGCCGCGTTGGGGTTGTGACAGGCTTGGTATCAGAGCCGTAGTTTAAGAGAACTAGGTACAAGCTTAGTATCTAGACTTAAACTAAGATAAGATAGGATAAGTGCCCGCATAGGTGTATAGAAGTTTCCTTTCTGGATAGGGAAATGGGTTTTGGTATGAACGTGGCGGAGAATGGCTAAGAACACGATCAGCGCGGTAAATAAATAATTGCAACTGGCCACTGTCATTATTTGTTTACAAGCACTATATTGTTCTTAATCATGGTCCATCATGTGAATACTGACTCCCTGCTCTCTTTTGTAGGTAGAGTTATGGCTGGTAAAAGGAAAGGTAGCGGTAGACGTCCTCCTACAAGAAGAAGTACTAGGACGAACACGAATAAAGAAACCGATAACGCTGAGACAGTGATGGTAGTGGTGGTACTGAAGGCACCAGAGGCAGTGGTGGTACTAGAGGTAGTGGTGGCACGGGAAGTGGTGGCGATGCTAGAGGCGGTGATGATACTGGTGGAAACGATGGCGGGAGAATCCCAAAGAAAGGTTGCTTGTATAAAGGTTTTAAGGATTGTACTCCTAAACCCTTCAGCGGAAAAGGCGGTGCTATAGCGACGTATAATTGGATTTCTGCGATGGAAGCTGTGATTAACATCAGTGAGTGCCGTGATGATCAAGCGGTCAAGTATGCAGCTCATTCGTTCGAGGAAGAAGCTATGCATTGGTGGAAGACAATAGTCCAAAGGAAAGGACAAGCCGCTATTGACAGCATGATGTGGAGTGACATGAAGGAGTTGGTGCTCCAACAGTTCTGTCCACAGAACGAGTTGGACAAGATGGAGATGGAGTTTCTTCGGCTTGAGGCTGGATCAATGACACCTCGTGAGTACACCTCTAGATTCAACGAGATGGCTTTGTTGGTTCCCCACTTAGTTACTCCCGAATCTAGAAGGTTGAAGTGTTATATTCAGGGGCTTCCACCAAAGGTCCGAACGCATGTGAAGGCGAAAGGGCCAACGACCTTTGATGAAGCAGTAGGACTGAGCGCAATCATCTATGATGAGGTGCAAAGTCAAGAGGTACATGAAGGAGAAAGGAAGAGGAAGTCGGAGGATAAGAAGAGTGGTTCTAGCAGTAGATTCAAGTTCAAAAAGGGAGAAGGTGGTAGCAAGAACAAGGGGAAAGTTGGAGAAGAATATCAAGAGAGGAAGTGTTACCGATGCCAACAATCGGGACATCTCTCAAGATCGTGTCTGACGATTAAGTGCTATAATTGTCAGGAAACAGGGCATTTTAGGAATGATTGCCCTAAAATTAAAGGAGGAAAGAACCCAGCCAAAGGGCGGGTGTTTGTTATGAAGAAGGGAGGTGATAAAGAAGTTAATGAGGATGTTGTGGCAGGTATGTTCCCTCTAAACAACGTTTATGCTAAGGTTTTATTTGACACGGGTGCAAATAAGAGTTTTGTGTCAACTTCGTTTGGTAAATACCTAGGAAAAGAACCTGTAGTACTAGATCTTGCATATGAGGTAGAAACCGCAAATGGAGGAAGTGATATGATAAAAGTAGTGTATAAGGATTGCTTGCTTAATTTAAATGGTGTCGAGTTTCCAGTTAATGTTATGCCTATGAACTTGTGTGGTTATGATGTAGTCATAGGAATGGACTGGTTAACTTATAATCGAGCCCAAGTTGATTGTGAGAAAAAGTTGGTTAGGGTATGTAAGTCAGATGGTGAAACATTAGTGGTTAAGGGAGATAGTATCGGAGGTAATATCCGGATGATATCTGCAATTAAGGCTAGTAAATGTTTGATGAGAGGTTGTGAGGCTTTTATAGCCTATGCTTTAGATGCTAAGCCTGAAAAACAGATATCGGATATTCCAGTCGTGTGTGATTACCCTGATGTGTTTCCTGACGACTTACCTGGACTCCCTCCCAACCGACAAATCGAATTTCGAATCGATTTAATACCTGAAGCAAGGCCGATTGCGAAGGCTCCTTATCGTTTGGCGCCCTCCGAATTGCAAGAGCTGATGAAGCAAGTCCAGGAGTTGCTTGACTTAGGCTTCATTAGACCGAGTTCATCCCCTTGGGGTGCACCAGTTTTGTTTGTGAAGAAGAAGGATGGCTCCATGCGAATGTGCATCGACTACCGTGAGCTGAACAAGCTGACTATTAAGAACAAGTATCCCTTGCCGAGGATAGACGATCTGTTTGACCAGCTGCAAGGAGCCAGCTATTTCTCCAAGATCGATCTTAGGTCTGGATACCATCAGCTAAAGGTGCGGGAAGAAGATATTCCCAAGACGGCTTTTAGAACCCGTTATGGGCACTATGAGTTTTTGGTTATGTCCTTTGGACTAACCAATGCCCCTGCAGCATTCATGGATCTCATGAACAGAGTCTGCAAGCCGTACTTAGACAAATTTGTCATTGTCTTTATCGATGATATTTTGGTCTATTCGAGAGATCAAAATGATCATGCTGAACACTTGAAGAAGGTTTTGGAAACTCTCAGGCAGGAGAAGCTGTACGCTAAGTTCTCCAAGTGTGATTTTTGGAAGAGAGAAGTTCAATTTCTCGGGCATGTGATAAATGAAGCTGGTGTTCAGGTAGATCCAACTAAGATAGAGGCTATAATGAAATGGGAAGTCCCGAAGACTCCCACAGAAATTAGAAGCTTCTTAGGCTTAGCTGGGTACTACCGAAGATTTATCAAAGACTTCTCCAAGATTGCTACACCGATGACTGCATTAACGCGGAAGAAGGCTGAGTTCAAATGGGGACCCGAGCAAGAGGAAGCCTTTAGTGTCTTGAAGAAGAAGCTTTGTAGCGCTCCAATCCTTTCATTACCCGAAGGCAATGAGGATTTTGTGGTATGTTGTGATGCCTCACTTAATGGTCTTGGTTGCGTGCTGATGCAACGAGAGAAGGTCATTGCCTATGCATCACGACAATTAAGCGTTCATGAGAAACGTTACACCACACATGATTTGGAATTAGGTGCCATAGTGTTTGCCTTGAAGACTTGGCGACACTATCTTTATGGTACTAAATTCGTGATATATTCTGATCACAAAAGCCTCCAACACCTTTTTGATCAGAAGGAGCTAAATATGAGGCAACGTAGATGGATGGAATTGCTTAGCGATTATGATTGTGAGATTAAATACCATCCTGGCAAGGCCAATGTGGTGGCAGACGCCCTGAGTCGAAAGGAAAGGGTTAAACCCATTAGAGTAAGGGCTTTACAGATCATTGTAACGATTGATTGGAAGGATCAGATCGTTGAAGCTCAGACAAATGCCTTGAAGGAAGAAAGCATCAAGAAGGAGCGAATGGTGGGAAAGGAAGGTTTGTTGACAAAAGGAAAGGATGAGATTCTAAGGTTTGGATCAAGAATCTGGGTTCCAAAGTTTGGAGGTATCCAGGATAAAATTCTTGACGAAACCCACAAGTCTAAGTACTCGATTCATCCTGGAACGGATAAGATGTTTGATGTGTGGCTAACACATCATGGTTTTGTTAATCATTTTCGTCCAAATTTCGTGTTTAATGCTTGTGTTTCGCTTAGTTTTTATATGTTTATTGAATGACACATGGATCTAAATTATATTTGTGTTATGTAGGTGTTTTGGTGCTTAAAAATGTGCAAATGATCTAAAGGAATGAAGTGGAGCACAAGAGAAAACTTGGAGTTGGAAGGCAAGAAAGAAAAAAAAAAGTTTCTGGTTGGAGGCCTTCTAGGCGATACGCGCAGGACAGGGGTCTATGATGCGCGTATCTCCTAGCACAGATATACGGGATTTTTTTAGGGTTTTGCTATTTAAACACATTACAAACCCTAGTCGTGGGAAGTTCTTTCCAGCCGTTTTAGAGCATAAAGAAGGGAGATTTTTGGTGATTCAAGGAGGTTGGAAGCAAGTGGTTGAAGTTTGGATCATCGAGAGGCAAAACGATCGTTGTTTCGGGTTTTTAATCCTCTTGAACTCTTGTTTTAATTAACTTTTGATCATGTTTGCTTTAAACTCATAATGTTTTGGTGTTTTTATTATGATCATGAGTAGCTAAACTAGTATTACTACCTAGATGATGAACGGTTATTGATTGTGGAATTGGTTTTGGTTATTTTTATGTGATGTTTTGAATTCTAGCATAAATTGCATGTTCTTGGTATGTTGAATGTGTTTGATTGTTAAAGTATTGATTTTTATTGCTTTGCCATATTCTTACTTGAATTGAGTGGTTAGTTTGATCATTTAGATTCTCGTAGCTAAATCATTGACTTTGTGTTATTGATTTGTGTAATGAATTGCTAGACGTAGTGATCATTAGGATTGGTAAAACTTGAATTGAAACTTTAACAAACTACTTAACTTGGCTTGAAAAAGTAAGTTAGACAATTAATCTTGATAGTTAAATAATTAGGGTTTGAACGGTCCGAGAGGAGGTTTGCCTAATACGTGATTATCTTGTTAATTGTGTTCAATATTTCCTTTGCATGTTACCCCTTGCATGATATGTATTGTGTCAGCTAGATCGAGAGGTTAGTTGTCATTTGGGTATGTTAGAATTGTTGAAAAGACCGAAAGGTGATTCAACCCAACCGATAGTTTAATTCGTTCCTTAAGTATTCTTATCGGTCACACCCGGAGAATGATCCGGGATCCTTTAGGTTTATTAAGGGTCGCATCTTTAGAAATTCGGTTTCATCACATTTGAATTAACCAAACCAAATCCATAAGTCATAATCGGATTCATCGAGGTGGTATTCTTTCCAATCTTGCAAGTTAATCAAAGTCTTCATTCGTTGTGTTCATCTTTAATTAATTTATTAGTTAAAATTTAATTTCTTGTTTTTAGGTTATTAGAAACCCCCCCATCAACTAATTCCTTTTTATTAAGTTTAGTTTCCGTTATTCGTAGTGTCTTTGGGTTCGATATCCGGTCTTCCGTAGACTATACTCCAGTCGATAGGTACACTTGCCTGTCTGCTAGGTCTAGTTTAGGGTTAATTGGTTTTTAACTCGAGTGTCTAGATAGAGTCTTAGGTTAGTTATTTTTATAGACCGTTTTTAGAACATCAAGTTTTTGGCGCCGTTGCCGGGGACACTTGGCAATAGCGAAACTAGCTTTGATTAGGATTTGTTGGTATTTTAGAGTTCTTTAAGTTTTTAGTTTTCTAGGGTCAGCTTTTTATTTTTTTAGTTTAGTTTCCGAGTCTAGCATCTAGTTTTTTTTAGTTTATGCCACACACTCGCTCCTAAGGCCCATCTGAATATCCACCCTCCTTGGAGCCCGAGAGAGAGTTGCACGAAAGGATCCGTACGCTTATCGAACGTGCCATATTAGTTCCTCTTCCTATTGATACGATGGGTGACCAAAATCCTCGTCTTACGGTTCACCAGCAAGCCAGTGATGGTATTACAGGGTCTCGATCTGCTATAGCTCGCCCTGTTGTAGCCAACACCAACAACTGGCAGATTCCATCTTATGTGATGTCCACCATCACTTCTGCGGTCCAGTTCCATGGATTGGACGATGAGGATGCCACCGGGCATCTTTCTCGATTTGTTCGTATCTGTGATACGTTCAATATCACTGTTGTGACCGGAGATGCGGTATATCTCCGGTTGTTCCCATTCTCTCTATCTGGCCGAGCCTCTACTTGGTTAGATTCTCTTCCCCAGGATTCCATCACGACATGGGATGATCTTCAGTCCAAATTTCTGAAGAAGTATAACCCAGCGTCCAAAACTGCTCGTATGCGCGATCAAATACATTCTTTTCGCATGGATCCTGATGAGCGTTACTGTGATTCTTGGGAGCGTTTTCAAACGCTCTTAAGTCATTGCCCCCAGCATGGTCTTACTCAATGGGCATTAGTTGAGAAGTTCTATAATGGACTGACCTACCCGACTCAACGTATGTTCAACACATCTGCTGGAGGACATCTTATGGAGAGGAAGAGTGTGGCGGAGTGCACCGAAATGTTTGAGAGCTTCGCACTGGCTGAACAGCAGAGTCCACAAAGTAGGAATTCCATTCCTGCTGCTAGAGCTCCCACCTCGACCGCTCGAGGTGTTTATCAGGTCACCCCTGATACTAGCGTGGCTGCTGCACTTGAGGGACTTCAAAGGGAGGTTAGAGAGCTTAAGATGAGTAGCAGTAGATGTGAGATTTGTAGAGGAGGTCACGACACTAGGGATTGTTTAGTGAATAGCCAAGAGCAGGTGAATTGGGCAGGAGGACAGAGCGTAGGAGGTAATGGTGCGTTTGGGGGACAAAACGCAGGATGGAAGGGTAACCCAAACTCTGATTGGAAATCGAGAGGTTTCCCACCCCGTCAAAGTTTGTTTGATAGTGGTCCGGTAGGGTCTAGTTCGGGTGGTAGTGAATTTAAGGAGATTAAGGATATGATAATCACCCAAACTCAGTTGATATCTCAGATTGTGAATAGGGATAAGGAGACCCAGCTTAGATTGCAGGAGCATGATCTTTTACTGAAAAATCAACAAGCTGCATTTGTAGACCTGCAGAGGATGGTAGGAGATATGTCTAAGCAGTTAGAGGCAGCTCAGTCTAGTTCATTCTCTTATGGAAAGTGTAAGGCTAATGTTAGTGCTGTTACAACCCGTAGTGGTAGAGGAGCAGAGTTAGTGAAACCACAGGTTGAGGAACCAATAGAGGAGGAGGTTGAGCTAGAGGTTCCTGTTAGTGTTGAAGAGAATAGGATACCGGTGAACCCTGAGCCGAGTAAGCTTAAGCATGAGAGAGTGAGGGAGAAGAAGAAAGGTAATAGATCTGATATGGATGAGGACTTTAGTAAGTGCCCATACCCTGAGCGTTTAACTCGACAGAAGTATCTTAGAGAGTATGGTCAATTCTTGGAGTTGTTTAAACAACTCAAAGTCAATCTCCCGTTCGTTGAGGTACTCCAGCATATGCCTAAATATTCTAAGTTTCTTAAGAATCTTCTTTCCAATAAGAAGAAACTGGAGGACCTCCCCAATGTCATTCTGAACGAGGAATGTTCTGCTGTAGTGCAGAACAAACTACCAGAGAAATTCTCTGATCCGGGTGTTTTCACTCTCCCATGTATGTTTGGTAGTTCATCAGTTCATCATGCTTTAGCTGATCTAGGTGCTAGTGTGAACTTAATGCCTTATGCATTATATAAGCAGCTAGGCCTAGGAGATCTCGTTCCTACACGCATGACCATATCTTTAGCTGATCGTTCGGTTAAGAAGCCACGCGGAGTAGTGGAAAATGTCTTGATTAAGATCAATAAGTTTGTTTTCCTCGTGGACTTTGTCATTTTAGATATGGAGGCAGACCATAGAGTCCCGATTATTTTAGGTCGTCCACTTTTGCGTACGGCTCGTGCTTTGATAGATGTGTTTGCTGGAAAAATAACACTGCATGTAGGGGATGAGAGTGCTACGTTTAGGATCCCTGACCCAATGAGAGAGACGAATAAGTGGGATGATGAATTATATGTGATTGGGTCGGATCAGGTGCTGAAAAATAAGTGTGGGTATCCTAGGAAGGATGTGGATGTTCCAAAGGAACCAGGATAGGATGTCAAGGGTTGAGTGTCTCAGGTGAGATCCTGAGTGTATAGTTTGTATAGTTACTTGCATGGTTTTTATTACTTTTATTTGAGTCCTTTGTTTGTTGAGTCAGTCCTTCGTGTTTTGAGTCTTTTATTTTACACTGTGATGTCTGCTTGGGTATGTTTGTGTGTTTATTTTGCAGGTTTGGATCTATCCGTTCGTACTCAATCTCCATTCGGACGAGGATGATCTAAAATTTAATCTGAAGATTGTAAAGGGCATCTCAAGCTAATTGATGTTAGAGGACGATTGCGAATGAAATGCTATACGATCGTCGGGAACGAGACTACTAAAGCAAAGCTACACGATTATCAGGGGAGTTTGTTCCTTTTACTTTCTATTTTTAATTTTTAGTATTCTAGTTTATTAATTTATTTATTCTGTTTTATGTTGATTCGTTTTTCGGGCCACATTAGGGACAATGTGTCGTTTAAGTGTGGGTATGGGAGACTATCGTCTAGTGTAGTTAGTTGAGTCAAATAGTGTCAGAAAAATACAAAAAAAATTAAAAATTTGAAAATGTTTTTGAAAAAGTGTTGCAATTAAATGGAAAATGATAGTAGAATTGGGAGTTGGTTTTCAAAGAAAACATTTTTTGTTGGTTTGAAAACAAGTGATTAGTCAATTGGTAATCAATCGGTGACCCAATTAGCTTTGAAAGGTTTTCTCTAAGTGTTATAAATATACCTAATTAAATCAAGATGTCTCGTGGGTTATCATCTTAGGAGAAGTAGGGAAGCCTTAACTAAGAAACTTAGGCACCATTGTAGGCTTTAGAACTTACACTAGTTAAGGATAATTGCCATAATAGGATCTAATAGCACGCTTCTTGTGAAAGAAGTGGCGCTCCGCCAAATAAAGTCCACTGGGTATAGACTGAAAGTGCTCAAAGTAGCAACTCGAATAAAAGAGCTCAATGTAGCCAAATGAAAAAAAAAGAAAAAAAAAAGCAAAATAAAGCAAGTGATCCAAGACCTCATGTGCTCTACCTCTGGGATAGCGACTTGGAGCCGACACCCCTGGGTGAGGTGATCTTGTTTTAGAAAAAAAAAATGAATAAAAACAGTCTATACCCGTAATATCATCCGTCAAATAATCACCCTAATATGGCAATATTTCTTAACTAGGTTAAGTTCTTTAGGTTATTTTGGTAAGAAAAAAAAAATATATGGTTTAATCTGTGCCTCGTAAAGAAACAATTAACAGGCTGAACTGTGGCTTCCTAAGTGTGAGACCCTGTAGATGAATTGATATCACTTAAACTAAAGCAAACACAAGGAGAGACCTGATTAGTTAGTGTTAGGGTTAGATGGAAACAATATCGATGATTACTATGACTTGTTGCTTGTTTGAGAATTGCTTGAATTGTTTTCTTGTTGGAAACTAAATCCTGATTGTGATTCCATTTGCATACTTTTTCGAGGACGAAAAAAAGTTAAGTGTGGGTATTTTGATGTGTGGCTAACACATCATGGTTTTGTTAATCATTTTCGTCCAAATTTCGTGTTTAATGCTTGTGTTTCGCTTAGTTTTTATATGTTTATTGAATGACACATGGATCTAAATTATATTTGTGTTATGTAGGTGTTTTGGTGCTTAAAAATGTGCAAATGATCTAAAGGAATGAAGTGGAGCACAAGAGAAAACTTGGAGTTGGAAGGCAAGAAAGAAAAAAAAAAGTTTCTGGTTGGAGGCCTTCTAGGCGATACGCGCAGGACAGGGGTCTATGATGCGCGTATCTCCTAGCACAGATATACGAGATTTTTTTAGGGTTTTGCTATTTAAACACATTACAAACCCTAGTCGTGGGAAGTTCTTTCCAGCCGTTTTAGAGCATAAAGAAGGGAGATTTTTAGTGATTCAAGGAGGTTGGAAGCAAGTGGTTGAAGTTTGGATCATCGAGAGGCAAAACGATCGTTGTTTCGGGTTTTTAATCCTCTTGAACTCTTGTTTTAATTAACTTTTGATCATGTTTGCTTTAAACTCATAATGTTTTGGTGTTTTTATTATGATCACGAGTAGCTAAACTAGTATTACTACCTAGATGATGAACGGTTATTGATTGTGGAATTGGTTTTGGTTATTTTTATGTGATGTTTTGAATTCTAGCATAAATTGCATGTTCTTGGTATGTTGAATGTGTTTGATTGTTAAAGTATTGATTTTTATTGCTTTGCCATATTCTTACTTGAATTGAGTGGTTAGTTTGATCATTTAGATTCTCGTAGCTAAATCATTGACTTTGTGTTATTGATTTGTGTAATGAATTGCTAGACGTAGTGATCATTAGGATTGGTAAAACTTGAATTGAAACTTTAACAAACTACTTAACTTGGCTTGAAAAAGTAAGTTAGACAATTAATCTTGATAGTTAAATAATTAGGGTTTGAACGGTCCGAGAGGAGGTTTGCCTAATACGTGATTATCTTGTTAATTGTGTTCAATATTTCCTTTGCATGTTACCCCTTGCATGATATGTATTGTGTCAGCTAGATCGAGAGGTTAGTTGTCATTTGGGTATGTTAGAATTGTTGAAAAGACCGAAAGGTGATTCAACCCAACCGATAGTTTAATTCGTTCCTTAAGTATTCTTATCGGTCACACCCGGAGAATGATCCGGGATCCTTTAGGTTTATTAAGGGTCGCATCTTTAGAAATTCGGTTTCATCACATTTGAATTAACCAAACCAAATCCATAAGTCATAATCGGATTCATCTAGGTGGTATTCTTTCCAATCTTGCAAGTTAATCAAAGTCTTCATTCGTTGTGTTCATCTTTAATTAATTTATTAGTTAAAATTTAATTTCTTGTTTTTAGGTTATTAGAAACCCCCCCATCAACTAATTCCTTTTTATTAAGTTTAGTTTCCGTTATTCGTAGTGTCTTTGGGTTCGATATCCGGTCTTCCGTAGACTATACTCCACTCGATAGGTACACTTGCCTGTCTGCTAGGTCTAGTTTAGGGTTAATTGGTTTTTAACTCGAGTGTCTAGATAGAGTCTTAGGTTAGTTATTTTTATAGACCGTTTTTAGAACATCAATGTTCAAGAGCTTGAAAGAGCATTATTGGTGGCCCAATATGAAGAGATCAATTGCACAGTATGTGCAAAGGTGCTTGACTTGTTTACAAGTTAAGATTGAGAATCAGAAACCAGCAGGTCTGTTACAGCAGATAGAATTACCAGTTTGGAAGTGGGAAAGAATAACGATGGATTATGTTACGAAGCTCCCAAGAACTCGTGCAGGGCATAATGCCATATGGGTGATTGTGGATCGATTGACCAAGTCGTCCCATTTCATACCATATAACGAGAGCTACTCACCAGAGAAGATGGCGAAATTGTATATCAAGGAGATTGTGAGTAGACATGGCGTGCCACTTTCGATCATCTCTGACAGAGATAGTCGATTCACGTCAAGGTTTTGGGAGAGTTTGCAAAAAGATCTAGGAACTAGATTGAATTGAGCACGGCATATCATCCTCAAACTGATGGGCAGAGTGAGCGTACGATCCAAACCCTTGAGGATATGCTGCGTGCGTGTGTCATTGACTTTAGTGGTAGTTGGGATGAATTCTTACCATTGGTCGAGTTTTCATACAACAATAGTTATCACACCAGCATAGGGATGGCACCATTTGAAGCGCTTTATGGAAGAAAGTGCAGAACTCCTGTTTGTTGGACGGAAGTTGGAGAGGATCAGTTGTGTAGTACGGAGATGATGTTAGAAACAACTGATAAAATCCAACTGATCAGGCAAAGGCTAAAAGCTGCAGAGGATAGGCAGAAAAGTTATGCTGATGTTCGTAGAAGGCCCTTAGAATTCAAAGTTGGAGATTACGTGATGCTGAAAGTATCTCCATGGAAAGGAGTGGTGAGGTTTATCAAACGTGGAAAGTTAGCCCCGAGGTACATTGGTCCATTCAAGATTATTGCGAGAGTTGGGAAAGTTGCTTATAAGCTTGAGTTACCGGAAACCTTGAAAGGTCTACACGATACCTTTCATGTGTCAAACTTAAGGAAGTGTTTGGCGGATCCAAATCAAGCTGTACCTCTCGAGGATGTTCAAGTAAGCGAGAAGCTATCTTTTACAGAGAGGCCGGTAAAGGTTCTTGATACTCAAGAAAGAAAGTTGAGAAAGAAAAGAATCCGGTTGGTGTTGGTCCAATGGGAAGGACAAAGAGGACCGGAAAAGACTTGGGAATTGGCTAGTAAGATGAAAGCCAAATACCCTCAGTTATTTTTGTAATATTCGAATTTCGAGGACGAAATTCTTTTAAGGAGGGGAGAAATGTAAAACCCTAAATTTTGACGTAAGTATATGTCGATAATGGGCGGGTGTTCATGTAAATAGCATGTTGAATAAAAAGTCCTAATGTATAGAGATAAACCCTAGGGGTGATAGAGGACTTAAAATGAAGAACGTGAGCGAAAACGGAACTCAAATCGGAGTTATAACGAAGCGGGAAATGCGAAAACACCCGAGGAATGCCCGAAAACTTGTTTCGAGCATATACTGACTTAGACGAAGAGTTACGGAGCCCATAATATATGAATTCCACGTGTTTCGACGAGAGGAATCTGAATATGTGGTCTACGCGGTCCGCGCATCAGAGGGTAAGCCCCTGCGCGTATCGCCTAGCAGCTGTCGGGTGGAAAACAGCTGGCTGGCACTCTCCTCCTACGCGATACGCGCAGAGGAGCATTCTATGCTGCGCGTAGCGCCTAGCATGGCCCGACCAGCCTATATAAAGGGGTGCAACCCCCCTTCACTCCTTACTCATTTCCTCTTTCTCACTCTAGACTTTTAGAGAGAGAAAGTACTAGTTTTTGTTGCGGAATCGCGCCTCGTGTGCGGTACCCTGCGTCGGGACGTTCCTTCGAGTCTCGGGCGTGTGTAGATCGCTTGGCGTGCGTCGAGGTTCTGCCCGAGTGAAGAGCGGTGATCATCAAGGTGTTGCGTGATTGAAGATCGGTGATCGACGAGGTAAATGGTCTTTCATTCTCGATTAGTTTAGGACGGGAATGCGGGGTGAAGATACCCACATAGCACGAGGGACGTGCTAGGGGAAATAGTTGCGGGATTAAACACCCGCAACTAACGGGTAGATTACCCGGGAAGTGTGCGGGTTGAATATCCATACCCTAGGGGTATGATATCCGTTGTGAACGGGTAACATATCTCTGTAGGATTCGTTTAGATCCCCGAGGTATGGGAATTGGTAAGCGTAGGTGGCAACGACTTGTATCTAGTCGTATGCTTCGCTAGTTATGCCCTAAGACTTACATAGTCTTAGGAATCGTTATTTATAACGTTGTGATATCACGTTATAGGTGGATTATAGCTATTGAAGTTGATTGTCAGTATAGCTATTTGTGTTGATTGCAAAGATAGTCATTTGGATTGAATGTCGGGATTAGATCAAGGAACGAAGCTAGTTGTGAGCTTGTTGTGATCTTGTTGAGGTGAGTTCATACACTTAAACTCTTTTGAAATGATTGCATGTTTTACAAAACTGGATGTGTTTGCTTAAACCTGTTTTGGTTGCAAATGATTGTGAGTTTTTGTATAAACTCTTTTGGAATGGTTGTGTTCTTAAACTGTTGTTTATGAATGGTTGGCTAGCATTCTACGGTAAATATCGGGCAATACCACTTCTGTTTTTAGGGTGACGGGCGGTAAACTCGGTGAAGGGTATATGCATATATTCTGCTCCAGCGCAGACGTGCCTGACAGAGTTGTTGAGGGGTTTATCGTATTGTCTGTGTATATTTATCTGATTATGCTAGTATGTTTATGAAATGCTTGTAAATGATGGAGTTAGTGGTAACTCTTTGATCAATGGAGCTTGGCAACTCGTTGATCAAGGTTTTTACAAGTATTTGGTTGAATGTTTGAAATGTTTTGTAAAATGTTTTATTATGAACTCACCAGCGTAAGCTGACCCTTTCTTTTAAAACTTTTTGGCACACATCCTAGGTGCCGAGTAATGCAGGAAAGCACTGTTGAGGCTAGAGCAGGTAGAGGGCTTGCGGGCTTAGAAGATAGACGCTCTGGACCTAGAATAGTTGCTAGCTTTAGTTTGTTAATGTTATGTATCAAACAAACAATTGTCGTTTTGTAATCAATGTATTGTATATATGAAGTTTAATGTATGCACAACTTTAAGCTTTAAGCTGTGTGTATGTATGTTTGTTGATTCCGCTGCGTTGCTCCTGATATCCATTCGTCACACGCGATAACCCCCGGGCACCTGGGACCGCCCGCCGCGTTGGGGTTGTGACAGAATCTGTAGCTGAAACTGAAGTATTTGAGTTAACAGATAGTGAGAAGGAAGTTGGTTCTGAAGAAACAGTTCAGATTGAGCCGATTCAATCTGAAGCTGTTGATATGCCTGAAACTGTTGAAGTGACTGAGAATATGCCTGAAAATGTAGTTGAAGAAGCAAGTCAGTTTGAGCCGGTTCAAACTGACAATGCACCGATGATTGAGGCATTAGATGATTTGGATGACATAGACTTTACTGAATCTGAAAATGAAGCTGATCCAGAAACTAATATTGATCAAGAGATTCCAGATGATTTAGATCAAAGATTTGCTTATCTTGAAAAGATGAAGTATAATCCTGTTTTTCTGAATGGATTGACTGTGAGCCAGATAAATGAAGAATATGAAAAGTGTTTGATTGCCCAAGACAAAACCGAAGCTGATAAAAAGGAATTTATTATTGAGATGGGTGAATGGACACCATTGCAAGAAAGTTTGAATATAGAAGATTTGCCTCCAACTGAATTGTATCACCAAAATCCGGAAGAAATGTCAAGTACAGATATGCGTAGTTGGCTTAGCTCAAGAAATTACCCGTATAGGACTCTGAAGAGGTTGAAATCTGAGTCACTGAGGAAGATTGTTGTTAGCTTTATGAAGACCGAAAAAATGTACAATCGTATGTTTTATTTGGACTATAACAATCCTCAATACTTCGAGCTGACAAAGAGATATAAAGTTCTTGGACCGAAGGAGATACCGGTGATGGCTTTACCTGAAAATGCTCACAAGAAAAGGCACGAATTGATGGATATGTTTCCAAGTGAAGTCAAATCTTATAACATACCGATGGATGTTCGTGAATCATGGCATAAATCAGCCACAGCAGGTGATGTGGTAAGGTCACTGCTAAGTAAAGGTCAGTCAATCGCTGAATTACTTGATTCAATGATTGTGCCGGAAAAGAACAAGAAGGTGAAGATAATTGCATGGAAATACGATGAAGTGTTTGATGCGTTTATGATAAAGAGAGTTAATGGTTTATGTGACGTATATCATTACTACTCTAGCATTTTTAAGTTGGAAGTTCAAGATCTGAAAGAATTGCACAAACTCAGGTTGATAAATCACACGCATGCTGAGCGTGGTGATAAATGTGCAATGCTGCTTGATGCCGGGATAGCCAGACCACCAAAGTATCTTGATTTCAGAGGCCAACAAGAAGATACAGCGTATGTACAATCGAAGAAAGAAAGAAAGAAAAAGAGATTGGTTGTCAGTGAAGATATGTATTTGGAAGAATTTTCGGATGAGTACTTTGATAAGGTGACGAAACCAGGATTGAAAGTGATTGATAGTTCGCAAATGACAAAGCCTATACTTAGAGTCTTCTATAATCAAGAAACCTTTGAGTTGAAGCTTGTTTGGAATTTGGAAGATTGGGATAAAGACATGATTACTCTATTTAGTACTTTTGAGTTGAAGCTGCTTCATCCATCCTATATTGATTATCTAAGAAGTTGCAGAATGGAGAAGTGTAAAGATAAACTTGCTGAAACTGATAGGAAGTTGTTCGTAGTGATGATAGAAGTGATAGCTGCTGCAACTGAAAAGATTCGTGTACGAAAGGCATTGCTGAACTCTAATCTTGTGAGGGTCGACATACCAGAGATAGAGTTTATGAGAATATCTGGAAGAGGAACGCTGGAAGTGCAAGTCAAGGGGAAGGAAATGCCGTTTGAATTTTATGCTAACATTGACTTTGCAGGTTTAAATCTGGATTCTCTAAGACGCATGAATGCCTGCCCAATTTTGACTAACGAGTCCAAGCCGAGACAAGCAAAGATTGCCGAAAAGTTCAAATCTTGCATAGAAGAAGCATTGAAGGAACAAGAAGAATTTAAAGGAAAAGAGCTGCTGAATGTCAAAGACGAACCAGAAGATTGGTAGAAAGAGATTGATGCTGAACAAAGATGAAAAAGATTTGAAGATTTTGCTGAAGATTCAAAGATAAATCTTAGGGGGAGTACAGTTAGGGCTATTTCCTAGTTAAGATTTACTTTGTATTTGTTTATATGTTTGTGTATAGTTTAGGGTTTATTTTGTATATTCCTTAAACCTGTAATTGTTGCTTTAAAGCATGTAGTGAGAGAGTGTGAGGAGGGAGGCTAGATCACTATTACACGTTAGAGAGAGAATTAACTGTGTGTGATTTATTTCTCCTGCACTTGTACTACAAATTTGCTTTAATCATCAATATACCAAGAGAATTATTAGTATGAACTGTGTTTGTGATTGAACTGTTTGTTTGTGCAAGTTATTCTGATCATTGTGAGTAATATTAACGATCCAATTGAACCTATCATTGTAAGGTGTTGTTACGATTTGTAAGGCGTCCTACAATATAATAATGTGCTTTTCAAGGTGTTAATATGGCATACAGAGTGGTAAGATGTCCTAAATTGTTGTACGATGTTCAAAGACTCGTACGAATTCATTAGATTTATTATGAAGTTTTATGTTTATATACTGTATTGTAAGGTGTTGTTATGACTTGTAAGGCGTCCTACAATATAATATCGTGTTTTTCAAGGTGTTAATATGGCATACAGTGTCGTAAGTTGCCCTAAATTGCCGTGCGATGTTCAAAGGACTCGGACGAATTCATTAGGTTTATTATGGAGTTTTAAGTTTATATACGATATTGTAAGGTGATGTTACGATTTGTAAGGCGTCCTACAATATAATATCGTGTTTTTCAAGGTGTTAATATGGCATACAATGTCGTAAGATGTCCTAAATTGTCGTACGATGTTCAAAGGACTCCGACGAATTCATTAGGTTTATTATGGAGTTTTAAGTTTATATACGGTATTATAAGGTGTTGTTATGATTTGTAACGCGTCCTACAATACAATATCGTGTTTTTCAAGGTGTTAATATGGCATACATTGTCGTAAGTTGTCCTAAATTGTCGTACAATATTCAAAGGACTCGGACGAATTCATTATGTTTATTATAGAGTTTTAAGTTTATATACGGTTTTGTAAGGTGTTGTTACTATTTATAAGGCGTCCTACAATATAATAATGTGTTTTTCAAGGTGTTAATATGGGATACAGAGTTGTAAGATGTCATAAATTGTCGTACACTGTTCAAAGGACTCGTACGAATTCATTAGATTTATTATGAAGTTTTATGTTTATATACTGTATTGTAAGGTGTTGTTATGACTTTTAAGGCGTCCTACAATATAATATCGTGTTTTTCAAGGTGTTAATATGGCATACAGTGTCGTAAGTTGCCCTAAATTGTCGTATGATGTTCAAACGACTCGGACGAATTTATTAGGTTTATTATGGAGTTTTAAGTTTATATACGGAATTGTAAGGTGTTTTTACGATTTGTAAGGCTTCCTACAATATAATAATGTGCTTTTCAAGGTGTTAATATGGCATACAGAGTGGTAAGATGTCCTAAATTGTTGTACGATGTTCAAAGGACTCGTACGAATTCATTAGATTTATTATGGAGTTTTATATTTATAAACGGTATTGTAAGGTATTGTTATAACTTGTAAGGCGTCCTACATTTTAATATCGTGTTTTTCAAGGTGTTAATATGGCATACAGTGTCGTAAGTATTCCTAAATTATCGTACGATGTTCAAAGGACTCGGACGAATTCATTAGGTTAATTATGGAGTTTTAAGTTTATATACGGTATTGTAAGGTGTTGTTACTATTTATAAGGCGTCCTACAATATAATAATGTGTTTTTCATGGTGTTAATATGGCATACAGAGTTGTAAGATGTCCTAAATTGACGTATGATGTTCAAAAGACTCGTACGAATTCATTAGATTTATTATGAAGTTTTATGTTTATATACGGTATTGTAAGGTGTTGTTATGACTTGTAAGGCGTCCTACAATATAATATCGTGTTTTTCAAGGTGTTAATATGTCATACAATGTCATAAGTTTTCCTAAATTGTCGTACGATGTTCAAAGCACTCGGACGAATTTATTAGGTTTATTATGGAGTTTTAAGTTTATGTACGGTATTGTAAGGTGTTGTTACGATTTGTAAGGGGTCCTACAATATAATAACGTGCTTTTCAAGGTGTTAATATGGCATACAGAGTGGTAAGATGTCCTAAATTGTTGTACGATGTTCAAAGGACTCGTACGAATTCATTAGATTTATTATGAAGTTTTATGTTTATAAACGGTATTGTAAGGTATTGTTATAACTTGTAAGGCGTCCTACATTTTAATATCGTGTTTTTCAAGGTGTTAATATGGCATACAGTGTCGTAAGTTGTTCTAAATTGTCGTACGATGTTCAAAGGACTCGGACGAAGTCATTAGGTTAATTATGGAGTTTTAAGTTTATATACGGTATTGTAAGGTGTTGTTACTATTTATAAGGCGTCCTACAATATAGTAACGTGCTTTTCAAGGTGTTAATATGGCATACAGAGTCGTAAGATATCCCAAATTGTCGTATGATGTTCAAAGGACTCGAACGAATTCATTAGGTTTATTATGGAGTTATAAGTTTATATACGGTATTATAAGGTGTTGTTATGATTTGTAAGGCGTCCTACAATATAATAACGTGCTTTTCAAGGTGTTAATATGGCATACAGAGTCGTAAGATGTCCTAAATTGTCGTATGATATTCATAGGATTCGAACGAATTCATTAGGTTTATTATGGAGTTTTAAGATTATATACGGTATTATAAGGTGTTGTTATTATTTGTAAGGCGTCCTACAATATAATATCGTGTTTTCAAGGTGTTAATATGGCATACAGTGTCGTAAGTTGTCCTAAATTGTCGTACGATGTTCAAAGGACTCGGATGAATTCATTAGGTTTATTATGGAGTTTTAAGTTTATATACGATATTGTAAGGTGATGTTACGATTTGTAAGGCGTCCTACAATATAATATCGTGTTTTTCAAGGTGTTAATATGGCATACAGTGTCGTAAGATGTCCTAAATTGGCATACGATGTTCAAAGGACTCGGACGAATTCATTAAGTTTATTATGGAGTTTTAAGTTTATATACGGTATTATAAGGTGTTGTTATGATTTGTAAGGCGTCCTACAATATAATATCGTCTTTTTCAAGGTGTTAATATGGCATACATTGTCGTAAGTTGTCCTAAATTGTCGTACGATATTCAAAGGACTCGGACGAATTCATTAGGTTTATTATGGAGTTATAAGTTTATATACGGTATTATAAGGTGTTGTTATGATTTGTAAGGCGTCCTACAATATAATAACGTGCTTTTCAAGGTGTTAATATGGCATACAGAGTCGTAAGATGTCCTAAATTGTCGTATGATATTCATAGGATTCGAACGAATTCATTAGGTTTATTATGGAGTTTTAAGATTATATACGGTATTGTAAGGTGTTGTTATTATTTGTAAGGCGTCCTACAATATAATATCGTGTTTTCAAGGTGTTAATATGGCATACAGTGTCGTAAGTTGTCCTAAATTGTCGTACGATGTTCAAAGGACTCGGATGAATTCATTAGGTTTATTATGGAGTTTTAAGTTTATATACGGTTTTGTAAGGTGTTGTTACTATTTATAAGGCGTCCTACAATATAATAATGTGTTTTTCAAGGTGTTAATATGGGATAAAGAGTTGTAAGATGTCATAAATTGTCGTACGATGTTCAAAGGACTCGTACGAATTCATTAGATTTATTATGAAGTTTTACGTTTATATACGGTATTATAAGGTGTTGTTATGATTTGTAAGGCGTCCTACAATATAATATCGTGTTTTTCAAGGTGTTAATATGGCATACAGTGTCGTAAGTTGTCCTAAATTGTCGTACGATGTTCAAAGGACTCGGACAAATTCATTAGGTTTATTATGGAGTTTTAAGTTTATATACGATATTGTAAGGTGATGTTACGGTTTGTAAGGCGTCCTACAATATAATATCATGTTTTTTAAGGTGTTAAAATGGCATACAGTGTCGTAAGATGTCCTAAATTGTCGTTCGATGTTCAAAGGACTCGTACGAATTCATTAGGTTTATTATGAAGTTTTATGTTTATATATTGTATTGTAAGGTGTTGTTATGACTTGTAAGGCGTCCTACAATATAATATCGTGTTTTTCAAGTTGTTAATATGGCATACAGTGTCGTAAGTTGCCCTAAATTGCCGTATGATGTTCAAAGGACTCGGACGAATTTATTAGGTTTATTATGGAGTTTTTAGTTTATATACGGAATTGTAAGGTGTTGTTACGATTTGTAAGGCGTCCTACAATATAATAATGTGCTTTTCAAGGTGTTAATATAGCATACAAAGTGGTAAGATGTCCTAAATTGTTGTACGATGTTCAAAGGACTCGGACGAAGTCATTAGGTTAATTATGGAGTTTTAAGTTTATATACGGTATTGTAAGGTGTTGTTACTATTTATAAGGCGTCCTACAATATAGTAACGTGCTTTTCAAGGTGTTAATATGGCATACAGAGTCGTAAGATATCCCAAATTGTCGTATGATGTTCAAAGGACTCGAACGAATTCATTAGGTTTATTATGGAGTTATAAGTTTATATACGGTATTATAAGGTGTTGTTATGATTTGTAAGGCGTCCTACAATATAATAACGTGCTTTTCAAGGTGTTAATATGGCATACAGAGTCGTAAGATGTCCTAAATTGGCATACGATGTTCAAAGGACTCGGACGAATTCATTAAGTTTATTATGGAGTTTTAAGTTTATATACGGTATTATAAGGTGTTGTTATGATTTGTAAGGCGTCCTACAATATAATATCGTCTTTTTCAAGGTGTTAATATGGCATACATTGTCGTAAGTTGTCCTAAATTGTCGTACGATATTCAAAGGACTCGGACGAATTCATTAGGTTTATTATGGAGTTATAAGTTTATATACGGTATTATAAGGTGTTGTTATGATTTGTAAGGCGTCCTACAATATAATAACGTGCTTTTCAAGGTGTTAATATGGCATACAGAGTCGTAAGATGTCCTAAATTGTCGTATGATATTCATAGGATTCGAACGAATTCATTAGGTTTATTATGGAGTTTTAAGATTATATACGGTATTATAAGGTGTTGTTATTATTTGTAAGGCGTCCTACAATATAATATCGTGTTTTCAAGGTGTTAATATGGCATACAGTGTCGTAAGTTGTCCTAAATTGTCGTACGATGTTCAAAGGACTCGGATGAATTCATTAGGTTTATTATGGAGTTTTAAGTTTATATACGATATTGTAAGGTGATGTTACGATTTGTAAGGCGTCCTACAATATAATATCGTGTTTTTCAAGGTGTTAATATGGCATACAGTGTCGTAAGATGTCCTAAATTGGCATACGATGTTCAAAGGACTCGGACGAATTCATTAAGTTTATTATGGAGTTTTAAGTTTATATACGGTATTATAAGGTGTTGTTATGATTTGTAAGGCGTCCTACAATATAATATCGTCTTTTTCAAGGTGTTAATATGGCATACATTGTCGTAAGTTGTCCTAAATTGTCGTACGATATTCAAAGGACTCGGACGAATTCATTAGGTTTATTATGGAGTTATAAGTTTATATACGGTATTATAAGGTGTTGTTATGATTTGTAAGGCGTCCTACAATATAATAACGTGCTTTTCAAGGTGTTAATATGGCATACAGAGTCGTAAGATGTCCTAAATTGTCGTATGATATTCATAGGATTCGAACGAATTCATTAGGTTTATTATGGAGTTTTAAGATTATATACGGTATTGTAAGGTGTTGTTATTATTTGTAAGGCGTCCTACAATATAATATCGTGTTTTCAAGGTGTTAATATGGCATACAGTGTCGTAAGTTGTCCTAAATTGTCGTACGATGTTCAAAGGACTCGGATGAATTCATTAGGTTTATTATGGAGTTTTAAGTTTATATACGGTTTTGTAAGGTGTTGTTACTATTTATAAGGCGTCCTACAATATAATAATGTGTTTTTCAAGGTGTTAATATGGGATAAAGAGTTGTAAGATGTCATAAATTGTCGTACGATGTTCAAAGGACTCGTACGAATTCATTAGATTTATTATGAAGTTTTACGTTTATATACGGTATTATAAGGTGTTGTTATGATTTGTAAGGCGTCCTACAATATAATATCGTGTTTTTCAAGGTGTTAATATGGCATACAGTGTCGTAAGTTGTCCTAAATTGTCGTACGATGTTCAAAGGACTCGGACAAATTCATTAGGTTTATTATGGAGTTTTAAGTTTATATACGATATTGTAAGGTGATGTTACGGTTTGTAAGGCGTCCTACAATATAATATCATGTTTTTTAAGGTGTTAAAATGGCATACAGTGTCGTAAGATGTCCTAAATTGTCGTTTGATGTTCAAAGGACTCGTACGAATTCATTAGGTTTATTATGAAGTTTTATGTTTATATATTGTATTGTAAGGTGTTGTTATGACTTGTAAGGCGTCCTACAATATAATATCGTGTTTTTCAAGTTGTTAATATGGCATACAGTGTCGTAAGTTGCCCTAAATTGCCGTATGATGTTCAAAGGACTCGGACGAATTTATTAGGTTTATTATGGAGTTTTAAGTTTATATACGGAATTGTAAGGTGTTGTTACGATTTGTAAGGCGTCCTACAATATAATAATGTGCTTTTCAAGGTGTTAATATAGCATACAAAGTGGTAAGATGTCCTAAATTGTTGTACGATGTTCAAAGGACTCGGACGAAGTCATTAGGTTAATTATGGAGTTTTAAGTTTATATACGGTATTGTAAGGTGTTGTTACTATTTATAAGGCGTCCTACAATATAGTAACGTGCTTTTCAAGGTGTTAATATGGCATACAGAGTCGTAAGATATCCCAAATTGTCGTATGATGTTCAAAGGACTCGAACGAATTCATTAGGTTTATTATGGAGTTATAAGTTTATATACGGTATTATAAGGTGTTGTTATGATTTGTAAGGCGTCCTACAATATAATAACGTGCTTTTCAAGGTGTTAATATGGCATACAGAGTCGTAAGATGTCCTAAATTGTCGTATGATATTCATAGGATTCGAACGAATTCATTAGGTTTATTATGGAGTTTTAAGATTATATACGGTATTATAAGGTGTTGTTATTATTTGTAAGGCGTCCTACAATATAATATCGTGTTTTCAAGGTGTTAATATGGCATACAGTGTCGTAAGTTGTCCTAAATTGTCGTACGATGTTCAAAGGACTCGGATGAATTCATTAGGTTTATTATGGAGTTTTAAGTTTATATACGATATTGTAAGGTGATGTTACGATTTGTAAGGCGTCCTACAATATAATATCGTGTTTTTCAAGGTGTTAATATGGCATACAGTGTCGTAAGATGTCCTAAATTGGCATACGATGTTCAAAGGACTCGGACGAATTCATTAAGTTTATTATGGAGTTTTAAGTTTATATACGGTATTATAAGGTGTTGTTATGATTTGTAAGGCGTCCTACAATATAATATCGTCTTTTTCAAGGTGTTAATATGGCATACATTGTCGTAAGTTGTCCTAAATTGTCGTACGATATTCAAAGGACTCGGACGAATTCATTAGGTTTATTATGGAGTTATAAGTTTATATACGGTATTATAAGGTGTTGTTATGATTTGTAAGGCGTCCTACAATATAATAACGTGCTTTTCAAGGTGTTAATATGGCATACAGAGTCGTAAGATGTCCTAAATTGTCGTATGATATTCATAGGATTCGAACGAATTCATTAGGTTTATTATGGAGTTTTAAGATTATATACGGTATTGTAAGGTGTTGTTATTATTTGTAAGGCGTCCTACAATATAATATCGTGTTTTCAAGGTGTTAATATGGCATACAGTGTCGTAAGTTGTCCTAAATTGTCGTACGATGTTCAAAGGACTCGGATGAATTCATTAGGTTTATTATGGAGTTTTAAGTTTATATACGGTTTTGTAAGGTGTTGTTACTATTTATAAGGCGTCCTACAATATAATAATGTGTTTTTCAAGGTGTTAATATGGGATAAAGAGTTGTAAGATGTCATAAATTGTCGTACGATGTTCAAAGGACTCGTACGAATTCATTAGATTTATTATGAAGTTTTACGTTTATATACGGTATTATAAGGTGTTGTTATGATTTGTAAGGCGTCCTACAATATAATATCGTGTTTTTCAAGGTGTTAATATGGCATACAGTGTCGTAAGTTGTCCTAAATTGTCGTACGATGTTCAAAGGACTCGGACAAATTCATTAGGTTTATTATGGAGTTTTAAGTTTATATACGATATTGTAAGGTGATGTTACGGTTTGTAAGGCGTCCTACAATATAATATCATGTTTTTTAAGGTGTTAAAATGGCATACAGTGTCGTAAGATGTCCTAAATTGTCGTTCGATGTTCAAAGGACTCGTACGAATTCATTAGGTTTATTATGAAGTTTTATGTTTATATATTGTATTGTAAGGTGTTGTTATGACTTGTAAGGCGTCCTACAATATAATATCGTGTTTTTCAAGTTGTTAATATGGCATACAGTGTCGTAAGTTGCCCTAAATTGCCGTATGATGTTCAAAGGACTCGGACGAATTTATTAGGTTTATTATGGAGTTTTAAGTTTATATACGGAATTGTAAGGTGTTGTTACGATTTGTAAGGCGTCCTACAATATAATAATGTGCTTTTCAAGGTGTTAATATAGCATACAAAGTGGTAAGATGTCCTAAATTGTTGTACGATGTTCAAAGGACTCCGACGAATTCATTAGGTTTATTATGGAGTTTTAAGTTTATATACGGTATTATAAGGTGTTGTTATGATTTGTAACGCGTCCTACAATATAATATCGTGTTTTTCAAGGTCTTAATATGGCATACATTGTCGTAAGCTGTCCTAAATTGTCGTACAATATTCAAAGGACTCGGACGAATTCATTATGTTTATTATAGAGTTTTAAGTTTATATACGGTTTTGTAAGGTGTTGTTACTATTTATAAGGCGTCCTACAATATAATAATGTGTTTTTCAAGGTGTTAATATGGGATACAGAGTTGTAAGATGTCATAAATTGTCGTACACTGTTCAAAGGACTCGTACGAATTCATTAGATTTATTATGAAGTTTTATGTTTATATACTGTATTGTAAGGTGTTGTTATGACTTTTAAGGCGTCCTACAATATAATATCGTGTTTTTCAAGGTGTTAATATGGCATACAGTGTCGTAAGTTGCCCTAAATTGTCGTATGATGTTCAAAGGACTCGGACGAATTTATTAGGTTTATTATGGAGTTTTAAGTTTATATACGGAATTGTAAGGTGTTTTTACGATTTGTAAGGCGTCCTACAATATAATAATGTGCTTTTCAAGGTGTTAATATGGCATACAGAGTGGTAAGATGTCCTAAATTGTTGTACGATGTTCAAAGGACTCGTACGAATTCATTAGATTTATTATGGAGTTTTATGTTTATAAACGGTATTGTAAGGTATTGTTATAACTTGTAAGGCGTCCTACATTTTAATATCGTGTTTTTCAAGGTGTTAATATGGCATACAGTGTCGTAAGTATTCCTAAATTATCGTACGATGTTCAAAGGACTCGGACGAATTCATTAGGTTAATTATGGAGTTTTAAGTTTATATACGGTATTGTAAGGTGTTGTTACTATTTATAAGGCGTCCTACAATATAATAATGTGTTTTTCAAGGTGTTAATATGGCATACAGAGTTGTAAGATGTCCTAAATTGTCGTATGATGTTCAAAGGACTCGTACGAATTCATTAGATTTATTATGAAGTTTTATGTTTATATAAGATTTTGTAAGGTGTTATTACTATTTATAAGGCGTCCTACAATATAATATCGTGTTTTTCAAGGTGTTAATATGTCATACAATGTCGTAAGTTGTCCTAAATTGTCGTACGATGTTCAAAGCACTCGGACGAATTTATTAGGTTTATTATGGAGTTTTAAGTTTATATATGGAATTGTAAGGTGTTGTTACGATTTGTAAGGCGTCCTACAATATAATAATGTGCTTTTCAAGGTGTTAATATGACATACAGAGTGGTAAGATGTCCTAAATTGTTGTACGATGTTCAAAGGACTCGTACGAATTCATTAGATTTATTATGAAGTTTTATGTTTATAAACGGTATTGTAAGGTATTGTTATAACTTGTAAGGCGTCCTACATTTTAATATCGTGTTTTTCAAGGTGTTAATATGGCATACAGTGTCGTAAGTTGTCCTAAATTGTCGTACGATGTTCAAAGGACTCGGACGAAGTCATTAGGTTAATTATGGAGTTTTAAGTTTATATACGGTATTGTAAGGTGTTGTTACTATTTATAAGGCGTCCTAAAATATAGTAACGTGCTTTTCAAGGTGTTAATATGGCATACAGAGTCGTAAGATATCCCAAATTGTCGTATGATGTTCAAAGGACTCGAACGAATTCATTAGGTTTATTATGGAGTTATAAGTTTATATACGGTATTATAAGGTGTTGTTATGATTTGTAAGGCGTCCTACAATATAATAACGTGCTTTTCAAGGTGTTAATATGGCATACAGAGTCGTAAGATGTCCTAAATTGTCGTATGATATTCATAGGATTCGAACGAATTCATTAGGTTTATTATGGAGTTTTAAGATTATATACGGTATTATAAGGTGTTGTTATTGTTTGTAAGGCGTCCTACAATATAATATCGTGTTTTCAAGGTGTTAATATGGCATACAGTGTCGTAAGTTGTCCTAAATTGTCGTACGATGTTCAAAGGACTCGGATGAATTCATTAGGTTTATTATGGAGTTTTAAGTTTATATACAATATTGTAAGGTGATGTTACGATTTGTAAGGCGTCCTACAATATAATATCGTGTTTTTCAAGGTGTTAATATGGCATACAGTGTCGTAAGATGTCCTAAATTGGCATACGATGTTCATAGGACTCGGACGAATTCATTAAGTTTATTATGGAGTTTTAAGTTTATATACGATATTATAAGGTGTTGTTATGATTTGTAAGGCGTCCTACAATATAATATCGTCTTTTTCAAGGTGTTAATATGGCATACATTGTCGTAAGTTGTCCTAAATTGTCGTACGATATTCAAAGGACTCGGACGAATTCATTAGGTTTATTATGGAGTTTTAAGTTTATATACGGTTTTGTAAGGTGTTGTTACTATTTATAAGGCGTCCTACAATATAATAATGTGTTTTTCAAGGTGTTAATATGGGATACAGAGTTGTAAGATGTCATAAATTGTCGTACAATGTTCAAAGGACTCGTACGAATTCATTAGATTTATTATGAAGTTTTACGTTTATATACGGTATTATAAGGTGTTGTTATGATTTGTAAGGCGTCCTACAATATAATATCGTGTTTTTCAAGGTGTTAATATGGCATACAGTGTCGTAAGTTGTCCTAAATTGTCGTACGATGTTCAAAGGACTCGGACAAATTCATTAGGTTTATTATGGAGTTTTAAGTTTATATACGATATTGTAAGGTGATGTTACGGTTTGTAAGGCGTCTTACAATATAATATCATGTTTTTAAGGTGTTAAAATGGCATACAGTGTCGTAAGATGTCCTAAATTGTCGTACGATGTTCAAAGGACTCGTACGAATTCATTAGGTTTATTATGAAGTTTTATGTTTATATATTGTATTGTAAGGTGTTGTTATGACTTGTAAGGCGTCCTACAATATAATATCGTGTTTTTCAAGGTGTTAATATGGCATACAGTGTCGTAAGTTGCCCTAAATTGCCGTATGATGTTCAAAGGACTCGGACGAATTTATTAGGTTTATTATGGAGTTTTAAGTTTATATACGGAATTGTAAGGTGTTTTTACAATTTGTAAGGCGTCCTACAATATAATAATGTGCTTTTCAAGGTGTTAATATGGCATACAGAGTGGTAAGATGTCCTAAATTGTTGTACGATGTTCAAAGGACTCGTACGAATTCATTAGATTTATTATGGAGTTTTATGGTTATAAACGGTATTGTAAGGTATTGTTATAACTTGTAAGGCGTCCTACATTTTAATATCGTGTTTTTCAAGGTGTTAATATGGCATACAATGTCGTAAGTATTCCTAAATTATCGTACGATGTTCAAAGGACTCGGACGAATTCATTAGGTTAATTATGGAGTTTTAAGTTTATATACGGTATTGTAAGGTGTTGTTACTATTTATAAGGCGTCCTACAATATAGTAACGTGCTTTTCAAGGTGTTAATATGGCATACAGAGTCGTAAGATATCCCAAATTGTCGTATGATGTTCAAAGGACTCGAACGAATTCATTAGGTTTATTATGGAGTTATAAGTTTATATACGGTATTATAAGGTGTTGTTATGATTTGTAAGGCGTCCTACAATATAATAACGTGCTTTTCAAGGTGTTAATATGGCATACAGAGTCGTAAGATGTCCTAAATTGTCGTATGATATTCATAGGATTCGAACGAATTCATTAGGTTTATTATGGAGTTTTAAGATTATATACGGTATTATAAGGTGTTGTTATTATTTGTAAGGCGTCCTACAATATAATATCGTGTTTTCAAGGTGTTAGTATGGCATACAGTGTCGTAAGTTGTCCTAAATTGTCGTACGATGTTCAAAGGACTCGGATGAATTCATTAGGTTTATTATGGAGTTTTAAGTTTATATACGATATTGTAAGGTGATGTTACGATTTGTAAGGCGTCCTACAATATAATATCGTGTTTTTCAAGGTGTTAATATGGCATACAGTGTCGTAAGATGTCCTAAATTGGCATACGATGTTCAAAGGACTCGGACGAATTCATTAAGTTTATTATGGAGTTTTAAGTTTATATACGGTATTATAAGGTGTTGTTATGATTTGTAAGGCGTCCTACAATATAATATCGTCTTTTTCAAGGTGTTAATATGGCATACATTGTCGTAAGTTGTCCTAAATTGTCGTACGATGTTCAAAGGACTCGGACGAAGTCATTAGGTTAATTATGGAGTTTTAAGTTTATATACGGTATTGTAAGGTGTTGTTACTATTTATAAGGCGTCCTAAAATATAGTAACGTGCTTTTCAAGGTGTTAATATGGCATACAGAGTCGTAAGATATCCCAAATTGTCGTATGATGTTCAAAGGACTCGAACGAATTCATTAGGTTTATTATGGAGTTATAAGTTTATATACGGTATTATAAGGTGTTGTTATGATTTGTAAGGCGTCCTACAATATAATAACGTGCTTTTCAAGGTGTTAATATGGCATACAGAGTCGTAAGATGTCCTAAATTGTCGTATGATATTCATAGGATTCGAACGAATTCATTAGGTTTATTATGGAGTTTTAAGATTATATACGGTATTATAAGGTGTTGTTATTGTTTGTAAGGCGTCCTACAATATAATATCGTGTTTTCAAGGTGTTAATATGGCATACAGTGTCGTAAGTTGTCCTAAATTGTCGTACGATGTTCAAAGGACTCGGATGAATTCATTAGGTTTATTATGGAGTTTTAAGTTTATATACAATATTGTAAGGTGATGTTACGATTTGTAAGGCGTCCTACAATATAATATCGTGTTTTTCAAGGTGTTAATATGGCATACAGTGTCGTAAGATGTCCTAAATTGGCATACGATGTTCATAGGACTCGGACGAATTCATTAAGTTTATTATGGAGTTTTAAGTTTATATACGGTATTATAAGGTGTTGTTATGATTTGTAAGGCGTCCTACAATATAATATCGTCTTTTTCAAGGTGTTAATATGGCATACATTGTCGTAAGTTGTCCTAAATTGTCGTACGATATTCAAAGGACTCGGACGAATTCATTAGGTTTATTATGGAGTTTTAAGTTTATATACGGTTTTGTAAGGTGTTGTTACTATTTATAAGGCGTCCTACAATATAATAATGTGTTTTTCAAGGTGTTAATATGGGATACATAGTTGTAAGATGTCATAAATTGTCGTACGATGTTCAAAGGACTCGTACGAATTCATTAGATTTATTATGAAGTTTTACGTTTATATACGGTATTATAAGGTGTTGTTATGATTTGTAAGGCGTCCTACAATATAATATCGTGTTTTTCAAGGTGTTAATATGGCATACAGTGTCGTAAGTTGTCCTAAATTGTCGTACGATGTTCAAAGGACTCGGACAAATTCATTAGGTTTATTATGGAGTTTTAAGTTTATATACGATATTGTAAGGTGATGTTACGGTTTGTAAGGCGTCTTACAATATAATATCATGTTTTTAAGGTGTTAAAATGGCATACAGTGTCGTAAGATGTCCTAAATTGTCGTACGATGTTCAAAGGACTCGTACGAATTCATTAGGTTTATTATGAAGTTTTATGTTTATATATTGTATTGTAAGGTTTTGTTATGACTTGTAAGGCGTCCTACAATATAATATCGTGTTTTTCAAGGTGTTAATATGGCATACAGTGTCGTAAGTTGCCCTAAATTGCCGTATGATGTTCAAAGGACTCGGACGAATTTATTAGGTTTATTATGGAGTTTTAAGTTTATATACGGAATTGTAAGGTGTTTTTACGATTTGTAAGGCGTCCTGCAATATAATAATGTGCTTTTCAAGGTGTTAATATGGCATACAGAGTGGTAAGATGTCCTAAATTGTTGTACGATGTTCAAAGGACTCGTACGAATTCATTAGATTTATTATGGAGTTTTATGTTTATAAACGGTATTGTAAGGTATTGTTATAACTTGTAAGGCGTCCTACATTTTAATATCGTGTTTTTCAAGGTGTTAATATGGCATACAATGTCGTAAGTATTCCTAAATTATCGTACGATGTTCAAAGGACTCGGACGAATTCATTAGGTTAATTATGGAGTTTTAAGTTTATATACGGTATTGTAAGGTGTTGTTACTATTTATAAGGCGTCCTACAATATAGTAACGTGCTTTTCAAGGTGTTAATATGGCATACAGAGTCGTAAGATATCCGAAATTGTCGTATGATGTTCAAAGGACTCGTACGAATTCATTAGGTTTATTATGGAGTTATAAGTTTATATACGGTATTATAAGGTGTTGTTATGATTTGTAAGGCGTCCTACAATATAATAACGTGCTTTTCAAGGTGTTAATATGGCATACAGAGTCGTAAGATGTCCTAAATTGTCGTATGATATTCATAGGATTCGAACGAATTCATTAGGTTTATTATGGAGTTTTAAGATTATATACGGTATTATAAGGTGTTGTTATTATTTGTAAGGCGTCCTACAATATAATATCGTGTTTTCAAGGTGTTAATATGGCATACAGTGTCGTAAGTTGTCCTAAATTGTCGTACGATGTTCAAAGGACTCGGACGAATTCATTAGGTTTATTATGGAGTTTTAAGTTTATATACGGTATTATAAGGTGTTGTTATGATTTGTAAGGCGTCCTACAATATAATAACGTGCTTTTCAAGGTGTTAATATGGCATACAGAGTTGTAAGATGTCATAAATTGTCGTACGATGTTCAAAGGACTCGTACGAATTCATTAGATTTATTATGAAGTTTTACGTTTATATACGGTATTATAAGGTGTTGTTATGATTTGTAAGGCGTCCTACAATATAATATCGTGTTTTTCAAGGTGTTAATATGGCATACAGTGTCGTAAGTTGTCCTAAATTGTCGTACGATGTTCAAAGGACTCGGACAAATTCATTAGGTTTATTATGGAGTTTTAAGTTTATATATGATATTGTAAGGTGATGTTACGGTTTGTAAGGCGTCTTACAATATAATATCATGTTTTTAAGGTGTTAAAATGGCATACAGTGTCGTAAGATGTCCTAAATTGTCGTACGATGTTCAAAGGACGCGTACGAATTCATTAGGTTTATTATGAAGTTTTATGTTTATATATTGTATTGTAAGGTGTTGTTATGACTTGTAAGGCGTCCTACAATATAATATCGTGTTTTTCAAGGTGTTAATATGGCATACAGTGTCGTAAGTTGCCCTAAATTGCCGTATGATGTTCAAAGGACTCGGACGAATTTATTAGGTTTATTATGGAGTTTTAAGTTTATATACGGAATTGTAAGGTGTTTTTAATATTTGTAAGGCGTCCTACAATATAATAATGTGCTTTTCAAGGTGTTAATATGGCATACAGAGTGGTAAGATGTCCTAAATTGTTGTACGATGTTCAAAGGACTCGTACGAATTCATTAGATTTATTATGGAGTTTTATGTTTATAAACGGTATTGTAAGGTATTGTTATAACTTGTAAGGCGTCCTACATTTTAATATCGTGTTTTTCAAGGTGTTAATATGGCATACAATGTCGTAAGTATTCCTAAATTATCGTACGATGTTCAAAGGACTCGGACGAATTCATTAGGTTAATTATGGAGTTTTAAGTTTATATACGGTATTGTAAGGTGTTGTTACTATTTATAAGGCGTCCTACAATATAGTAACGTGCTTTTCAAGGTGTTAATATGGCATACAGAGTCGTAAGATATCCCAAATTGTCGTATGATGTTCAAAGGACTCGAACGAATTCATTAGGTTTATTATGGAGTTATAAGTTTATATACGGTATTATAAGGTGTTGTTATGATTTGTAAGGCGTCCTACAATATAATAACGTGCTTTTCAAGGTGTTAATATGGCATACAGAGTCGTAAGATGTCCTAAATTGTCGTATGATATTCATAGGATTCGAACGAATTCATTAGGTTTATTATGGAGTTTTAAGATTATATACGGTATTATAAGGTGTTGTTATTATTTGTAAGGCGTCCTACAATATAATATCGTGTTTTCAAGGTGTTAGTATGGCATACAGTGTCGTAAGTTGTCCTAAATTGTCGTACGATTTTCAAAGGACTCGGATGAATTCATTAGGTTTATTATGGAGTTTTAAGTTTATATACGATATTGTAAGGTGATGTTACGATTTGTAAGGCGTCCTACAATATAATATCGTGTTTTTCAAGGTGTTAATATGGCATACAGTGTCGTAAGATGTCCTAAATTGGCATACGATGTTCAAAGGACTCGGACGAATTCATTAAGTTTATTATGGAGTTTTAAGTTTATATACGGTATTATAAGGTGTTGTTATGATTTGTAAGGCGTCCTACAATATAATATCGTCTTATTCAAGGTGTTAATATGGCATACATTGTCGTAAGTTGTCCTAAATTGTCGTACGATATTCAAAGGACTCGGACGAATTCATTAGGTTTATTATGGAGTTTTAAGTTTATATACGGTTTTGTAAGGTGTTGTTACTATTTATAAGGCGTCCTACAATATAATAATGTGTTTTTCAAGGTGTTAATATGGGATACAGAGTTGTAAGATGTCATAAATTGTCGTACGATGTTCAAAGGACTCGTACGAATTCATTAGATTTATTATGAAGTTTTACGTTTATATACGGTATTATAAGGTGTTGTTATGATTTGTAAGGCGTCCTACAATATAATATCGTGTTTTTCAAGGTGTTAATATGGCATACAGTGTCGTAAGTTGTCCTAAATTGTCGTACGATGTTCAAAGGACTCGGACAAATTCATTAGGTTTATTATGGAGTTTTAAGTTTATATACGATATTGTAAGGTGATGTTACGGTTTGTAAGGCGTCTTACAATATAATATCATGTTTTTAAGGTGTTAAAATGGCATACAGTGTCGTAAGATGTCCTAAATTGTCGTACGATGTTCAAAGGACTCGTACGAATTCATTAGGTTTATTATGAAGTTTTATGTTTATATATTGTATTGTAAGGTGTTGTTATGACTTGTAAGGCGTCCTACAATATAATATCGTGTTTTTCAAGGTGTTAATATGGCATACAGTGTCGTAAGTTGCCCTAAATTGCCTTATGATGTTCAAAGGACTCTGACGAATTTATTAGGTTTATTATGGAGTTTTAAGTTTATATACGGAATTGTAAGGTGTTTTTACGATTTGTAAGGCGTCCTACAATATAATAATGTGCTTTTCAAGGTGTTAATATGGCATACAGAGTGGTAAGATGTCCTAAATTGTTGTATGATGTTCAAAGGACTCGTACGAATTCATTAGATTTATTATGGAGTTTTATGTTTATAAACGGTATTGTAAGCTATTGTTATAACTTGTAAGGCGTCCTACATTTTAATATCGTGTTTTTCAAGGTGTTAATATGGCATACAATGTCGTAAGTATTCCTAAATTATCGTACGATGTTCAAAGGACTCGGACGAATTCATTAGGTTAATTATGGAGTTTTAAGTTTATATACGGTATTGTAAGGTGTTGTTACTATTTATAAGGCGTCCTACAATATAATAATGTGTTTTTCAAGGTGTTAATATGGCATACAGAGTTGTAAGATGTCCTAAATTGTCGTATGATGTTCAAAGGACTCGTACGAATTCATTAGATTTATTATGAAGTTTTATGTTTATATACGGTATTGTAAGGTGTTGTTATGACTTGTAAGGCGTCCTACAATATAATATCGTGTTTTTCAAGGTGTTAATATGTCATATAATGTCGTAAGTTGTCCTAAATTGTCGTACGATGTTCAAAGGACTCGGACGAATTCATTAGGTTTATTATGGAGTTTTAAGATTATATACGGTATTATAAGGTGTTGTTATTATTTGTAAGGCGTCCTACAATATAATATCGTGTTTTCAAGGTGTTAATATGGCATACAGTGTCGTAAGTTGTCCTAAATTGCCGTACGATGTTCAAAGGACTCGGACGAATTCATTAGGTTTATTATGGAGTTTTAAGTTTATATACGGTATTATAAGGTGTTGTTATGATTTGTAAGGCGTCCTACAATATAATAACGTGCTTTTCAAGGTGTTAATATGGCATACAGAGTTGTAAGATGTCATAAATTGTCGTACGATGTTCAAAGGACTCGTACGAATTCATTAGATTTATTATGAAGTTTTACGTTTATATACGGTATTATAAGGTGTTGTTATGATTTGTAAGGCGTCCTACAATATAATATCGTGTTTTTCAAGGTGTTAATATGGCATACAGTGTCGTAAGTTGTCCTAAATTGTCGTACGATGTTCAAAGGACTCGGACAAATTCATTAGGTTTATTATGGAGTTTTAAGTTTATATACGATATTGTAAGGTGATGTTACGGTTTGTAAGGCGTCTTACAATATAATATCATGTTTTTAAGGTGTTAAAATGGCATACAGTGTCGTAAGATGTCCTAAATTGTCGTACGATGTTCAAAGGACGCGTACGAATTCATTAGGTTTATTATGAAGTTTTATGTTTATATATTGTATTGTAAGGTGTTGTTATGACTTGTAAGGCGTCCTACAATATAATATCGTGTTTTTCAAGGTGTTAATATGGCATACAGTGTCGTAAGTTGCCCTAAATTGCCGTATGATGTTCAAAGGACTCGGACGAATTTATTAGGTTTATTATGGAGTTTTAAGTTTATATACGGAATTGTAAGGTGTTTTTACGATTTGTAAGGCGTCCTACAATATAATAATGTGCTTTTCAAGGTGTTAATATGGCATACAGAGTGGTAAGATGTCCTAAATTGTTGTACGATGTTCAAAGGACTCGTACGAATTCATTATATTTATTATGAAGTTTTACGTTTATATACGGTATTATAAGGTGTTGTTATGATTTGTAAGGCGTCCTACAATATAATATCGTGTTTTTCAAGGTGTTAATATGGCATACAGTGTCGTAAGTTGTCCTAAATTGTCGTACGATGTTCAAAGGACTCGGACAAATTCATTAGGTTTATTATGGAGTTTTAAGTTTATATACGATATTGTAAGGTGATGTTACGGTTTGTAAGGCGTCTTACAATATAATATCATGTTTTTAAGGTGTTAAAATGGCATACAGTGTCGTAAGATGTCCTAAATTGTCGTACGATGTTCAAAGGACGCGTACGAATTCATTAGGTTTATTATGAAGTTTTATGTTTATATATTGTATTGTAAGGTGTTGTTATGACTTGTAAGGCGTCCTACAATATAATATCGTGTTTTTCAAGGTGTTAATATGGCATACAGTGTCGTAAGTTGCCCTAAATTGCCGTATGATGTTCAAAGGACTCGGACGAATTTATTAGGTTTATTATGGAGTTTTAAGTTTATATACGGAATTGTAAGGTGTTTTTACGATTTGTAAGGCGTCCTACAATATAATAATGTGCTTTTCAAGGTGTTAATATGGCATACAGAGTGGTAAGATGTCCTAAATTGTTGTACGATGTTCAAAGGACTCGTACGAATTCATTAGATTTATTATGGAGTTTTATGTTTATAAACGGTATTGTAAGGTATTGTTATAACTTGTAAGGCGTCCTACATTTTAATATCGTGTTTTTCAAGGTGTTAATATGGCATACAATGTCGTAAGTATTCCTAAATTATCGTACGATGTTCAAAGGACTCGGACGAATTCATTAGGTTAATTATGGAGTTTTAAGTTTATATACGGTATTGTAAGGTGTTGTTACTATTTATAAGGCGTCCTACAATATAGTAACGTGCTTTTCAAGGTGTTAATATGGCATACAGAGTCGTAAGATATCCCAAATTGTCGTATGATGTTCAAAGGACTCGAACGAATTCATTAGGTTTATTATGGAGTTATAAGTTTATATACGGTATTATAAGGTGTTGTTATGATTTGTAAGGCGTCCTACAATATAATAACGTGCTTTTCAAGGTGTTAATATGGCATACAGAGTCGTAAGATGTCCTAAATTGTCGTATGATATTCATAGGATTCGAACGAATTCATTAGGTTTATTATGGAGTTTTAAGATTATATACGGTATTATAAGGTGTTGTTATTATTTGTAAGGCGTCCTACAATATAATATCGTGTTTTCAAGGTGTTAGTATGGCATACGGTGTCGTAAGTTGTCCTAAATTGTCGTACGATGTTCAAAGGACTCGGATGAATTCATTAGGTTTATTATGGAGTTTTAAGTTTATATACGATATTGTAAGGTGATGTTACGATTTGTAAGGCGTCCTACAATATAATATCGTGTTTTTCAAGGTGTTAATATGGCATACAGTGTCGTAAGATGTCCTAAATTGGCATACGATGTTCAAAGGACTCGGACGAATTCATTAAGTTTATTATGGAGTTTTAAGTTTATATACGGTATTATAAGGTGTTGTTATGATTTGTAAGGCGTCCTACAATATAATATCGTCTTATTCAAGGTGTTAATATGGCATACATTGTCGTAAGTTGTCCTAAATTGTCGTACGATATTCAAAGGACTCGGACGAATTCATTAGGTTTATTATGGAGTTTTAAGTTTATATACGGTTTTGTAAGGTGTTGTTACTATTTATAAGGCGTCCTACAATATAATAATGTGTTTTTCAAGGTGTTAATATGGGATACAGAGTTGTAAGATGTCATAAATTGTCGTACGATGTTCAAAGGACTCGTACGAATTCATTAGATTTATTATGAAGTTTTACGTTTATATACGGTATTATAAGGTGTTGTTATGATTTGTAAGGCGTCCTACAATATAATATCGTGTTTTTCAAGGTGTTAATATGGCATACAGTGTCGTAAGTTGTCCTAAATTGTCGTACGATGTTCAAAGGACTCGGACAAATTCATTAGGTTTATTATGGAGTTTTAAGTTTATATACGATATTGTAAGGTGATGTTACGGTTTGTAAGGCGTCTTACAATATAATATCATGTTTTTAAGGTGTTAAAATGGCATACAGTGTCGTAAGATGTCCTAAATTGTCGTACGATGTTCAAAGGACGCGTACGAATTCATTAGGTTTATTATGAAGTTTTATGTTTATATATTGTATTGTAAGGTGTTGTTATGACTTGTAAGGCGTCCTACAATATAATATCGTGTTTTTCAAGGTGTTAATATGGCATACAGTGTCGTAAGTTGCCCTAAATTGCCGTATGATGTTCAAAGGACTCGGACGAATTTATTAGGTTTATTATGGAGTTTTAAGTTTATATACGGAATTGTAAGGTGTTTTTACGATTTGTAAGGCGTCCTACAATATAATAATGTGCTTTTCAAGGTGTTAATATGGCATACAGAGTGGTAAGATGTCCTAAATTGTTGTACGATGTTCAAAGGACTCGTACGAATTCATTAGATTTATTATGGAGTTTTATGTTTATAAACGGTATTGTAAGGTATTGTTATAACTTGTAAGGCGTCCTACATTTTAATATCGTGTTTTTCAAGGTGTTAATATGGCATACAATGTCGTAAGTATTCCTAAATTATCGTACGATGTTCAAAGGACTCGGACGAATTCATTAGGTTAATTATGGAGTTTTAAGTTTATATACGGTATTGTAAGGTGTTGTTACTATTTATAAGGCGTCCTACAATATAGTAACGTGCTTTTCAAGGTGTTAATATGGCATACAGAGTCGTAAGATATCCCAAATTGTCGTATGATGTTCAAAGGACTCGAACGAATTCATTAGGTTTATTATGGAGTTATAAGTTTATATACGGTATTATAAGGTGTTGTTATGATTTGTAAGGCGTCCTACAATATAATAACGTGCTTTTCAAGGTGTTAATATGGCATACAGAGTCGTAAGATGTCCTAAATTGTCGTATGATATTCATAGGATTCGAACGAATTCATTAGGTTTATTATGGAGTTTTAAGATTATATACGGTATTATAAGGTGTTGTTATTATTTGTAAGGCGTCCTACAATATAATATCGTGTTTTCAAGGTGTTAGTATGGCATACGGTGTCGTAAGTTGTCCTAAATTGTCGTACGATGTTCAAAGGACTCGGATGAATTCATTAGGTTTATTATGGAGTTTTAAGTTTATATACGATATTGTAAGGTGATGTTACGATTTGTAAGGCGTCCTACAATATAATATCGTGTTTTTCAAGGTGTTAATATGGCATACAGTGTCGTAAGATGTCCTAAATTGGCATACGATGTTCAAAGGACTCGGACGAATTCATTAAGTTTATTATGGAGTTTTAAGTTTATATACGGTATTATAAGGTGTTGTTATGATTTGTAAGGCGTCCTACAATATAATATCGTCTTATTCAAGGTGTTAATATGGCATACATTGTCGTAAGTTGTCCTAAATTGTCGTACGATATTCAAAGGACTCGGACGAATTCATTAGGTTTATTATGGAGTTTTAAGTTTATATACGGTTTTGTAAGGTTTTGTTACTATTTATAAGGCGTCCTACAATATAATAATGTGTTTTTCAAGGTGTTAATATGGGATACAGAGTTGTAAGATGTCATAAATTGTCGTACGATGTTCAAAGGACTCGTACGAATTCATTAGATTTATTATGAAGTTTTACGTTTATATACGGTATTATAAGGTGTTGTTATGATTTGTAAGGCGTCCTACAATATAATATCGTGTTTTTCAAGGTGTTAATATGGCATACAGTGTCGTAAGTTGTCCTAAATTGTCGTACGATGTTCAAAGGACTCGGACAAATTCATTAGGTTTATTATGGAGTTTTAAGTTTATATACGATATTGTAAGGTGATGTTACGGTTTGTAAGGCGTCTTACAATATAATATCATGTTTTTAAGGTGTTAAAATGGCATACAGTGTCGTAAGATGTCCTAAATTGTCGTACGATGTTCAAAGGACTCGTACGAATTCATTAGGTTTATTATGAAGTTTTATGTTTATATATTGTATTGTAAGGTGTTGTTATGACTTGTAAGGCGTCCTACAATATAATATCGTGTTTTTCAAGGTGTTAATATGGCATACAGTGTCGTAAGTTGCCCTAAATTGCCGTATGATGTTCAAAGGACTCGGACGAATTTATTAGGTTTATTATGGAGTTTTAAGTTTATATACGGAATTGTAAGGTGTTTTTACGATTTGTAAGGCGTCCTACAATATAATAATGTGCTTTTCAAGGTGTTAATATGGCATACAGAGTGGTAAGATGTCCTAAATTGTTGTACGATGTTCAAAGGACTCGTACGAATTCATTAGATTTATTATGGAGTTTTATGTTTATAAACGGTATTGTAAGGTATTGTTATAACTTGTAAGGCGTCCTACATTTTAATATCGTGTTTTTCAAGGTGTTAATATGGCATACAATGTCGTAAGTATTCCTAAATTATCGTACGATGTTCAAAGGACTCGGACGAATTCATTAGGTTAATTATGGAGTTTTAAGTTTATATACGGTATTGTAAGGTGTTGTTACTATTTATAAGGCGTCCTACAATATAGTAACGTGCTTTTCAAGGTGTTAATATGGCATACAGAGTCGTAAGATATCCCAAATTGTCGTATGATGTTCAAAGGACTCGAACGAATTCATTAGGTTTATTATGGAGTTATAAGTTTATATACGGTATTATAAGGTGTTGTTATGATTTGTAAGGCGTCCTACAATATAATAACGTGCTTTTCAAGGTGTTAATATGGCATACAGAGTCGTAAGATGTCCTAAATTGTCGTATGATATTCATAGGATTCGAACGAATTCATTAGGTTTATTATGGAGTTTTAAGATTATATACGGTATTATAAGGTGTTGTTATTATTTGTAAGGCGTCCTACAATATAATATCGTGTTTTCAAGGTGTTAGTATGGCATACGGTGTCGTAAGTTGTCCTAAATTGTCGTACGATGTTCAAAGGACTCGGATGAATTCATTAGGTTTATTATGGAGTTTTAAGTTTATATACGATATTGTAAGGTGATGTTACGATTTGTAAGGCGTCCTACAATATAATATCGTGTTTTTCAAGGTCTTAATATGGCATACAGTGTCGTAAGATGTCCTAAATTGGCATACGATGTTCAAAGGACTCGGACGAATTCATTAAGTTTATTATGGAGTTTTAAGTTTATATACGGTATTATAAGGTGTTGTTATGATTTGTAAGGCGTCCTACAATATAATATCGTCTTATTCAAGGTGTTAATATGGCATACATTGTCGTAAGTTGTCCTAAATTGTCGTACGATATTCAAAGGACTCGGACGAATTCATTAGGTTTATTATGGAGTTTTAAGTTTATATACGGTTTTGTAAGGTGTTGTTACTATTTATAAGGCGTCCTACAATATAATAATGTGTTTTTCAAGGTGTTAATATGGGATACAGAGTTGTAAGATGTCATAAATTGTCGTACGATGTTCAAAGGACTCGTACGAATTCATTAGATTTATTATGAAGTTTTACGTTTATATACGGTATTATAAGGTGTTGTTATGATTTGTAAGGCGTCCTACAATATAATATCGTGTTTTTCAAGGTGTTAATATGGCATACAGTGTCGTAAGTTGTCCTAAATTGTCGTACGATGTTCAAAGGACTCGGACAAATTCATTAGGTTTATTATGGAGTTTTAAGTTTATATACGATATTGTAAGGTGATGTTACGGTTTGTAAGGCGTCTTACAATATAATATCATGTTTTTAAGGTGTTAAAATGGCATACAGTGTCGTAAGATGTCCTAAATTGTCGTACGATGTTCAAAGGACTCGTACGAATTCATTAGGTTTATTATGAAGTTTTATGTTTATATATTGTATTGTAAGGTGTTGTTATGACTTGTAAGGCGTCCTACAATATAATATCGTGTTTTTCAAGGTGTTAATATGGCATACAGTGTCGTAAGTTGCCCTAAATTGCCTTATGATGTTCAAAGGACTCTGACGAATTTATTAGGTTTGTTATGGAGTTTTAAGTTTATATACGGAATTGTAAGGTGTTTTTACGATTTGTAAGGCGTCCTACAATATAATAATGTGCTTTTCAAGGTGTTAATATGGCATACAGAGTGGTAAGATGTCCTAAATTGTTGTATGATGTTCAAAGGACTCGTACGAATTCATTAGATTTATTATGGAGTTTTATGTTTATAAACGGTATTGTAAGCTATTGTTATAACTTGTAAGGCGTCCTACATTTTAATATCGTGTTTTTCAAGGTGTTAATATGGCATACAATGTCGTAAGTATTCCTAAATTATCGTACGATGTTCAAAGGACTCGGACGAATTCATTAGGTTAATTATGGAGTTTTAAGTTTATATACGGTATTGTAAGGTGTTGTTACTATTTATAAGGCGTCATACAATATAATAATGTGTTTTTCAAGGTGTTAATATGGCATACAGAGTTGTAAGATGTCCTAAATTGTCGTATGATGTTCAAAGGACTCGTACGAATTCATTAGATTTATTATGAAGTTTTATGTTTATATACGGTATTGTAAGGTGTTGTTATGACTTGTAAGGCGTCCTACAATATAATATCGTGTTTTTCAAGGTGTTAATATGTCATATAATGTCGTAAGTTGTCCTAAATTGTCGTACGATGTTCAAAGGACTCGGACGAATTCATTAGGTTTATTATGGAGTTTTAAGATTATATACGGTATTATAAGGTGTTGTTATTATTTGTAAGGCGTCCTACAATATAATATCGTGTTTTCAAGGTGTTAATATGGCATACAGTGTCGTAAGTTGTCCTAAATTGTCGTACGATGTTCAAAGGACTCGGACGAATTCATTAGGTTTATTATGGAGTTTTAAGTTTATATACGGTATTATAAGGTGTTGTTATGATTTGTAAGGCGTCCTACAATATAATAACGTGCTTTTCAAGGTGTTAATATGGCATACAGAGTTGTAAGATGTCATAAATTGTCGTACGATGTTCAAAGGACTCGTACGAATTCATTAGATTTATTATGAAGTTTTACGTTTATATACGGTATTATAAGGTGTTGTTATGATTTGTAAGGCGTCCTACAATATAATATCGTGTTTTTCAAGGTGTTAATATGGCATACAGTGTCGTAAGTTGTCCTAAATTGTCGTACGATGTTCAAAGGACTCGGACAAATTCATTAGGTTTATTATGGAGTTTTAAGTTTATATACGATATTGTAAGGTGATGTTACGGTTTGTAAGGCGTCTTACAATATAATATCATGTTTTTAAGGTGTTAAAATGGCATACAGTGTCGTAAGATGTCCTAAATTGTCGTACGATGTTCAAAGGACTCGTACGAATTCATTAGGTTTATTATGAAGTTTTATGTTTATATATTGTATTGTAAGGTGTTGTTATGACTTGTAAGGCGTCCTACAATATAATATCGTGTTTTTCAAGGTGTTAATATGGCATACAGTGTCGTAAGTTGCCCTAAATTGCCGTATGATGTTCAAAGGACTCGGACGAATTTATTAGGTTTATTATGGAGTTTTAAGTTTATATACGGAATTGTAAGGTGTTTTTACGATTTGTAAGGCGTCCTACAATATAATAAGGTGCTTTTCAAGGTGTTAATATGGCATACAGAGTGGTAAGATGTCCTAAATTGTTGTACGATGTTCAAAGGACTCGTACGAATTCATTAGATTTATTATGGAGTTTTATGTTTATAAACGGTATTGTAAGGTATTGTTATAACTTGTAAGGCGTCCTACATTTTAATATCGTGTTTTTCAAGGTGTTAATATGGCATACAATGTCGTAAGTATTCCTAAATTATCGTACGATGTTCAAAGGACTCGGACGAATTCATTAGGTTAATTATGGAGTTTTAAGTTTATATACGGTATTGTAAGGTGTTGTTACTATTTATAAGGCGTCCTACAATATAGTAACGTGCTTTTCAAGGTGTTAATATGGCATACAGAGTCGTAAGATATCCCAAATTGTCGTATGATGTTCAAAGGACTCGAACGAATTCATTAGGTTTATTATGGAGTTATAAGTTTATATACGGTATTATAAGGTGTTGTTATGATTTGTAAGGCGTCCTACAATATAATAACGTGCTTTTCAAGGTGTTAATATGGCATACAGAGTCGTAAGATGTCCTAAATTGTCGTATGATATTCATAGGATTCGAACGAATTCATTAGGTTTATTATGGAGTTTTAAGATTATATACGGTATTATAAGGTGTTGTTATTATTTGTAAGGCGTCCTACAATATAATATCGTGTTTTCAAGGTGTTAGTATGGCATACAGTGTCGTAAGTTGTCCTAAATTGTCGTACGATGTTCAAAGGACTCGGATGAATTCATTAGGTTTATTATGGAGTTTTAAGTTTATATACGATATTGTAAGGTGATGTTACGATTTGTAAGGCGTCCTACAATATAATATCGTGTTTTTCAAGGTGTTAATATGGCATACAGTGTCGTAAGATGTCCTAAATTGGCATACGATGTTCAAAGGACTCGGACGAATTCATTAAGTTTATTATGGAGTTTTAAGTTAATATACGGTATTATAAGGTGTTGTTATGATTTGTAAGGCGTCCTACAATATAATATCGTCTTTTTCAAGGTGTTAATATGGCATACATTGTCGTAAGTTGTCCTAAATTGTCGTACGATATTCAAAGGACTCGGACGAATTCATTAGGTTTATTATGGAGTTTTAAGTTTATATACGGTTTTGTAAGGTGTTGTTACTATTTATAAGGCGTCCTACAATATAATAATGTGTTTTTCAAGGTGTTATTATGGGATACAGAGTTGTAAGATGCCATAAATTGTCGTACGATGTTCAAAGGACTCGTACGAATTCATTAGATTTATTATGAAGTTTTACGTTTATATACGGTATTATAAGGTGTTGTTATGATTTGTAAGGCGTCCTACAATATAATATCGTGTTTTTCAAGGTGTTAATATGGCATACAGTGTCGTAAGTTGTCCTAAATTGTCGTACGATGTTCAAAGGACTCGGACAAATTCATTAGGTTTATTATGGAGTTTTAAGTTTATATACGATATTGTAAGGTGATGTTACGGTTTGTAAGGCGTCTTACAATATAATATCATGTTTTTAAGGTGTTAAAATGGCATACAGTGTCGTAAGATGTCCTAAATTGTCGTACGATGTTCAAAGGACTCGTACGAATTCATTAGGTTTATTATGAAGTTTTATGTTTATATATTGTATTGTAAGGTGTTGTTATGACTTGTAAGGCGTCCTACAATATAATATCGTGTTTTTCAAGGTGTTAATATGGCATACAGTGTCGTAAGTTGCCCTAAATTGCCGTATGATGTTCAAAGGACTCTGACGAATTTATTAGGTTTATTATGGAGTTTTAAGTTTATATACGGAATTGTAAGGTGTTTTTACGATTTGTAAGGCGTCCTACAATATAATAATGTGCTTTTCAAGGTGTTAATATGGCATACAGAGTGGTAAGATGTCCTAAATTGTTGTATGATGTTCAAAGGACTCGTACGAATTCATTAGATTTATTATGGAGTTTTATGTTTATAAACGGTATTGTAAGCTATTGTTATAACTTGTAAGGCGTCCTACATTTTAATATCGTGTTTTTCAAGGTGTTAATATGGCATACAATGTCGTAAGTATTCCTAAATTATCGTACGATGTTCAAAGGACTCGGACGAATTCATTAGGTTAATTATGGAGTTTTAAGTTTATATACGGTATTGTAAGGTGTTGTTACTATTTATAAGGCGTCCTACAATATAATAATGTGTTTTTCAAGGTGTTAATATGGCATACAGAGTTGTAAGATGTCCTAAATTGTCGTATGATGTTCAAAGGACTCGTACGAATTCATTAGATTTATTATGAAGTTTTATGTTTATATACGGTATTGTAAGGTGTTGTTATGACTTGTAAGGCGTCCTACAATATAATATCGTGTTTTTCAAGGTGTTAATATGTCATATAATGTCATAAGTTGTCCTAAATTGTCGTACGATGTTCAAAGGACTCGGACGAATTTATTAGGTTTATTATGGAGTTTTAAGTTTATGTACGGTATTGTAAGGTGTTGTTACGATTTGTAAGGCGTCCTACAATATAATAACGTGCTTTTCAAGGTGTTAATATGGCATACAGAGTGGTAAGATGTCCTAAATTGTTGTACGATGTTCAAAGGACTCGTACGAATTCATTAGATTTATTATGGAGTTTTATGTTTATATAAGGTATTTTAAGGTGTTGTTATGACTTGTAAGGCGTCCTACAATATAATATCGTGTTTTTCAAGGTGTTAATATGGCATACAGTGTCGTAAGTTGCCCTAAATTGCCGTATGATGTTCAAAGGACTCGGACGAATTTATTAGGTTTATTATGGAGTTTTAAGTTTATATACGGAATTGTAAGGTGTTTTTACGATTTGTAAGGCGTCCTACAATATAATAAGGTGCTTTTCAAGGTGTTAATATGGCATACAGAGTGGTAAGATGTCCTAAATTGTTGTACGATGTTCAAAGGACTCGTACGAATTCATTAGATTTATTATGGAGTTTTATGTTTATAAACGGTATTGTAAGGTATTGTTATAACTTGTAAGGCGTCCTACATTTTAATATCGTGTTTTTCAAGGTGTTAATATGGCATACAATGTCGTAAGTATTCCTAAATTATCGTACGATGTTCAAAGGACTCGGACGAATTCATTAGGTTAATTATGGAGTTTTAAGTTTATATACGGTATTGTAAGGTGTTGTTACTATTTATAAGGCGTCCTACAATATAGTAACGTGCTTTTCAAGGTGTTAATATGGCATACAGAGTCGTAAGATATCCCAAATTGTCGTATGATGTTCAAAGGACTCGAACGAATTCATTAGGTTTATTATGGAGTTATAAGTTTATATACGGTATTATAAGGTGTTGTTATGATTTGTAAGGCGTCCTACAATATAATAACGTGCTTTTCAAGGTGTTAATATGGCATACAGAGTCGTAAGATGTCCTAAATTGTCGTATGATATTCATAGGATTCGAACGAATTCATTAGGTTTATTATGGAGTTTTAAGATTATATACGGTATTATAAGGTGTTGTTATTATTTGTAAGGCGTCCTACAATATAATATCGTGTTTTCAAGGTGTTAGTATGGCATACAGTGTCGTAAGTTGTCCTAAATTGTCGTACGATGTTCAAAGGACTCGGATGAATTCATTAGGTTTATTATGGAGTTTTAAGTTTATATACGATATTGTAAGGTGATGTTACGATTTGTAAGGCGTCCTACAATATAATATCGTGTTTTTCAAGGTGTTAATATGGCATACAGTGTCGTAAGATGTCCTAAATTGGCATACGATGTTCAAAGGACTCGGACGAATTCATTAAGTTTATTATGGAGTTTTAAGTTAATATACGGTATTATAAGGTGTTGTTATGATTTGTAAGGCGTCCTACAATATAATATCGTCTTTTTCAAGGTGTTAATATGGCATACATTGTCGTAAGTTGTCCTAAATTGTCGTACGATATTCAAAGGACTCGGACGAATTCATTAGGTTTATTATGGAGTTTTAAGTTTATATACGGTTTTGTAAGGTGTTGTTACTATTTATAAGGCGTCCTACAATATAATAATGTGTTTTTCAAGGTGTTATTATGGGATACAGAGTTGTAAGATGCCATAAATTGTCGTACGATGTTCAAAGGACTCGTACGAATTCATTAGATTTATTATGAAGTTTTACGTTTATATACGGTATTATAAGGTGTTGTTATGATTTGTAAGGCGTCCTACAATATAATATCGTGTTTTTCAAGGTGTTAATATGGCATACAGTGTCGTAAGTTGTCCTAAATTGTCGTACGATGTTCAAAGGACTCGGACAAATTCATTAGGTTTATTATGGAGTTTTAAGTTTATATACGATATTGTAAGGTGATGTTACGATTTGTAAGGCGTCCTACAATATAATATCGTGTTTTTCAAGGTGTTAATATGGCATACAGTGTCGTAAGATGTCCTAAATTGGCATACGATGTTCAAAGGACTCGGACGAATTCATTAAGTTTATTATGGAGTTTTAAGTTAATATACGGTATTATAAGGTGTTGTTATGATTTGTAAGGCGTCCTACAATATAATATCGTCTTTTTCAAGGTGTTAATATGGCATACATTGTCGTAAGTTGTCCTAAATTGTCGTACGATATTCAAAGGACTCGGACGAATTCATTAGGTTTATTATGGAGTTTTAAGTTTATATACGGTTTTGTAAGGTGTTGTTACTATTTATAAGGCGTCCTACAATATAATAATGTGTTTTTCAAGGTGTTATTATGGGATACAGAGTTGTAAGATGCCATAAATTGTCGTACGATGTTCAAAGGACTCGTACGAATTCATTAGATTTATTATGAAGTTTTACGTTTATATACGGTATTATAAGGTGTTGTTATGATTTGTAAGGCGTCCTACAATATAATATCGTGTTTTTCAAGGTGTTAATATGGCATACAGTGTCGTAAGTTGTCCTAAATTGTCGTACGATGTTCAAAGGACTCGGACAAATTCATTAGGTTTATTATGGAGTTTTAAGTTTATATACGATATTGTAAGGTGATGTTACGATTTGTAAGGCGTCCTACAATATAATATCGTGGTTTTCAAGGTGTTAATATGGCATACAGTGTCGTAAGATGTCCTAAATTGTCGTACGATGTTCAAAGGACTCGTACGAATTCATTAGGTTTATTATGAAGTTTTATGTTTATATATTGTATTGTAAGGTGTTGTTATGACTTGTAAGGCGTCCTACAATATAATATCGTGTTTTTCAAGGTGTTAATATGGCATACAGTGTCGTAAGTTGCCCTAAATTGCCGTATGATGTTCAAAGGACTCTGACGAATTTATTAGGTTTATTATGGAGTTTTAAGTTTATATACGGAATTGTAAGGTGTCTTTACGATTTGTAAGGCGTCCTACAATATAATAATGTGCTTTTCAAGGTGTTAATATGGCATACAGAGTGGTAAGATGTCCTAAATTGTTGTATGATGTTCAAAGGACTCGTACGAATTCATTAGATTTATTATGGAGTTTTATGTTTATAAACGGTATTGTAAGCTATTGTTATAACTTGTAAGGCGTCCTACATTTTAATATCGTGTTTTTCAAGGTGTTAATATGGCATACAATGTCGTAAGTATTCCTAAATTATCGTACGATGTTCAAAGGACTCGGACGAATTCATTAGGTTAATTATGGAGTTTTAAGTTTATATACGGTATTGTAAGGTGTTGTTACTATTTATAAGGCGTCCTACAATATAATAATGTGTTTTTCAAGGTGTTAATATGGCATACAGAGTTGTAAGATGTCCTAAATTGTCGTATGATGTTCAAAGGACTCGTACGAATTCATTAGATTTATTATGAAGTTTTATGTTTATATACGGTATTGTAAGGTGTTGTTATGACTTGTAAGGCGTCCTACAATATAATATCGTGTTTTTCAAGGTGTTAATATGTCATATAATGTCATAAGTTGTCCTAAATTGTCGTACGATGTTCAAAGGACTCGGACGAATTTATTAGGTTTATTATGGAGTTTTAAGTTTATGTACGGTATTGTAAGGTGTTGTTACGATTTGTAAGGCGTCCTACAATATAATAACGTGCTTTTCAAGGTGTTAATATGGCATACAGAGTGGTAAGATGTCCTAAATTGTTGTACGATGTTCAAAGGACTCGTACGAATTCATTAGATTTATTATGGAGTTTTATGTTTATATAAGGTATTTTAAGGTGTTGTTATAACTTGTAAGGCGTCCTACAATTTAATATCGTGTTTTTCAAGGAGTTAATATGACATACAGTGTCGTAAGTTGTCCTAAATTGTCGTACGATGTTCAAAGGACTCCGACGAATTCATTAGGTTTATTATGGAGTTTTAAGTTTATATACGGTATTATAAGGTGTTGTTATGATTTGTAAGGCGTCCTACAATATAATATCGTGTTTTTCAAGGTGTTAATATGGCATACATTGTCGTAAGTTGTCCTAAATTGTCGTACGATATTCAAAGGACTCGGACGAATTCATTATGTTTATTATGGAGTTTTAAGTTCATATACGATTTTGTAAGGTGTTATTACTATTTATAAGGCGTCCTACAATATAATAATGTGTTTTTCAAGGTGTTAATATGGGATACAGAGTTGTAAGATGTCATAAATTGTCGTACGATGTTCAAAGGACTCGTACGAATTCATTAGATTTATTATGAAGTTTTATGTTTATATACTGTATTGTAAGGTGTTGTTATGACTTGTAAGGCGTCCTACAATATAATATTGTGTTTTTCAAGGTGTTAATATGGCATATAGTGTCGTACGTTGCCCTAAATTGCCGTATGATGTTCAAAGGACTCGGACGAATTTATTAGGTTTATTATGGAGTTTTAAGTTTATATACGGAATTGTAAGGTGTTGTTACGATTTGTAAGTCGTCCTACAATATAATAATGTGCTTTTCAAGGTGTTAATATGGCATACAGAGTGGTAAGATGTCCTAAATTGTTGTACGATGTTCAAAGGACTCGTACGAATTCATTAGATTTATTATGAAGTTTTATGTTTATAAACGGTATTGTTATAACTTGTAAGGCGTCCTACATTTTAATATCGTGTTTTTCAAGGTGTTAATATGGCATACAGTGTCGTAAGTATTCCTAAACTATCGTACGATGTTCAAAGGACTCGGACGAATTCATTAGGTTAATTATGGAGTTTTAAGTTTATATACGGTATTGTAAGGTGTTGTTACTATTTATAAGGCGTCCTACAATATAATAATGTGTTTTTTAAGGTGTTAAAATGGCATACAGTGTCGTAAGATGTCCTAAATTGTCGTACGATGTTCAAAGGACTCGTACGAATTCATTAGGTTTATTATGAAGTTTTATGTTTATATATTGTATTGTAAGGTGTTGTTATGACTTGTAAGGCGTCCTACAATATAATATCGTGTTTTTCAAGGTGTTAATATGTCATATAATGTCGTAAGTTGTCCTAAATTGTCGTACGATGTTCAAAGGACTCGGACGAATTTATTAGGTTTATTATGGAGTTTTAAGTTTATGTACGGTATTGTAAGGTGTTGTTACGATTTGTAAGGCGTCCTACAATATAATAACGTGCTTTTCAAGGTGTTAATATGGCATACAGAGTGGTAAGATGTCCTAAATTGTTGTACGATGTTCAAAGGACTCGTACGAATTCATTAGATTTATTATGGAGTTTTATGTTTATATAAGGTATTTTAAGGTGTTGTTATAACTTGTAAAGCGTCCTACAATTTAATATCGTGTTTTTCAAGGTGTTAATATGACATACAGTGTCGTAAGTTGTCCTAAATTGTCGTACGATGTTCAAAGGACTCCGACGAATTCCTTAGGTTTATTATGGAGTTTTAAGTTTATATACGGTATTATAAGGTGTTGTTATGATTTGTAAGGCGTCCTACAATATAATATCGTGTTTTTCAAGGTGTTAATATGGCATACATTGTCGTAAGTTGTCCTAAATTGTCGTACGATATTCAAAGGACTCGGACGAATTCATTATGTTTATTATGGAGTTTTAAGTTCATATACGATTTTGTAAGGTGTTATTACTATTTATAAGGCGGCCTACAATATAATAATGTGTTTTTCAAGGGGTTAATATGGGATACAGAGTTGTAAGATGTCATAAATTGTCGTACGATGTTCAAAGGACTCGTACGAATTCATTAGATTTATTATGAAGTTTTATGTTTATATACGGTATTGTAAGGTGTTGTTATGACTTGTAAGGCGTCCTACAATATAATATCGTGTTTTTCAAGGTGTTAATATGTCATACAATGTCGTAAGTTGTCCTAAATTGTCGTACGATGTTCAAAGGACTCGGACAAATTCATTAGGTTTATTATGGAGTTTTAAGTTTATATACGATATTGTAAGGTGATGTTACGGTTTGTAAGGCGTCTTACAATATAATATCATGTTTTTAAGGTGTTAAAATGGCATACAGTGTCGTAAGATGTCCTAAATTGTCGTACGATGTTCAAAGGACTCGTACGAATTCATTAGGTTTATTATGAAGTTTTATGTTTATATATTGTATTGTAAGGTGTTGTTATGACTTGTAAGGCGTCCTACAATATAATATCGTGTTTTTCAAGGTGTTAATATGGCATACAGTGTCGTAAGTTGCCCTAAATTGCCGTATGATGTTCAAAGGACTCTGACGAATTTATTAGGTTTATTATGGAGTTTTAAGTTTATATACGGAATTGTAAGGTGTCTTTACGATTTGTAAGGCGTCCTACAATATAATAATGTGCTTTTCAAGGTGTTAATATGGCATACAGAGTGGTAAGATGTCCTAAATTGTTGTATGATGTTCAAAGGACTCGTACGAATTCATTAGATTTATTATGGAGTTTTATGTTTATAAACGGTATTGTAAGCTATTGTTATAACTTGTAAGGCGTCCTACATTTTAATATCGTGTTTTTCAAGGTGTTAATATGGCATACAATGTCGTAAGTATTCCTAAATTATCGTACGATGTTCAAAGGACTCGGACGAATTCATTAGGTTAATTATGGAGTTTTAAGTTTATATACGGTATTGTAAGGTGTTGTTACTATTTATAAGGCGTCCTACAATATAATAATGTGTTTTTCAAGGTGTTAATATGGCATACAGAGTTGTAAGATGTCCTAAATTGTCGTATGATGTTCAAAGGACTCGTACGAATTCATTAGATTTATTATGAAGTTTTATGTTTATATACGGTATTGTAAGGTGTTGTTATGACTTGTAAGGCGTCCTACAATATAATATCGTGTTTTTCAAGGTGTTAATATGTCATATAATGTCATAAGTTGTCCTAAATTGTCGTACGATGTTCAAAGGACTCGGACGAATTTATTAGGTTTATTATGGAGTTTTAAGTTTATGTACGGTATTGTAAGGTGTTGTTACGATTTGTAAGGCGTCCTACAATATAATAACGTGCTTTTCAAGGTGTTAATATGGCATACAGAGTGGTAAGATGTCCTAAATTGTTGTACGATGTTCAAAGGACTCGTACGAATTCATTAGATTTATTATGGAGTTTTATGTTTATATAAGGTATTTTAAGGTGTTGTTATAACTTGTAAGGCGTCCTACAATTTAATATCGTGTTTTTCAAGGAGTTAATATGACATACAGTGTCGTAAGTTGTCCTAAATTGTCGTACGATGTTCAAAGGACTCCGACGAATTCATTAGGTTTATTATGGAGTTTTAAGTTTATATACGGTATTATAAGGTGTTGTTATGATTTGTAAGGCGTCCTACAATATAATATCGTGTTTTTCAAGGTGTTAATATGGCATACATTGTCGTAAGTTGTCCTAAATTGTCGTACGATATTCAAAGGACTCGGACGAATTCATTATGTTTATTATGGAGTTTTAAGTTCATATACGATTTTGTAAGGTGTTATTACTATTTATAAGGCGTCCTACAATATAATAATGTGTTTTTCAAGGTGTTAATATGGGATACAGAGTTGTAAGATGTCATAAATTGTCGTACGATGTTCAAAGGACTCGTACGAATTCATTAGATTTATTATGAAGTTTTATGTTTATATACTGTATTGTAAGGTGTTGTTATGACTTGTAAGGCGTCCTACAATATAATATTGTGTTTTTCAAGGTGTTAATATGGCATATAGTGTCGTACGTTGCCCTAAATTGCCGTATGATGTTCAAAGGACTCGGACGAATTTATTAGGTTTATTATGGAGTTTTAAGTTTATATACGGAATTGTAAGGTGTTGTTACGATTTGTAAGTCGTCCTACAATATAATAATGTGCTTTTCAAGGTGTTAATATGGCATACAGAGTGGTAAGATGTCCTAAATTGTTGTACGATGTTCAAAGGACTCGTACGAATTCATTAGATTTATTATGAAGTTTTATGTTTATAAACGGTATTGTTATAACTTGTAAGGCGTCCTACATTTTAATATCGTGTTTTTCAAGGTGTTAATATGGCATACAGTGTCGTAAGTATTCCTAAACTATCGTACGATGTTCAAAGGACTCGGACGAATTCATTAGGTTAATTATGGAGTTTTAAGTTTATATACGGTATTGTAAGGTGTTGTTACTATTTATAAGGCGTCCTACAATATAATAATGTGTTTTTTAAGGTGTTAAAATGGCATACAGTGTCGTAAGATGTCCTAAATTGTCGTACGATGTTCAAAGGACTCGTACGAATTCATTAGGTTTATTATGAAGTTTTATGTTTATATATTGTATTGTAAGGTGTTGTTATGACTTGTAAGGCGTCCTACAATATAATATCGTGTTTTTCAAGGTGTTAATATGGCATACAGTGTCGTAAGTTGCCCTAAATTGCCGTATGATGTTCAAAGGACTCGGACGAATTTATTAGGTTTATTATGGAGTTTTAAGTTTATATACGGAATTGTAAGGTGTTTTTACGATTTGTAAGGCGTCCTACAATATAATAATGTGCTTTTCAAGGTGTTAATATGGCATACAGAGTGGTAAGATGTCCTAAATTGTTGTACGATGTTCAAAGGACTCGTACGAATTCCTTAGATTTATTATGGAGTTTTATGTTTATAAACGGTATTGTAAGGTATTGTTATAACTTGAAAGGCGTCCTACATTTTAATATCGTGTTTTTCAAGGTGTTAATATGGCATACAATGTCGTAAGTATTCATAAATTATCGTACGATGTTCAAAGGACTCGGACGAATTCATTAGGTTAATTATGGAGTTTTAAGTTTATATACGGTATTGTAAGGTGTTGTTACTATTTATAAGGCGTCCTACAATATAATAATGTGTTTTTCAAGGTGTTAATATGGCATACAGAGTTGTAAGATGTCCTAAATTGTCGTATGATGTTCAAAGGACTCGTACGAATTCATTAGATTTATTATGAAGTTTTATGTTTATATACGGTATTGTAAGGTGTTGTTATGACTTGTAAGGCGTCCTAAAATATAATATCGTGTTTTTCAAGGTGTTAATATGTCATATAATGTCGTAAGTTGTCCTAAATTGTCGTACGATGTTCAAAGGACTCGGACGAATTTATTAGGTTTATTATGGAGTTTTAAGTTTATGTACGGTATTGTAAGGTGTTGTTACGATTTGTAAGGCGTCCTACAATATAATAACGTGCTTTTCAAGGTGTTAATATGGCATACAGAGTGGTAAGATGTCCTAAATTGTTGTACGATGTTCAAAGGACTCGTACGAATTCATTAGATTTATTATGGAGTTTTATGTTTATATAAGGTATTTTAAGGTGTTGTTATAACTTGTAAAGCGTCCTACAATTTAATATCGTGTTTTTCAAGGTGTTAATATGACATACAGTGTCGTAAGTTGTCCTAAATTGTCGTACGATGTTCAAAGGACTCCGACGAATTCCTTAGGTTTATTATGGAGTTTTAAGTTTATATACGGTATTATAAGGTGTTGTTATGATTTGTAAGGCGTCCTACAATATAATATCGTGTTTTTCAAGGTGTTAATATGGCATACATTGTCGTAAGTTGTCCTAAATTGTCGTACGATATTCAAAGGACTCGGACGAATTCATTATGTTTATTATGGAGTTTTAAGTTCATATACGATTTTGTAAGGTGTTATTACTATTTATAAGGCGGCCTACAATATAATAATGTGTTTTTCAAGGGGTTAATATGGGATACAGAGTTGTAAGATGTCCTAAATTGTCGTACGATGTTCAAAGGACTCGTACGAATTCATTAGATTTATTATGAAGTTTTATGTTTATATACGGTATTGTAAGGTGTTGTTATGACTTGTAAGGCGTCCTACAATATAATATCGTGTTTTTCAAGGTGTTAATATGTCATACAATGTCGTAAGTTGTCCTAAATTGTCGTACGATGTTCAAAGGACTCGGACAAATTCATTAGGTTTATTATGGAGTTTTAAGTTTATATACGATATTGTAAGGTGATGTTACGGTTTGTAAGGCGTCCTACAATATAATATCATGTTTTTTAAGGTGTTAAAATGGCATACAGTGTCGTAAGATGTCCTAAATTGTCGTACGATGTTCAAAGGACTCGTACGAATTCATTAGGTTTATTATGAAGTTTTATGTTTATATATTGTGTTGTAAGGTGTTGTTATGACTTGTAAGGCGTCCTACAATATAATATCGTGTTTTTCAAGGTGTTAATATGGCATACAGTGTCGTAAGTTGCCCTAAATTGCCGTATGATGTTCAAAGGACTCGGACGAATTTATTAGGTTTATTATGGAGTTTTAAGTTTATATACGGAATTGTAAGGTGTTTTTACGATTTGTAAGGCGTCCTACAATATAATAATGTGCTTTTCAAGGTGTTAATATAGCATACAGAGTGGTAAGATGTCCTAAATTGTTGTACGATGTTCAAAGGACTCGTACGAATTCCTTAGATTTATTATGGAGTTTTATGTTTATAAACGGTATTGTAAGGTATTGTTATAACTTGTAAGGCGTCCTACATTTTAATATCGTGTTTTTCAAGGTGTTAATATGGCATACAGTGTCGTAAGTATTCATAAATTATCGTACGATGTTCAAAGGACTCGGACGAATTCATTAGGTTAATTATGGAGTTTTAAGTTTATATACGGTATTGTAAGGTGTTGTTACTATTTATAAGGCGTCCTACAATATAATAATGTGTTTTTCAAGGTGTTAATATGGCATACAGAGTTGTAAGATGTCCTAAATTTTCGTATGATGTTCAAAGGACTCGTACGAATTCATTAGATTTATTATGAAGTTTTCTGTTTATATACGGTATTGTAAGGTGTTGTTATGACTTGTAAGGCGTCCTACAATATAATATCGTGTTTTTCAAGGTGTTAATATGTCATATAATGTCGTAAGTTGTCCTAAATTGTCGTACGATGTTCAAAGGACTCGGACGAATTTATTAGGTTTATTATGGAGTTTTAAGTTTATGTACGGTATTGTAAGGTGTTGTTACGATTTGTAAGGCGTCCTACAATATAATAACGTGCTTTTCAAGGTGTTAATATGGCATACAGAGTGGTAAGATGTCCTAAATTGTTGTACGATGTTCAAAGGACTCGTACGAATTCATTAGATTTATTATGGAGTTTTATGTTTATATAAGGTATTTTAAGGTGTTGTTATAACTTGTAAGGCGTCCTACAATTTAATATCGTGTTTTTCAAGGTGTTAATATGACATACAGTGTCGTAAGTTGTCCTAAATTGTCGTACGATGTTCAAAGGACTCCGACGAATTCATTAGGTTTATTATGGAGTTTTAAGTTTATATACGGTATTATAAGGTGTTGTTATGATTTGTAAGGCGTCCTACAATATAATATCGTGTTTTTCAAGGTGTTAATATGGCATACATTGTCGTAAGTTGTCCTAAATTGTCGTACGATATTCAAAGGACTCGGACGAATTCATTATGTTTATTATGGAGTTTTAAGTTCATATACGATTTTGTAAGGTGTTATTACTATTTATAAGGCGCCCTACAATATAATAATGTGTTTTTCAAGGTGTTAATATGGGATACAGAGTTGTAAGATGTCATAAATTGTCGTACGATGTTCAAAGGACTCGTACGAATTCATTAGATTTATTATGAAGTTTTATGTTTATATACTGTATTGTAAGGTGTTGTTATGACTTGTAAGGCGTCCTACAATATAAAATTGTGTTTTTCAAGGTGTTAATATGGCATACAGTGTCGTAAGTTGCCCTAAATTGCCGTATGATGTTCAAAGGACTCGGACGAATTTATTAGGTTTATTATGGAGTTTTAAGTTTATATACGGAATTGTAAGGTGTTGTTACGATTTGTAAGGCGTCCTACAATATAATAATGTGCTTTTCAAGGTGTTAATATGGCATACAGAGTGGTAAGATGTCCTAAATTGTTGTACGATGTTCAAAGGACTCGTACGAATTCATTAGATTTATTATGAAGTTTTATGTTTATAAACTGTATTGTTATAACTTGTAAGGCGTCCTACATTTTAATATCGTGTTTTTCAAGGTGTTAATATGGCATACAGTGTCGTAAGTATTCCTAAATAATCGTACGATGTTCAAAGGACTCGGACGAATTCATTAGGTTAATTATGGAGTTTTAAGTTTATATACGGTATTGTAAGGTGTTGTTACTATTTATAAGGCGTCCTACAATATAATAATGTGTTTTTCAAGGTGTTAATATGGCATACAGAGTTGTAAGATGTCCTAAATTGTCGTATGATGTTCAAAGGACTCGTACGAATTCATTAGATTTATTATGAAGTTTTATGTTTATATACGGTATTGTAAGGTGTTGTTATGACTTGTAAGGCGTCCTACAATATAATATCGTGTTTTTCAAGGTGTTAATATGTCATACAATGTCGTAAGTTGTCCTAAATTGTCGTACGATGTTCAAAGGACTCGGACAAATTCATTAGGTTTATTATGGAGTTTTAAGTTTATATACGATATTGTAAGGTGATGTTACGGTTTGTAAGGCGCCCTACAATATAATATCATGTTTTTTTGTTAAAATGGCATACAGTGTCGTAAGATGTCCTAAATTGTCGTACGAATTCATTAGGTTTATTATGAAGTTTTATGTTTATATATTGTATTGTAAGGTGTTGATATGACTTGTAAGGCGTCCTACAATATAATATCGTGTTTTTCAAGGTGTTAATATGGCATACAGTGTCGTAAGTTGCCCTAAATTGTCGTATGATGTTCAAAGGACTCGGACGAATTTATTAGGTTTATTATGGAGTTTTAAGTTTATATACGGAATTGTAAGGTGTTTTTACGATTTGTAAGGCGTCCTACAATATAATAATGTGCTTTTCAAGGTGTTAATATGGCATACAGAGTGGTAAGATGTCCTAAATTGTTGTACGATGTTCAAAGGACTCGTACGAATTCCTTAGATTTATTATGGAGTTTTATGTTTATAAACGGTATTGTAAGGTATTGTTATAACTTGTAAGGCGTCCTACATTTTAATATCGTGTTTTTCAAGGTGTTAATATGGCATACAGTGTCGTAAGTATTCCTAAATTATCGTACGATGTTCAAAGGACTCGGACGAATTCATTAGGTTTATTATGGAGTTTTAAGTTTATATACGGTATTATAAGGTGTTGTTATGATTTGTAAGGCGTCCTACAATATAATATCGTGTTTTTCAAGCTGTTAATATGGCATACATTGTCGTAAGTTGTCCTAAATTGTCGTACGATATTCAAAGGACTCGGACGAATTCATTATGTTTATTATGGAGTTTTAAGTTCATATACGATTTTGTATGGTGTTATTACTATTTATAAGGCGTCCTACAATATAATAATGTGTTTTTCAAGGTGTTAATATGGGATACAGAGTTGTAAGATGTCATAAATTGTCGTACGATGTTCAAAGGACTCGTACTAATTCATTAGATTTATTATGAAGTATTATGTTTATATACTGTATTGTAAGGTGTTGTTATGACTTGTAAGGCGTCCTACAATATAATATTGTGTTTTTCAAGTTGTTAATATGGCATACAGTGTCGTAAGTTGCCCTAAATTGCCGTATGATGTTCAAAGGACTCGGACGAATTTATTAGGTTTATTATGGAGTTTTAAGTTTATATACGGAATTGTAAGGTGTTGTTACGATTTGTAAGGCGTCCTACAATATAATAATGTGCTTTTCAAAGTGTTAATATGGCATACAGAGTGGTAAGATGTCCTAAATTGTTGTACGATGTTCAAAGGACTCGTACGAATTCATTAGATTTATTATGAAGTTTTATGTTTATAAACGGTATTGTTATAACTTGTAAGGCGTCCTACATTTTAATATCGTGTTTTTCAAGGTGTTAATATGGCATACATTGTCGTAAGTTGTCCTAAATTGTCGTACGATATTCAAAGGACTCGGACGAATTCATTATGTTTATTATGGAGTTTTAAGTTCATATACGATTTTGTAAGGTGTTATTACTATTTATAAGGCGTCCTACAATATAATAATGTGTTTTTCAAGGTGTTAATATGGGATACAGAGTTGTAAGTTGTCCTAAATTGTCGTACGATATTCAAAGGACTCGGATGAATTCATTAGGTTTATTATGGAGTTTTAAGTTTATATACGATATTGTAAGGTGATGTTACGATTTGTAAGGCGTCCTACAATATAATATCGTGGTTTTCAAGGTGTTAATATGGCATACAGTGTCGTAAGATGTCCTAAATTGTCATACGATGTTCAAAGGACTCGGACGAATTCATTAAGTTTATTATGGAGTTTTAAGTTTATATACGGTATTATAAGGTGTTGTTATGATTTGTAAGGCGTCCTACAATATAATATCGTCTTTTTCAAGGTGTTAATATGGCATACATTGTCGTAAGTTGCCCTAAATTGCCGTATGATGTTCAAAGGACTAGGACGAATTCATTAGGTTAATTATGGAGTTTTAAGTTTATATACGGTATTGTAAGGTGTTGTTACTATTTATAAGGCGTCCTACAATATAATAATGTGTTTTTCAAGGTGTTAATATGGCATACAGAGTTGTAAGATGTCCTAAATTGTCGTATGATGTTCAAAGGACTCGTACGAATTCATTAGATTTATTATGAAGTTTTATGTTTATATACGGAATTGTAAGGTGTTGTTATGACTTGTAAGGCGTCCTACAATATAATATCGTGTTTTTCAAGGTGTTAATATGTCATATAATGTCGTAAGTTGTCCTAAATTGTCGTACGATGTTCAAAGGACTCGGACGAATTTATTAGGTTTATTATGGAGTTTTAAGTTTATGTACGGTATTGTAAAGTGTTGTTACGATTTGTAAGGCGTCCTACAATATAATAACGTGCTTTTCAAGGTGTTAATATGGCATACAGAGTGGTAAGATGTCCTAAATTGTTGTACGATGTTCAAAGGACTCGAACGAATTCATTAGATTTATTATGGAGTTTTATGTTTATATAAGGTATTTTAAGGTGTTGTTATAACTTGTAAGGCGTCCTACAATTTAATATCGTGTTTTTCAAGGTGTTAATATGACATACAGTGTCGTAAGTTGTCCTAAATTGTCGTACGATGTTCAAAGGACTCCGACGAATTCATTAGGTTTATTATGGAGTTTTAAGTTTATATACGGTATTATAAGGTGTTGTTATGATTTGTAAGGCGTCCTACAATATAATATCGTGTTTTTCAAGGTGTTAATATGGCATACATTGTCGTAAGTTGTCCTAAATTGTCGTACGATATTCAAAGGACTCGGACGAATTCATTATGTTTATTATGGAGTTTTAAGTTCATATACGATTTTGTATGGTGTTATTACTATTTATAAGGCGTCCTACAATATAATAATGTGTTTTTCAAGGTGTTAATATGGGATACAGAGTTGTAAGATGTCATAAATTGTCGTACGATGTTCAAAGGACTCGTACTAATTCATTAGATTTATTATGAAGTATTATGTTTATATACTGTATTGTAAGGTGTTGTTATGACTTGTAAGGCGTCCTACAATATAATATTGTGTTTTTCAAGTTGTTAATATGGCATACAGTGTCGTAAGTTGCCCTAAATTGCCGTATGATGTTCAAAGGACTCGGACGAATTTATTAGGTTTATTATGGAGTTTTAAGTTTATATACGGAATTGTAAGGTGTTGTTACGATTTGTAAGGCGTCCTACAATATAATAATGTGCTTTTCAAGGTGTTAATATGGCATACAGAGTGGTAAGATGTCCTAAATTGTTGTACGATGTTCAAAGGACTCGTACGAATTCATTAAATTTATTATGAAGTTTTATGCTTATAAACGGTATTGTTATAACTTGTAAGGCGTCCTACATTTTAATATCGTGTTTTTCAAGGTGTTAATATGGCATACATTGTCGTAAGTTGTCCTAAATTGTCGTACGATATTCAAAGGACTCGGACGAATTCATTATGTTTATTATGGAGTTTTAAGTTCATATACGATTTTGTAAGGTGTTATTACTATTTATAAGGCGTCCTACAATATAATAATGTGTTTTTCAAGGTGTTAATATGGGATACAGAGTTGTAAGTTGTCCTAAATTGTCGTACGATGTTCAAAGGACTCGGATGAATTCATTAGGTTTATTATGGAGTTTTAAGTTTATATACGATATTGTAAGGTGATGTTACGATTTGTAAGGCGTCCTACAATATAATATCGTGGTTTTCAAGGTGTTAATATGGCATACAGTGTCGTAAGATGTCCTAAATTGTCATACGATGTTCAAAGGACTCGGACGAATTCATTAAGTTTATTATGGAGTTTTAAGTTTATATACGGTATTATAAGGTGTTGTTATGATTTGTAAGGCGTCCTACAATATAATATCGTCTTTTTCAAGGTGTTAATATGGCATACATTGTCGTAAGTTGCCCTAAATTGCCGTATGATGTTCAAAGGACTCGGACGAATTCATTAGGTTAATTATGGAGTTTTAAGTTTATATACGGTATTGTAAGGTGTTGTTACTATTTATAAGGCGTCCTACAATATAATAATGTGTTTTTCAAGGTGTTAATATGGCATACAGAGTTGTAAGATGTCCTAAATTGTCGTATGATGTTCAAAGGACTCGTACGAATTCATTAGATTTATTATGAAGTTTTATGTTTATATACGGTATTGTAAGGTGTTGTTATGACTTGTAAGGCGTCCTACAATATAATATCGTGTTTTTCAAGGTGTTAATATGTCATATAATGTCGTAAGTTGTCCTAAATTGTCGTACGATGTTCAAAGGACTCGGACGAATTTATTAGGTTTATTATGGAGTTTTAAGTTTATGTACGGTATTGTAAGGTGTTGTTACGATTTGTAAGGCGTCCTACAATATAATAACGTGCTTTTCAAGGTGTTAATATGGCATACAGAGTGGTAAGATGTCCTAAATTGTTGTACGATGTTCAAAGGACTCGAACGAATTCATTAGATTTATTATGGAGTTTTATGTTTATATAAGGTATTTTAAGGTGTTGTTATAACTTGTAAGGCGTCCTACAATTTAATATCGTGTTTTTCAAGGTGTTAATATGACATACAGTGTCGTAAGTTGTCCTAAATTGTCGTACGATGTTCAAAGGACTCCGACGAATTCATTAGGTTTATTATGGAGTTTTAAGTTTATATACGGTATTATAAGGTGTTGTTATGATTTGTAAGGCGTCCTACAATATAATATCGTGTTTTTCAAGGTGTTAATATGGCATACATTGTCGTAAGTTGTCCTAAATTGTCGTACGATATTCAAAGGACTCGGACGAATTCATTATGTTTATTATGGAGTTTTAAGTTCATATACGATTTTGTATGGTGTTATTACTATTTATAAGGCGTCCTACAATATAATAATGTGTTTTTCAAGGTGTTAATATGGGATACAGAGTTGTAAGATGTCATAAATTGTCGTACGATGTTCAAAGGACTCGTACTAATTCATTAGATTTATTATGAAGTATTATGTTTATATACTGTATTGTAAGGTGTTGTTATGACTTGTAAGGCGTCCTACAATATAATATTGTGTTTTTCAAGTTGTTAATATGGCATACAGTGTCGTAAGTTGCCCTAAATTGCCGTATGATGTTCAAAGGACTCGGACGAATTTATTAGGTTTATTATGGAGTTTTAAGTTTATATACGGAATTGTAAGGTGTTGTTACGATTTGTAAGGCGTCCTACAATATAATAATGTGCTTTTCAAGGTGTTAATATGGCATACAGAGTGGTAAGATGTCCTAAATTGTTGTACGATGTTCAAAGGACTCGTACGAATTCATTAGATTTATTATGAAGTTTTATGCTTATAAACGGTATTGTTATAACTTGTAAGGCGTCCTACATTTTAATATCGTGTTTTTCAAGGTGTTAATATGGCATACATTGTCGTAAGTTGTCCTAAATTGTCGTACGATATTCAAAGGACTCGGACGAATTCATTATGTTTATTATGGAGTTTTAAGTTCATATACGATTTTGTAAGGTGTTATTACTATTTATAAGGCGTCCTACAATATAATAATGTGTTTTTCAAGGTGTTAATATGGGATACAGAGTTGTAAGTTGTCCTAAATTGTCGTACGATGTTCAAAGGACTCGGATGAATTCATTAGGTTTATTATGGAGTTTTAAGTTTATATACGATATTGTAAGGTGATGTTACGATTTGTAAGGCGTCCTACAATATAATATCGTGGTTTTCAAGGTGTTAATATGGCATACAGTGTCGTAAGATGTCCTAAATTGTCATACGATGTTCAAAGGACTCGGACGAATTCATTAAGTTTATTATGGAGTTTTAAGTTTATATACGGTATTATAAGGTGTTGTTATGATTTGTAAGGCGTCCTACAATATAATATCGTCTTTTTCAAGGTGTTAATATGGCATACATTGTCGTAAGTTGCCCTAAATTGCCGTATGATGTTCAAAGGACTCGGACGAATTTATTAGGTTTATTATGGAGTTTTAAGTTTATATACGGAATTGTAAGGTGTTGTTACGATTTGTAAGGCGTCCTACAATATAATAATGTGCTTTTCAAGGTGTTAATATGGCATACAGAGTGATAAGATGTCCTAAATTGTTGTACGATGTTCAAAGGACTCGTACGAATTCATTAGATTTATTATGAAGTTTTATGTTTATAAACGGTATTGTAAGGTATTGTTATAACTTGTAAGGCGTCCTACATTTTAATATCGTGTTTTTCAAGGTGTTAATATGGCATACAGTGTCGAAAGTTGTCCTAAATTGTCGTACGATGTTCAAAGGACTCGGACGAATTTATTAGGTTTATTATGGAGTGTTAAGTTTATATACGGAATTGTAAGGTGTTGTTACGATTTGTAAGGCGTCCTACAATATAATAATGTGCTTTTCAAGGTGTTAATATGGCATACAGAGTGGTAAGATGTCCTAAATTGTTGTACGATGTTCAAAGGACTCGTACGAATTCATTAGATTTATTATGGAGTTTTATGTTTATATAAGGTATTTTAAGGTGTTGTTATAACTTGTAAGGCGTCCTACAATTTAATATCGTGTTTTTCAAGGTGTTAATATGACATACAGTGTCGTAAGTTGTCCTAAATTGTCGTACGATGTTCAAAGGACTCCGACGAATTCATTAGGTTTATTATGGAGTTTTAAGTTTATATACGGTATTATAAGGTGTTGTTATGATTTGTAAGGCGTCCTACAATATAATATCGTGTTTTTCAAGGTGTTAATATGGCATACATTGTCGTAAGTTGTCCTAAATTGTCGTACGATATTCAAAGGACTCGGACGAATTCATTATGTTTATTATGGAGTTTTAAGTTCATATACGATTTTGTATGGTGTTATTACTATTTATAAGGCTTCCTACAATATAATAATGTGTTTTTCAAGGTGTTAATATGGGATACAGAGTTGTAAGATGTCATAAATTGTCGTACGATGTTCAAAGGACTCGTACGAATTCATTCGATTTATTATGAAGTTTTATGTTTATATACTGTATTGTAAGGTGTTGTTATGACTTGTAAGGCGTCCTACAATATAATATTGTGTTTTTCAAGGTGTTAATATGGCATACAGTGTCGTAAGTTGCCCTAAATTGCCGTATGATGTTCAAAGGACTCGGACGAATTTATTAGGTTTATTATGGAGTTTTAAGTTTATATACGGAATTGTAAGGTGTTGTTACGATTTGTAAGGCGTCCTACAATATAATAATGTGCTTTTCAAGGTGTTAATATGGCATACAGAGTGGTAAGATGTCCTAAATTGTTGTACGATGTTCAAAGGACTCGTACGAATTCATTAGATTTATTATGGAGTTTTATGTTTATATAAGGTATTTTAAGGTGTTGTTATAACTTGTAAGGCGTCCTACAATTTAATATCGTGTTTTTCAAGGTGTTAATATGACATACAGTGTCGTAAGTTGTCCTAAATTGTCGTACGATGTTCAAAGGACTCCGACGAATTCATTAGGTTTATTATGGAGTTTTAAGTTTATATACGGTATTATAAGGTGTTGTTATGATTTGTAAGGCGTCCTACAATATAATATCGTGTTTTTCAAGGTGTTAATATGGCATACATTGTCGTAAGTTGTCCTAAATTGTCGTACGATATTCAAAGGACTCGGACGAATTCATTATGTTTATTATGAAGTTTTAAGTTCATATACGATTTTGTATGGTGTTATTACTATTTATAAGGCGTCCTACAATATAATAATGTGTTTTTCAAGGTGTTAATATGGGATACAGAGTTGTAAGATGTCATAAATTGTCGTACGATGTTCAAAGGACTCGTACGAATTCATTAGATTTATTATGAAGTTTTATGTTTATATACAGTATTGTAAGGTGTTGTTATGACTTGTAAGGCGTCCTACAATATAATATTGTGTTTTTCAAGGTGTTAATATGGCATACAGTGTCGTAAGTTGCCCTAAATTGCCGTATGATGTTCAAAGGACTCGGACGAATTTATTAGGTTTATTATGGAGTTTTAAGTTTATATACGGAATTGTAAGGTGTTGTTACGATTTGTAAGGCGTCCTACAATATAATAATGTGCTTTTCAAGGTGTTAATATGGCATACAGAGTGGTAAGATGTCCTAAATTGTTGTACGATGTTCAAAGGACTCGTACGAATTCATTAGATTTATTATGGACTTTTATGTTTATATAAGGTATTTTAAGGTGTTGTTATAACTTGTAAGGCGTCCTACAATATAATATTGTGTTTTTCAAGGTGTTAATATGGCATACAGTGTCGTAAGTTGCCCTAAATTGCCGTATGATGTTCAAAGGACTCGGACGAATTTATTAGGTTTATTATGGAGTTTTAAGTTTATATACGGAATTGTAAGATGTTGTTACGATTTGTAAGGCGTCCTACAATATAATATTGTGTTTTTCAAGGTGTTAATATGGCATACAGTGTCGTAAGATGTCCTAAATTGTCATACGATGTTCAAAGGACTCGGACGAATTCATTAAGTTTATTATGGAGTTTTAAGTTTATATACGGTATTATAAGGTGTTGTTATGATTTGTAAGGCGTCCTACAATCTAATATCGTCTTTTTCAAGGTGTTAATATGGCATACATTGTCGTAAGTTGCCCTAAATTGCCGTATGATGTTCAAAGGACTCGGACGAATTTATTAGGTTTATTATGGAGTTTTAAGTTTATATACGGAATTGTAAGGTGTTGTTACGATTTGTAAGGCGTCCTACAATATAATAATGTGCTTTTCAAGGTGTTAATATGGCATACAGAGTGATAAGATGTCCTAAATTATTGTACGATGTTCAAAGGACTCGTACGAATTCATTAGATTTATTATGAAGTTTTATGTTTATAAACGGTATTGTAAGGTATTGTTATAACTTGTAAGGCGTCCTACATTTTAATATCGTGTTTTTCAAGGTGTTAATATGGCATACAGTGTCGAAAGTTGTCCTAAATTGTCGTACGATGTTCAAAGGACTCGGACGAATTCATTAGGTTAATTATGGAGTTTTAAGTTTATATACGGTATTGTAAGGTGTTGTTACTATTTATAAGGCGTCCTACAATATAGTAACGTGCTTTTCAAGGTGTTAATATGGCATACAGAGTCGTAAGATATCCCAAATTGTCGTATGATGTTCAAAGGACTCGAACGAATTCATTAGGTTTATTATGGAGTTATAAGTTTATATACGGTATTATAAGGTGTTGTTATGATTTGTAAGGCGTCCTACAATATAATAACGTGCTTTTCAAGGTGTTAATATGGCATACAGAGTCGTAAGATGTCCTAAATTGTCGTATGATATTCATAGGATTCGAACAAATTCATTAGGTTTATTATGGAGTTTTAAGATTATATAGGGTATTATAAGGTGTTGTTATTATTTGTAAGGCGTCCTACAATATAATATCGTGTTTTCAAGGTGTTAATATGGCATACAGTGTCGTAAGTTGTCCTAAATTGTCGTACGATGTTCAAAGGACTCGGATGAATTCATTAGGTTTATTATGGAGTTTTAAGTTTAAATACGATATTGTAAGGTGATGTTACGATTTGTAAGGCGTCCTACAATATAATATCGTGGTTTTCAACGTGTTAATATGGCATACAGTGTCGTAAGATGTCCTAAATTGTCATACGATGTTCAAAGGACTCGGATGAATTCATTAAGTTTATTATGGAGTTTTATGTTTATATACGGTATTATAAGGTGTTGTTATGATTTGTAAGGCGTCCTACAATATAATATCGTCTTTTTCAAGGTGTTAATATGGCATACATTGTCGTAAGTTGTCCTAAATTGTCGTACGATATTCAAAGGACTCGGACGAATTCATTAGGTTTATTATGGAGTTTTAAGTTTATATACGGTTTTGTAAGGTGTTGTTACTATTTATAAGGCGTCCTACAATATAATAATGTGTTTTTCAAGGTGTTAATATGGGATACAGAGTTGTAAGATGTCATAAATTGGCGTACGATGTTCAAAGGACTCGTACAAATTCATTAGATTTATTATGAAGTTTTACGTTTATATACGGTATTATAAGGTGTTGTTATGATTTGTAAGGCGTCATACAATATAATATCGTGTTTTTCAAGGTGTTAATATGGCATACAGTGTCGTAAGTTGTCCTAAATTGTCGTACGATGTTCAAAGGACTCGGACGAATTCATTATGTTTATTATGGAGTTTTAAGTTCATATACGATTTTGTATGGTGTTATTACTATTTATAAGGCGTCCTACAATATAATAATGTGTTTTTCAAGGTGTTAATATGGGATACAGAGTTGTAAGATGTCATAAATTGTCGTACGATGTTCAAAGGACAAGTACGAATTCATTAGATTTATTATGAAGTTTTATGTTTATATACTGTATTGTAAGGTGTTGTTATGACTTGTAAGGCGTCCTACAATATAATATTGTGTTTTTCAAGGTGTTAATATGGCATACAGTGTCGTAAGTTGCCCTAAATTGCCGTATGATGTTCAAAGGACTCGGACGAATTTATTAGGTTTATTATGGAGTTTTAAGTTTATATACGGAATTGTAAGGTGTTGTTACGATTTGTAAGGCGTCCTACAATATAATATTGTGTTTTTCAAGGTGTTAATATGGCATACAGTGTCGTAAGATGTCCTAAATTGTCATACGATGTTCAAAGGACTCGGACGAATTCATTAAGTTTATTATGGAGTTTTAAGTTTATATACGGTGTTATAAGGTGTTGTTATGATTTGTAAGGCGTCCTACAATATAATATCGTCTTTTTCAAGGTGTTAATATGGCATACATTGTCGTAAGTTGCCCTAAATTGCCGTATGATGTTCAAAGGACTCGGACGAATTTATTAGGTTTATTATGGAGTTTTAAGTTTATATACGGAATTGTAAGGTGTTGTTACGATTTGTAAGGCGTCCTACAATATAATAATGTGCTTTTCAAGGTGTTAATATGGCATACAGAGTGATAAGATGTCCTAAATTATTGTACGATGTTCAAAGGACTCGTACGAATTCATTAGATTTATTATGAAGTTTTATGTTTATAAACGGTATTGTAAGGTATTGTTATAACTTGTAAGGCGTCCTACATTTTAATATCGTGTTTTTCAAGGTGTTAATATGGCATACAGTGTCGAAAGTTGTCCTAAACTGTCGTACGATGTTCAAAGGACTCGGACGAATTCATTAGGTTAATTATGGAGTTTTAAGTTTATATACGGTATTGTAAGGTGTTGTTACTATTTATAAGGCGTCCTACAATATAGTAACGTGCTTTTCAAGGTGTTAATATGGCATACAGAGTCGTAAGATATCCCAAATTGTCGTATGATGTTCAAAGGACTCGAACGAATTCATTAGGTTTATTATGGAGTTATAAGTTTATATACGGTATTATAAGGTGTTGTTATGATTTGTAAGGCGTCCTACAATATAATAACGTGCTTTTCAAGGTGTTAATATGGCATACAGAGTCGTAAGATGTCCTAAATTGTCGTATGATATTCATAGGATTCGAACGAATTCATTAGGTTTATTATGGAGTTTTAAGATTATATAGGGTATTATAAGGTGTTGATATTATTTGTAAGGCGTCCTACAATATAATATCGTGTTTTCAAGGTGTTAATATGGCATACAGTGTCGTAAGTTGTCCTAAATTGTCGTACGATGTTCAAAGGACTCGGATGAATTCATTAGGTTTATTATGGAGTTTTAAGTTTAAATACGATATTGTAAGGTGATGTTACGATTTGTAAGGCGTCCTACAATATAATATCGTGGTTTTCAAGGTGTTAATATGGCATACAGTGTCGTAAGATGTCCTAAATTGTCATACGATGTTCAAAGGACTCGGACGAATTCATTAAGTTTATTATGGAGTTTTATGTTTATATACGGTATTATAAGGTGTTGTTATGATTTGTAAGGCGTCCTACAATATAATATCGTCTTTTTCAAGGTGTTAATATGGCATACATTGTCGTAAGTTGTCCTAAATTGTCGTACGATATTCAAAGGACTCGGACGAATGCATTATGTTTATTATGGAGTTTTAAGTTCATATACGATTTTGTATGGTGTTATTACTATTTATAAGGCGTCCTACAATATAATAATGTGTTTTTCAAGGTGTTAATATGGGATACAGAGTTGTAAGTTGCCCTAAATTGTCGTACGATGTTCAAAGGACTCGTACGAATTCATTAGATTTATTATGAAGTTTTATGTTTATATACTGTATTGTAAGGTGTTGTTATGACTTGTAAGGCGTCCTACAATATAATATTGTGTTTTTCAAGGTGTTAATATGGCATACAGTGTCGTAAGTTGCCCTAAATTGCCGTATGATGTTCAAAGGACTCGGACGAATTTATTAGGTTTATTATGGAGTTTTAAGTTTATATACGGAATTGTAAGGTGTTGTTACGATTTGTAAGGCGTCCTACAATATAATATTGTGTTTTTCAAGGTGTTAATATGGCATACAGTGTCGTAAGATGTCCTAAATTGTCATACGATGTTCAAAGGACTCGGACGAATTCATTAAGTTTATTATGGAGTTTTAAGTTTATATACGGTGTTATAAGGTGTTGTTATGATTTGTAAGGCGTCCTACAATATAATATCGTCTTTTTCAAGGTGTTAATATGGCATACATTGTCGTAAGTTGCCCTAAATTGCCGTATGATGTTCAAAGGACTCGGACGAATTCATTATGTTTATTATGGAGTTTTAAGTTCATATACGATTTTGTATGGTGTTATTACTATTTATAAGGCGTCCTACAATATAATAATGTGTTTTTCAAGGTGTTAATATGGGATACAGAGTTGTAAGATGTCATAAATTGTCGTACGATGTTCAAAGGACTCGTACGAATTCATTAGATTTATTATGAAGTTTTATGTTTATAAACGGTATTGTAAGGTATTGTTATAACTTGTAAGGCGTCCTACATTTTAATATCGTGTTTTTCAAGGTGTTAATATGGCATACAGTGTCGAAAGTTGTCCTAAATTGTCGTACGATGTTCAAAGGACTCGGACGAATTCATTAGGTTAATTATGGAGTTTTAAGTTTATATACGGTATTGTAAGGTGTTGTTACTATTTATAAGGCGTCCTACAATATAGTAACGTGCTTTTCAAGGTGTTAATATGGCATACAGAGTCGTAAGATATCCCAAATTGTCGTATGATGTTCAAAGGACTCGAACGAATTCATTAGGTTTATTATGGAGTTATAAGTTTATATACGGTATTATAAGGTGTTGTTATGATTAGTAAGGCGTCCTACAATATAATAACGTGCTTTTCAAGGTGTTAATATGGCATACAGAGTCGTAAGATGTCCTAAATTGTCGTATGATATTCATAGGATTCGAACAAATCCATTAGGTTTATTATGGAGTTTTAAGATTATATAGGGTATTATAAGGTGTTGTTATTATTTGTAAGGCGTCCTACAATATAATATCGTGTTTTCAAGGTGTTAATATGGCATACAGTGTCGTAAGTTGTCCTAAATTGTCGTACGATGTTCAAAGGACTCGGACGAATTCATTAAGTTTATTATGGAGTTTTATGTTTATATACGGTATTATAAGGTGTTGTTATGATTTGTAAGGCGTCCTACAATATAATATCGTCTTTTTCAAGGTGTTAATATGGCATACATTGTCGTAAGTTGTCCTAAATTGTCGTACGATATTCAAAGGACTCGGACGAATTCATTAAGTTTATTATGGAGTTTTATGTTTATATACGGTATTATAAGGTGTTGTTATGATTTGTAAGGCGTCCTACAATATAATATCGTCTTTTTCAAGGTGTTAATATGGCATACATTGTCGTAAGTTGTCCTAAATTGTCGTACGATATTCAAAGGACTCGGACGAATTCATTATGTTTATTATGGAGTTTTAAGTTCATATACGATTTTGTATGGTGTTATTACTATTTATAAGGCGTCCTACAATATAATAATGTGTTTTTCAAGGTGTTAATATGGGATACAGAGTTGTAAGATGTCATAAATTGTCGTACGATGTTCAAAGGACTCGTACGAATTCATTAGATTTATTATGAAGTTTTATGTTTATATACTGTATTGTAAGGTGTTGTTATGACTTGTAAGGCGTCCTACAATATAATATTGTGTTTTTCAAGGTGTTAATATGGCATACAGTGTCGTAAGTTGCCCTAAATTGCCGTATGATGTTCAAAGGACTCGGACGAATTTATTAGGTTTATTATGGAGTTTTAAGTTTATATACGGAATTGTAAGGTGTTGTTACGATTTGTAAGGCGTCCTACAATATAATATTGTGTTTTTCAAGGTGTTAATATGGCATACAGTGTCGTAAGATGTCCTAAATTGTCATACGATGTTCAAAGGACTCGGACGAATTCATTAAGTTTATTATGGAGTTTTAAGTTTATATACGGTGTTATAAGGTGTTGTTATGATTTGTAAGGCGTCCTACAATATAATATCGTCTTTTTCAAGGTGTTAATATGGCATACATTGTCGTAAGTTGCCCTAAATTGCCGTATGATGTTCAAAGGACTCGGACGAATTTATTAGATTTATTATGGAGTTTTAAGTTTATATACGGAATTGTAAGGTGTTGTTACGATTTGTAAGGCGTCCTACAATATAATAATGTGCTTTTCAAGGTGTTAATATGGCATACAGAGTGATAAGATGTCCTAAATTATTGTACGATGTTCAAAGGACTCGTACGCATTCATTAGATTTATTATGAAGTTTTATGTTTATAAACGGTATTGTAAGGTATTGTTATAACTTGTAAGGCGTCCTACATTTTAATATCGTGTTTTTCAAGGTGTTAATATGGCATACAGTGTCGAAAGTTGTCCTAAATTGTCGTACGATGTTCAAAGGACTCGGACGAATTCATTAGGTTAATTATGGAGTTTTAAGTTTATATACGGTATTGTAAGGTGTTGTTACTATTTATAAGGCGTCCTACAATATAGTAACGTGCTTTTCAAGGTGTTAATATGGCATACAGAGTCGTAAGATATCCCAAATTGTCGTATGATGTTCAAAGGACTCGAACGAATTCATTAGGTTTATTATGGAGTTATAAGTTTATATACGGTATTATAAGGTGTTGTTATGATTTGTAAGGCGTCCTACAATATAATAACGTGCTTTTCAAGGTGTTAATATGGCATACAGAGTCGTAAGATGTCCTAAATTGTCGTATGATATTCATAGGATTCGAACGAATTCATTAGGTTTATTATGGAGTTTTAAGATTATATAGGGTATTATAAGGTGTTGATATTATTTGTAAGGCGTCCTACAATATAATATCGTGTTTTCAAGGTGTTAATATGGCATACAGTGTCGTAAGTTGTCCTAAATTGTCGTACGATGTTCAAAGGACTCGGATGAATTCATTAGGTTTATTATGGAGTTTTAAGTTTAAATACGATATTGTAAGGTGATGTTACGATTTGTAAGGCGTCCTACAATATAATATCGTGGTTTTCAAGGTGTTAATATGGCATACAGTGTCGTAAGATGTCCTAAATTGTCATACGATGTTCAAAGGACTCGGACGAATTCATTAAGTTTATTATGGAGTTTTATGTTTATATACGGTATTATAAGGTGTTGTTATGATTTGTAAGGCGTCCTACAATATAATATCGTCTTTTTCAAGGTGTTAATATGGCATACATTGTCGTAAGTTGTCCTAAATTGTCGTACGATATTCAAAGGACTCGGACGAATTCATTATGTTTATTATGGAGTTTTAAGTTCATATACGATTTTGTATGGTGTTATTACTATTTATAAGGCGTCCTACAATATAATAATGTGTTTTTCAAGGTGTTAATATGGGATACAGAGTTGTAAGATGTCATAAATTGTCGTACGATGTTCAAAGGACTCGTACGAATTCATTAGATTTATTATGAAGTTTTATGTTTATATACTGTATTGTAAGGTGTTGTTATGACTTGTAAGGCGTCCTACAATATAATATTTTGTTTTTCAAGGTGTTAATATGGCATACAGTGTCGTAAGTTGCCCTAAATTGCCGTATGATGTTCAAAGGACTCGGACGAATTTATTAGGTTTATTATGGAGTTTTAAGTTTATATACGGAATTGTAAGGTGTTGTTACGATTTGTAAGGCGTCCTACAATATAATATTGTGTTTTTCAAGGTGTTAATATGGCATACAGTGTCGTAAGATGTCCTAAATTGTCATACGATGTTCAAAGGACTCGGACGAATTCATTAAGTTTATTATGGAGTTTTAAGTTTATATACGGTGTTATAAGGTGTTGTTATGATTTGTAAGGCGTCCTACAATATAATATCGTCTTTTTCAAGGTGTTAATATGGCATACATTGTCGTAAGTTGCCCTAAATTGCCGTATGATGTTCAAAGGACTCGGACGAATTTATTAGGTTTATTATGGAGTTTTAAGTTTATATACGGAATTGTAAGGTGTTGTTACGATTTGTAAGGCGTCCTACAATATAATAATGTGCTTTTCAAGGTGTTAATATGGCATACAGAGTGATAAGATGTCCTAAATTATTGTACGATGTTCAAAGGACTCGTACGAATTCATTAGATATATTATGAAGTTTTATGTTTATAAACGGTATTGTAAGGTATTGTTATAACTTGTAAGGCGTCCTACATTTTAATATCGTGTTTTTCAAGGTGTTAATATGGCATACAGTGTCGAAAGTTGTCCTAAATTGTCGTACGATGTTCAAAGGACTCGGACGAATTCATTAGGTTAATTATGGAGTTTTAAGTTTATATACGGTATTGTAAGGTGTTGTTACTATTTATAAGGCGTCCTACAATATAGTAACGTGCTTTTCAAGGTGTTAATATGGCATACAGAGTCGTAAGATATCCCAAATTGTCGTATGATGTTCAAAGGACTCGAACGAATTCATTAGGTTTATTATGGAGTTATAAGTTTATATACGGTATTATAAGGTGTTGTTATGATTAGTAAGGCGTCCTACAATATAATAATGTGTTTTTCAAGGTGTTAATATGGGATACAGAGTTGTAAGATGTCATAAATTGGCGTACGATGTTCAAAGGACTCGTACGAATTCATTAGATTTATTATGAAGTTTTACGTTTATATACGGTATTATAAGGTGTTGTTATGATTGGTAAGGCGTCATACAATATAATATCGTGTTTTTCAAGGTGTTAATATGGCATACAGTGTCGTAAGTTGTCCTAAATTGTCGTACGATGTTCAAAGGACTCGGACAAATTTATTAGGTTTATTATGGAGTTTTAAGTTTATATACGGAATTGTAAGGTGTTGTTACGATTTGTAAGGCGTCCTACAATATAATAATGTGCTTTTCAAGGTGTTAATATGGCATACAGAGTGGTAAGATGTCCTAAATTGTTGTACGATGTTCAAAGGACTCGTACGAATTCATTAGATTTATTATGGAGTTTTATGTTTATATAAGGTATTTTAAGGTGTTGTTATAACTTGTAAGGCGTCCTACAATTTAATATCGTGTTTTTCAAGGTGTTAATATGACATACAGTGTCGTAAGTTGTCCTAAATTGTCGTACGATGTTCAAAGGACTCCGACGAATTCATTAGGTTTATTATGGAGTTTTAAGTTTATATACGGTATTATAAGGTGTTGTTATGATTTGTAAGGCGTCCTACAATATAATATCGTGTTTTTCAAGGTGTTAATATGGCATACATTGTCGTAAGTTGTCCTAAATAGTCGTACGATATTCAAAGGACTCAGACGAATTCATTATGTTTATTATGGAGTTTTAAGTTCATATACGATTTTGTATGGTGTTATTACTATTTATAAGGCGTCCTACAATATAATAATGTGTTTTTCAAGGTGTTAATATGGGATACAGAGTTGTAAGATGTCATAAATTGTCGTACGATGTTCAAAGGACTCGTACGAATTCATTAGATTTATTATGAAGTTTTATGTTTATATACTGTATTGTAAGGTGTTGTTATGACTTGTAAGGCGTCCTACAATATAATATTGTGTTTTTCAAGGTGTTAATATGGCATACAGTGTCGTAAGTTGCCCTAAATTGCCGTATGATGTTCAAAGGACTCGGACGAATTTATTAGGTTTATTATGGAGTTTTAAGTTTATATACGGAATTGTAAGGTGTTGTTACGATTTGTAAGGCGTCCTACAATATAATAATGTGCTTTTCAAGGTGTTAATATGGCATACAGAGTGGTAAGATGTCCTAAATTGTTGTACGATGTTCAAAGGACTCGTACGAATTCATTAGATTTATTATGGAGTTTTATGTTTATATAAGGTATTTTAAGGTGTTGTTATAACTTGTAAGGCGTCCTACAATTTAATATCGTGTTTTTCAAGGTGTTAATATGACATACAGTGTCGTAAGTTGTCCTAAATTGTCGTACGATGTTCAAAGGACTCCGACGAATTCAATAGGTTTATTATGGAGTTTTAAGTTTATATACGGTATTATAAGGTGTTGTTATGATTTGTAAGGCGTCCTACAATATAATATCGTGTTTTTCAAGGTGTTAATATGGCATACATTGTCGTAAGTTGTCCTAAATTGTCGTACGATATTCAAAGGACTCGGACGAATTCATTATGTTTATTATGGAGTTTTAAGTTCATATACGATTTTGTATGGTGTTATTACTATTTATAAGGCGTCCTACAATATAATAATGTGTTTTTCAAGGTGTTAATATGGGATACAGAGTTGTAAGATGTCATAAATTGTCGTACGATGTTCAAAGGACTCGTACGAATTCATTAGATTTATTATGAAGTTTTATGTTTATATACTGTATTGTAAGGTGTTGTTATGACTTGTAAGGCGTCCTACAATATAATATTGTGTTTTTCAAGGTGTTAATATGGCATACAGTGTCGTAAGTTGCCCTAAATTGCCGTATGATGTTCAAAGGACTCGGACGAATTTATTAGGTTTATTATGGAGTTTTAAGTTTATATACGGAATTGTAAGGTGTTGTTACGATTTGTAAGGCGTCCTACAATATAATAATGTGCTTTTCAAGGTGTTAATATGGCATACAGAGTGGTAAGATGTCCTAAATTGTTGTACGATGTTCAAAGGACTCGTACGAATTCATTAGATTTATTATGAAGTTTTATGTTTATAAACGGTATTGTTATAACTTGTAAGGCGTCCTACATTTTAATATCGTGTTTTTCAAGGTGTTAATATGGCATACATTGTCGTAAGTTGTCCTAAATTGTCGTACGATATTCAAAGGACTCGGACGAATTCATTATGTTTATTATGGAGTTTTAAGTTCATATACGATTTTGTAAGGTGTTATTACTATTTATAAGGCGTTCTACAATATAATAATGTGTTTTTCAAGGTGTTAATATGGGATATAGAGTTGTAAGTTCTCCTAAATTGTCGTACGATGTTCAAAGGACTCGGATGAATTCATTAGGTTTATTATGGAGTTTTAAGTTTATATACGATATTGTAAGGTGATGTTACGATTTGTAAGGCGTCCTACAATATAATATCGTGGTTTTCATGGTGTTAATATGGCATACAGAGTCGTAAGATATCCCAAATTGTCGTATGATGTTCAAAGGACTCGAACGAATTCATTAGGTTTATTATGGAGTTATAAGTTTATATACGGTATTATAAGGTGTTGTTATGATTTGTAAGGCGTCCTACAATATAATAACGTGCTTTTCAAGGTGTTAATATGGCATACAGAGTCGTAAGATGTCCTAAATTGTCGTATGATATTCATAGGATTCGAACGAATTCATTAGGTTTATTATGGAGTTTTAAGATTATATAGGGTATTATAAGGTGTTGATATTATTTGTAAGGCGTCCTACAATATAATATCGTGTTTTCAAGGTGTTAATATGGCATACAGTGTCGTAAGTTGTCCTAAATTGTCGTACGATGTTCAAAGGACTAGGATGAATTCATTAGGTTTATTATGGAGTTTTAAGTTTAAATACGATATTGTAAGGTGATGTTACGATTTGTAAGGCGTCCTACAATATAATATCGTGGTTTTCAAGGTGTTAATATGGCATACAGTGTCGTAAGATGTCCTAAATTGTCATACGATGTTCAAAGGACTCGGACGAATTCATTAAGTTTATTATGGAGTTTTATGTTTATATACGGTATTATAAGGTGTTGTTATGATTTGTAAGGCGTCCTACAATATAATATCGTGTTTTTCAAGGTGTTAATATGGCATACATTGTCGTAAGTTGTCCTAAATTGTCGTACGATATTCAAAGGACTCGGACGAATTCATTAGGTTTATTATGGAGTTTTAAGTTTATATACGGTTTTGTAAGGTGTTGTTACTATTTATAAGGCGTCCTACAATATAATAATGTGTTTTTCAAGGTGTTAATATGGGATACAGAGTTGTAAGATGTCATAAATTGGCGTACGATGTTCAAAGGACTCGTACGAATTCATTAGATTTATTATGAAGTTTTACGTTTATATACGGTATTATAAGGTGTTGTTATGACTTGTAAGGCGTCATACAATATAATATCGTGTTTTTCAAGGTGTTAATATGGCATACAGTGTCGTAAGTTGTCCTAAATTGCCGTACGATGTTCAAAGGACTCGGACAAATTCATTAGGTTTATTATGGAGTTTTAAGTTTATATACGATATTGTAAGGTGATGTTACGGTTTGTAAGGCGTCGTACAATATAATATCATGTTTTTTAAGGTGTTAAAATGGCATACAGTGTCGTAAGATGTCCTAAATTGTCGTTCGATGTTCAAAGGACTCGTACGAATTCATTAGATTTATTATGAAGTTTTATGTTTATATACGGTATTGTAAGGTGTTGTTATGACTTGTAAGGCGTCCTACAATATAATATCGTGTTTTTCAAGGTGTTAATATGTCATACAATGTCGTAAGTTGTCCTAAATTGTCGTACGATGTTCAAAGGACTCGGGCGAATTTATTAGGTTTATTATGGAGTTTTAAGTTTATGTACGGTATTGTAAGGTGTTGTTACGATTTGTAAGGCGTCCTACAATATAATAACGTGCTTTTCAAGGTGTTAATATGGCATACAGTGTCGTAAGATGTCCTAAATTGTCGTACGATGTTCAAAAGACTCGGACGAATTCATTAGGTTTATTATGGAGTTTTAAGTTTATATACAGTGTTATAAGGTGTTGTTATGATTTGTAAGGCGTCCTACAATATAATATCGTCTTTTTCAAGGTGTTAATATGGCATACATTGTCGTAAGTTGTCCTAAATTGTCGTATGATATTCAAAGGACTCGGACGAATTCATTAGGTTTATTATGGAGTTTTAAGTTTATATCACGGAATTGTAAGGTGTTGTTACGATTTGTAAGGCGTCCTACAATATAATAATTTGCTTTTCAAGGTGTTAATATGGCATACAGAGGAGCAACTTGAAAAGAACGTTAGTACGGGGAGGGTTCTCTGGGCGATTTTGGTGATTTTGGGTTCGCTACGGTTTCAAGATTCTTGATTGATTCTTGATCTTGATTCTTGATCCTAGATTACGGTTTCTTGTTGTTCCTGTTCTTGATTCTTGATTCTTGATTAGGGTTTCAAGTTTCGAAATTGATGCTTCATAAATCCTGATTCTTGATTCTTGTTTCTTGAATCTTGATTCTTGTTTCTTGGTTCTTGAATCTTGGATTGGTTATTTAATTCGTTTTTCTTGATCTTGGCCGTTTTTCTTCATATTTCTTGGTTATTAAAACCCTAATTTCGTATGGATAATTAGGGTTTGGCCGGTTCTTTGATTTTTACGTTCAGATTCGTTTCTGATTATAAAAAAGAGTATGGAGGGCAGTAATTTGGCTAGTAAGGTGTTAAAGATTGATGGTAATCCACGTTGTAATTTGTTGAAGAAGGAAGAGGCAACTAGGGTTTCGTCTATAAACCCTAATTTGCCTCTAAAGGCTGACACGGCTAAGAGGAATCAGGAGTCTGGTCATACTCACACGACTAAGTCTCCTACTATTTCTGATTCGTCTCATGCGGCTAGTGTTGACCCGTCCAAGTCTGACACGGCTAAGGGTGACCCGTCCAATGTTGTTCATGCAACTAACTTTTCTCAGGCGGTTAATCCTTATGCTCATGCGGCTAATGACAACTCTAAGGTGTCTCATACGTCCAAGGCTGATGTGAAACATGATGTGAGTGCAATGGGGCTGTCTTATGCTGCTATTGTTCAACCGAAATCTGATGTATCTACAACACCAGTTAAGTTCTGTTACATGGAGAATGATGAAAAGAAACAAGGGTTTGATGTTGTTTTACCGAAAGAGACGGTGCGTATGGTTTGTAATAAGCTCGAATTTACACTGTATGGATATTTTTTGGGTGACAGAGTAGCCTACCCAGTGGTTGAATTCTTTGCTAAAACACATTGGAAAAGATATGGCCTGCAAAAATCAATGATGAATGCAAATGGATTTTTCTTCTTTAAGTTTAATGATCGCAAGGGGATGATGGATGTGATTAAAGCAAGTCCTTGGGTAATCCGTAATAAGCCAATTATTCTGAATGTGTGGTCCCCTACCACTAAGTTACAGAAGGATGATATCAAGAACGTGTCCGTCTGGGTAAAGTTACATGATATCCCACTAGTAGCATATTCTGATGTTGGGTTGAGTCTATTGTTTTCGCAAATTGGGACCCCAAAACTACTGGATTCTTTCACAAGCTCCAAGTGTGCAAATGCATGGGGTAGAGGTAGTTTTGCGAGAGCTTTGGTTGAGATCTCGGCGGAATCGGGTTTTAAGGAGGAGTTATCTATTGCTATTCCGGAATTAGAAGGGGATGAGTTTGGATCTGCAAAGGTTTCTGTTGAGTATGAATGGAAGCCTCCAAGATGTGGTCAATGTTGTGTCTTTGGCCATATTGATGCTGGATGCCCAAATGTGACTAAGCATGAGAAAATGGTGATGGGTTTAATGAAGTGAAGGGTAAGAAGGCTGCTAGGAAATTTGGGGTTCCTCTAAAAAAACCCCAATTTGAGTACCGTCCAGTCAATAAAAAAGGGAAGGAAGTGCAGAATGTTACAAAGCAGTTGACTAGGATTGATACTTTGAATGCTAAGGGTAGTTCAAATATAGCTAAATCTGATCTAGCTACATCGAACCCATTTGAGGCTTTAGCGGAAGAAAAGTTTATAGAACCGACTACGAGTAAGGTGGTAGGGAAACAGGACAGTGAAATTTCTAAGTTGGACTCAGACTCAGAGGTGGATGAGGTTCTAGAGGTACATAATGGGATGGCTAGATTTATGATGAGCATGGCCATGGGCCTAGAATCTCCATCGTCCACTAAAAGGTCAAATACTCCTTCTACATCTGGTGTAAATGGTTTGTCTGACATTCTGGACTACTAAGGAGTTGTTTGGTTGGCTTAAGGTTCGGAGGTGCTCTTGGGATGGAACCTACATTTTTTATGATGGCGGCTGATGAACAGTTTTTTGTTTAGATTTTTATTTATGTCATTAATTGTGGTAGGCTAGTTTGTTTGGTTGTCTTGGTTTGTTTGATTTGTTTTTTTTGTTCACATATGTGGGGTCTGTCCCATATATGAACTAGTGTGGAATACTTCCTCACTACTTGTACTTCACTGACGGTTGTCTTTATAATAGAATCACCGGGGTAACCCTTTACCCAAAAAATATGGCATACAGAGTGGTAAGATGTCCTAAATTGTTGTACGATGTTCAAAGGAGTCGTACGAATTCATTAGATTTATTATGAAGTTTTATGTTTATAAACGGTATTGTAAGGTATTGTTATAACTTGTAAGGCGTCCTACATTTTAATATCGTGTTTTTGAAGGTGTTAATATGGCATACAGTGTCGTAAGTTGTCCTAAATTGTCGTACGATGTTCAAAGGACTCGGACGAATTCATTAGGTTAATTATGGAGTTTTAAGTTTATATACGGTATTGTAAGGTGTTGTTACTATTTATAAGGCGTCCTACAATATAGTAACGTGCTTTTCAAGGTGTTAATATGGCATACAGAGTCGTAAGATATCCCAAATTGTCGTATGATGTTCAAAGGACTCGAACGAATTCATTAGGTTTATTATGGAGTTATAACTTTATATACGGTATTATAAGGTCTTGTTATGATTTGTAAGGCGTCCTACAATATAATAACGTGCTTTTCAAGGTGTTAATATGGCATACAGAGTCGTAAGATGTCCTAAATTGTCGTATGATGTTCATAGGATTCGAACGAATTCATTAGGTTTATTATGGAGTTTTAAGATTATATACGGTATTATAAGGTGTTGTTATTATTTGTAAGGCGTCCTACAATATAATATCGTGTTTTCAAGGTGTTAATATGGCATACAGTGTCGTAAGTTGTCCTAAATTGTCGTACGATGTTCAAAGGACTCGGACGAATTCATTAGGTTTATTATGGAGTTTTAAGTTTATATACGATATTGTAAGGTGATGTTATGACTTGTAAGGCGTCCTACAATATAGTAACGTGCTTTTCAAGGTGTTAATATGGCATACAGAATCGTAAGATATCCCAAATTGTCGTATGATGTTCAAAGGACTCGAACGAATTCATTAGGTTTATTATGGAGTTATAAGTTTATATACGGTATTATAAGGTGTTGTTATGATTTGTAAGGCGTCCTACTATATAATAACGTGCTTTTCAAGGTGTTAATATGGCATACAGAGTCGTAAGATGTCCTAAATTGTCGTATGTTGTTCATAGGATTCGAACGAATTCATTAGGTTTATTATGGAGTTTTAAGATTATATACGGTATTATAAGGTGTTGTTACGATTTGTAAGGCGTCCTACAATATAATAACGTGCTTTTCAAGGTGTTAATATGGCATACAGTGTCGTAAGATGTCCTAAATTGTCGTACGATGTTCAAAAGACTCGGACGAATTCATTAGGTTTATTATGGAGTTTTAAGTTTATATACAGTGTTATAAGGTGTTGTTATGATTTGTAAGGCGTCCTACAATATAATATCGTCTTTTTCAAGGTGTTAATATGGCATACATTGTCGTAAGTTGTCCTAAATTGTCGTATGATATTCAAAGGACTCGGACGAATTCATTAGGTTTATTATGGAGTTTTAAGTTTATATCACGGAATTGTAAGGTGTTGTTACGATTTGTAAGGCGTCCTACAATATAATAATTTGCTTTTCAAGGTGTTAATATGGCATACAGAGGAGCAACTTGAAAAGAACGTTAGTACGGGGAGGGTTCTCTGGGCGATTTTGGTGATTTTGGGTTCGCTACGGTTTCAAGATTCTTGATTGATTCTTGATCTTGATTCTTGATCCTAGATTACGGTTTCTTGTTGTTCCTGTTCTTGATTCTTGATTCTTGATTAGGGTTTCAAGTTTCGAAATTGATGCTTCATAAATCCTGATTCTTGATTCTTGTTTCTTGAATCTTGATTCTTGTTTCTTGGTTCTTGAATCTTGGATTGGTTATTTAATTCGTTTTTCTTGATCTTGGCCGTTTTTCTTCATATTTCTTGGTTATTAAAACCCTAATTTCGTATGGATAATTAGGGTTTGGCCGGTTCTTTGATTTTTACGTTCAGATTCGTTTCTGATTATAAAAAAGAGTATGGAGGGCAGTAATTTGGCTAGTAAGGTGTTAAAGATTGATGGTAATCCACGTTGTAATTTGTTGAAGAAGGAAGAGGCAACTAGGGTTTCGTCTATAAACCCTAATTTGCCTCTAAAGGCTGACACGGCTAAGAGGAATCAGGAGTCTGGTCATACTCACACGACTAAGTCTCCTACTATTTCTGATTCGTCTCATGCGGCTAGTGTTGACCCGTCCAAGTCTGACACGGCTAAGGGTGACCCGTCCAATGTTGTTCATGCAACTAACTTTTCTCAGGCGGTTAATCCTTATGCTCATGCGGCTAATGACAACTCTAAGGTGTCTCATACGTCCAAGGCTGATGTGAAACATGATGTGAGTGCAATGGGGCTGTCTTATGCTGCTATTGTTCAACCGAAATCTGATGTATCTACAACACCAGTTAAGTTCTGTTACATGGAGAATGATGAAAAGAAACAAGGGTTTGATGTTGTTTTACCGAAAGAGACGGTGCGTATGGTTTGTAATAAGCTCGAATTTACACTGTATGGATATTTTTTGGGTGACAGAGTAGCCTACCCAGTGGTTGAATTCTTTGCTAAAACACATTGGAAAAGATATGGCCTGCAAAAATCAATGATGAATGCAAATGAATTTTTCTTCTTTAAGTTTAATGATCGCAAGGGGATGATGGATGTGATTGAAGCAAGTCCTTGGGTAATCCGTAATAAGCCAATTATTCTTAATGTGTGGTCCCCTACCACTAAGTTACAGAAGGATGATATCAAGAACGTGTCCGTCTGGGTAAAGTTACATGATATCCCACTAGTAGCATATTCTGATGTTGGGTTGAGTCTATTGTTTTCGCAAATTGGGACCCCAAAACTACTGGATTCTTTCACAAGCTCCAAGTGTGCAAATGCATGGGGTAGAGGTAGTTTTGCGAGAGCTTTGGTTGAGATCTCGGCGGAATCGGGTTTTAAGGAGGAGTTATCTATTGCTATTCCGGAATTAGAAGGGGATGAGTTTGGATCTGCAAAGGTTTCTGTTGAGTATGAATGGAAGCCTCCAAGATGTGGTCAATGTTGTGTCTTTGGCCATATTGATGCTGGATGCCCAAATGTGACTAAGCATGAGAAAATGGTGATGGGTTTAATGAAGTGAAGGGTAAGAAGGCTGCTAGGAAATTTGGGGTTCCTCTAAAAAAACCCCACTTTGAGTACCGTCCAGTCAATAAAAAAGGGAAGGAAGTGCAGAATGTTACAAAGCAGTTGACTAGGATTGATACTTTGAATGCTAAGGGTAGTTCAAATATAGCTAAATCTGATCTAGCTACATCGAACCCATTTGAGGCTTTAGCGGAAGAAAAGTTTATAGAACCGACTACGAGTAAGGTGGTAGGGAAACAGGACAGTGAAATTTCTAAGTTGGACTCAGACTCAGAGGTGGATGAGGTTCTAAAGGTACATAATGGGATGGCTAGATTTATGATGAGCATGGCCATGGGCCTAGAATCTCCATCGTCCACTAAAAGGTCAAATACTCCTTCTACATCTGGTGTAAATGGTTTGTCTGACATTCTGGACTACTAAGGAGTTGTTTGGTTGGCTTAAGGTTCGGAGGTGCTCTTGGGATGGAACCTACATTTTTTATGATGGCGGCTGATGAACAGTTTTTTGTTTAGATTTTTATTTATGTCATTAATTGTGGTAGGCTAGTTTGTTTGGTTGTCTTGGTTTGTTTGATTTGTTTTTTTTGTTCACATATGTGGGGTCTGTCCCATATATGAACTAGTGTGGAATACTTCCTCACTACTTGTACTTCACTGACGGTTGTCTTTATAATAGAATCACCGGGGTAACCCTTTACCCAAAAAATATGGCATACAGAGTGGTAAGATGTCCTAAATTGTTGTACGATGTTCAAAGGACTCGTACGAATTCATTAGATTTATTATGAAGTTTTATGTTTATAAACGGTATTGTAAGGTATTGTTATAACTTGTAAGGCGTCCTACATTTTAATATCGTGTTTTTGAAGGTGTTAATATGGCATACAGTGTCGTAAGTTGTCCTAAATTGTTGTACGATGTTCAAAGGACTCGGACGAATTCATTAGGTTAATTATGGAGTTTTAAGTTTATATACGGTATTGTAAGGTGTTGTTACTATTTATAAGGCGTCCTACAATATAGTAACGTGCTTTTCAAGGTGTTAATATGGCATACAGAGTCGTAAGATATCCCAAATTGTCGTATGATGTTCAAAGGACTCGAACGAATTCATTAGGTTTATTATGGAGTTATAACTTTATATACGGTATTATAAGGTCTTGTTATGATTTGTAAGGCGTCCTACAATATAATAACGTGCTTTTCAAGGTGTTAATATGGCATACAGAGTCGTAAGATGTCCTAAATTGTCGTATGATGTTCATAAGATTCGAACGAATTCATTAGGTTTATTATGGAGTTTTAAGATTATATACGGTATTATAAGGTGTTGTTATTATTTGTAAGGCGTCCTACAATATAATATCGTGTTTTCAAGGTGTTAATATGGCATACAGTGTCGTAAGTTGTCCTAAATTGTCGTACGATGTTCAAAGGACTCGGACGAATTCATTAGGTTTATTATGGAGTTTTAAGTTTATATACGGTATTGTAAGGTGTTGTTATTATTTATAAGGCGTCCTACAATATAGTAACGTGCTTTTCAAGGTGTTAATATGGCATACAGAATCGTAAGATATCCCAAATTGTCGTATGATGTTCAAAGGACTCGAACGAATTCATTAGGTTTATTATGGAGTTATAAGTTTATATACGGTATTATAAGGTGTTGTTATGATTTGTAAGGCGTCCTACTATATAATAACGTGCTTTTCAAGGTGTTAATATGGCATACAGAGTCGTAAGATGTCCTAAATTGTCGTATGTTGTTCATAGGATTCGAACGAATTCATTAGGTTTATTATGGAGTTTTAAGATTATATACGGTATTATAAGGTGTTGTTATTATTTGTAAGGCGTCCTACAATATAATATCATCTTTTCAAGGTGTTAATATGGCATACAGTGTCGTAAGTTGTCCTAAATTGTCATACGATGTTCAAAGGACTCTGACGAATTCATTAGGTTTATTATGGAGTTTTAAGTTTATATACGGTTTTGTAAGGTGTTGTTACTATTTATAAGGCGTCCTACAATATAATAACGTGCTTTTCAAGGTGTTAATATGGCATACAGAGTCGTAAGATGTCCCAAATTGTCGTATGATGTTCAAAGGAGTCGAACGAATTCATTAGGTTTATTATGGAGTTATAAGTTTATATACGGTATTATAAGGTGTTGTTATGGTTTGTAAGGCGTCCTACAATATACTAACGTGCTTTTCAAGGTGTTAATATGGCATACAGAGTCGTAAGATGTCCTAAATTGTCGTATGATGTTCAAAGGACTCGTACGAACTCATTAGGTTAATTATGGAGTTTTAAGTTTATATACGGTATTGTAAGGTGTTGTTATGGTTTGTAAGGCGTCCTACAATTTAATATCGTGTTTTTCAAGGTGTTAATATGGCATACAGTGTCGTAAGTTGTCCTAAATTGTCGTACGATGTTCAAAGGACTCGGACGAATTCATTAGGTTTATTATGGAGTTTTAAGTTTATATACGGTATTCTAAGGTGTTGTTATGATTTGTAAGGCGTCCTACAATATAATAACGTGCTTTTCAAGGTGTTAATATGGCATACAGAGTCGTAAGATGTCCTAAATTGTCGTACGATGTTCAAAGGACTCGTACGAATTCATTAGATTTATTATGAAGTTTTATGTTTATATACGGTATTGTAAGGTGTTGTTATAACTTGTAAGGCGTCATACAATTTAATATCGTGTTTTTCAAGGTGTTAATTTGGCATACAGTGTCGTAAGTTGTCCTAAATTGTCGTACGATGTTCAAAGGACTCGGACGAATTCATTAGGTTTATTATGGAGTTTTAAGTTTATATACGGTATTATAAGGTGTTGTTATGGTTTGTAAGGCGTCCTACAATATAATAACGTGCTTTTCAAGGTGTTAATATGGCATACAGAGTCGTAAGATGTCCTAAATTGTCGTATGATGTTCAAAGGACTCGTACGAACTCATTAGGTTAATTATGGAGTTTTAAGTTTATATACGGTATTGTAAGGTGTTGTTACTATTTATAAGGCGTCCTACAATATAATAATGTGTTTTTCAAGGTGTTAATATGGGATACAGAGTTGTAAGATGTCATAAATTGTCGTACGATGTTCAAAGGACTCATACGAATTCATTAGATTTATTATGAAGTTTTATGTTTATATACTGTATTGTAAGGTGTTGTTATGATTTGTAAGGCGTCCTACAATATAATAACGTGCTTTTCAAGGTGTTAATATGGCATACAGAGTCGTAAGATGTCCTAAATTTTCGTATGATGTTCATAGGATTCGAACGAATTCATTAGGTTTATTATGGAGTTTTAAGATTATATAGGGTATTATAAGGTGTTGTTATTATTTGTAAGGCGTCCTACAATATAATATCGTGTTTTCAAGGTGTTAATATGGCATACAGTGTTGTAAGTTGTCCTAAATTGTCGTACGATGTTCAAAGGACTCGGACGAATTCATTAGGTTTATTATGGAGTTTTAAGTTTATATACGGTATTGTAAGGTGTTGTTATTATTTATAAGGCGTCCTACAATATAGTAACGTGCTTTTCAAGGTGTTAATATGGCATACAGAGTCGTAAGATATCCCAAATTGTCGTATGATGTTCAAAGGACTCGAACGAATTCATTAGGTTTATTGTGAAGTTTTATGTTTATATACTGTATTGTAAGGTGTTGTTATGATTTGTAAGGCGTCCTACAATATAATAACGTGCTTTTCAAGGTGTTAATATGGCATACAGAGTCGTAAGATGTCCTAAATTGTCGTATGATGTTCATAGGATTCGAACGAATTCATAAGGTTTATTATGGAGTTTTAAGATTATATACGGTATTATAAGTTGTTTTTATTATTTGTAAGGCGTCCTACAATATAATATCGTGTTTTTCAAGGTGTTAATATAGCATACAGTGTCGTAAGTTGTCCTAAATTTACGTACGATGTTCAAAAGACTCGGACGAACTCATTAGGTTTATTATGGAGTTTTAAGTTTATATACGATATTGTAAGGTGATGTTACGATTTGTAAGGCGTCCTACAATATAATATCGTGTTTTTCAAGGTGTTAATATGGCATAAAGTGTCGTAAGATGTCCTAAATTGTCGTACGATGTTCAAAGGACTCGGACGAAATCATTAGGTTTATTATGGAGTTTTAAGTTTATATACGATATTATAAGGTGTTGTTATGATTTGTAAGGCGTCCTACAATATATTATCCTCTTTTTCAAGGTATTAATATGGCATACATTGTCGTAAGTTGTCCTAAATTGTCGTACGATATTCAAAGGACTCTGACGAATTCATTAGGTTTATTATGGAGTTTTAAGTTTATATACGGTTTTGTAAGTTGTTGTTACTATTTATAAGGCGTCCTACAATATAATAACGTGCTTTTCAAGGTGTTAATATGGCATACAGAGTCGTAAGATGTCCCAAATTGTCGTATGATGTTCAAAGGAGTCGAACGAATTCATTAGGTTTATTATGGAGTTATAAGTTTATATACGGTATTATAAGGTGTTGTTATGGTTTGTATGGCGTCCTACAATATACTAACGTGCTTTTCAAGGTGTTAATATGTCATACAGAGTCGTAAGATGTCCTAAATGGTCGTATGATGTTCAAAGGACTCGTACGAACTCATTAGGTTAATTATGGAGTTTTAAGTTTATATACGGTATTGTAAGGTGTTGTTATGGTTTGTAAGGCGTCCTACAATTTAATATCGTGTTTTTCAAAGTGTTAATATGGCATACAGTGTCGTAAGTTGTCCTAAATTGTCGTACGATGTTCAAAGGACTCGGACGAATTCATTAGGTTTATTATGGAGTTTTAAGTTTATATACGGTATTATAAGGTGTTGTTATGATTTGTAAGGCGTCCTACAATATAATAACGTGCTTTTCAAGGTGTTAATATGGCATACAGAGTCGTAAGATGTCCTAAATTGTCGTACGATGTTCAAAGGACTGGTACGAATTCATTAGATTTATTATGAAGTTTTATGTTTATATACGGTATTGTAAGGTGTTGTTATAACTTGTAAGGCGTCATACAATTTAATATCGTGTTTTTCAAGGTGATAATTTGGCATACAGTGTCGTAAGTTGTCCTAAATTGTCGTACGATGTTCAAAGGACTCGGACGAATTCATTAGGTTTATTAAGGAGTTTTAAGTTTATATACGGTATTATAAGGTGTTGTTATGATTTGTAAGGCGTCCTACAATATAATAACGTGCTTTTCAAGGTGTTAATATGGCATACAGAGTCGTAAGATGTCCCAAATTGTCGTATGATGTTCAAAGGAGTCGAACGAATTCATTAGGTTTATTATGGAGTTATAAGTTTATATACGGTATTATAAGGTGTTGTTATGGTTTGTAAGGCGTCCTACAATATAATAACGTGCTTTTCAAGGTGTTAATATGGCATACAGAGTCGTAAGATGTCCTAAATTGTCGTATGATGTTCAAAGGACTCGTACGAACTCATTAGGTTAATTATGGAGTTTTAAGTTTATATACGGTATTGTAAGGTGTTGTTACTATTTATAAGGCGTCCTACAATATAATAATGTGTTTTTCAAGGTGTTAATATGGCATACAGAGTTGTAAGATGTCCTAAATTGTCGTACGATGTTCAAAGGACTCGGACGAATTCATTAGGTTTATTATGGAGTTTTAAGTTTATATACGGTATTATAAGGTGTTGTTATGATTTGTAAGGCGTCCTACAATATAATAACGTGCTTTTCAAGGTGTTAATATGGCATACAGAGTCGTAAGATGTCCCAAATTGTCGTATCATGTTCAAAGGACTCGAACGAATTCATTAGGTTTATTATGGAGTTATAAGTTTATATACGGTATTGTAAGGTGTTGTTATAACTTGTAAGGCGTCCTACAATTTAATATCGTGTTTTTCAAGGTGTTAATATGGCATAAAGTGTCGTAAGTTGTCCTAAATTGTTGTACGATGTTCAAAGGACTCGGACGAATTCATTAGGTTTATTATGGAGTTTTAAGTTTATATACGGTATTATAAGGTGTTGTTATGATTTGTAAGGGGTCCTAGAATATAATAACGTGATTTTCAAGGTGTTAATACGGCATACGGAGTCGTAAGATGTCCTAAATTGTCGTATGATGTTCAAAGGACTCGAACGAATTCATTAGGTTTATTATGGAGTTATAAGTTTATATACGGTATTATAAGGTGTTGTTATGGTTTGTAAGGCGTCCTACAATATAATAACGTGCTTTTCAAGGTGTAAATATGGCATATAGAGTCGTAAGATGTCCTAAATTGTCGTATGATGATTAAAGGACTCGTACGAATTCATTAGGTTAATTATGGAGTTTTAAGTTTATATACGGTATTGTAAGGTGTTGTTACTATTTATAAGGCGTCCTACAATATAATAACGTGCTTTTCAAGGTGTTAATATGGCATACAGAGTTGTAAGATGTCCTAAATTGTCGTACGATGTTTAAAGGACTCATACGAATTCATTAGATTTATTATGAAGTTTTATGTTTATATACGGTATTGTAAGGTGTTGTTATAACTTGTAAGGCGTCATACAATTTAATATCATGTTGTTCAAGGTGTTAATATGGGAAACAGAGTTGTAAGATGTCATAAATTGTCGTACGATGTTCAAAGGACTCGTACGAATTCATTAGATTTATTATGAAGTTTTATGTTTATATACTGTATTGTAAGGTGTTGTTATGATTTGTAAGGCGTCCTACAATATAATAACGTGCTTTTCAAGGTGTTAATATGGCATACAGAGTCGTAAGATGTCCTAAATTTTCGTATGATGTTCATAGGATTCGAACGAATTCATTAGGTTTATTATGGAGTTTTAAGATTATATAGGGTATTATAAGGTGTTGTTATTATTTGTAAGGCGTCCTACAATATAATATCGTGTTTTCAAGGTGTTAATATGGCATACAGTGTCGTAAGTTGTCCTAAATTGTCGTACGATGTTCAAAGGACTCAGACGAATTCATTAGGTTTATTATGGAGTTTTAAGTTTATATACGGTATTGTAAGGTGTTGTTATTATTTATAAGGCGTCCTACAATATAGTAACGTGCTTTTCAAGGTGTTAATATGGCATACAGAGTCGTAAGATATCCCAAATTGTCGTATGATGTTCAAAGGACTCGAACGAATTCATTAGGTTTATTATGAAGTTTTATGTTTATATACTGTATTTTAAGGTGCTGTTATGATTTGTAAGGCGTCCTACAATATAATAACGTGCTTTTCAAGGTGTTAATATGGCATACAGAGTCGTAAGATGTCCTAAATTGTCGTATGATGTTCATAGGATTCGAACGAATTCATAAGGTTTATTATGGAGTTTTAAGATTATATACGGTATTATAAGTTGTTTTTATTATTTGTAAGGAGTCCTACAATATAATATCGTGTTTTTCAAGGTGTTAATATGGCATACAGTGTCGTAAGTTGTCCTAAATTTCCGTACGATGTTCAAAAGACTCGGACGAATTCATTAGGTTTATTATGGAGTTTTAAGTTTATATACGGTATTGTAAGGTGTTGTTATTATTTATAAGGCGTCCTACAATATAGTAACGTGCTTTTCAAGGTGTTAATATGGCATACAGAGTCGTAAGATATCCCAAATTGTCGTATGATGTTCAAAGGACTCGAACGAATTCATTAGGTTTATTATGAAGTTTTATGTTTATATACTGTATTGTAAGGTGTTGTTATGATTTGTAAGGCGTCCTACAATATAATAACGTGCTTTTCAAGGTGTTAATATGGCATACAGAGTCGTAAGATGTCCTAAATTGTCGTATGATGTTCATAGGATTCGAACGAATTCATAAGGTTTATTATGGAGTTTTAAGATTATATACGGTATTATAAGCTGTTTTTATTATTTGTAAGGCGTCCTACAATATAATATCGTGTTTTTCAAGGTGTTAATATGGCATACAGTGTCGTAAGTTGTCCTAAATTTCCGTACGATGTTCAAAAGAGTCGGACAAATTCATTAGGTTTATTATGGAGTTTTAAGTTTATATACGATATTGTAAGGTGATGTTACGATTTGTAAGGCGTCCTACAATATAATATCGTGTTTTTCAAGGTGTTAATATGGCATAAAGTGTCGTAAGATGTCCTAACTTGTCGTACGATGTTCAAAGGACTCGGACGAAATCATTAGGTTTATTATGTAGTTTTAAGTTTATATACGGTATTATAAGGTGTTGTTATGATTTGTAAGGCGTCCTACAATATATTATCCTCTTTTTCAAGGTGTTAATATGGCATACATTATCGTAAGTTGTCCTAAATTGTCGTACGATATTCAAAGGACTCTGACTAATTCATTAGGTTTATTATGGAGTTTTAAGTTTATATACGGTTTTGTAAGGTGTTGTTACTATTTATAAGGCGTCCTACAATATAATAACGTGCTTTTCAAGGTGTTAATATGGCATACAGAGTCGTAAGATGTCCCAAATTGTCGTATGATGTTCAAAGGAGTCGAACGAATTCATTAGGTTTATTATGGAGTTATAAGTTTATATACGGTATTATAAGGTGTTGTTATGGTTTGTAAGGCGTCCTACAATATAATAACGTGCTTTTCAAGGTGTTAATATGGCATACAGAGTCGTAAGATGTCCTAAATTGTCGTATGATGTTCAAAGCACTCGTACGAACTCATTAGGTTAATTATGGAGTTTTAAGTTTATATACGGTATTGTAAGGTGTTGTTATGGTTTGTAAGGCGTCCTACAATTTAATATCGTGTTTTTCAAGGTGTTAATATGGCATACAGTGTCGTAAGTTGTCCTAAATTGTCGTACGATGTTCAAAGGACTCGGACGAATTCATTAAGTTTATTATGGAGTTTTAAGTTTATATACGGTATTATAAGGTGTTGTTATGATTTGTAAGGCGTCCTACAATATAATAACGTGCTTTTCAAGGTGTTAATATGGCATACAGAGTCGTAAGATGTCCTAAATTGTCGTACGATGTTCAAAGGACTCGTACGAATTCATTAGATTTATTATGAAGTTTATGTTTATATACGGTATTGTAAGGTGTTGTTATAACTTGTAAGGCGTCATACAATTTAATATCGTGTTTTTCAAGGTGTTAATTTGGCATACAGTGTCGTAAGTTGTCCTAAATTGTCGTACGATGTTCAAAGGACTCGGACGAATTCATTAGGTTTATTATGGAGTTTTAAGTTTATATACGGTATTATAAGGTGTTGTTATGATTTGTAAGGCGTCCTACAATATAATAACGTGCTTTTCAAGGTGTTAATATGGCATACAGAGTCGTAAGATGTCCCAAATTGTCGTATGATGTTCAAAGGAGTCGAACGAATTCATTAGGTTTATTATGGAGTTATAAGTTTATATACGGTATTATAAGGTGTTGTTATGGTTTGTAAGGCGTCCTACAATATAATAACGTGCTTTTCAAGGTGTTAATATGGCATACAGAGTCGTAAGATGTCCTAAATTGTTGTATGATGTTCAAAGGACTCGTACGAACTCATTAGGTTAATTATGGAGTTTTAAGTTTATATACGGTATTGTAAGGTGTTGTTACTATTTATAAGGCGTCCTACAATATAATAATGTGTTTTTCAAGGTGTTAATATGGCATACAGAGTTGTAAGAAGTCCTAAATTGTCGTACGATGTTCAAAGGACTCGGACGAATTCATTAGGTTTATTATGGAGTTTTAAGTTTATATACGGTATTATAAGGTGTTGTTATGATTTGTAAGGCGTCCTACAATATATTAACGTGCTTTTCAAGGTGTTAATATGGCATACAGAGTCGTAAGATGTCCCAAATTGTCGTATGATGTTCAAAGGAGTCGAACGAATTCATTAGGTTTATTATGGAGTTATAAGTTTATATACGGTATTATAAGGTGTTGTTATGGTTTGTAAGGCGTCCTACAATATAATAACGTGCTTTTCAAGGTGTTAATATGGCATACAGAGTCGTAAGATGTCCTAAATTTTCTTATGATGTTCAAAGGACTCATACGAACTCATTAGGTTAATTATGGAGTTATAAGTTTATATACGGTATTGTAAGGTGTTGTTACTATTTATAAGGCGTCCTACAATATAATAATGTGTTTTTCAAGGTGTTAATATGGCATACAGAGTTGTAAGATGTCCTAAATTGTCGTACGATGTTCAAAGGACTCGGACGAATTCATTAGGTTTATTATGGAGTTTTAAGTTTATATACGGTATTATAAGGTGTTGTTATGATTTGTTAGGCGTCCTACAATATAATAACGTGCTTTTCAAGGTGTTAATATGGCATACAGAGTCGTAAGATGTCCCAAATTGTCGTATCATGTTCAAAGGACTCGAACGAATTCATTAGGTTTATTATGGAGTTATAAGTTTATATACGGTATTGTAAGGTGTTGTTATAACTTGTAAGGCGTCCTACAATTTAATATCGTGTTTTTCAAGGTGTTAATATGGCATAAAGTGTCGTAAGTTGTCCTAAATTGTCGTACGATGTTCAAAGGACTCGTACGAATTCATTAGATTTATTATGAAGTTTATGTTTATATACGGTATTGTAAGGTGTTGTTATAACTTGTAAGGCGTCATACAATTTAATATCGTGTTTTTCAAGGTGTTAATTTGGCATACAGTGTCGTAAGTTGTCCTAAATTGTCGTACGATGTTCAAAGGACTCGGACGAATTCATTAGGTTTATTATGGAGTTTTAAGTTTATATACGGTATTATAAGGTGTTGTTATGATTTGTAAGGCGTCCTACAATATAATAACGTGCTTTTCAAGGTGTTAATATGGCATACAGAGTCGTAAGATGTCCCAAATTGTCGTATGATGTTCAAAGGAGTCGAACGAATTCATTAGGTTTATTATGGAGTTATAAGTTTATATACGGTATTATAAGGTGTTGTTATGGTTTGTAAGGCGTCCTACAATATAATAACGTGCTTTTCAAGGTGTTAATATGGCATACAGAGTCGTAAGATGTCCTAAATTGTTGTATGATGTTCAAAGGACTCGTACGAACTCATTAGGTTAATTATGGAGTTTTAAGTTTATATACGGTATTGTAAGGTGTTGTTACTATTTATAAGGCGTCCTACAATATAATAATGTGTTTTTCAAGGTGTTAATATGGCATACAGAGTTGTAAGAAGTCCTAAATTGTCGTACGATGTTCAAAGGACTCGGACGAATTCATTAGGTTTATTATGGAGTTTTAAGTTTATATACGGTATTATAAGGTGTTGTTATGATTTGTAAGGCGTCCTACAATATATTAACGTGCTTTTCAAGGTGTTAATATGGCATACAGAGTCGTAAGATGTCCCAAATTGTCGTATGATGTTCAAAGGAGTCGAACGAATTCATTAGGTTTATTATGGAGTTATAAGTTTATATACGGTATTATAAGGTGTTGTTATGGTTTGTAAGGCGTCCTACAATATAATAACGTGCTTTTCAAGGTGTTAATATGGCATACAGAGTCGTAAGATGTCCTAAATTTTCTTATGATGTTCAAAGGACTCATACGAACTCATTAGGTTAATTATGGAGTTATAAGTTTATATACGGTATTGTAAGGTGTTGTTACTATTTATAAGGCGTCCTACAATATAATAATGTGTTTTTCAAGGTGTTAATATGGCATACAGAGTTGTAAGATGTCCTAAATTGTCGTACGATGTTCAAAGGACTCGGACGAATTCATTAGGTTTATTATGGAGTTTTAAGTTTATATACGGTATTATAAGGTGTTGTTATGATTTGTTAGGCGTCCTACAATATAATAACGTGCTTTTCAAGGTGTTAATATGGCATACAGAGTCGTAAGATGTCCCAAATTGTCGTATCATGTTCAAAGGACTCGAACGAATTCATTAGGTTTATTATGGAGTTATAAGTTTATATACGGTATTGTAAGGTGTTGTTATAACTTGTAAGGCGTCCTACAATTTAATATCGTGTTTTTCAAGGTGTTAATATGGCATAAAGTGTCGTAAGTTGTCCTAAATTGTCGTACGATGTTCAAAGGACTCGTACGAATTCATTAGATTTATTATGAAGTTTTATGTTTATATACGGTATTGTAAGGTGTTGTTATGACTTGTAAGGCGTCCTACAATTTAATATCGTGTTTTTCAAGGTGTTAATATGGCATACAGTGTCGTAAGTTGTCCTAAATTGTCGTACGATGTTCAAAGGACTCAGACGAATTCATTAGGTTTATTATGGAGTTTTAAGTTTATATACGGTATTATAAGGTGTTGTTATGATTTGTAAGGGGTTCTAGAATATAATAACGTGCTTTTCAAGGTGTAAATATGGCATACAGAGTCGTAAGATGTCCTAAATTGTCGTATGATGATTAAAGGACTCGTACGAATTCATTAGGTTAATTATGGAGTTTTAAGTTTATATACGGTATTGTAAGGTGTTGTTACTATTTATAAGGCGTCCTACAATATAATAACGTGCTTTTCAAGGTGTTAATATGGCATACAGAGTTGTAAGATGTCCTAAATTGTCGTACGATGTTTAAAGGACTCATACGAATTCATTAGATTTATTATGAAGTTTTATGTTTATATACGGTATTGTAAGGTGTTGTTATAACTTGTAAGGCGTCATACAATTTAATATCATGTTGTTCAAGGTGTTAATATGGCATACAGTGTCGTAAGTTGTCCTAAATTGTCGAACGATGTTCAAAGGACTCGAACGAATTCATTAGGTTTATTATGGAGTTTTAAGTTTATATACGGTCTTATAAGGTGTTGTTATGATTTGTAAGGGGTTCTAGAATATAATAACGTGCTTTTCAAGGTGTTAATACGGCATATAGAGTCGTAAGATGTCCTAAATTGTCGTATGATGTTCAAAGGACTCGAACGAATTCATTAGGTTTATTATGGAGTTATAAGTTTATATACGGTATTATAAGGTGTTGTTATGGTTTGTAAGGCGTCCTACAATATAATAACGTTCTTTTCAATGTGTTAATATGGCATACAGAGTCGTAAGATGTCCTAAATTGTCGTATGATGATTAAAGGACTCGTACGAATTCATTAGGTTAATTATGGAGTTTTAAGTTTATATACGGTATTGTAAGGTGTTGTTACTATTTATAAGGCGTCCTACAATATAATAATGTGTTTTTCAAGGTGTTAATATGGCATACAGAGTTGTAAGATGTCCTAAATTGTCGTACGATGTTCAAAGGACTCGGACGAATTCATTAGGTTTATTATGGAGTTTTAAGTTTATATACGGTATTATAAGGTGTTGTTATGATTTGTAAGGCGTCCTACAATATAATAACGTGCTTTTCAAGGTGTTAATATGGCATACAGAGTCGTAAGATGTCCCAAATTGTCGTATCATGTTCAAAGGACTCGAACGAATTCATTAGGTTTATTATGGAGTTATAAGTTTATATACGGTATTGTAAGGTGTTGTTATAACTTGTAAGGCGTCCTACAATTTAATATCGTGTTTTTCAAGGTGTTAATATGGCATAAAGTGTCGTAAGTTGTCCTAAATTGTTGTACGATGTTCAAAGGACTCGTACGAATTCATTAGATTTATTATGAAGTTTTATGTTTATATACGGTATTGTAAGGTGTTGTTATGACTTGTAAGGCGTCCTACAATTTAATATCGTGTTTTTCAAGGTGTTAATATGGCATACAGTGTCGTAAGTTGTCCTAAATTGTCGTACGATGTTCAAAGGACTCAGACGAATTCATTAGGTTTATTATGGAGTTATAAGTTTATATACGGTATTATAAGGTGTTGTTATGGTTTGTAAGGCGTCCTACAATATAATAACGTGCTTTTCAAGGTGTAAATATGGCATACAGAGTCGTAAGATGTCCTAAATTGTCGTATGATGTTCAAAGGACTCAGACGAATTCATTAGGTTTATTATGGAGTTTTAAGTTTATATACGGTATTATAAGGTGTTGTTATGATTTGTAAGGGGTTCTAGAATATAATAACGTGCTTTTCAAGGTGTTAATACGGCATATAGAGTCGTAAGATGTCCTAAATTGTCGTATGATGTTCAAAGGACTCGAACGAATTCATTAGGTTTATTATGGAGTTTTAAGTTTATATACGGTATTATAAGGTGTTGTTATGATTTGTAAGGGGTTCTAGAATATAATAACGTGCTTTTCAAGGTGTTAATACGGCATATAGAGTCGTAAGATGTCCTAAATTGTCGTATGATGTTCAAAGGACTCGAACGAATTCATTAGGTTTATTATGGAGTTATAAGTTTATATACGGTATTATAAGGTGTTGTTATGGTTTGTAAGGCGTCCTACAATATATTAACGTGCTTTTCAAGGTGTTAATATGGCATACAGAGTCGTAAGATGTCCCAAATTGTCGTATGATGTTCAAAGGAGTCGAACGAATTCATTAGGTTTATTATGGAGTTATAAGTTTATATACGGTATTATAAGGTGTTGTTATGGTTTGTAAGGCGTCCTACAATATAATAACGTGCTTTTCAAGGTGTTAATATGGCATACAGAGTCGTAAGATGTCCTAAATTTTCTTATGATGTTCAAAGGACTCATACGAACTCATTAGGTTAATTATGGAGTTATAAGTTTATATACGGTATTGTAAGGTGTTGTTACTATTTATAAGGCGTCCTACAATATAATAATGTGTTTTTCAAGGTGTTAATATGGCATACAGAGTTGTAAGATGTCCTAAATTGTCGTACGATGTTCAAAGGACTCGGACGAATTCATTAGGTTTATTATGGAGTTTTAAGTTTATATACGGTATTATAAGGTGTTGTTATGATTTGTAAGGCGTCCTACAATATATTAACGTGCTTTTCAAGGTGTTAATATGGCATACAGAGTCGTAAGATGTCCCAAATTGTCGTATGATGTTCAAAGGAGTCGAACGAATTCATTAGGTTTATTATGGAGTTATAAGTTTATATACGGTATTATAAGGTGTTGTTATGGTTTGTAAGGCGTCCTACAATATAATAACGTGCTTTTCAAGGTGTTAATATGGCATACAGAGTCGTAAGATGTCCTAAATTTTCTTATGATGTTCAAAGGACTCATACGAACTCATTAGGTTAATTATGGAGTTATAAGTTTATATACGGTATTGTAATGTGTTGTTACTATTTATAAGGCGTCCTACAATATAATAATGTGTTTTTCAAGGTGTTAATATGGCATACAGAGTTGTAAGATGTCCTAAATTGTCGTACGATGTTCAAAGGACTCGGACGAATTCATTAGGTTTATTATGGAGTTTTAAGTTTATATACGGTATTATAAGGTGTTGTTATGATTTGTTAGGCGTCCTACAATATAATAACGTGCTTTTCAAGGTGTTAATATGGCATACAGAGTCGTAAGATGTCCCAAATTGTCGTATCATGTTCAAAGGACTCGAACGAATTCATTAGGTTTATTATGGAGTTATAAGTTTATATACGGTATTGTAAGGTGTTGTTATAACTTGTAAGGCGTCCTACAATTTAATATCGTGTTTTTCAAGGTGTTAATATGGCATAAAGTGTCGTAAGTTGTCCTAAATTGTCGTACGATGTTCAAAGGACTCGTACGAATTCATTAGATTTATTATGAAGTTTTATGTTTATATACGGTATTGTAAGGTGTTGTTATGACTTGTAAGGCGTCCTACAATTTAATATCGTGTTTTTCAAGGTGTTAATATGGCATACAGTGTCGTAAGTTGTCCTAAATTGTCGTACGATGTTCAAAGGACTCAGACGAATTCATTAGGTTTATTATGGAGTTTTAAGTTTATATACGGTATTATAAGGTGTTGTTATGATTTGTAAGGGGTTCTAGAATATAATAACGTGCTTTTCAAGGTGTAAATATGGCATACAGAGTCGTAAGATGTCCTAAATTGTCGTATGATGATTAAAGGACTCGTACGAATTCATTAGGTTAATTATGGAGTTTTAAGTTTATATACGGTATTGTAAGGTGTTGTTACTATTTACAAGGCGTCCTACAATATAATAACGTGCTTTTCAAGGTGTTAATATGGCATACAGAGTTGTAAGATGTCCTAAATTGTCGTACGATGTTTAAAGGACTCATACGAATTCATTAGATTTATTATGAAGTTTTATGTTTATATACGGTATTGTAAGGTGTTGTTATAACTTGTAAGGCGTCATACAATTTAATATCATGTTGTTCAAGGTGTTAATATGGCATACAGTGTCGTAAGTTGTCCTAAATTGTCGAACGATGTTCAAAGGACTCGAACGAATTCATTAGGTTTATTATGGAGTTTTAAGTTTATATACGGTCTTATAAGGTGTTGTTATGATTTGTAAGGGGTTCTAGAATATAATAACGTGCTTTTCAAGGTGTTAATACGGCATATAGAGTCGTAAGATGTCCTAAATTGTCGTATGATGTTCAAAGGACTCGAACGAATTCATTAGGTTTATTATGGAGTTATAAGTTTATATACGGTATTATAAGGTGTTGTTATGGTTTGTAAGGCGTCCTACAATATAATAACGTTCTTTTCAATGTGTTAATATGGCATACAGAGTCGTAAGATGTCCTAAATTGTCGTATGATGATTAAAGGACTCGTACGAATTCATTAGGTTAATTATGGAGTTTTAAGTTTATATACGGTATTGTAAGGTGTTGTTACTATTTATAAGGCGTCCTACAATATAATAATGTGTTTTTCAAGGTGTTAATATGGCATACAGAGTTGTAAGATGTCCTAAATTGTCGTACGATGTTCAAAGGACTCGGACGAATTCATTAGGTTTATTATGGAGTTTTAAGTTTATATACGGTATTATAAGGTGTTGTTATGATTTGTAAGGCGTCCTACAATATAATAACGTGCTTTTCAAGGTGTTAATATGGCATACAGAGTCGTAAGATGTCCCAAATTGTCGTATCATGTTCAAAGGACTCGAACGAATTCATTAGGTTTATTATGGAGTTATAAGTTTATATACGGTATTGTAAGGTGTTGTTATAACTTGTAAGGCGTCCTACAATTTAATATCGTGTTTTTCAAGGTGTTAATATGGCATAAAGTGTCGTAAGTTGTCCTAAATTGTTGTACGATGTTCAAAGGACTCGTACGAATTCATTAGATTTATTATGAAGTTTTATGTTTATATACGGTATTGTAAGGTGTTGTTATGACTTGTAAGGCGTCCTACAATTTAATATCGTGTTTTTCAAGGTGTTAATATGGCATACAGTGTCGTAAGTTGTCCTAAATTGTCGTACGATGTTCAAAGGACTCAGACGAATTCATTAGGTTTATTATGGAGTTATAAGTTTATATACGGTATTATAAGGTGTTGTTATGGTTTGTAAGGCGTCCTACAATATAATAACGTGCTTTTCAAGGTGTAAATATGGCATACAGAGTCGTAAGATGTCCTAAATTGTCGTATGATGTTCAAAGGACTCAGACGAATTCATTAGGTTTATTATGGAGTTTTAAGTTTATATACGGTATTATAAGGTGTTGTTATGATTTGTAAGGGGTTCTAGAATATAATAACGTGCTTTTCAAGGTGTTAATACGGCATATAGAGTCGTAAGATGTCCTAAATTGTCGTATGATGTTCAAAGGACTCGAACGAATTCATTAGGTTTATTATGGAGTTTTAAGTTTATATACGGTATTATAAGGTGTTGTTATGATTTGTAAGGGGTTCTAGAATATAATAACGTGCTTTTCAAGGTGTTAATACGACATATAGAGTCGTAAGATGTCCTAAATTGTCGTATGATGTTCAAAGGACTCGAACGAATTCATTAGGTTTATTATGGAGTTATAAGTTTATATACGGTATTATAAGGTGTTGTTATGGTTTGTAAGGCGTCCTACAATATAATAACGTGCTTTTCAAGGTGTAAATATGGCATACAGAGTCGTAAGATGTCCTAAATTGTCGTATGATGATTAAAGGACTCGTACGAATTCATTAGGTTAATTATGGAGTTTTAAGTTTATATACGGTATTGTAAGGTGTTGTTACTATTTATAAGGCGTCCTACAATATAATAACGTGCTTTTCAAGGTGTTAATATGGCATACAGAGTTGTAAGATGTCCTAAATTGTCGTACGATGTTTAAAGGACTCATACGAATTCATTAGATTTATTATGAAGTTTTATGTTTATATACGGTATTGTAAGGTGTTGTTATAACTTGTAAGGCGTCATACAATTTAATATCATGTTGTTCAAGGTGTTAATATGGCATACAGTGTCGTAAGTTGTCCTAAATTGTCGAACGATGTTCAAAGGACTCGAACGAATTCATTAGGTTTATTATGGAGTTTTAATTTTTATATACGGTCTTATAAGGTGTTGTTATGATTTGTAAGGGGTTCTAGAATATAATAACGTGCTTTTCAAGGTGTTAATACGGCATATAGAGTCGTAAGATGTCCTAAATTGTCGTATGATGTTCAAAGGACTCGAACGAATTCATTAGGTTTATTATGGAGTTATAAGTTTATATACGGTATTATAAGGTGTTGTTATGGTTTGTAAGGCGTCCTACAATATAATAACGTTCTTTTCAATGTGTTAATATGGCATACAGAGTCGTAAGATGTCCTAAATTGTCGTATGATGATTAAAGGACTCGTACGAATTCATTAGGTTAATTATGGAGTTTTAAGTTTATATACGGTATTGTAAGGTGTTGTTACTATTTATAAGGCGTCCTACAATATAATAATGTGTTTTTCAAGGTGTTAATATGGCATACAGAGTTGTAAGATGTCCTAAATTGTCGTACGATGTTCAAAGGACTCGGACGAATTCATTAGGTTTATTATGGAGTTTTAAGTTTATATACGGTATTATAAGGTGTTGTTATGATTTGTAAGGCGTCCTACAATATAATAACGTGCTTTTCAAGGTGTTAATATGGCATACAGAGTCGTAAGATGTCCCAAATTGTCGTATCATGTTCAAAGGACTCGAACGAATTCATTAGGTTTATTATGGAGTTATATGTTTATATACGGTATTGTAAGGTGTTGTTATAACTTGTAAGGCGTCCTACAATTTAATATCGTGTTTTTCAAGGTGTTAATATGGCATAAAGTGTCGTAAGTTGTCCTAAATTGTTGTACGATGTTCAAAGGACTCGTACGAATTCATTAGATTTATTATGAAGTTTTATGTTTATATACGGTATTGTAAGGTGTTGTTATGACTTGTAAGGCGTCCTACAATTTAATATCGTGTTTTTCAAGGTGTTAATATGGCATACAGTGTCGTAAGTTGTCCTAAATTGTCGTACGATGTTCAAAGGACTCAGACGAATTCATTAGGTTTATTATGGAGTTTTAAGTTTATATACGGTATTATAAGGTGTTGTTATGATTTGTAAGGGGTTCTAGAATATAATAACGTGCTTTTCAAGGTGTTAATACGGCATATAGAGTCGTAAGATGTCCTAAATTGTCGTATGATGTTCAAAGGACTCGAACGAATTCATTAGGTTTATTATGGAGTTATAAGTTTATATACGGTATTATAAGGTGTTGTTATGGTTTATAAGGCGTCCTACAATATAATAACGTGCTTTTCAATGTGTTAATATGGCATACAGAGTCGTAAGATGTCCTAAATTGTCGTATGATGATTAAAGGACTCGTACGAATTCATTAGGTTAATTATGGAGTTTTAATTTTATATACGGTATTGTAAGGTGTTGTTACTATTTATAAGGCGTCCTACAATATAATAATGTGTTTTTCAAGGTGTTAATATGGCATACAGAGTTGTAAGATGTCCTAAATTGTCGTACGATGTTCAAAGGACTCGGACGAATTCATTAGGTTTATTATGGAGTTTTAAGTTTATATACGGTATTATAAGGTGTTGTTATGATTTGTAAGGCGTCCTACAATATAATAACGTGCTTTTCAAGGTGTTAATATGGCATACAGAGTCGTAAGATGTCCCAAATTGTCGTATCATGTTCAAAGGACTCGAACGAATTCATTAGGTTTATTATGGAGTTATAAGTTTATATACGGTATTGTAAGGTGTTGTTATAACTTGTAAGGCGTCCTACAATTTAATATCGTGTTTTTCAAGGTGTTAATATGGCATACAGTGTCGTAAGTTGTCCTAAATTGTCGTACGATGTTCAAAGGACTCGGACGAATTCATTAGGTTTATTATGGAGTTTTAAGTTTATATACGGTATTATAAGATGTTGTTATGATTTGTAAGGGGTCCTAGAATATAATAACGTGATTTTCAAGGTGTTAATACGGCATACGGAGTCGTAAGATGTCCTAAATTGTCGTATGATGTTCAAAGGACTCGAACGAATTCATTAGGTTTATTATGGAGTTATAAGTTTATATACGGTATTATAAGGTGTTGTTATGGTTTGTAAGGCGTCCTACAATATAATAACGTGCTTTTCAAGGTGTAAATATGGCATACAGAGTCGTAAGATGTCCTAAATTGTCGTATGATGATTAAAGGACTCGTACGAATTCATTAGGTTAATTATGGAGTTTTAAGTTTATATACGGTATTGTAAGGTGTTGTTACTATTTATAAGGCGTCCTACAATATAATAACGTGTTTTTCAAGGTGTTAATATGGCATACAGAGTTGTAAGATGTCCTAAATTGTCGTACGATGTTTAAAGGACTCATACGAATTCATTAGATTTATTATGAAGTTTTATGTTTATATACGGTATTGTAAGGTGTTGTTATAACTTGTAAGGCGTCATACAATTTAATATCATGTTGTTCAAGGTGTTAATATGGCATACAGTGTCGTAAGTTGTCCTAAATTGTCGAACGATGTTCAAAGGACTCGAACGAATTCATTAGGTTTATTATGGAGTTTTAAGTTTATATACGGTCTTATAAGGTGTTGTTATGATTTGTAAGGCGTCCTACAATATAATAACGTGCTTTTCAAGGTGTTAATATGGCATAGAGAGTCGTAAGATGTCCCAAATTATCGTATGATGTTCAAAGGACTCGAACGAATTCATTAGGTTTATTATGGAGTTATAAGTTTATATACGGTATTATAAGGTGTTGTTATGGTTTGTAAGGCGTCCTACAATATAATAACGCGCTTTTCAAGGTGTTAGTATGGCATACAGAGTCGTAAGCTGTCCTAAATTGTCGTATGATGTTCAAAGGACTCGTACGGACTCATTAGGTTAATTATGGAGTTTTAAGTTTATATACGGTATTGTAAGGTGTTGTTACTATTTATAAGGCGTCCTACAATATAATAATGTGTTTTTCAAGGTGTTAATATGGCATACAGAGTTGTAAGATGTCCTAAATTGTCGTACGATGTTCAAAGGACTCGTACGAATTCATTAGATTTATTATGAAGTTTTATGTTTATATACGGTATTGTAAGGTGTTGTTATAACTTGTAAGGCGTCCTACAATTTAATATCGTGTTTTTCAAGGTGTTAATATGGCATAAAGTGTCGTAAGTTGTCCTAAATTGTTGTACGATGTTCAAAGGACTCGTACGAATTCATTAGATTTATTATGAAGTTTTATGTTTATATACGGTATTGTAAGGTGTTGTTATGACTTGTAAGGCGTCCTACAATTTAATATCGTGTTTTTCAAGGTGTTAATATGGCATACAGTGTCGTAAGTTGTCCTAAATTGTCGTACGATGTTCAAAGGACTCAGACGAATTCATTAGGTTTATTATGGAGTTATAAGTTTATATACGGTATTATAAGGTGTTGTTATGGTTTGTAAGGCGTCCTACAATATAATAACGTGCTTTTCAAGGTGTAAATATGGCATACAGAGTCGTAAGATGTCCTAAATTGTCGTATGATGTTCAAAGGACTCAGACGAATTCATTAGGTTTATTATGGAGTTTTAAGTTTATATACGGTATTATAAGGTGTTGTTATGATTTGTAAGGGGTTCTAGAATATAATAACGTGCTTTTCAAGGTGTTAATACGGCATATAGAGTCGTAAGATGTCCTAAATTGTCGTATGATGTTCAAAGGACTCGAACGAATTCATTAGGTTTATTATGGAGTTTTAAGTTTATATACGGTATTATAAGGTGTTGTTATGATTTGTAAGGGGTTCTAGAATATAATAACGTGCTTTTCAAGGTGTTAATACGGCATATAGAGTCGTAAGATGTCCTAAATTGTCGTATGATGTTCAAAGGACTCGAACGAATTCATTAGGTTTATTATGGAGTTATAAGTTTATATACGGTATTATAAGGTGTTGTTATGGTTTGTAAGGCGTCCTACAATATATTAACGTGCTTTTCAAGGTGTTAATATGGCATACAGAGTCGTAAGATGTCCCAAATTGTCGTATGATGTTCAAAGGAGTCGAACGAATTCATTAGGTTTATTATGGAGTTATAAGTTTATATACGGTATTATAAGGTGTTGTTATGGTTTGTAAGGCGTCCTACAATATAATAACGTGCTTTTCAAGGTGTTAATATGGCATACAGAGTCGTAAGATGTCCTAAATTTTCTTATGATGTTCAAAGGACTCATACGAACTCATTAGGTTAATTATGGAGTTATAAGTTTATATACGGTATTGTAAGGTGTTGTTACTATTTATAAGGCGTCCTACAATATAATAATGTGTTTTTCAAGGTGTTAATATGGCATACAGAGTTGTAAGATGTCCTAAATTGTCGTACGATGTTCAAAGGACTCGGACGAATTCATTAGGTTTATTATGGAGTTTTAAGTTTATATACGGTATTATAAGGTGTTGTTATGATTTGTAAGGCGTCCTACAATATATTAACGTGCTTTTCAAGGTGTTAATATGGCATACAGAGTCGTAAGATGTCCCAAATTGTCGTATGATGTTCAAAGGAGTCGAACGAATTCATTAGGTTTATTATGGAGTTATAAGTTTATATACGGTATTATAAGGTGTTGTTATGGTTTGTAAGGCGTCCTACAATATAATAACGTGCTTTTCAAGGTGTTAATATGGCATACAGAGTCGTAAGATGTCCTAAATTTTCTTATGATGTTCAAAGGACTCATACGAACTCATTAGGTTAATTATGGAGTTATAAGTTTATATACGGTATTGTAATGTGTTGTTACTATTTATAAGGCGTCCTACAATATAATAATGTGTTTTTCAAGGTGTTAATATGGCATACAGAGTTGTAAGATGTCCTAAATTGTCGTACGATGTTCAAAGGACTCGGACGAATTCATTAGGTTTATTATGGAGTTTTAAGTTTATATACGGTATTATAAGGTGTTGTTATGATTTGTTAGGCGTCCTACAATATAATAACGTGCTTTTCAAGGTGTTAATATGGCATACAGAGTCGTAAGATGTCCCAAATTGTCGTATCATGTTCAAAGGACTCGAACGAATTCATTAGGTTTATTATGGAGTTATAAGTTTATATACGGTATTGTAAGGTGTTGTTATAACTTGTAAGGCGTCCTACAATTTAATATCGTGTTTTTCAAGGTGTTAATATGGCATAAAGTGTCGTAAGTTGTCCTAAATTGTCGTACGATGTTCAAAGGACTCGTACGAATTCATTAGATTTATTATGAAGTTTTATGTTTATATACGGTATTGTAAGGTGTTGTTATGACTTGTAAGGCGTCCTACAATTTAATATCGTGTTTTTCAAGGTGTTAATATGGCATACAGTGTCGTAAGTTGTCCTAAATTGTCGTACGATGTTCAAAGGACTCAGACGAATTCATTAGGTTTATTATGGAGTTTTAAGTTTATATACGGTATTATAAGGTGTTGTTATGATTTGTAAGGGGTTCTAGAATATAATAACGTGCTTTTCAAGGTGTAAATATGGCATACAGAGTCGTAAGATGTCCTAAATTGTCGTATGATGATTAAAGGACTCGTACGAATTCATTAGGTTAATTATGGAGTTTTAAGTTTATATACGGTATTGTAAGGTGTTGTTACTATTTATAAGGCGTCCTACAATATAATAACGTGCTTTTCAAGGTGTTAATATGGCATACAGAGTTGTAAGATGTCCTAAATTGTCGTACGATGTTTAAAGGACTCATACGAATTCAATAGATTTATTATGAAGTTTTATGTTTATATACGGTATTGTAAGGTGTTGTTATAACTTGTAAGGCGTCATACAATTTAATATCATGTTGTTCAAGGTGTTAATATGGCATACAGTGTCGTAAGTTGTCCTAAATTGTCGAACGATGTTCAAAGGACTCGAACGAATTCATTAGGTTTATTATGGAGTTTTAAGTTTATATACGGTCTTATAAGGTGTTGTTATGATTTGTAAGGGGTTCTAGAATATAATAACGTGCTTTTCAAGGTGTTAATACGGCATATAGAGTCGTAAGATGTCCTAAATTGTCGTATGATGTTCAAAGGACTCGAACGAATTCATTAGGTTTATTATGGAGTTATAAGTTTATATACGGTATTATAAGGTGTTGTTATGGTTTGTAAGGCGTCCTACAATATAATAACGTTCTTTTCAATGTGTTAATATGGCATACAGAGTCGTAAGATGTCCTAAATTGTCGTATGATGATTAAAGGACTCGTACGAATTCATTAGGTTAATTATGGAGTTTTAAGTTTATATACGGTATTGTAAGGTGTTGTTACTATTTATAAGGCGTCCTACAATATAATAATGTGTTTTTCAAGGTGTTAATATGGCATACAGAGTTGTAAGATGTCCTAAATTGTCGTACGATGTTCAAAGGACTCGGACGAATTCATTAGGTTTATTATGGAGTTTTAAGTTTATATACGGTATTATAAGGTGTTGTTATGATTTGTAAGGCGTCCTACAATATAATAACGTGCTTTTCAAGGTGTTAATATGGCATACAGAGTCGTAAGATGTCCCAAATTGTCGTATCATGTTCAAAGGACTCGAACGAATTCATTAGGTTTATTATGGAGTTATAAGTTTATATACGGTATTGTAAGGTGTTGTTATAACTTGTAAGGCGTCCTACAATTTAATATCGTGTTTTTCAAGGTGTTAATATGGCATAAAGTGTCGTAAGTTGTCCTAAATTGTTGTACGATGTTCAAAGGACTCGTACGAATTCATTAGATTTATTATGAAGTTTTATGTTTATATACGGTATTGTAAGGTGTTGTTATGACTTGTAAGGCGTCCTACAATTTAATATCGTGTTTTTCAAGGTGTTAATATGGCATACAGTGTCGTAAGTTGTCCTAAATTGTCGTACGATGTTCAAAGGACTCAGACGAATTCATTAGGTTTATTATGGAGTTATAAGTTTATATACGGTATTATAAGGTGTTGTTATGGTTTGTAAGGCGTCCTACAATATAATAACGTGCTTTTCAAGGTGTAAATATGGCATACAGAGTCGTAAGATGTCCTAAATTGTCGTATGATGTTCAAAGGACTCAGACGAATTCATTAGGTTTATTATGGAGTTTTAAGTTTATATACGGTATTATAAGGTGTTGTTATGATTTGTAAGGGGTTCTAGAATATAATAACGTGCTTTTCAAGGTGTTAATACGGCATATAGAGTCGTAAGATGTCCTAAATTGTCGTATGATGTTCAAAGGACTCGAACGAATTCATTAGGTTTATTATGGAGTTTTAAGTTTATATACGGTATTATAAGGTGTTGTTATGATTTGTAAGGGGTTCTAGAATATAATAACGTGCTTTTCAAGGTGTTAATACGGCATATAGAGTCGTAAGATGTCCTAAATTGTCGTATGATGTTCAAAGGACTCGAACGAATTCATTAGGTTTATTATGGAGTTATAAGTTTATATACGGTATTATAAGGTGTTGTTATGGTTTGTAAGGCGTCCTACAATATAATAACGTGCTTTTCAAGGTGTAAATATGGCATACAGAGTCGTAAGATGTCCTAAATTGTCGTATGATGATTAAAGGACTCGTACGAATTCATTAGGTTAATTATGGAGTTTTAAGTTTATATACGGTATTGTAAGGTGTTGTTACTATTTATAAGGCGTCCTACAATATAATAACGTGCTTTTCAAGGTGTTAATATGGCATACAGAGTTGTAAGATGTCCTAAATTGTCGTACGATGTTTAAAGGACTCATACGAATTCATTAGATTTATTATGAAGTTTTATGTTTATATACGGTATTGTAAGGTGTTGTTATAACTTGTAAGGCGTCATACAATTTAATATCATGTTGTTCAAGGTGTTAATATGGCATACAGTGTCGTATGTTGTCCTAAATTGTCGAACGATGTTCAAAGGACTCGAACGAATTCATTAGGTTTATTATGGAGTTTTAAGTTTATATACGGTCTTATAAGGTGTTGTTATGATTTGTAAGGGGTTCTAGAATATAATAACGTGCTTTTCAAGGTGTTAATACGGCATATAGAGTCGTAAGATGTCCTAAATTGTCGTATGATGTTCAAAGGACTCGAACGAATTCATTAGGTTTATTATGGAGTTATAAGTTTATATACGGTATTATAAGGTGTTGTTATGGTTTGTAAGGCGTCCTACAATATAATAACGTTCTTTTCAATGTGTTAATATGGCATACAGAGTCGTAAGATGTCCTAAATTGTCGTATGATGATTAAAGGACTCGTACGAATTCATTAGGTTAATTATGGAGTTTTAAGTTTATATACGGTATTGTAAGGTGTTGTTACTATTTATAAGGCGTCCTACAATATAATAATGTGTTTTTCAAGGTGTTAATATGGCATACAGAGTTGTAAGATGTCCTAAATTGTCGTACGATGTTCAAAGGACTCGGACGAATTCATTAGGTTTATTATGGAGTTTTAAGTTTATATACGGTATTATAAGGTGTTGTTATGATTTGTAAGGCGTCCTACAATATAATAACGTGCTTTTCAAGGTGTTAATATGGCATACAGAGTCGTAAGATGTCCCAAATTGTCGTATCATGTTCAAAGGACTCGAACGAATTCATTAGGTTTATTATGGAGTTATAAGTTTATATACGGTATTGTAAGGTGTTGTTATAACTTGTAAGGCGTCCTACAATTTAATATCGTGTTTTTCAAGGTGTTAATATGGCATAAAGTGTCGTAAGTTGTCCTAAATTGTTGTACGATGTTCAAAGGACTCGTACGAATTCATTAGATTTATTATGAAGTTTTATGTTTATATACGGTATTGTAAGGTGTTGTTATGACTTGTAAGGCGTCCTACAATTTAATATCGTGTTTTTCAAGGTGTTAATATGGCATACAGTGTCGTAAGTTGTCCTAAATTGTCGTACGATGTTCAAAGGACTCAGACGAATTCATTAGGTTTATTATGGAGTTTTAAGTTTATATACGGTATTATAAGGTGTTGTTATGATTTGTAAGGGGTTCTAGAATATAATAACGTGCTTTTCAAGGTGTTAATACGGCATATAGAGTCGTAAGATGTCCTAAATTGTCGTATGATGTTCAAAGGACTCGAACGAATTCATTAGGTTTATTATGGAGTTATAAGTTTATATACGGTATTATAAGGTGTTGTTATGGTTTATAAGGCGTCCTACAATATAATAACGTGCTTTTCAATGTGTTAATATGGCATACAGAGTCGTAAGATGTCCTAAATTGTCGTATGATGATTAAAGGACTCGTACGAATTCATTAGGTTAATTATGGAGTTTTAATTTTATATACGGTATTGTAAGGTGTTGTTACTATTTATAAGGCGTCCTACAATATAATAATGTGTTTTTCAAGGTGTTAATATGGCATACAGAGTTGTAAGATGTCCTAAATTGTCGTACGATGTTCAAAGGACTCGGACGAATTCATTAGGTTTATTATGGAGTTTTAAGTTTATATACGGTATTATAAGGTGTTGTTATGATTTGTAAGGCGTCCTACAATATAATAACGTGCTTTTCAAGGTGTTAATATGGCATACAGAGTCGTAAGATGTCCCAAATTGTCGTATCATGTTCAAAGGACTCGAACGAATTCATTAGGTTTATTATGGAGTTATAAGTTTATATACGGTATTGTAAGGTGTTGTTATAACTTGTAAGGCGTCCTACAATTTAATATCGTGTTTTTCAAGGTGTTAATATGGCATACAGTGTCGTAAGTTGTCCTAAATTGTCGTACGATGTTCAAAGGACTCGGACGAATTCATTAGGTTTATTATGGAGTTTTAAGTTTATATACGGTATTATAAGATGTTGTTATGATTTGTAAGGGGTCCTAGAATATAATAACGTGATTTTCAAGGTGTTAATACGGCATACGGAGTCGTAAGATGTCCTAAATTGTCGTATGATGTTCAAAGGACTCGAACGAATTCATTAGGTTTATTATGGAGTTATAAGTTTATATACGGTATTATAAGGTGTTGTTATGGTTTGTAAGGCGTCCTACAATATAATAACGTGCTTTTCAAGGTGTAAATATGGCATACAGAGTCGTAAGATGTCCTAAATTGTCGTATGATGATTAAAGGACTCGTACGAATTCATTAGGTTAATTATGGAGTTTTAAGTTTATATACGGTATTGTAAGGTGTTGTTACTATTTATAAGGCGTCCTACAATATAATAACGTGTTTTTCAAGGTGTTAATATGGCATACAGAGTTGTAAGATGTCCTAAATTGTCGTACGATGTTTAAAGGACTCATACGAATTCATTAGATTTATTATGAAGTTTTATGTTTATATACGGTATTGTAAGGTGTTGTTATAACTTGTAAGGCGTCATACAATTTAATATCATGTTGTTCAAGGTGTTAATATGGCATACAGTGTCGTAAGTTGTCCTAAATTGTCGAACGATGTTCAAAGGACTCGAACGAATTCATTAGGTTTATTATGGAGTTTTAAGTTTATATACGGTCTTATAAGGTGTTGTTATGATTTGTAAGGCGTCCTACAATATAATAACGTGCTTTTCAAGGTGTTAATATGGCATAGAGAGTCGTAAGATGTCCCAAATTATCGTATGATGTTCAAAGGACTCGAACGAATTCATTAGGTTTATTATGGAGTTATAAGTTTATATACGGTATTATAAGGTGTTGTTATGGTTTGTAAGGCGTCCTACAATATAATAACGCGCTTTTCAAGGTGTTAGTATGGCATACAGAGTCGTAAGCTGTCCTAAATTGTCGTATGATGTTCAAAGGACTCGTACGGACTCATTAGGTTAATTATGGAGTTTTAAGTTTATATACGGTATTGTAAGGTGTTGTTACTATTTATAAGGCGTCCTACAATATAATAATGTGTTTTTCAAGGTGTTAATATGGCATACAGAGTTGTAAGATGTCCTAAATTGTCGTACGATGTTCAAAGGACTCGTACGAATTCATTAGATTTATTATGAAGTTTTATGTTTATATACGGTATTGTAAGGTGTTGTTATGACTTGTAAGGCGTCCTACAATTTAATATCGTGTTTTTCAAGGTGTTAATATGGCATACAGTGTCGTAAGTTGTCCTAAATTGTCGTACGATGTTCAAAGGACTCAGACGAATTCATTAGGTTTATTATGGAGTTTTAAGTTTATATACGGTATTATAAGGTGTTGTTATGATTTGTAAGGGGTTCTAGAATATAATAACGTGCTTTTCAAGGTGTTAATACGGCATATAGAGTCGTAAGATGTCCTAAATTGTCGTATGATGTTCAAAGGACTCGAACGAATTCATTAGGTTTATTATGGAGTTATAAGTTTATATACGGTATTATAAGGTGTTGTTATGGTTTGTAAGGCGTCCTACAATATAATAACGTGCTTTTCAATGTGTTAATATGGCATACAGAGTCGTAAGATGTCCTAAATTGTCGTATGATGATTAAAGGACTCGTACGAATTCATTAGGTTAATTATGGAGTTTTAAGTTTATATACGGTATTGTAAGGTGTTGTTACGATTTGTAAGGTGTCCTACAAAATAATAACGTGCTTTTCAAGGTGTTAATATGGTATACAGAGTGGTAAGATGTTCTAAATTGTTGTACGATGTTCAAAGGACTCGTACGAATTCATTAGATTTATTATGAAGATTTATGTTTATATACGGTATTGTAAGGTGTTGTTATAACTTGTAAGGCGTCATACAATTTAATATCATGTTGTTCAAGGTGTTAATATGGCATACAGTGTCGTAAGTTGTCCTAAATTGTCGTACGATGTTCAAATGACTCGGACGAATTTATTAGGTTTTGTTATGGAGTTTTAAGTTTATATACGGTCTTATAAGGTGTTGTTATGATTTGTAAGGCGTCCTACAATATAATAACGTGCTTTTCAAGGTGTTAATATGGCATAGAGAGTCGTAAGATGTCCCAAATTGTCGTATGATGTTCAAAGGACTCGAACGAATTCATTAGGTTTATTATGGAGTTATAAGTTTATATACGGTATTATAAGGTGTTGTTATGGTTTGTAAGGCGTCCTACAATATAATAACGCGCTTTTCAAGGTGTTAGTATGGCATACAGAGTCGTAAGCTGTCCTAAATTGTCGTATGATGTTCAAAGGACTCGTACGGACTCATTAGGTTAATTATGGAGTTTTAAGTTTATATACGGTATTGTAAGGTGTTGTTACTATTTATAAGGCGTCCTACAATATAATAATGTGTTTTTCAAGGTGTTAATATGGCATACAGAGTTGTAAGATGTCCTAAATTGTCGTACGATGTTCAAAGGACTCGTACGAATTCATTAGATTTATTATGAAGTTTTATGTTTATATACGGTATTGTAAGGTGTTGTTATGACTTGTAAGGCGTCCTACAATTTAATATCGTGTTTTTCAAGGTGTTAATATGGCATACAGTGTCGTAAGTTGTCCTAAATTGTCGTACGATGTTCAAAGGACTCAGACGAATTCATTAGGTTTATTATGGAGTTTTAAGTTTATATACGGTATTATAAGGTGTTGTTATGATTTGTAAGGGGTTCTAGAATATAATAACGTGCTTTTCAAGGTGTTAATACGGCATATAGAGTCGTAAGATGTCCTAAATTGTCGTATGATGTTCAAAGGACTCGAACGAATTCATTAGGTTTATTATGGAGTTATAAGTTTATATACGGTATTATAAGGTGTTGTTATGGTTTGTAAGGCGTCCTACAATATAATAACGTGCTTTTCAATGTGTTAATATGGCATACAGAGTCGTAAGATGTCCTAAATTGTCGTATGATGATTAAAGGACTCGTACGAATTCATTAGGTTAATTATGGAGTTTTAAGTTTATATACGGTATTGTAAGGTGTTGTTACGATTTGTAAGGTGTCCTACAAAATAATAACGTGCTTTTCAAGGTGTTAATATGGTATACAGAGTGGTAAGATGTTCTAAATTGTTGTACGATGTTCAAAGGACTCGTACGAATTCATTAGATTTATTATGAAGATTTATGTTTATATACGGTATTGTAAGGTGTTGTTATAACTTGTAAGGCGTCATACAATTTAATATCATGTTGTTCAAGGTGTTAATATGGCATACAGTGTCGTAAGTTGTCCTAAATTGTCGTACGATGTTCAAATGACTCGGACGAATTTATTAGGTTTTGTTATGGAGTTTTAAGTTTATATACGGTCTTATAAGGTGTTGTTATGATTTGTAAGGCGTCCTACAATATAATAACGTGCTTTTCAAGGTGTTAATATGGCATAGAGAGTCGTAAGATGTCCCAAATTGTCGTATGATGTTCAAAGGACTTAAACGAATTCATTAGGTTTATTATGGAGTTATAAGTTTATATACGGTATTATAAGGTGTTGTTATGGTTTGTAAGGCGTCCTACAATATAATAACGCGCTTTTCAAGGTGTTAATATGGCATACAGAGTCGTAAGATGTCCTAAATTGTCGTATGATGTTTAAAGGAGTCGTACGAATTCATTAGGTATATTATGGAGTTATAAGTTTATATACGGTATTATATGGTGTTGTTATGGTTTGTAAGGCGTCCTACAATATAATAACGCGCTTTTCAAGGTGTTAATATGGCATACAGAGTCGTAAGATGTCCTAAATTGTCGTATGATGTTCAAAGGACTCGTACGAATTCATTAGGTTAATTATGGAGTTTTAAGCTTATATACGGTATTGTAAGGTGTTGTTACTATTTATATGGCGTCCTACAATATAATAATGTGTTTTTCAAGGTGTTAATATGGCATACAGAGTTGTAATATGTCCTAAATTGTCGTACGATGTTCAAAGGACTCGTACGAATTCATTAGATTTATTATGAAGTTTTATGTTTATATACGGTATTGTAAGGTGTTGTTATGACTTGTAAGGCGTCCTACAATTTATTATCGTGATTTTCAAGGTGTTAATATGGCATACAGTGTCGTAAGTTGTCCTAAATTGTCGTACGATGTTCAAAGGACTCAGACGAATTCATTAGGTTTATTATGGAGTTTTAAGTTTAAATACGGTATTTTAAGGTGTTGTTATGATTTGTAAGGGGTCCTAGAATATAATAACGTGCTTTTCAAGGTGTTAATACGACATATAGAGTCGTAAGATGTCCTAAATTGTCGTATGATGTTCAAAGGACTCGAACGAATTCATTAGGTTTATTATGGAGTTATAAGTTTATATACGGTATTATAAGGTGTTGTTATGGTTTGTAAGGCGTCCTACAATATAATAACGTGCTTTTCAATGTGTTAATATGGCATACAGAGTCGTAAGATGTCCTAAATTGTCGTATGATGATTAAAGGACTCGTACGAATTCATTAGGTTAATTATGGAGTTTTAAGTTTATATACGGTATTGTAAGGTGTTGTTACGATTTGTAAGGTGTCCTACAAAATAATAACGTGCTTTTCAAGGTGTTAATATGGTATACAGAGTGGTAAGATGTTCTAAATTGTTGTACGATGTTCAAAGGACTCGTACGAATTCATTAGATTTATTATGAAGATTTATGTTTATATACGGTATTGTAAGGTGTTGTTATAACTTGTAAGGCGTCATACAATTTAATATCATGTTGTTCAAGGTGTTAATATGGCATACAGTGTCGTAAGTTGTCCTAAATTGTCGTACGATGTTCAAAGGACTCGGACGAATTCATTAGGTTTATTATGGAGTTATAAGTTTATATACGGTATTGTAAGGTGTTGTTATGGTTTGTAAGGCGTCCTACAATATAATAACGCGCTTTTCAAGGTGTTAATATGGCATACAGAGTCGTAAGATGTCCTAAATTGTCGTATGATGTTTAAAGGACTCGTACGAATTCATTAGGTATATTATGGAGTTATAAGTTTATATACGGTATTATATGGTGTTGTTATGGTTTGTAAGGCGTCCTACAATATAATAACGCGCTTTTCAAGGTGTTAATATGGCATACAGAGTCGTAAGATGTCCTAAGTTATCGTATGATGTTCAAAGGACTCGTACGAATTCATTAGGTTAATTATGGAGTTTTAAGCTTATATACGGTATTGTAAGGCGTTGTTACTATTTATATGGCGTCCTACAATATAATAATGTGTTTTTCAAGGTGTTAATATGGCATACAGAGTTGTAATATGTCCTAAATTGTCGTACGATGTTCAAAGGACTCGTACGAATTCATTAGATTTATTATGAAGTTTTATGTTTATATACGGTATTGTAAGGTGTTGTTATAACTTGTAAGGCGTCCTACAATTTAATATCTTGTTTTTCAAGGTGTTAATATGGCATACAGTGTCGTAAGTTGTCCTAAATTGTCGTACGATGTTCAAAGGACTCGTACGAATTCATTAGATTTATTATGGAGTTTTAAGTTTATGTACGGTATTGTAAGGTGTTGTTACGATTTGTAAGGCGTCCTACAATATAATAAAGTGCTTTTCAAGGTGTTAATATGGCATACAGAGTTTTAAGATGTCCTAAATTGTCGTACGATGTTCAAAGGACTCGTACGAATTCATTAAATTTATTATGAAGTTTTATGTTTATATACGGTATTGTAAGGTGTTGTTATGACTTGTAGGGCGTCATACAATTTAATATCGTGTTTTTCAAGGTGTTAATATGGCATACAGTGTCGTAAGTTGTCCTAAATTGTCGTACGATGTTCAAAGGACTCGGACGAATTCTTTAGATTTATTATGGAGTTTTATGTTTATTTACGGTATTGTAAGGTGTTCTTATAACTTGTAAGGCGTCCTACAATTTAATATCGTGTTTTTCAAGGTGTTAATATGGCATACAGTGTCGTAAGTTGTCCTAAATTGTCGTACGATGTTCAAAGGACTCGGACGAATTCATTAGGTTTATTATGGAGTTTTATGTTTATATACGGTATTATAAGGTGTTGTTATGGTTTGTAAGGCGTCCTACAATATAATAACGCGCTTTTGAAGGTGTTAATATGGCATACAGAGTCGTAAGATGTCCTAAATTGTCGTATGATGTTTAAAGGAGTCGTACGAATTCATTAGGTATATTATGGAGTTATAAGTTTATATACGGTATTATATGGTGTTGTTATGGTTTGTAAGGCGTCCTACAATATAATAACGCGCTTTTCAAGGTGTTAATATGGCATACAGAGTCGTAAGATGTCCTAAATTGTCGTATGATGTTCAAAGGACTCGTACGAATTCATTAGGTTAATTATGGAGTTTTAAGCTTATATACGGTATTGTAAGGTGTTGTTACTATTTATATGGCGTCCTACAATATAATAATGTGTTTTTCAAGGTGTTAATATGGCATACAGAGTTGTAATATGTCCTAAATTGTCGTACGATGTTCAAAGGACTCGTACGAATTCATTAGATTTATTATGAAGTTTTATGTTTATATACGGTATTGTAAGGTGTTGTTATGACTTGTAAGGCGTCCTACAATTTATTATCGTGATTTTCAAGGTGTTAATATGGCATACAGTGTCGTAAGTTGTCCTAAATTGTCGTACGATGTTCAAAGGACTCAGACGAATTCATTAGGTTTATTATGGAGTTTTAAGTTTAAATACGGTATTTTAAGGTGTTGTTATGATTTGTAAGGGGTCCTAGAATATAATAACGTGCTTTTCAAGGTGTTAATACGACATATAGAGTCGTAAGATTTTCTAAATTGTCGTATGATGTTCAAAGGACTCGAACGAATTCATTAGGTTTATTATGGAGTTATAAGTTTATATACGGTATTATAAGGTGTTGTTATGGTTTGTAAGGCGTCCTACAATATAATAACGTGCTTTTCAATGTGTTAATATGGCATACAGAGTCGTAAGATGTCCTAAATTGTTGTATGATGATTAAAGGACTCGTACGAATTCATTAGGTTAATTATGGAGTTTTAAGTTTATATACGGTATTGTAAGGTGTTGTTACGATTTGTAAGGTGTCCTACAAAATAATAACGTGCTTTTCAAGGTGTTAATATGGTATACAGAGTGGTAAGATGTTCTAAATTGTTGTACGATGTTCAAAGGACTCGTACGAATTCATTAGATTTATTATGAAGATTTATGTTTATATACGGTATTGTAAGGTGTTGTTATAACTTGTAAGGCGTCATACAATTTAATATCATGTTGTTCAAGGTGTTAATATGGCATACAGTGTCGTAAGTTGTCCTAAATTGTCGTACGATGTTCAAAGGACTCGGACGAATTCATTAGGTTTATTATGGAGTTATAAGTTTATATACGGTATTGTAAGGTGTTGTTATGGTTTGTAAGGCGTCCTACAATATAATAACGCGCTTTTCAAGGTGTTAATATGGCATACAGAGTCGTAAGATGTCCTAAATTGTCGTATGATGTTTAAAGGACTCGTACGAATTCATTAGGTATATTATGGAGTTATAAGTTTATATAAGGTATTATATGGTGTTGTTATGGTTTGTAAGGCGTCCTACAATATAATAACGTGCTTTTCAAGGTGTTAATATGGCATACAGAGTCGTAAGATGTCCTAAGTTATCGTATGATGTTCAAAGGACTCGTACGAATTCATTAGGTTAATTATGGAGTTTTAAGCTTATATACGGTATTGTAAGGCGTTGTTACTATTTATATGGCGTCCTACAATATAATAATGTGTTTTTCAAGGTGTTAATATGGCATACAGAGTTGTAATATGTCCTAAATTGTCGTACGATGTTCAAAGGACTCGTACGAATTCATTAGATTTATTATGAAGTTTTATGTTTATATACGGTATTGTAAGGTGTTGTTATAACTTGTAAGGCGTCCTACAATTTAATATCGTGTTTTTCAAGGTGTTAATATGGCATACAGTGTCGTAAGTTGTCCTAAATTGTCGTACGATGTTCAAAGGACTCGTACGAATTCATTAGATTTATTATGGAGTTTTAAGTTTATGTACGGTATTGTAAGGTGTTGTTACGATTTGTAAGGCGTCCTACAATATAATAAAGTGCTTTTCAAGGTGTTAATATGGCATACAGAGTTTTAAGATGTCCTAAATTGTCGTACGATGTTCAAAGGACTCGTACGAATTCATTAAATTTATTATGAAGTTTTATGTTTATATACGGTATTGTAAGGTGTTGTTATGACTTGTAGGGCGTCATACAATTTAATATCGTGTTTTTCAAGGTGTTAATATGGCATACAGTGTCGTAAGTTGTCCTAAATTGTCGTACGATGTTCAAAGGACTCGGACGAATTCTTTAGATTTATTATGGAGTTTTATGTTTATTTACGGTATTGTAAGGTGTTGTTATAACTTGTAAGGCGTCCTACAATTTAATATCGTGTTTTTCAAGGTGTTAATATGGCATACAGTGTCGTAAGTTGTCCTAAATTGTCGTACGATGTTCAAAGGACTCGGACGAATTCATTAGGTTTATTATGGAGTTTTATGTTTATATACGGTATTATAAGGTGTTGTTATGATTTGTAAGGGGTCCTAGAATATAATAACGTACTTTTCAAGGTGTTAATACGGCATACAGAGTCGTAAGATGTCCTAAATTGTCGTATGATGTTCAAATGACTCGAACGAATTCATTAGGTTTATTATGGAGTTATAAGTTTATATACGGTATTATAAGGTGTTGTTATGGTTTGTAAGGCGTCCTACAATATAATAACGTACTTTTCAAGGTGTTAATATGGCATACAGAGTCGTAAGATGTCCTAAATTGTCGTATGATGATTAAAGGACTCGTACGAATTCATTAGGTTAATTATGGAGTTTTAAGCTTATATACGGTATTGTAAGGTGTTGTTACGATTTGTAAGGCGTCCTACAATATAATAAAGTGCTTTTCAAGGTGTTAATATGGCATACAGAGTTGTAAGATGTCCTAAATTGTCGTACGATGTTCAAAGGACTCGAACGAATTCATTAGGTTTATTATGGAGTTATAAGTTTATATACGGTATTGTAAGGTGTTGTTATAACTTGTAAGGCGTCCTACAATTTAATATCGTGTTTTTCAAGGTGTTAATATGGCATACAGTGTCGTAAGTTGTCCTAAATTGCCGTACGATGTTCAATGGACTCGGACGAATTCATTACGTTTATTATGGAGTTTTAAGTTTTTATACGGTATTATAAGGTGTTGTTATGATTTGTAAGGGGTCCTAGAATATAATAACGTGATTTTCAAGGTGTTAATACGGCATACAGAGTCGTAAGATGTCCTAAATTGTCGTATGATGTTCAAAGGACTCGAACGAATTCATTAGGTTTATTATGGAGTTATAAGTTTATATACGGTATTATAAGGTGTTGTTATGGTTTGTAAGGCGTCCTACAATATAATAACGTGCTTTTCAAGGTGTTAATATGGCATACAGAGTCGTAAGATGTCCTAAATTGTCGTACGATGTTCAAAGGACTCGTACGAATTCATTAGATTTATTATGAAGTTTTATGTTTATATACGGTATTGTAAGGTGTTGTTATAACTTGTAAGGCGTCATACAATTTAATATCGTGTTTTTCAAGGTGTTTATATGGCATACAATGTCATAAGTTGTCCTAAATTGTCGTACGATGTTCAAAGGACTCGGACGAATTCATTAGGTTTATTATGGAGTTTTATGTTTATATACGGTATTATAAGGTGTTGTTATGATTTGTAAGGTGTCCTACAATATAATAACGTGCTTTTCAAGGTGTTAATATGGCATACAGAGTCGTAAGATGTCCCAAATTGTCGTATGATGTTCAAAGGAGTCGAACGAATTCATTAGGTTTATTATGGAGTTATAAGTTTATATACGGTATTGTAAGGTGTTGTTATAACTTGTAAGGCGTCCTACAATTTAATATCGTGTTTTTCAAGGTGTTAATATGGCATACAGTGTCGTAAGTTGTCCTAAATTGTCGTACGATGTTCAAAGGACTCAGACGAATTCATTACGTTTATTATGGAGTTTTAAGTTTATATACGGTATTATAAGGTGTTATTATGATTTGTAAGGGGTCCTAGAATATAATAACGTGATTTTCAAGGTGTTAATACGGCATACAGAGTCGTAAGATGTCCTAAATTGTCGTATGATGTTCAAAGGACTCGAACGAATTCATTAGGTTTATTATGGAGTTATAAGTTTATATACGGTATTATAAGGTGTTGTTATGGTTTGTAAGGCGTCCTACAATATAATAACGTGCTTTTCAAGGTGTTAATATGGCATACAGAGTCGTAAGATGTCCTAAATTGTCGTATGATGATTAAAGGACTCGTACGAATTCATTTGGTTAATTATGGAGTTTTAAGTTTATATACGGTATTGTAAGGTGTTGTTACTATTTATAAGGTGTCCTACAATATAATAACGTGCTTTTCAAGGTGTTAATATGGCATACAGAGTGGTAAGATGTCCTAAATTGTCGTACGATGTTCAAAGGACTCGAACGAATTCATTAGGTTTATTATGGAGTTATAAGTTTATATACGGTATTGTAAGGTGTTGTTATAACTTGTAAGGCGTCCTACAATTTAATATCGTGTTTTTCAAGGTGTTAATATGGCATACAGTGTCGTAAGTTGTCCTAAATTGCCGTACGATGTTCAATGGACTCGGACGAATTCATTACGTTTATTATGGAGTTTTAAGTTTATATACGGTATTATAAGGTGTTGTTATGATTTGTAAGGGGTCCTAGAATATAATAACGTGATTTTCAAGGTGTTAATACGGCATACAGAGTCGTAAGATGTCCTAAATTGTCGTATGATGTTCAAAGGACTCGAACGAATTCATTAGGTTTATTATGGAGTTATAAGTTTATATACGGTATTATAAGGTGTTGTTATGGTTTGTAAGGCGTCCTACAATATAATAACGTGCTTTTCAAGGTGTTAATATGGCATACAGAGTCGTAAGATGTCCTAAATTGTCGTACGATGTTCAAAGGACTCGTACGAATTCATTAGATTTATTATGAAGTTTTATGTTTATATACGGTATTGTAAGGTGTTGTTATAACTTGTAAGGCGTCATACAATTTAATATCGTGTTTTTCAAGGTGTTTATATGGCATACAATGTCATAAGTTGTCCTAAATTGTCGTACGATGTTCAAAGGACTCGGACGAATTCATTAGGTTTATTATGGAGTTTTATGTTTATATACGGTATTATAAGGTGTTGTTATGATTTGTAAGGTGTCCTACAATATAATAACGTGCTTTTCAAGGTGTTAATATGGCATACAGAGTCGTAAGATGTCCCAAATTGTCGTATGATGTTCAAAGGAGTCGAACGAATTCATTAGGTTTATTATGGAGTTATAAGTTTATATACGGTATTGTAAGGTGTTGTTATAACTTGTAAGGCGTCCTACAATTTAATATCGTGTTTTTCAAGGTGTTAATATGGCATACAGTGTCGTAAGTTGTCCTAAATTGTCGTACGATGTTCAAAGGACTCAGACGAATTCATTACGTTTATTATGGAGTTTTAAGTTTATATACGGTATTATAAGGTGTTATTATGATTTGTAAGGGGTCCTAGAATATAATAACGTGATTTTCAAGGTGTTAATACGGCATACAGAGTCGTAAGATGTCCTAAATTGTCGTATGATGTTCAAAGGACTCGAACGAATTCATTAGGTTTATTATGGAGTTATAAGTTTATATACGGTATTATAAGGTGTTGTTATGGTTTGTAAGGCGTCCTACAATATAATAACGTGCTTTTCAAGGTGTTAATATGGCATACAGAGTCGTAAGATGTCCTAAATTGTCGTATGATGATTAAAGGACTCGTACGAATTCATTTGGTTAATTATGGAGTTTTAAGTTTATATACGGTATTGTAAGGTGTTGTTACTATTTATAAGGTGTCCTACAATATAATAACGTGCTTTTCAAGGTGTTAATATGGCATACAGAGTGGTAAGATGTCCTAAATTGTCGTACGATGTTCAAAGGACTCGAACGAATTCATTAGGTTTATTATGGAGTTATAAGTTTATATACGGTATTGTAAGGTGTTGTTATAACTTGTAAGGCGTCCTACAATTTAATATCGTGTTTTTCAAGGTGTTAATATGGCATACAGTGTCGTAAGTTGTCCTAAATTGCCGTACGATGTTCAATGGACTCGGACGAATTCATTACGTTTATTATGGAGTTTTAAGTTTATATACGGTATTATAAGGTGTTGTTATGATTTGTAAGGGGTCCTAGAATATAATAACGTGATTTTCAAGGTGTTAATACGGCATACAGAGTCGTAAGATGTCCTAAATTGTCGTATGATGTTCAAAGGACTCGAACGAATTCATTAGGTTTATTATGGAGTTATAAGTTTATATACGGTATTATAAGGTGTTGTTATGGTTTGTAAGGCGTCCTACAATATAATAACGTGCTTTTCAAGGTGTTAATATGGCATACAGAGTCGTAAGATGTCCTAAATTGTCGTACGATGTTCAAAGGACTCGTACGAATTCATTAGATTTATTATGAAGTTTTATGTTTATATACGGTATTGTAAGGTGTTGTTATAACTTGTAAGGCGTCATACAATTTAATATCGTGTTTTTCAAGGTGTTTATATGGCATACAATGTCATAAGTTGTCCTAAATTGTCGTACGATGTTCAAAGGACTCGGACGAATTCATTAGGTTTATTATGGAGTTTTATGTTTATATACGGTATTATAATGTGTTGTTATGATTTGTAAGGTGTCCTACAATATAATAACGTGCTTTTCAAGGTGTTAATATGGCATACAGAGTCGTAAGATGTCCCAAATTGTCGTATGATGTTCAAAGGAGTCGAACGAATTCATTAGGTTTATTATGGAGTTATAAGTTTATATACGGTATTGTAAGGTGTTGTTATAACTTGTAAGGCGTCCTACAATTTAATATCGTGTTTTTCAAGGTGTTAATATGGCATACAGTGTCGTAAGTTGTCCTAAATTGTCGTACGATGTTCAAAGGACTCAGACGAATTCATTACGTTTATTATGGAGTTTTAAGTTTATATACGGTATTATAAGGTGTTATTATGATTTGTAAGTGGTCCTAGAATATAATAACGTGATTTTCAAGGTGTTAATACGGCATACAGAGTCGTAAGATGTCCTAAATTGTCGTATGATGTTCAAAGGACTCGAACGAATTCATTAGGTTTATTATGGAGTTATAAGTTTATATACGGTATTATAAGGTGTTGTTATGGTTTGTAAGGCATCCTACAATATAAAAACGTGCTTTTCAAGGTGTTAATATGGCATACAGAGTCGTAAGATGTCCTAAATTGTCGTATGATGATTAAAGGACTCGTACGAATTCATTTGGTTAATTATGGAGTTTTAAGTTTATATACGGTATTGTAAGGTGTTGTTACTATTTATAAGGTGTCCTACAATATAATAACGTGCTTTTCAAAGTGTTAATATGGCATACAGAGTGGTAAGATGTCCTAAATTGTCGTACGATGTTCAAAGGACTCGTACGAATCCATTAGATTTATTATGAAGTTTTATGTTTATATACGGTATTGTAAGGTGTTGTTATAACTTGTAAGGCGTCATACAATTTAATATCGTGTTTTTCAATGTGTTAATATGGCATACAATGTCGTAAGTTGTCCTAAATTGTCGTACGATGTTCAAAGGACTCGGACGAATTCATTAGCTTTATTATGGAGTTTTAAGTTTATATACGGTATTATAAGGTGTTGTTATGATTTGTAAGGTGTCCTACAATATAATAACGTGCTTTTCAAGGTGTTAATATGGCATACAGTGTCGTAAGTTGTCCTAAAATGCCGTACGATGTTCAATGGACTCGGACGAATTCATTACGTTTATTATGGAGTTTTAAGTTTATATACGGTATTATAAGGTGTTGTTATGATTTGTAAGGGGTCCTAGAATATAATAACGTGATTTTCAAGGTGTTAATACGGCATACAGAGTCGTAAGATGTCCTAAATTGTCGTATGATGTTCAAAGGACTCGAACGAATTCATTAGGTTTATTATGGAGTTATAAGTTTATATACGGTATTATAAGGTGTTGTTATGGTTTGTAAGGCGTCCTACAATATAATAACGTGCTTTTCAAGGTGTTAATATGGCATACAGAGTCGTAAGATGTCCTAAATTGTCGTACGATGTTCAAAGGACTCGTACGAATTCATTAGATTTATTATGAAGTTTTATGTTTATATACGGTATTGTAAGGTGTTGTTATAACTTGTAAGGCGTCATACAATTTAATATCGTGTTTTTCAAGGTGTTTATATGGCATACAATGTCATAAGTTGTCCTAAATTGTCGTACGATGTTCAAAGGACTCGGACGAATTCATTAGGTTTATTATGGAGTTTTATGTTTATATACGGTATTATAAGGTGTTGTTATGATTTGTAAGGTGTCCTACAATATAATAACGTGCTTTTCAAGGTGTTAATATGGCATACAGAGTCGTAAGATGTCCCAAATTGTCGTATGATGTTCAAAGGAGTCGAACGAATTCATTAGGTTTATTATGGAGTTATAAGTTTATATACGGTATTGTAAGGTGTTGTTATAACTTGTAAGGCGTCCTACAATTTAATATCGTGTTTTTCAAGGTGTTAATATGGCATACAGTGTCGTAAGTTGTCCTAAATTGTCGTACGATGTTCAAAGGACTCAGACGAATTCATTACGTTTATTATGGAGTTTTAAGTTTATATACGGTATTATAAGGTGTTATTATGATTTGTAAGGGGTCCTAGAATATAATAACGTGCTTTTCAAGGTGTTAATATGGCATACAGAGTCGTAAGATGTCCTAAATTGTCGTATGATGTTCAAAGGACTCGAACGAATTCATTAGGTTTATTATGGAGTTATAAGTTTATATACGGTATTATAAGGTGTTGTTATGGTTTGTAAGGCGTCCTACAATATAATAACGTGCTTTTCAAGGTGTTAATATGGCATACAGAGTCGTAAGATGTCCTAAATTGTCGTATGATGATTAAAGGACTCGTACGAATTCATTTGGTTAATTATGGAGTTTTAAGTTTATATACGGTATTGTAAGGTGTTGTTACTATTTATAAGGTGTCCTACAATATAATAACGTGCTTTTCAAGGTGTTAATATGGCATACAGAGTGGTAAGATGTCCTAAATTGTCGTACGATGTTCAAAGGACTCGTACGAATCCATTAGATTTATTATGAAGTTTTATGTTTATATACGGTATTGTAAGGTGTTGTTATAACTTGTAAGGCGTCATACAATTTAATATCGTGTTTTTCAAGGTGTTAATATGGCATACAATGTCGTAAGTTGTCCTAAATTGTCGTACGATGTTCAAAGGACTCGGACGAATTCATTAGCTTTATTATGGAGTTTTAAGTTTATATACCGTATTATAAGGTGTTGTTATGATTTGTAAGGTGTCCTACAATATAATAACGTGCTTTTCAAGGTGTTAATATGGCATACAGTGTCGTAAGTTGTCCTAAATTGTCGTACGATGTTCAAAGGACTCAGACGAATTCATTACGTTTATTATGGAGTTTTAAGCTTATATACGGTATTGTAAGGTGTTGTTACTATTTATATGGCGTCCTACAATATAATAATGTGTTTTTCAAGGTGTTAATATGGCATACAGAGTTGTAATATGTCCTAAATTGTCGTACGATGTTGAAAGGACTCGTACGAATTCATTAGATTTATTATGAAGTTTTATGTTTATATACGGTATTATATGGTGTTGTTATGGTTTGTAAGGCGTCCTACAATATAATAACGCGCTTTTCAAGGTGTTAATATGGCATACAGAGTCGTAAGATGTCCTAAATTATCGTACGATGTTCAAAGGACTCAGACGAATTCATTAGGTTTATTATGGAGTTTTAAGTTTAAATACGGTATTATAAGGTGTTGTTATGATTTGTAAGGGGTCCTAGAATATAATAACGTGCTTTTCAAGGTGTTAATACGGCATATAGAGTCGTAAGATGTCCTAAATTGTCGTATGATGTTCAAAGGACTCGAACGAATTCATTAGGTTTATTATGGAGTTATAAGTTTATATACGGTATTATAAGGTGTTGTTATGGTTTGTAAGGCGTCCTACAATATAATAACGTGCTTTTCAATGTGTTAATATGGCATACAGAGTCGTAAGATGTCCTAAATTGTCGTATGATGATTAAAGGACTCGTACGAATTCATTAGGTTAATTATGGAGTTTTAAGTTTATATACGGTATTGTAAGGTGTTGTTACGATTTGTAAGGTGTCCTACAAAATAATAACGTGCTTTCAAGGTGTTAATATGGTATACAGAGTGGTAAGATGTTCTAAATTGTTGTACGATGTTCAAAGGACTCGTACGAATTCATTAGATTTATTATGAAGATTTATGTTTATATACGGTATTGTAAGGTGTTGTTATAACTTGTAAGGCGTCATACAATTTAATATCATGTTGTTCAAGGTGTTAATATGGCATACAGTGTCGTAAGTTGTCCTAAATTGTCGTACGATGTTCAAAGGACTCGGACGAATTCATTAGGTTTATTATGGAGTTTTAAGTTTATATACGGTCTTATAAGGTGTTGTTATGATTTGTAAGGCGTCCTACAATATAATAAAGTGCTTTTCAAGGTGTTAATATGGCATAGAGAGTCGTAAGATGTCCCAAATTGTCGTATGATGTTCAAAGTACTCGAACGAATTCATTAGGTTTATTATGGAGTTATAAGTTTATATATGGTATTATAAGGTGTTGTTATGGTTTGTAAGGCGTCCTACAATATAATAACGCGCTTTTCAAGGTGTTAATATGGCATACAGAGTCGTAAGATGTCCTAAATTATCGTATGATGTTCAAAGGACTCGTACGAATTCATTAGGTTAATTATGGAGTTTTAAGCTTATATACGGTATTGTAAGGCGTTGTTACTATTTATATGGCGTCCTACAATATAATAATGTGTTTTTCAAGGTGTTAATATGGCATACAGAGTTGTAATATGTCCTAAATTGTCGTACGATGTTCAAAGGACTCGTACGAATTCATTAGATTTATTATGAAGTTTTATGTTTATATACGGTATTGTAAGGTGTTGTTATAACTTGTAAGGCGTCCTACAATTTAATATCGTGTTTTTCAAGGTGTTAATATGGCATACAGTGTCGTAAGTTGTCCTAAATTGTCGTACGATGTTCAAAGGACTCGGACGAATTTATTAGGTTTATTATGGAGTTTTAAGTTTATGTACGGTATTGTAAGGTGTTGTTACGATTTGTAAGGCGTCCTACAATATAATAACGTGCTTTTCAAGGTGTTAATATGGAATACAGAGTGGTAAGATGTCCTAAATTGTCGTACGATGTTCAAAGGACTCGTACGAATTCATTAGGTTTATTATGGAGTTTTAAGTTTATGTACGGTATTGTAAGGTGTTGTTACGATTTGTAAGGCGTCCTACAATATAATAAAGTGCTTTTCAAGGTGTTAATATGGCATACAGAGTTGTAAGATGTCCTAAATTGTCGTACGATGTTCAAAGGACTCGTACGAATTCATTAAATTTATTATGAAGTTTTATGTTTATATACGGTATTGTAAGGTGTTGTTATGACTTGTAGGGCGTCATACAATTTAATATCGTGTTTTTCAAGGTGTTAATATGGCATACAGTGTCGTAAGTTGTCCTAAATTGTCGTACGATGTTCAAAGGACTCGGACGAATTCTTTAGATTTATTATGGAGTTTTATGTTTATATACGGTATTGTAAGGTGTTGTTATAACTTGTAAGGCGTCCTACAATTTAATATCGTGTTTTTCAAGGTGTTAATATGGCATACAGTGTCGTAAGTTGTCCTAAATTGTCGTACGATGTTCAAAGGACTCGGACGAATTCATTAGGTTTATTATGGAGTTTTATGTTTATATACGGTATTATAAGGTGTTGTTATGATTTGTAAGGGGTCCTAGAATATAATAACGTACTTTTCAAGGTGTTAATACGGCATACAGAGTCGTAAGATGTCCTAAATTGTCGTATGATGTTCAAATGACTCGAACGAATTCATTAGGTTTATTATGGAGTTATAAGTTTATATACGGTATTATAAGGTGTTGTTATGGTTTGTAAGGCGTCCTACAATATAATAACGTACTTTTCAAGGTGTTAATATGGCATACAGAGTCGTAAGATGTCCTAAATTGTCGTATGATGATTAAAGGACTCGTACGAATTCATTAGGTTAATTATGGAGTTTTAAGCTTATATACGGTATTGTAAGGTGTTGTTACGATTTGTAAGGCGTCCTACAATATAATAAAGTGCTTTTCAAGGTGTTAATATGGCATACAGAGTTGTAAGATGTCCTAAATTGTCGTACGATGTTCAAAGGACTCGTACGAATTCATTAAATTTATTATGAAGTTTTATGTTTATATACGGTATTGTAAGGTGTTGTTATGACTTGTAGGGCGTCATACAATTTAATATCGTGTTTTTCAAGGTGTTAATATGGCATACAGTGTCGTAAGTTGTCCTAAATTGTCGTACGATGTTCAAAGGACTCGGACGAATTCTTTAGATTTATTATGGAGTTTTATGTTTATATACGGTATTGTAAGGTGTTGTTATAACTTGTAAGGCGTCCTACAATTTAATATCGTGTTTTTCAAGGTGTTAATATGGCATACAGTGTCGTAAGTTGTCCTAAATTGTCGTACGATGTTCAAAGGACTCGGACGAATTCATTAGGTTTATTATGGAGTTTTATGTTTATATACGGTATTATAAGGTGTTGTTATGATTTGTAAGGGGTCCTAGAATATAATAACGTACTTTTCAAGGTGTTAATACGGCATACAGAGTCGTAAGATGTCCTAAATTGTCGTATGATGTTCAAATGACTCGAACGAATTCATTAGGTTTATTATGGAGTTATAAGTTTATATACGGTATTATAAGGTGTTGTTATGGTTTGTAAGGCGTCCTACAATATAATAACGTACTTTTCAAGGTGTTAATATGGCATACAGAGTCGTAAGATGTCCTAAATTGTCGTATGATGATTAAAGGACTCGTACGAATTCATTAGGTTAATTATGGAGTTTTAAGCTTATATACGGTATTGTAAGGTGTTGTTACGATTTGTAAGGCGTCCTACAATATAATAAAGTGCTTTTCAAGGTGTTAATATGGCATACAGAGTTGTAAGATGTCCTAAATTGTCGTACGATGTTCAAAGGACTAGTACGAATTCATTAGATTTATTATGAAGTTTTATATTTATATACGATATTGAAGGTGTTGTTATAACTTGTAAGGCGTCATACAATTTAATATCGTGTTTTTCAAGGTGTTAATATGGCATACAATGTCGTAAGTTGTCCTAAATTGTCGTACGATGTTCAAAGGACTCGGACGAATTCATTAGGTTTATAATGGAGTTTTAAGTTTATATACGGTATTATAAGGTGTTGTTATGATTTGTAAGGTGTCCTACAATATAATAACGTGCTTTTCAAGGTGTTAATATGGCATACAAAGTCGTAAGATGTCCCAAATTGTCGTATGATGTTCAAAGGAGTCGAACGAATTCATTAGGTTTATTATGGAGTTATAAGTTTATATACGGTATTGTAAGGTGTTGTTATAACTTGTAAGGCGTCCTACAATTTAATATCGTGTTTTTCAAGGTGTTAATATGGCATACAGTGTCGTAAGTTGTCCTAAATTGTCGTACGATGTTCATAGGACTCAGACGAATTCATTACGTTTATTATGGAGTTTTAAGTTTATATACGGTATTATAAGGTGTTATTATGATTTGTAAGGGGTCCTAGAATATAATAACGTGATTTTCAAGGTGTTAATACGGCATACAGAGTCGTAAGATGTCCTAAATTGTCGTATGATGTTCAAAGGACTCGTACGAATTCATTAGGTATATTATGGAGTTATAAGTTTATATACGGTATTATATGGTGTTGTTATGGTTTGTAAGGCGTCCTACAATATAATAACGCGCTTTTCAAGGTGTTAATATGGCATACAGAGTCGTAAGATGTCCTAAATTATCGTATGATGTTCAAAGGACTCGTACGAATTCATTAGGTTAATTATGGAGTTTTAAGCTTATATACGGTATTGTAAGGCGTTGTTACTATTTATATGGCGTCCTACAATATAATAATGTGTTTTTCAAGGTGTTAATATGGCATACAGAGTTGTAATATGTCCTAAATTGTCGTACGATGTTCAAAGGACTCGTACGAATTCATTAGATTTATTATGAAGTTTTATGTTTATATACGGTATTGTAAGGTGTTGTTATAACTTGTAAGGCGTCCTACAATTTAATATCGTGTTTTTCAAGGTGTTAATATGGCATACAGTGTCGTAAGTTGTCCTAAATTGTCGTACGATGTTCAAAGGACTCGTACGAATTCATTAGGTTTATTATGGAGTTTTAAGTTTATGTACGGTATTGTAAGGTGTTGTTACGATTTGTAAGGCGTCCTACAATATAATAACGTGCTTTTCAAGGTGTTAATATGGAATACAGAGTGGTAAGATGTCCTAAATTGTCGTACGATGTTCAAAGGACTCGTACGAATTCTTTAGATTTATTATGGAGTTTTATGTTCATATACGGTATTGTAAAGTGTTGTTATAACTTGTAAGGCGTCCTACAATTTAATATCGTGTTTTTCAAGGTGTTAATATGGCATACAGTGTCGTAAGTTGTCCTAAATTGTCGTACGATGTTCAAAGGACTCGGACGAATTCATTAGGTTTATTATGGAGTTTTATGTTTATATACGGTATTATAAGGTGTTGTTATGATTTGTAAGGGGTCCTAGAATATAATAACGTACTTTTCAAGGTGTTAATACGGCATACAGAGTCGTAAGATGTCCTAAATTGTCGTATGATGTTCAAATGACTCGAACGAATTCATTAGGTTTATTATGGAGTTATAAGTTTATATACGGTATTATAAGGTGTTGTTATGGTTTGTAAGGCGTCCTACAATATAATAACGTACTTTTCAAGGTGTTAATATGGCATACAGAGTCGTAAGATGTCCTAAATTGTCGTATGATGATTAAAGGACTCGTACGAATTCATTAGGTTAATTATGGAGTTTTAAGCTTATATACGGTATTGTAAGGTGTTGTTACGATTTGTAAGGCGTCCTACAATATAATAAAGTGCTTTTCAAGGTGTTAATATGGCATACAGAGTTGTAATATGTCCTAAATTGTCGTACGATGTTCAAAGGACTCGTACGAATTCATTAGATTTATTATGAAGTTTTATGTTTATATACGGTATTGTAAGGTGTTGTTATAACTTGTAAGGCGTCCTACAATTTAATATCGTGTTTTTCAAGGTGTTAATATGGCATACAGTGTCGTAAGTTGTCCTAAATTGTCGTACGATGTTCAAAGGACTCGTACGAATTCATTAGGTTTATTATGGAGTTTTAAGTTTATGTACGGTATTGTAAGGTGTTGTTACGATTTGTAAGGCGTCCTACAATATAATAACGTGCTTTTCAAGGTGTTAATATGGAATACAGAGTGGTAAGATGTCCTAAATTGTCGTACGATGTTCAAAGGACTCGTACGAATTCTTTAGATTTATTATGGAGTTTTATGTTCATATACGGTATTGTAAAGTGTTGTTATAACTTGTAAGGCGTCCTACAATTTAATATCGTGTTTTTCAAGGTGTTAATATGGCATACAGTGTCGTAAGTTGTCCTAAATTGTCGTACGATGTTCAAAGGACTCGGACGAATTCATTAGGTTTATTATGGAGTTTTATGTTTATATACGGTATTATAAGGTGTTGTTATGATTTGTAAGGGGTCCTAGAATATAATAACGTACTTTTCAAGGTGTTAATACGGCATACAGAGTCGTAAGATGTCCTAAATTGTCGTATGATGTTCAAATGACTCGAACGAATTCATTAGGTTTATTATGGAGTTATAAGTTTATATACGGTATTATAAGGTGTTGTTATGGTTTGTAAGGCGTCCTACAATATAATAACGTACTTTTCAAGGTGTTAATATGGCATACAGAGTCGTAAGATGTCCTAAATTGTCGTATGATGATTAAAGGACTCGTACGAATTCATTAGGTTAATTATGGAGTTTTAAGCTTATATACGGTATTGTAAGGTGTTGTTACGATTTGTAAGGCGTCCTACAATATAATAAAGTGCTTTTCAAGGTGTTAATATGGCATACAGAGTTGTAAGATGTCCTAAATTGTCGTACGATGTTCAAAGGACTCGTACGAATTCATTAAATTTATTATGAAGTTTTATGTTTATATACGGTATTGTAAGGTGTTGTTATGACTTGTAGGGCGTCATACAATTTAATATCGTGTTTTTCAAGGTGTTAATATGGCATACAGTGTCGTAAGTTGTCCTAAATTGTCGTACGATGTTCAAAGGACTCGGACGAATTCTTTAGATTTATTATGGAGTTTTATGTTTATATACGGTATTGTAAGGTGTTGTTATAACTTGTAAGGCGTCCTACAATTTAATATCGTGTTTTTCAAGGTGTTAATATGGCATACAGTGTCGTAAGTTGTCCTAAATTGTCGTACGATGTTCAAAGGACTCGGACGAATTCATTAGGTTTATTATGGAGTTTTATGTTTATATACGGTATTATAAGGTGTTGTTATGATTTGTAAGGGGTCCTAGAATATAATAACGTACTTTTCAAGGTGTTAATACGGCATACAGAGTCGTAAGATGTCCTAAATTGTCGTATGATGTTCAAATGACTCGAACGAATTCATTAGGTTTATTATGGAGTTATAAGTTTATATACGGTATTATAAGGTGTTGTTATGGTTTGTAAGGCGTCCTACAATATAATAACGTACTTTTCAAGGTGTTAATATGGCATACAGAGTCGTAAGATGTCCTAAATTGTCGTATGATGATTAAAGGACTCGTACGAATTCATTAGGTTAATTATGGAGTTTTAAGCTTATATACGGTATTGTAAGGTGTTGTTACGATTTGTAAGGCGTCCTACAATATAATAAAGTGCTTTTCAAGGTGTTAATATGGCATACAGAGTTGTAAGATGTCCTAAATTGTCGTACGATGTTCAAAGGACTCGTACGAATTCATTAGATTTATTATGAAGTTTTATATTTATATACGATATTGAAGGTGTTGTTATAACTTGTAAGGCGTCATACAATTTAATATCGTGTTTTTCAAGGTGTTAATATGGCATACAATGTCGTAAGTTGTCCTAAATTGTCGTACGATGTTCAAAGGACTCGGACGAATTCATTAGGTTTATAATGGAGTTTTAAGTTTATATACGGTATTATAAGGTGTTGTTATGATTTGTAAGGTGTCCTACAATATAATAACGTGCTTTTCAAGGTGTTAATATGGCATACAAAGTCGTAAGATGTCCCAAATTGTCGTATGATGTTCAAAGGAGTCGAACGAATTCATTAGGTTTATTATGGAGTTATAAGTTTATATACGGTATTGTAAGGTGTTGTTATAACTTGTAAGGCGTCCTACAATTTAATATCGTGTTTTTCAAGGTGTTAATATGGCATACAGTGTCGTAAGTTGTCCTAAATTGTCGTACGATGTTCATAGGACTCAGACGAATTCATTACGTTTATTATGGAGTTTTAAGTTTATATACGGTATTATAAGGTGTTATTATGATTTGTAAGGGGTCCTAGAATATAATAACGTGATTTTCAAGGTGTTAATACGGCATACAGAGTCGTAAGATGTCCTAAATTGTCGTATGATGTTCAAAGGACTCGTACGAATTCATTAGGTATATTATGGAGTTATAAGTTTATATACGGTATTATATGGTGTTGTTATGGTTTGTAAGGCGTCCTACAATATAATAACGCGCTTTTCAAGGTGTTAATATGGCATACAGAGTCGTAAGATGTCCTAAATTATCGTATGATGTTCAAAGGACTCGTACGAATTCATTAGGTTAATTATGGAGTTTTAAGCTTATATACGGTATTGTAAGGCGTTGTTACTATTTATATGGCGTCCTACAATATAATAATGTGTTTTTCAAGGTGTTAATATGGCATACAGAGTTGTAATATGTCCTAAATTGTCGTACGATGTTCAAAGGACTCGTACGAATTCATTAGATTTATTATGAAGTTTTATGTTTATATACGGTATTGTAAGGTGTTGTTATAACTTGTAAGGCGTCCTACAATTTAATATCGTGTTTTTCAAGGTGTTAATATGGCATACAGTGTCGTAAGTTGTCCTAAATTGTCGTACGATGTTCAAAGGACTCGGTCGAATTTATTAGGTTTATTATGGAGTTTTAAGTTTATGTACGGTATTGTAAGGTGTTGTTACGATTTGTAAGGCGTCCTACAATATAATAACGTGCTTTTCAAGGTGTTAATATGGAATACAGAGTGGTAAGATGTCCTAAATTGTTGTACGATGTTCAAAGGACTCGTACGAATTCTTTAGATTTATTATGGAGTTTTATGTTCATATACGGTATTGTAAGGTGTTGTTATAACTTGTAAGGCGTCCTACAATTTAATATCGTGTTTTTCAAGGTGTTAATATGGCATACAGTGTCGTAAGTTGTCCTAAATTGTCGTACGATGTTCAAAGGACTCGGACGAATTCATTAGGTTTATTATGGAGTTTTATGTTTATATACGGTATTATAAGGTGTTGTTATGATTTGTAAGGGGTCCTAGAATATAATAACGTACTTTTCAAGGTGTTAATACGGCATACAGAGTCGTAAGATGTCCTAAATTGTCGTATGATGTTCAAATGACTCGAACGAATTCATTAGGTTTATTATGGAGTTATAAGTTTATATACGGTATTATAAGGTGTTGTTATGGTTTGTAAGGCGTCCTACAATATAATAACGTACTTTTCAAGGTGTTAATATGGCATACAGAGTCGTAAGATGTCCTAAATTGTCGTATGATGATTAAAGGACTCGTACGAATTCATTAGGTTAATTATGGAGTTTTAAGCTTATATACGGTATTGTAAGGTGTTGTTACGATTTGTAAGGCGTCCTACAATATAATAAAGTGCTTTTCAAGGTGTTAATATGGCATACAGAGTTGTAAGATGTCCTAAATTGTCGTACGATGTTCAAAGGACTCATACGAATTCATTAGATTTATTATGAAGTTTTATATTTATATACGATATTGAAGGTGTTGTTATAACTTGTAAGGCGTCATACAATTTAATATCGTGTTTTTCAAGGTGTTAATATGGCATACAATGTCGTAAGTTGTCCTAAATTGTCGTACGATGTTCAAAGGACTCGGACGAATTCATTAGGTTTATTATGGAGTTTTAAGTTTATATACGGTATTATAAGGTGTTGTTATGATTTGTAAGGTGTCCTACAATATAATAACGTGCTTTTCAAGGTGTTAATATGGCATACAAAGTCGTAAGATGTCCCAAATTGTCGTATGATGTTCAAAGGAGTCGAACGAATTCATTAGGTTTATTATGGAGTTATAAGTTTATATACGGTATTGTAAGGTGTTGTTATAACTTGTAAGGCGTCCTACAATTTAATATCGTGTTTTTCAAGGTGTTAATATGGCATACAGTGTCGTAAGTTGTCCTAAATTGTCGTACGATGTTCATAGGACTCAGACGAATTCATTACGTTTATTATGGAGTTTTAAGTTTATATACGGTATTATAAGGTGTTATTATGATTTGTAAGGGGTCCTAGAATATAATAACGTGATTTTCAAGGTGTTAATACGGCATACAGAGTCGTAAGATGTCCTAAATTGTCGTATGATGTTCAAAGGACTCGTACGAATTCATTAGGTATATTATGGAGTTATAAGTTTATATACGGTATTATATGGTGTTGTTATGGTTTGTAAGGCGTCCTACAATATAATAACGCGCTTTTCAAGGTGTTAATATGGCATACAGAGTCGTAAGATGTCCTAAATTATCGTATGATGTTCAAAGGACTCGTACGAATTCATTAGGTTAATTATGGAGTTTTAAGCTTATATACGGTATTGTAAGGCGTTGTTACTATTTATATGGCGTCCTACAATATAATAATGTGTTTTTCAAGGTGTTAATATGGCATACAGAGTTGTAATATGTCCTAAATTGTCGTACGATGTTCAAAGGACTCGTACGAATTCATTAGATTTATTATGAAGTTTTATGTTTATATACGGTATTGTAAGGTGTTGTTATAACTTGTAAGGCGTCCTACAATTTAATATCGTGTTTTTCAAGGTGTTAATATGGCATACAGTGTCGTAAGTTGTCCTAAATTGTCGTACGATGTTCAAAGGACTCGGTCGAATTTATTAGGTTTATTATGGAGTTTTAAGTTTATGTACGGTATTGTAAGGTGTTGTTACGATTTGTAAGGCGTCCTACAATATAATAACGTGCTTTTCAAGGTGTTAATATGGAATACAGAGTGGTAAGATGTCCTAAATTGTTGTACGATGTTCAAAGGACTCGTACGAATTCTTTAGATTTATTATGGAGTTTTATGTTCATATACGGTATTGTAAGGTGTTGTTATAACTTGTAAGGCGTCCTACAATTTAATATCGTGTTTTTCAAGGTGTTAATATGGCATACAGTGTCGTAAGTTGTCCTAAATTGACGTACGATGTTCAAAGGACTCGGACGAATTCATTAGGTTTATTATGGAGTTTTAAGTTTATATACGGTATTATAAGGTGTTGTTATGATTTGTAAGGGGTCCTAGAATATAATAACGTGCTTTTCAAGGTGTTAATACAGCATACAGAGTCGTAAGATGTCCTAAATTGTCGTATGATGTTCAAATGACTCGAACGAATTCATTAGGTTTATTATGGAGTTATAAGTTTATATACGGTATTATAAGGTGCTGTTATGGTTTGTAAGGCGTCCTACAATATAATAACGTGCTTTTCAAGGTGTTAATATGGCATACAGAGTCGTTAAATGTCCTAAATTGTCGTATGATGATTAAAGGACTCGTACGAATTCATTAGGTTAATTATGGAGTTTTAAGCTTATATACGGTATGTAAGGTGTTGTTACGATTTGTAAGGCGTCCTACAATATAATAAAGTGCTTTTCAAGGTGTTAATATGGCATACAGAGTTGTAAGATGTCCTAAATTGTCGTACGATGTTCAAAGGACTCGTACGAATTCATTAAATTTATTATGAAGTTTTATGTTTATATACGGTATTGTAAGGTGTTGTTATGACTTGTAGGGCGTCATACAATTTAATATCGTGTTTTTCAAGGTGTTAATATGGCATACAGTGTCGTAAGTTGTCCTAAATTGTCGTACGATGTTCAAAGGACTCGGACGAATTCTTTAGATTTATTATGGAGTTTTATGTTTATATACGGTATTGTAAGGTGTTGTTATAACTTGTAAGGCGTCCTACAATTTAATATCGTGTTTTTCAAGGTGTTAATATGGCATACAGTGTCGTAAGTTGTCCTCAATTGTCGTACGATGTTCAAAGGACTCGGACGAATTCATTAGGTTTATTATGGAGTTTTATGTTTATATACGGTATTATAAGGTGTTGTTATGATTTGTAAGGGGTCCTAGAATATAATAACGTACTTTTCAAGGTGTTAATACGGCATACAGAGTCGTAAGATGTCCTAAATTATCGTATGATGTTCAAAGGACTCGTACGAATTCATTAGGTTAATTATGGAGTTTTAAGCTTATATTCGGTATTGTAAGGCGTTGTTACTATTTATATGGCGTCCTACAATATAATAATGTGTTTTTCAAGGTGTTAATATGGCATACAGAGTTGTAATATGTCCTAAATTGTCGTACGATGTTCAAAGGACTCGTACGAATTCATTAGATTTATTATGAAGTTTTATGTTTATATACGGTATTGTAAGGTGTTGTTATAACTTGTAAGGCGTCCTACAATTTAATATCGTGTTTTTCAAGGTGTTAATATGGCATACAGTGTCGTAAGTTGTCCTAAATTGTCGTACGATGTTCAAAGGACTCGGTCGAATTTATTAGGTTTATTATGGAGTTTTAAGTTTATGTACGGTATTGTAAGGTGTTGTTACGATTTGTAAGGCGTCCTACAATATAATAACGTGCTTTTCAAGGTGTTAATATGGAATACAGAGTGGTAAGATGTCCTAAATTGTTGTACGATGTTCAAAGGACTCGTACGAATTCTTTAGATTTATTATGGAGTTTTATGTTCATATACGGTATTGTAAGGTGTTGTTATAACTTGTAAGGCGTCCTACAATTTAATATCGTGTTTTTCAAGGTGTTAATATGGCATACAGTGTCGTAAGTTGTCCTAAATTGACGTACGATGTTCAAAGGACTCGGACGAATTCATTAGGTTTATTATGGAGTTTTAAGTTTATATACGGTATTATAAGGTGTTGTTATGATTTGTAAGGGGTCCTAGAATATAATAACGTGCTTTTCAAGGTGTTAATACAGCATACAGAGTCGTAAGATGTCCTAAATTGTCGTATGATGTTCAAATGACTCGAACGAATTCATTAGGTTTATTATGGAGTTATAAGTTTATATACGGTATTATAAGGTGTTGTTATGGTTTGTAAGGCGTCCTACAATATAATAACGTACTTTTCAAGGTGTTAATATGGCATACAGAGTCGTAAGATGTCCTAAATTGTCGTATGATGATTAAAGGACTCGTACGAATTCATTAGGTTAATTATGGAGTTTTAAGCTTATATACGGTATTGTAAGGTGTTGTTACGATTTGTAAGGCGTCCTACAATATAATAAAGTGCTTTTCAAGGTGTTAATATGGCATACAGAGTTGTAAGATGTCCTAAATTGTCGTACGATGTTCAAAGGACTCATACGAATTCATTAGATTTATTATGAAGTTTTATATTTATATACGATATTGAAGGTGTTGTTATAACTTGTAAGGCGTCATACAATTTAATATCGTGTTTTTCAAGGTGTTAATATGGCATACAATGTCGTAAGTTGTCCTAAATTGTCGTACGATGTTCAAAGGACTCGGACGAATTCATTAGGTTTATTATGGAGTTTTAAGTTTATATACGGTATTATAAGGTGTTGTTATGATTTGTAAGGTGTCCTACAATATAATAACGTGCTTTTCAAGGTGTTAATATGGCATACAAAGTCGTAAGATGTCCCAAATTGTCGTATGATGTTCAAAGGAGTCGAACGAATTCATTAGGTTTATTATGGAGTTATAAGTTTATATACGGTATTGTAAGGTGTTGTTATAACTTGTAAGGCGTCCTACAATTTAATATCGTGTTTTTCAAGGTGTTAATATGGCATACAGTGTCGTAAGTTGTCCTAAATTGTCGTACGATGTTCATAGGACTCAGACGAATTCATTACGTTTATTATGGAGTTTTAAGTTTATATACGGTATTATAAGGTGTTATTATGATTTGTAAGGGGTCCTAGAATATAATAACGTGATTTTCAAGGTGTTAATACGGCATACAGAGTCGTAAGATGTCCTAAATTGTCGTATGATGTTCAAAGGACTCGTACGAATTCATTAGGTATATTATGGAGTTATAAGTTTATATACGGTATTATATGGTGTTGTTATGGTTTGTAAGGCGTCCTACAATATAATAACGCGCTTTTCAAGGTGTTAATATGGCATACAGAGTCGTAAGATGTCCTAAATTATCGTATGATGTTCAAAGGACTCGTACGAATTCATTAGGTTAATTATGGAGTTTTAAGCTTATATACGGTATTGTAAGGCGTTGTTACTATTTATATGGCGTCCTACAATATAATAATGTGTTTTTCAAGGTGTTAATATGGCATACAGAGTTGTAATATGTCCTAAATTGTCGTACGATGTTCAAAGGACTCGTACGAATTCATTAGATTTATTATGAAGTTTTATGTTTATATACGGTATTGTAAGGTGTTGTTATAACTTGTAAGGCGTCCTACAATTTAATATCGTGTTTTTCAAGGTGTTAATATGGCATACAGTGTCGTAAGTTGTCCTAAATTGTCGTACGATGTTCAAAGGACTCGGTCGAATTTATTAGGTTTATTATGGAGTTTTAAGTTTATGTACGGTATTGTAAGGTGTTGTTACGATTTGTAAGGCGTCCTACAATATAATAACGTGCTTTTCAAGGTGTTAATATGGAATACAGAGTGGTAAGATGTCCTAAATTGTTGTACGATGTTCAAAGGACTCGTACGAATTCTTTAGATTTATTATGGAGTTTTATGTTCATATACGGTATTGTAAGGTGTTGTTATAACTTGTAAGGCGTCCTACAATTTAATATCGTGTTTTTCAAGGTGTTAATATGGCATACAGTGTCGTAAGTTGTCCTAAATTGACGTACGATGTTCAAAGGACTCGGACGAATTCATTAGGTTTATTATGGAGTTTTAAGTTTATATACGGTATTATAAGGTGTTGTTATGATTTGTAAGGGGTCCTAGAATATAATAACGTGCTTTTCAAGGTGTTAATACAGCATACAGAGTCGTAAGATGTCCTAAATTGTCGTATGATGTTCAAATGACTCGAACGAATTCATTAGGTTTATTATGGAGTTATAAGTTTATATACGGTATTATAAGGTGCTGTTATGGTTTGTAAGGCGTCCTACAATATAATAACGTGCTTTTCAAGGTGTTAATATGGCATACAGAGTCGTTAAATGTCCTAAATTGTCGTATGATGATTAAAGGACTCGTACGAATTCATTAGGTTAATTATGGAGTTTTAAGCTTATATACGGTATGTAAGGTGTTGTTACGATTTGTAAGGCGTCCTACAATATAATAAAGTGCTTTTCAAGGTGTTAATATGGCATACAGAGTTGTAAGATGTCCTAAATTGTCGTACGATGTTCAAAGGACTCGTACGAATTCATTAAATTTATTATGAAGTTTTATGTTTATATACGGTATTGTAAGGTGTTGTTATGACTTGTAGGGCGTCATACAATTTAATATCGTGTTTTTCAAGGTGTTAATATGGCATACAGTGTCGTAAGTTGTCCTAAATTGTCGTACGATGTTCAAAGGACTCGGACGAATTCTTTAGATTTATTATGGAGTTTTATGTTTATATACGGTATTGTAAGGTGTTGTTATAACTTGTAAGGCGTCCTACAATTTAATATCGTGTTTTTCAAGGTGTTAATATGGCATACAGTGTCGTAAGTTGTCCTCAATTGTCGTACGATGTTCAAAGGACTCGGACGAATTCATTAGGTTTATTATGGAGTTTTATGTTTATATACGGTATTATAAGGTGTTGTTATGATTTGTAAGGGGTCCTAGAATATAATAACGTACTTTTCAAGGTGTTAATACGGCATACAGAGTCGTAAGATGTCCTAAATTATCGTATGATGTTCAAAGGACTCGTACGAATTCATTAGGTTAATTATGGAGTTTTAAGCTTATATTCGGTATTGTAAGGCGTTGTTACTATTTATATGGCGTCCTACAATATAATAATGTGTTTTTCAAGGTGTTAATATGGCATACAGAGTTGTAATATGTCCTAAATTGTCGTACGATGTTCAAAGGACTCGTACGAATTCATTAGATTTATTATGAAGTTTTATGTTTATATACGGTATTGTAAGGTGTTGTTATAACTTGTAAGGCGTCCTACAATTTAATATCGTGTTTTTCAAGGTGTTAATATGGCATACAGTGTCGTAAGTTGTCCTAAATTGTCGTACGATGTTCAAAGGACTCGGTCGAATTTATTAGGTTTATTATGGAGTTTTAAGTTTATGTACGGTATTGTAAGGTGTTGTTACGATTTGTAAGGCGTCCTACAATATAATAACGTGCTTTTCAAGGTGTTAATATGGAATACAGAGTGGTAAGATGTCCTAAATTGTTGTACGATGTTCAAAGGACTCGTACGAATTCTTTAGATTTATTATGGAGTTTTATGTTCATATACGGTATTGTAAGGTGTTGTTATAACTTGTAAGGCGTCCTACAATTTAATATCGTGTTTTTCAAGGTGTTAATATGGCATACAGTGTCGTAAGTTGTCCTAAATTGACGTACGATGTTCAAAGGACTCGGACGAATTCATTAGGTTTATTATGGAGTTTTAAGTTTATATACGGTATTATAAGGTGTTGTTATGATTTGTAAGGGGTCCTAGAATATAATAACGTGCTTTTCAAGGTGTTAATACAGCATACAGAGTCGTAAGATGTCCTAAATTGTCGTATGATGTTCAAATGACTCGAACGAATTCATTAGGTTTATTATGGAGTTATAAGTTTATATACGGTATTATAAGGTGCTGTTATGGTTTGTAAGGCGTCCTACAATATAATAACGTGCTTTTCAAGGTGTTAATATGGCATACAGAGTCGTTAAATGTCCTAAATTGTCGTATGATGATTAAAGGACTCGTACGAATTCATTAGGTTAATTATGGAGTTTTAAGCTTATATACGGTATGTAAGGTGTTGTTACGATTTGTAAGGCGTCCTACAATATAATAAAGTGCTTTTCAAGGTGTTAATATGGCATACAGAGTTGTAAGATGTCCTAAATTGTCGTACGATGTTCAAAGGACTCGTACGAATTCATTAAATTTATTATGAAGTTTTATGTTTATATACGGTATTGTAAGGTGTTGTTATGACTTGTAGGGCGTCATACAATTTAATATCGTGTTTTTCAAGGTGTTAATATGGCATACAGTGTCGTAAGTTGTCCTAAATTGTCGTACGATGTTCAAAGGACTCGGACGAATTCTTTAGATTTATTATGGAGTTTTATGTTTATATACGGTATTGTAAGGTGTTGTTATAACTTGTAAGGCGTCCTACAATTTAATATCGTGTTTTTCAAGGTGTTAATATGGCATACAGTGTCGTAAGTTGTCCTAAATTGTCGTACGATGTTCAAAGGACTCGGACGAATTCATTAGGTTTATTATGGAGTTTTATGTTTATATACGGTATTATAAGGTGTTGTTATGATTTGTAAGGGGTCCTAGAATATAATAACGTACTTTTCAAGGTGTTAATACGGCATACAGAGTCGTAAGATGTCCTAAATTGTCGTATGATGTTCAAATGACTCGAACGAATTCATTAGGTTTATTATGGAGTTATAAGTTTATATACGGTATTATAAGGTGTTGTTATGGTTTGTAAGGCGTCCTACAATATAATAACGTACTTTTCAAGGTGTTAATATGGCATACAGAGTCGTAAGATGTCCTAAATTGTCGTATGATGATTAAAGGACTCGTACGAATTCATTAGGTTAATTATGGAGTTTTAAGCGTATATACGGTATTGTAAGGTGTTGTTACGATTTGTAAGGCGTCCTACAATATAATAAAGTGCTTTTCAAGGTGTTAATATGGCATACAGAGTTGTAAGATGTCCTAAATTGTCGTACGATGTTCAAAGGACTCGTACGAATTCATTAAATTTATTATGAAGTTTTATGTTTATATACGGTATTGTAAGGTGTTGTTATGACTTGTAGGGCGTCATACAATTTAATATCGTGTTTTTCAAGGTGTTAATATGGCATACAGTGTCGTAAGTTGTCCTAAATTGTCGTACGATGTTCAAAGGACTCGGACGAATTCTTTAGATTTATTATGGAGTTTTATGTTTATATACGGTATTGTAAGGTGTTGTTATAACTTGTAAGGCGTCCTACAATTTAATATCGTGTTTTTCAAGGTGTTAATATGGCATTCAGTGTCGTAAGTTGTCCTAAATTGTCGTACGATGTTCAAAGGACTCGGACGAATTCATTAGGTTTATTATGGAGTTTTATGTTTATATACGGTATTATAAGGTGTTGTTATGATTTGTAAGGGGTCCTAGAATATAATAACGTACTTTTCAAGGTGTTAATACGGCATACAGAGTCGTAAGATGTCCTAAATTGTCGTATGATGTTCAAATGACTCGAACGAATTCATTAGGTTTATTATGGAGTTATAAGTTTATATACGGTATTATAAGGTGTTGTTATGGTTTGTAAGGCGTCCTACAATATAATAACGTACTTTTCAAGGTGTTAATATGGCATACAAAGTCGTAAGATGTCCTAAATTGTCGTATGATGATTAAAGGACTCGTACGAATTCATTAGGTTAATTATGGAGTTTTAAGCGTATATACGGTATTGTAAGGTGTTGTTACGATTTGTAAGGCGTCCTACAATATAATAAAGTGCTTTTCAAGGTGTTAATATGGCATACAGAGTTGTAAGATGTCCTAAATTGTCGTACGATGTTCAAAGGACTCGTACGAATTCATTAAATTTATTATGAAGTTTTATGTTTATATACGGTATTGTAAGGTGTTGTTATGACTTGTAGGGCGTCATACAATTTAATATCGTGTTTTTCAAGGTGTTAATATGGCATACAGTGTCGTAAGTTGTCCTAAATTGTCGTACGATGTTCAAAGGACTCGGACGAATTCTTTAGATTTATTATGGAGTTTTATGTTTATATACGGTATTGTAAGGTGTTGTTATAACTTGTAAGGCGTCCTACAATTTAATATCGTGTTTTTCAAGGTGTTAATATGGCATACAATGTCGTAAGTTGTCCTAAATTGTCGTACGATGTTCAAAGGACTCGGACGAATTCATTAGGTTTATTATGGAGTTTTATGTTTATATACGGTATTATAAGGTGTTGTTACGATTTGTAAGGTGTCCTACAATATAATAACGTGCTTTTCAAGGTGTTAATATGGCATACAGAGTCGTAAGATGTCCCAAATTGTCGTATGATGTTCAAAGGAGTCGAACGAATTCATTAGGTTTATTATGGAGTTATAAGTTTATATACGGTATTGTAAGGTGTTGTTATAACTTGTAAGGCGTCCTACAATTTAATATCGTGTTTTTCAAGGTGTTAATATGGCATACAGTGTCGTACGTTGTCCTAAATTGTCGTACGATGTTCAAAGGACTCGGACGAATTCATTAGGTTTATTATGGAGTTTTAAGTTTATATACGGTATTATAAGGTGTTGTTATGATTTGTAAGGGGTCGTAGAATATAATAACGTACTTTTCAAGGTGTTAATACGGCATACAGAGTCGTAAGATGTCCTAAATTGTCGTATGATGTTCAAATGACTCGAACGAATTCATTAGGTTTATTATGGAGTTATAAGTTTATATACGGTATTATAAGGTGTTGTTATGGTTTGTAAGGCGTCCTACAATATAATAACGTACTTTTCAAGGTGTTAATATGGCATACAGAGTCGTAAGATGTCCTAAATTGTCGTATGATGATTAAAGGACTCGTACGAATTCATTAGGTTAATTATGGAGTTTTAAGCTTATATACGGTATTGTAAGGTGTTGTTACGATTTGTAAGGCGTCCTACAATATAATAAAGTGCTTTTCAAGGTGTTAATATGGCATACAGAGTTGTAAGATGTCCTAAATTGTCGTACGATGTTCAAAGGACTCGGACGAATTCTTTAGATTTATTATGGAGTTTTATGTTTATATACGGTATTGTAAGGTGTTGTTATAACTTGTAAGGCGTCCTACAATTTAATATCGTGTTTTTCAAGGTGTTAATATGGCATACAGTGTCGTAAGTTGTCCTAAATTGTCGTACGATGTTCAAAGGACTCGGACGAATTCATTAGGTTTATTATGGAGTTTTATGTTTATATACGGTATTATAAGGTGTTGTTATGATTTGTAAGGGGTCCTAGAATATAATAACGTACTTTTCAAGGTGTTAATACGGCATACAGAGTCGTAAGATGTCCTAAATTGTCGTATGATGTTCAAATGACTCGAACGAATTCATTAGGTTTATTATGGAGTTATAAGTTTATATACGGTATTATAAGGTGTTGTTATGGTTTGTAAGGCGTCCTACAATATAATAACGTACTTTTCAAGGTGTTAATATGGCATACAGAGTCGTAAGATGTCCTAAATTGTCGTATGATGATTAAAGGACTCGTACGAATTCATTAGGTTAATTATGGAGTTTTAAGCGTATATACGGTATTGTAAGGTGTTGTTACGATTTGTAAGGCGTCCTACAATATAATAAAGTGCTTTTCAAGGTGTTAATATGGCATACAGAGTTGTAAGATGTCCTAAATTGTCGTACGATGTTCAAAGGACTCGTACGAATTCATTAAATTTATTATGAAGTTTTATGTTTATATACGGTATTGTAAGGTGTTGTTATGACTTGTAGGGCGTCATACAATTTAATATCGTGTTTTTCAAGGTGTTAATATGGCATACAGTGTCGTAAGTTGTCCTAAATTGTCGTACGATGTTCAAAGGACTCGGACGAATTCTTTAGATTTATTATGGAGTTTTATGTTTATATACGGTATTGTAAGGTGTTGTTATAACTTGTAAGGCGTCCTACAATTTAATATCGTGTTTTTCAAGGTGTTAATATGGCATACAATGTCGTAAGTTGTCCTAAATTGTCGTACGATGTTCAAAGGACTCGGACGAATTCATTAGGTTTATTATGGAGTTTTATGTTTATATACGGTATTATAAGGTGTTGTTACGATTTGTAAGGTGTCCTACAATATAATAACGTGCTTTTCAAGGTGTTAATATGGCATACAGAGTCGTAAGATGTCCCAAATTGTCGTATGATGTTCAAAGGAGTCGAACGAATTCATTAGGTTTATTATGGAGTTATAAGTTTATATACGGTATTGTAAGGTGTTGTTATAACTTGTAAGGCGTCCTACAATTTAATATCGTGTTTTTCAAGGTGTTAATATGGCATACAGTGTCGTACGTTGTCCTAAATTGTCGTACGATGTTCAAAGGACTCGGACGAATTCATTAGGTTTATTATGGAGTTTTAAGTTTATATACGGTATTATAAGGTGTTGTTATGATTTGTAAGGGGTCGTAGAATATAATAACGTACTTTTCAAGGTGTTAATACGGCATACAGAGTCGTAAGATGTCCTAAATTGTCGTATGATGTTCAAATGACTCGAACGAATTCATTAGGTTTATTATGGAGTTATAAGTTTATATACGGTATTATAAGGTGTTGTTATGGTTTGTAAGGCGTCCTACAATATAATAACGTACTTTTCAAGGTGTTAATATGGCATACAGAGTCGTAAGATGTCCTAAATTGTCGTATGATGATTAAAGGACTCGTACGAATTCATTAGGTTAATTATGGAGTTTTAAGCTTATATACGGTATTGTAAGGTGTTGTTACGATTTGTAAGGCGTCCTACAATATAATAAAGTGCTTTTCAAGGTGTTAATATGGCATACAGAGTTGTAAGATGTCCTAAATTGTCGTACGATGTTCAAAGGACTCGTACGAATTCATTAGATTTATTATGAAGTTTTATATTTATATACGATATTGTAAGGTGTTGTTATAACTTGTAAGGCGTCATACAATTTAATATCGTGTTTTTCAAGGTGTTAATATGGCATACAATGTCGTAAGTTGTCCTAAATTGTCGTACGATGTTCAAATGACTCGGACGAATTCATTAGGTTTATTATGGAGTTTTAAGTTTATATACGGTATTATAAGGTGTTGTTATGATTTGTAAGGCGTCCTACAATATAATAACGTGCTTTTCAAGGTGTTAATATGGCATACAGAGTCGTAAAATGTCCCAAAGTGTCGTATGATGTTCAAAGGAGTCGAACGAATTCATTAGGTTTATTATGGAGTTATAAGTTTATATACGGTATTATAAGGTGTTGTTATGGTTTGTAAGTCGTCCTACAATATAATAACGTGCTTTTCAAGGTGTTAATATGGCATACAGAGTCGTAAGATGTCCTAAATTGTCGTACGATGTTCAAAGGACTCGTACGAATTCATTAGATTTATTATGAAGTTTTATGTTTATATACGGTATTGTAAGGTGTTGTTATAACTTGTAAGGCGTCATACAATTTAATATCGTGTTTTTCAAGGTGTTAATATGGCATACAATGTCGTAAGTTGTCCTAAATTGTCATACGATGTTCAAAGGACTCGGACGAATTCATTAGGTTTATTATGGAGTTTTAAGTTTATATACGGTATTATAAGGTGTTGTTATGATTTGTAAGGTGTCCTACAATATAATAACGTGCTTTTCAAGGTGTTAATATGGCATACAGAGTCGTAAGATGTCCCAAATTGTCGTATGATGTTCAAAGGAGTCGAACGAATTCATTAGGTTTATTATGGAGTTATAAGTTTATATACGGTATTGTAAGGTGTTGTTATAACTTGTAAGGCGTCCTACAATTTAATATCATGTTTTTCAAGGTGTTAATATGGCATACAGTGTCGTAAGTTGTCCTAAATTGTCGTACGATGTTCAAAGGACTCAGACGAATTCATTACGTTTATTATGGAGTTTTAAGTTTATATACGGTATTATAAGGTGTTATTATGATTTGTAAGTGGTCCTAGAATATAATAACGTGATTTTCAAGGTGTTAATACGGCATACAGAGTCGTAAGATGTCCTAAATTGTCGTATGATGTTCAAATGACTCGAACGAATTCATTAGGTTTATTATGGAGTTATAAGTTTATATACGGTATTATAAGGTGTTGTTATGGTTTGTAAGGCGTCCTACAATATAATAACGTGCTTTTTAAGGTGTTAATATGGCATACAGAGTCGTAAGATGTCCTAAATTGTCGTATGATGATTAAAGGACTCGTACGAATTCATTTGGTTAATTATGGAGTTTTAAGTTTATATACGGTATTGTAAGGTGTTGTTATAACTTGTAAGGCGTCATACAATTTAATATCGTGTTTTTCAAGGTGTTAATATGGCATACAATGTCGTAAGTTGTCCTAAATTGTCGTACGATGTTCAAATGACTCGGACGAATTCATTAGGTTTATTATGGAGTTTTAAGTTTATATACGGTATTATAAGGTGTTGTTATGATTTGTAAGGCGTCCTACAATATAATAACGTGCTTTTCAAGGTGTTAATATGGCATACAGAGTCGTAAGATGTCCCAAAGTGTCGTATGATGTTCAAAGGAGTCGAACGAATTCATTAGGTTTATTATGGAGTTATAAGTTTATATACGGTATTATAAGGTGTTGTTATGGTTTGTAAGTCGTCCTACAATATAATAACGTGCTTTTCAAGGTGTTAATATGGCATACAGAGTCGTAAGATGTCCTAAATTGTCGTACGATGTTCAAAGGACTCGTACGAATTCATTTGATTTATTATGAAGTTTTATGTTTATATACGGTATTGTAAGGTGTTGTTATAACTTGTAAGGCGTCATACAATTTAATATCGTGTTTTTCAAGGTGTTAATATGGCATACAATGTCGTAAGTTGTCCTAAATTGTCATACGATGTTCAAAGGACTCGGACGAATTCATTAGGTTTATTATGGAGTTTTAAGTTTATATACGGTATTATAAGGTGTTGTTATGATTTGTAAGGTGTCCTACAATATAATAACGTGCTTTTCAAGGTGTTAATATGGCATACAGAGTCGTAAGATGTCCCAAATTGTCGTATGATGTTCAAAGGAGTCGAACGAATTCATTAGGTTTATTATGGAGTTATAAGTTTATATACGGTATTGTAAGGTGTTGTTATAACTTGTAAGGCGTCCTACAATTTAATATCATGTTTTTCAAGGTGTTAATATGGCATACAGTGTCGTAAGTTGTCCTAAATTGTCGTACGATGTTCAAAGGACTCAGACGAATTCATTACGTTTATTATGGACTTTTAAGTTTATATACGGTATTATAAGGTGTTATTATGATTTGTAAGTGGTCCTAGAATATAATAACGTGATTTTCAAGGTGTTAATACGGCATATAGAGTCGTAAGATGTCCTAAATTGTCGTATGATGTTCAAATGACTCGAACGAATTCATTAGGTTTATTATGGAGTTATAAGTTTATATACGGTATTATAAGGTGTTGTTATGGTTTGTAAGGCGTCCTACAATATAATAACGTGCTTTTCAAGGTGTTAATATGGCATACAGAGTCGTAAGATGTCCTAAATTGTCGTATGATGATTAAAGGACTCGTACGAATTCATTTGGTTAATTATGGAGTTTTAAGTTTATATACGGTATTGTAAGGTGTTGTTATAACTTGTAAGGCGTCATACAATTTAATATCGTGTTTTTCAAGGTGTTAATATGGCATACAATGTCGTAAGTTGTCCTAATTTGTCGTACGATGTTCAAATGACTCGGACGAATTCATTAGGTTTATTATGGAGTTTTAAGTTTATATACGGTATTATAAGGTGTTGTTATGATTTGTAAGGCGTCCTACAATATAATAACGTGCTTTTCAAGGTGTTAATATGGCATACAGAGTCGTAAGATGTCCCAAAGTGTCGTATGATGTTCAAAGGAGTCGAACGAATTCATTAGGTTTATTATGGAGTTATAAGTTTATATACGGTATTATAAGGTGTTGTTATGGTTTGTAAGTCGTCCTACAATATAATAACGTGCTTTTCAAGGTGTTAATATGGCATACAGAGTCGTAAGATGTCCTAAATTGTCGTACGATGTTCAAAGGACTCGTACGAATTCATTTGATTTATTATGAAGTTTTATGTTTATATACGGTATTGTAAGGTGTTGTTATAACTTGTAAGGCGTCATACAATTTAATATCGTGTTTTTCAAGGTGTTAATATGGCATACAATGTCGTAAGTTGTCCTAAATTGTCATACGATGTTCAAAGGACTCGGACGAATTCATTAGGTTTATTATGGAGTTTTAAGTTTATATACGGTATTATAAGGTGTTGTTATGATTTGTAAGGTGTCCTACAATATAATAACGTGCTTTTCAAGGTGTTAATATGGCATACAGAGTCGTAAGATGTCCCAAATTGTCGTATGATGTTCAAAGGAGTCGAACGAATTCATTAGGTTTATTATGGAGTTATAAGTTTATATACGGTATTGTAAGGTGTTGTTATAACTTGTAAGGCGTCCTACAATTTAATATCATGTTTTTCAAGGTGTTAATATGGCATACAGTGTCGTAAGTTGTCCTAAATTGTCGTACGATGTTCAAAGGACTCAGACGAATTCATTACGTTTATTATGGACTTTTAAGTTTATATACGGTATTATAAGGTGTTATTATGATTTGTAAGTGGTCCTAGAATATAATAACGTGATTTTCAAGGTGTTAATACGGCATATAGAGTCGTAAGATGTCCTAAATTGTCGTATGATGTTCAAATGACTCGAACGAATTCATTAGGTTTATTATGGAGTTATAAGTTTATATACGGTATTATAAGGTGTTGTTATGGTTTGTAAGGCGTCCTACAATATAATAACGTGCTTTTCAAGGTGTTAATATGGCATACAGAGTCGTAAGATGTCCTAAATTGTCGTATGATGATTAAAGGACTCGTACGAATTCATTTGGTTAATTATGGAGTTTTAAGTTTATATACGGTATTGTAAGGTGTTGTTATAACTTGTAAGGCGTCATACAATTTAATATCGTGTTTTTCAAGGTGTTAATATGGCATACAATGTCGTAAGTTGTCCTAATTTGTCGTACGATGTTCAAATGACTCGGACGAATTCATTAGGTTTATTATGGAGTTTTAAGTTTATATACGGTATTATAAGGTGTTGTTATGATTTGTAAGGCGTCCTACAATATAATAACGTGCTTTTCAAGGTGTTAATATGGCATACAGAGTCGTAAGATGTCCCAAAGTGTCATATGATGTTCAAAGGAGTCGAACGAATTCATTAGGTTTATTATGGAGTTATAAGTTTATATACGGTATTATAAGGTGTTGTTATGGTTTGTAAGTCGTCCTACAATATAATAACGTGATTTTCAAGGTGTTAATACGGCATACAGAGTCGTAAGATGTCCTAAATTGTCGTATGATGTTCAAATGACTCGAACGAATTCATTAGGTTTATTATGGAGTTATAAGTTTATATACGGTATTATAAGGTGTTGTTATGGTTTGTAAGGCGTCCTACAATATAATAACGTGCTTTTCAAGGTGTTAATATGGCATACAGAGTCGTAAGATGTCCTAAATTGTCGTATGATGATTAAAGGACTCGTACGAATTCATTTGGTTAATTATGGAGTTTTAAGTTTATATACGGTATTGTAAGGTGTTGTTACTATTTATAAGGTGTCCTACAATATAATAACGTGCTTTTCAAGGTGTTAATATGGCATACAGAGTCGTAAGATGTCCTAAATTGTCGTATGATGATTAAAGGACTCGTACGAATTCATTTGGTTAATTATGGAGTTTTAAGTTTATATACGGTATTGTAAGGTGTTGTTATAACTTGTAAGGCGTCATACAATTTAATATCGTGTTTTTCAAGGTGTTAATATGGCATACAATGTCGTAAGTTGTCCTAAATTGTCGTACGATGTTCAAATGACTCGGACGAATTCATTAGGTTTATTATGGAGTTTTAACTTTATATACGGTATTATAAGGTGTTGTTATGATTTGTAAGGCGTCCTACAATATAATAACTTGATTTTCAAGGTGTTAATATGGCATACAGAGTCGTAAGATGTCCTAAATTGTCGTATGATGTTCAAAGGACTCGTACGAACTAATTAGGTTAATTATGGAGTTTTAAGTTTATATACGGTATTGTAAGGTGTTGTTATGATTTGTAAGGGGTCCTAGAATATAATAACGTGATTTTCAAGGTGTTAATACGGCATACAGAGTCGTAAGATGTCCTAAATTGTCGTATGATGTTCAAAGGACTCGAACGAACTCATTAGGTTTATTATGGAGTTATAAGTTTATATACGGTATTATAAGGTGTTGTTATGGTTTGTAAGGCGTCCTACAATATAATAATGTGTGCTTTTCAAGGTGTTAATATGGCATACATAGTCGTAAGATGTCCTAAATTGTCGTATGATGTTCAAAGGACTCGTACGAACTAATTAGGTTAATTATGGAGTTTTAAGTTTATATACGGTATTGTAAGGTGTTGTTACTATATATAAGGCGTCCTACAATATAATAATGTGTTTTTCAAGGTGTTAATATGGCATACAGAGTTGTAAGATGTCCTAAATTGTCGTACGATGTTCAAAGGACTCGTACGAATTCATTAGATTTATTATGAAGTTTAATGTTTATATACGGTATTGTAAGGTGATGTTATGACTGGTAAGGCGTCCTACAATTTAATATCGTGTTTTTCAAGGTGTTAATATGGCATACAGTGTCGTAAGTTGTCCTAAATTGTCGTACGATGTTCAAAGGACTCGGACGAATTCATTAGGTTTATTATGGAGTTTTAAGTTTATATACGGTATTATAAGGTGTTGTTATGATTTGTAAGGGGTCCTAGAATATAATAACGTGCTTTTCAAGGTGTTAATACGACATACAGAGTCGTAAGATGTCCTAAATTGTCGTATGATGTTCAAAGGACTCGAACGAATTCATTAGGTTTATTATGGAGTTATAAGTTTATATACGGTATTATAAGGTGTTGTTATGGTTTGTAAGGCGTCCTACAATATAATAACGTGCTTTTCAAGGTGTTAATATGGCATACAGAGTCGTAAGATGTCCCAAAGTGTCGTATGATGTTCAAAGGAGTCGAACGAATTCATTAGGTTTATTATGGAGTTATAAGTTTATATACGGTATTATAAGGTGTTGTTATGGTTTGTAAGTCGTCGTACAATATAATAACGTGCTTTTCAAGGTGTTAATATGGCATACAGAGTCGTAAGATGTCCTAAATTGTCGTATGATGTTCAAAGGAGTCGAACGAATTCATTAGGTTTATTATGGAGTTATAAGTTTATATACGGTATTATAAGGTGTTGTTATGGTTTGTAAGTCGTCCTACAATATAATAACGTGCTTTTCAAGGTGTTAATATGGCATACAGAGTCGTAAGATGTCCTAAATTGTCGTATGATGTTCAAAGGAGTCGAACGAATTCATTAGGTTTATTATGGAGTTATAAGTTTATATACGGTATTGTAAGGTGTTGTTATAACTTGTAAGGCGTCCTACAATTTAATATCGTGTTTTTCAAGGTGTTAATATGGCATACAGTGTCGTAAGTTGTCCTAAATTGTCGTACGATGTTCAAAGGACTCAGACGAATTCATTACGTTTATTATGGAGTTTTAAGTTTATATACGGTATTATAAGGTGTTATTATGATTTGTAAGGGGTCCTAGAATATAATAACGTGATTTTCAAGGTGTTAATACGGCATACAGAGTCGTAAGATGTCCTAAATTGTCGTATGATGTTCAAAGGACTCGAACGAATTCATTAGGTTTATTATGGAGTTATAAGTTTATATACGGTATTATAAGGTGTTGTTATGGTTTGTAAGTCGTCCTACAATATAATAACGTGCTTTTCAAGGTGTTAATATGGCATACAGTGTCGTAAGATGTCCTAAATTGTCGTATGATGATTAAAGGACTCGTACGAATTCATTTGGTTAATTATGGAGTTTTAAGTTTATATACGGTATTGTAAGGTGTTGTTACTATTTATAAGGTGTCCTACAATATAATAACGTGTTTTTCAAGGTGTTAATATGGCATACAGAGTGGTAAGATGTCCTAAATTGTCGTACGATGTTCAAAGGACTCGGACGAATTCATTAGGTTTATTATGGAGTTTTAAGTTTATATACGGTATTATAAGGTGTTGTTATGATTTGTAAGGGGTCCTAGAATATAATAACGTGCTTTTCAAGGTGTTAATACGGCATACAGAGTCGTAAGATGTCCTAAATTGTCGTATGATGTTCAAAGGACTCGAACGAATTCATTAGGTTTATTATGGAGTTATAAGTTTATATACGGTATTATAAGGTGTTGTTATGGTTTGTAAGGCGTCCTACAATATAATAACGTGCTTTTCAAGGTGTTAATATGGCATACAGAGTCGTAAGATGTCCTAAATTGTCGTATGATGTTCAAAGGACTCGTACGAATTCATTAGGTTTATTATGGAGTGATAAGTTTATATACGGTATTATAAGGTGTTGTTATGGTTTGTAAGTCGTCCTACAATATAATAACGTGCTTTTCAAGGTGTTAATATGGCATACAGAGTCGTAGAATGTCCTAAATTGTCGTATGATGTTCAAAGGACTCGTACGAACTAATTAGGTTAATTATGGAGTTTTAAGTTTATATACGGTATTATAAGGTGTTGTTATGATTTGTAAGGGGTCCTAGAATATAATAACGTGATTTTCAAGGTGTTTATACGGCATACAGAGTCGTAAGATGTCCTAAATTGTCGTATGATGTTCAAAGGACTCGAACGAATTCATTAGGTTTATTATGGAGTTATAAGTTTATATACGGTATTATAAGGTGTTGTTATGGTTTGTAAGGCGTCCTACAATATAATAACGTGCTTTTCAAGGTGTTAATATGGCATACAAAGTCGTAAGATGTCCTAAATTGTCGTATGATGATTAAAGGACTCGTACGAATTCATTTGGTTAATTATGGAGTTTTAAGTTTATATACGGTATTGTAAAGTGTTGTTACTATTTATAAGGTGTCCTACAATATAATAACGTGCTTTTCAAGGTGTTAATATGGCATACAGAGTGGTAAGATGTCCTAAATTGTCGTACGATGTTCAAAGGACTCGTACGAATTCATTAGATTTATTATGAAGTTTTATGTTTATATACGGTATTGTAAGGTGTTGTTATAACTTGTAAGGCGTCATACAATTTAATATCGTGTTTTTCAAGGTGTTAATATGGCATACAATGTCGTAAGTTGTCCTAAATTGTCGTACGATGTTCAAATGACTCGGACGAATTCATTAGGTTTATTATGGAGTTTTAAGTTTATATACGGTATTATAAGGTGTTGTTATGATTTGTAAGGCGTCCTACAATATAATAACGTGCTTTTCAAGGTGTTAATATGGCATACGCAGTCGTAACATGTCCCAAAGTGTCGTATGATGTTCAAAGGAGTCGAACGAATTCATTAGGTTTATTATGGAGTTATAAGTTTATATACGGTATTATAAGGTGTTGTTATGGTTTGTAAGTCGTCCTACAATATAATAACGTGCTTTTCAAGGTGTTAATATGGCATACAGAGTCGTAGGATGTCCTAAATTGTCGTATGATGTTCAAAGGACTCGTACGAACTAATTAGGTTAATTATGGAGTTTTAAGTTTATATACGGTATTGTAAGGTGTTGTTACTATATATAAGGCGTCCTATAATATAATAATGTGTTTTTCAAGGTGTTAATATGGCATACAGAGTTGTAAGATGTCCTAAATTGTCGTACGATGTTCAAAGGACTCGTACGAATTCATTAGATTTATTATGAAGTTTAATGTTTATATACGGTATTGTAAGGTGTTGTTATGACTGGTAAGGCGTCCTACAATTTAATATCGTGTTTTTCAAGGTGTTAATATGGCATACAGTGTCGTAAGTTGTCCTAAATTGTCGTACGATGTTCAAAGGACTCGGACGAATTCATTAGGTTTATTATGGAGTTTTAAGTTTATATACGGTATTATAAGGTGTTGTTATGATTTGTAAGGGGTCCTAGAATATAATAACGTGCTTTTCAAGGTGTTAATACGGCATACAGAGTCGTAAGATGTCCTAAATTGTCGTATGATGTTCAAAGGACTCGAACGAATTCATTAGGTTTATTATGGAGTTATAAGTTTATATACGGTATTATAAGGTGTTGTTATGGTTTGTAAGGCGTCCTACAATATAATAACGTGCTTTTCAAGGTGTTAATATGGCATACAGAGTCGTAAGATGTCCCAAAGTGTCGTATGATGTTCAAAGGAGTCGAACGAATTCATTAGGTTTATTATGGAGTTATAAGTTTATATACGGTATTATAAGGTGTTGTTATGGTTTGGAAGTCGTCCTACAATATAATAACGTGCTTTTCAAGGTGTTAATATGGCATGCAGAGTCGTAAGATGTCCTAAATTATCGTATGATGTTCAAAGGACTCGTACGAACTAATTAGGTTAATTATGGAGTTTTAAGTTTATATACGGTATTATAAGGTGTTGTTATGATTTGTAAGGGGTCCTAGAATATAATAACGTGATTTTCAAGGTGTTAATACGACATACAGAGTCGTAAGATGTCCTAAATTGTCGTATGATGTTCAAAGGACTCGTACGAATTCATTAGATTTATTATGAAGTTTAATGTTTATATACGGTATTGTAAGGTGTTGTTATAACTTGTAAGGCGTCATACAATTTAATATCGTGTTTTTCAAGGTGTTAATATGGCATACAATGTCGTAAGTTGTCCTAAATTGTCGTACGATGTTCAAATGACTCGGACGAATTCATTAGGTTTATTATGGAGTTTTAAGTTTATATACGGTATTATAAGGTGTTGTTATGATTTGTAAGGCGTCCTACAATATAATAACGTGCTTTTCAAGGTGTTAATATGGCATACAGAGTCGTAAGATGTCCCAAAGTGTCGTATGATGTTCAAAGGAGTCGAACGAATTCATTAGGTTTATTATGGAGTTATAAGTTTATATACGGTATTATAAGGTGTTGTTATGGTTTGTAAGTCGTCCTACAATATAATAACGTGCTTTTCAAGGTGTTAATATGGCATACAGAGTCGTAAGATGTCCTAAATTGTCGTATGATGTTCAAAGGACTCGTACGAACTAATAAGGTTAATTATGGAGTTTTAAGTTTATATACGGTATTGTAAGGTGTACTATATATAAGGCGTCCTACAATATAATAATGTGTTTTTCAAGGTGTTAATATGGCATACAGAGTTGTAAGATGTCCTAAATTGTCGTATGATGTTCAAAGGACTCGTACGAATTCATTAGATTTATTATGAAGTTTTATATTTATATACGGTATTGTAAGGTGTTGTTATAACTTGTAAGGCGTCATACAATTTAATATCGTGTTTTTCAAGGTGTTAATATGGGATACAGTGTCGTAAGTTGTCCTAAATTGTCGTACGATGTTCAAAGGACTCGGACGAATTCATTAGGTTTATTATGGAGTTTAAGGTTTATATACGGTATTATAAGGTGTTGTTATGATTTGTAAGGCGTCCTACAATATAATAACGTGCTTTTCAAGGTGTTAATATGGCATACAGAGTCGTAAGATGTCCCAAATTGTCGTATGATGTTCAAAGGACTTGAACGAATTCATTAGGTTTATTATGGAGTTATAAGTTTATATACGGTATTATAAGGTGTTGTTATGGTTTGTAATGCGTCCTACAATATAATAACGTGCTTTTCAAGGTGTTAATATGGCATACAGAGTCGTAAGATGTCCCAAAGTGTCGTATGATGTTCAAAGGAGTCGAACGAATTCATTAGGTTTATTATGGAGTTATAAGTTTATATACGGTATTATAAGGTGTTGTTATGGTTTGTAAGGCGTCCTACAATATAATAACGTGCTTTTCAAGGTGTTAATATGGCATACAGAGTCGTAAGATGTCCCAAAGTGTCGTATGATGTTCAAAGGAGTCGAACGAATTCATTAGGTTTATTATGGAGTTATAAGTTTATATACGGTATTATAAGGTGTTGTTATGGTTTGTAAGTCGTCCTACAATATAATAACGTGCTTTTCAAGGTGTTAATATGGCATACAGAGTCGTAAGATGTCCTAAATTGTCGTATGATGTTCAAAGGACTCGTACGAACTAATTAGGTTAATTATGGAGTTTTAAGTTTATATACGGTATTATAAGGTGTTGTTATGATTTGTAAGGGGTCCTAGAATATAATAACGTGATTTTCAAGGTGTTAATACGGCATACAGAGTCGTAAGATGTCCTAAATTGTCGTATGATGTTCAAAGGACTCGAACGAATTCATTAGGTTTATTATGGAGTTATAAGTTTATATACGGTATTATAAGGTGTTGTTATGGTTTGTAAGGCGTCCTACAATATAATAACGTGCTTTTCAAGGTGTTAATATGGCATACAGAGTCGTAAGATGTCCTAAATTGTCGTATGATGATTAAAGGACTCGTACGAATTCATTTGGTTAATTATGGAGTTTTAAGTTTATATACGGTATTGTAAAGTGTTGTTACTATTTATAAGGTGTCCTACAATATAATAACGTGCTTTTCAAGGTGTTAATATGGCATACAGAGTGGTAAGATGTTCTAAATTGTCGTACGATGTTCAAAGGACTCGTACGAATTCATTAGATTTATTATGAAGTTTTATGTTTATATACGGTATTGTAAGGTGTTGTTATAACTTGTAAGGCGTCATACAATTTAATATCGTGTTTTTCAAGGTGTTAATATGGCATACAATGTCGTAAGTTGTCCTAAATTGTCGTACGATGTTCAAATGACTCGGACGAATTCATTAGGTGTATTATGGAGTTTTAAGTTTATATACGGTATTATAAGGTGTTGTTATGATTTGTAAGGCGTCCTACAATATAATAACGTGCTTTTCAAGGTGTTAATATAGCATACAGAGTCGTAAGATGTCCCAAAGTGTCGTATGATGTTCAAAGGAGTCGAACGAATTCATTAGGTTTATTATGGAGTTATAAGTTTATATACGGTATTATAAGGTGTTGTTATGGTTTGTAAGTCGTCCTACAATATAATAACGTGCTTTTCAAGGTGTTAATATGGCATACAGAGTCGTAAGATGTCCTAAATTGTCGTATGATGTTCAAAGGACTCGTACGAACTAATTAGGTTAATTATGGAGTTTTAAGTTTATATACGGTATTGTAAGGTGTTGTTACTATATATAAGGCGTCCTACAATATAAAAATGTGTTTTTCAAGGTGTTAATATGGCATACAGAGTTGTAAGATGTCCTAAATTGTCGTACGATGTTCAAAGGACTCGTACGAATTCATTAGATTTATTATGAAGTTTAATGTTTATATACGGTATTGTAAGGTGTTGTTATGACTGGTAAGGCGTCCTACAATTTAATATAGTGTTTTTCAAGGTGTTAATATGGCATACAGTGTCGTAAGCTGTCCTAAATTGTCGTACGATGTTCAAAGGACTCGGACGAATTCATTAGGTTTATTATAGAGTTTTAAGTTTATATACCGTATTATAAGGTGTAGTTATGATTTGTAAGGCGTCCTACAATATAATAACGTGCTTTTCAAGGTGTTAATATAACATACAGAGTCGTAAGATGTCCCAAAGTGTCGTATGATGTTCAAAGGAGTCGAACGAATTCATTAGGTTTATTATGGAGTTATAAGTTTATATACGGTATTATAAGGTGTTGTTATGGTTTGTAAGTCGTCCTACAATATAATAACGTGCTTTTCAAGGTGTTAATATCGCATACAGAGTCGTAAGATGTCCTAAATTGTCGTATGATGTTCAAAGGACTCGTACGAACTAATTAGGTTAATTATGGAGTTTTAAGTTTATATACGGTATTGTAAGGTGTTGTTACTATATATAAGGCGTCCTACAATATAAAAATGTGTTTTTCAAGGTGTTAATATGGCATACAGAGTTGTAAGATGTCCTAAATTGTCGTACGATGTTCAAAGGACTCGTACGAATTCATTAGATTTATTATGAAGTTTAATGTTTATATACGGTATTGTAAGGTGTTGTTATGACTGGTAAGGCGTCCTACAATTTAATATAGTGTTTTTCAAGGTGTTAATATGGCATACAGTGTCGTAAGCTGTCCTAAATTGTCGTACGATGTTCAAAGGACTCGGACGAATTCATTAGGTTTATTATGGAGTTTTAAGTTTATATACGGTATTATAAGGTGTTGTTATGATTTGTAAGGGGTCCTAGAATATAATAACGTGCTTTTCAAGGTGTTAATATGGCATACAGAGTCGTAAGATGTCCCAAATTGTCGTATGATGTTCAAAGGACTTGAACGAATTCATTAGGTTTATTATGGAGTTATAAGTTTATATACGGTATTATAAGGTGTTGTTATGGTTTGTAAGGCGTCCTACAATATAATAACGTGCTTTTCAAGGTGTTAATATGGCATACAGAGTCGTAAGATGTCCCAAAGTGTCGTATGATGTTCAAAGGAGTCGAACGAATTCATTAGGTTTATTATGGAGTTATAAGTTTATATACGGTATTATAAGGTGTTGTTATGGTTTGTAAGGCGTCCTACAATATAATAACGTGCTTTTCAAGGTGTTAATATGGCATACAGAGTCGTAAGATGTCCCAAAGTGTCGTATGATGTTCAAAGGAGTCGAACGAATTCATTAGGTTTATTATGGAGTTATAAGTTTATATACGGTATTATAAGGTGTTGTTATGGTTTGTAAGGCGTCCTACAATATAATAACGTGCTTTTCAAGGTGTTAATATGGCATACAGAGTCGTAAGATGTCCCAAAGTGTCGTATGATGTTCAAAGGAGTCGAACGAATTCATTAGGTTTATTATGGAGTTATAAGTTTATATACGGTATTATAAGGTGTTGTTATGGTTTGTAAGGCGTCCTACAATATAATAACGTGCTTTTCAAGGTGTTAATATGGCATACAGAGTCGTAAGATGTCCCAAAGTGTCGTATGATGTTCAAAGGAGTCGAACGAATTCATTAGGTTTATTATGGAGTTATAAGTTTATATACGGTATTATAAGGTGTTGTTATGGTTTGTAAGTCGTCCTACAATATAATAACGTGCTTTTCAAGGTATTAATATGGCATACAGAGTCGTAAGATGTCCTAAATTGTCGTATGATGTTCAAAGGACTCGTACGAACTAATTAGGTTAATTATGGAGTTTAAGTTTATATACGGTATTATAAGGTGGTGTTATGATTTGTAAGGGGTCCTAGAATATAATAACGTGATTTTCAAGGTGTTAATACGGCATACAGAGTCGTAAGATGTCCTAAATTGTCGTATGATGTTCAAAGGACTCGAACGAATTCATTAGGTTTATTATGGAGTTATAAGTTTATATACGGTATTATAAGGTGTTGTTATGGTTTGTAAGGCGTCCTACAATATAATAACGTGCTTTTCAAGGTGTTAATATGGCATACAGAGTCGTAAGATGTCCTAAATTGTCGTATGATGATTAAAGGACTCGTACGAATTCATTTGGTTAATTATGGAGTTTTAAGTTTATATACGGTATTGTAAAGTGTTGTTACTATTTATAAGGTGTCCTACAATATAATAACGTGCTTTTCAAGGTGTTAATATGGCATACAGAGTGGTAAGATGTTCTAAATTGTCGTACGATGTTCAAAGGACTCGTACGAATTCATTAGATTTATTATGAAGTTTTATGTTTATATACGGTATTGTAAGGTGTTGTTATAACTTGTAAGGCGTCATACAATTTAATATCGTGTTTTTCAAGGTGTTAATATGGCATACAATGTCGTAAGTTGTCCTAAATTGTCGTACGATGTTCAAATGACTCGGACGAATTCATTAGGTTTATTATGGAGTTTTAAGTTTATATACGGTATTATAAGGTGTTGTTATGATTTGTAAGGCGTCCTACAATATAATAACGTGCTTTTCAAGGTGTTAATATAGCATACAGAGTCGTAAGATGTCCCAAAGTGTCGTATGATGTTCAAAGGAGTCGAACGAATTCATTAGGTTTATTATGGAGTTATAAGTTTATATACGGTATTATAAGGTGTTGTTATGGTTTGTAAGGCGTCCTACAATATAATAACGTGCTTTTCAAGGTGTTAATATGGCATACAGAGTCGTAAGATGTCCCAAAGTGTCGTATGATGTTCAAAGGAGTCGAACGAATTCATTAGGTTTATTATGGAGTTATAAGTTTATATACGGTATTATAAGGTGTTGTTATGGTTTGTAAGGCGTCCTACAATATAATAACGTGCTTTTCAAGGTGTTAATATGGCATACAGAGTCGTAAGATGTCCCAAAGTGTCGTATGATGTTCAAAGGAGTCGAACGAATTCATTAGGTTTATTATGGAGTTATAAGTTTATATACGGTATTATAAGGTGTTGTTATGGTTTGTAAGGCGTCCTACAATATAATAACGTGCTTTTCAAGGTGTTAATATGGCATACAGAGTCGTAAGATGTCCCAAAGTGTCGTATGATGTTCAAAGGAGTCGAACGAATTCATTAGGTTTATTATGGAGTTATAAGTTTATATACGGTATTATAAGGTGTTGTTATGGTTTGTAAGGCGTCCTACAATATAATAACGTGCTTTTCAAGGTGTTAATATGGCATACAGAGTCGTAAGATGTCCCAAAGTGTCGTATGATGTTCAAAGGAGTCGAACGAATTCATTAGGTTTATTATGGAGTTATAAGTTTATATACGGTATTATAAGGTGTTGTTATGGTTTGTAAGTCGTCCTACAATATAATAACGTGCTTTTCAAGGTATTAATATGGCATACAGAGTCGTAAGATGTCCTAAATTGTCGTATGATGTTCAAAGGACTCGTACGAACTAATTAGGTTAATTATGGAGTTTAAGTTTATATACGGTATTATAAGGTGGTGTTATCATTTGTAAGGGGTCCTAGAATATAATAACGTGATTTTCAAGGTGTTAATACGGCATACAGAGTCGTAAGATGTCCTAAATTGTCGTATGATGTTCAAAGGACTCGAACGAATTCATTAGGTTTATTATGGAGTTATAAGTTTATATACGGTATTATAAGGTGTTGTTATGGTTTGTAAGGCGTCCTACAATATAATAACGTGCTTTTCAAGGTGTTAATATGGCATACAGAGTCGTAAGATGTCCTAAATTGTCGTATGATGATTAAAGGACTCGTACGAATTCATTTGGTTAATTATGGAGTTTTAAGTTTATATACGGTATTGTAAAGTGTTGTTACTATTTATAAGGTGTCCTACAATATAATAACGTGCTTTTCAAGGTGTTAATATGGCATACAGAGTGGTAAGATGTTCTAAATTGTCGTACGATGTTCAAAGGACTCGTACGAATTCATTAGATTTATTATGAAGTTTTATGTTTATATACGGTATTGTAAGGTGTTGTTATAACTTGTAAGGCGTCATACAATTTAATATCGTGTTTTTCAAGGTGTTAATATGGCATACAATGTCGTAAGTTGTCCTAAATTGTCGTACGATGTTCAAATGACTCGGACGAATTCATTAGGTTTATTATGGAGTTTTAAGTTTATATACGGTATTATAAGGTGTTGTTATGATTTGTAAGGCGTCCTACAATATAATAACGTGCTTTTCAAGGTGTTAATATAGCATACAGAGTCGTAAGATGTCCCAAAGTGTCGTATGATGTTCAAAGGAGTCGAACGAATTCATTAGGTTTATTATGGAGTTATAAGTTTATATACGGTATTATAAGGTGTTGTTATGGTTTGTAAGTCGTCCTACAATATAATAACGTGCTTTTCAAGGTGTTAATATGGCATACAGAGTTGTAAGATGTCCTAAATTGTCGTATGATGTTCAAAGGACTAGTACGAACTAATTAGGTTAATTATGGAGTTTTAAGTTTATATACGGTATTGTAAGGTGTTGTTACTATATATAAGGCGTCCTACAATATAAAAATGTGTTTTTCAAGGTGTTAATATGGCATACAGAGTTGTAAGATGTCCTAAATTGTCGTACGATGTTCAAAGGACTCGTACGAATTCATTAGATTTATTATGAAGTTTAATGTTTATATACGGTATTGTAAGGTGTTGTTATGACTGGTAAGGCGTCCTACAATTAATATAGTGTTTTTCAAGGTGTTAATATGGCATACAGTGTGCGTAAGATGTCCTAAATTGTCGTACGATGTTCAAAGGACTCGGACGAATTCATTAGGTTTATTATAGAGTTTTAAGTTTATATACGGTATTATAAGGTGTTGTTATGCTTTGTAAGGCGTCCTACAATATAATAACGTGCTTTTCAAGGTGTTAATATAGCATACAGAGTCGTAAGATGTCCCAAAGTGTCGTATGATGTTCAAAGGAGTCGAACGAATTCATTAGGTTTATTATGGAGTTATAAGTTTATATACGGTATTATAAGGTGTTGTTATGGTTTGTAAGTCGTCCTACAATATAATAACGTGCTTTTCAAGGTGTTAATATCGCATACAGAGTCGTAAGATGTCCTAAATTGTCGTATGATGTTCAAAGGACTCGTACGAACTAATTAGGTTAATTATGGAGTTTTAAGTTTATATACGGTATTGTAAAGTGTTGTTACTATTTATAAGGTGTCCTACAATATAATAACGTGCTTTTCAAGGTGTTAATATGGCATACAGAGTGGTAAGATGTTCTAAATTGTCGTACGATGTTCAAAGGACTCGTACGAATTCATTAGATTTATTATGAAGTTTTATGTTTATATACGGTATTGTAAGGTGTTGTTATAACTTGTAAGGCGTCATACAATTTAATATCGTGTTTTTCAAGGTGTTAATATGGCATACAATGTCGTAAGTTGTCCTAAATTGTCGTACGATGTTCAAATGACTCGGACGAATTCATTAGGTTTATTATGGAGTTTTAAGTTTATATACGGTATTATAAGGTGTTGTTATGATTTGTAAGGCGTCCTACAATATAATAACGTGCTTTTCAAGGTGTTAATATAGCATACAGAGTCGTAAGATGTCCCAAAGTGTCGTATGATGTTCAAAGGAGTCGAACGAATTCATTAGGTTTATTATGGAGTTATAAGTTTATATACGGTATTATAAGGTGTTGTTATGGTTTGTAAGTCGTCCTACAATATAATAACGTGCTTTTCAAGGTGTTAATATGGCATACAGAGTTGTAAGATGTCCTAAATTGTCGTATGATGTTCAAAGGACTAGTACGAACTAATTAGGTTAATTATGGAGTTTTAAGTTTATATACGGTATTGTAAGGTGTTGTTACTATATATAAGGCGTCCTACAATATAAAAATGTGTTTTTCAAGGTGTTAATATGGCATACAGAGTTGTAAGATGTCCTAAATTGTCGTACGATGTTCAAAGGACTCGTACGAATTCATTAGATTTATTATGAAGTTTAATGTTTATATACGGTATTGTAAGGTGTTGTTATGACTGGTAAGGCGTCCTACAATTAATATAGTGTTTTTCAAGGTGTTAATATGGCATACAGTGTGCGTAAGATGTCCTAAATTGTCGTACGATGTTCAAAGGACTCGGACGAATTCATTAGGTTTATTATAGAGTTTTAAGTTTATATACGGTATTATAAGGTGTTGTTATGATTTGTAAGGCGTCCTACAATATAATAACGTGCTTTTCAAGGTGTTAATATAGCATACAGAGTCGTAAGATGTCCCAAAGTGTCGTATGATGTTCAAAGGAGTCGAACGAATTCATTAGGTTTATTATGGAGTTATAAGTTTATATACGGTATTATAAGGTGTTGTTATGGTTTGTAAGTCGTCCTAGAATATAATAACGTGCTTTTCAAGGTGTTAATATCGCATACAGAGTCGTAAGATGTCCTAAATTGTCGTATGATGTTCAAAGGACTCGTACGAACTAATTAGGTTAATTATGGAGTTTTAAGTTTATATACGGTATTGTAAGGTGTTGTTACTATATATAAGGCGTCCTACAATATAAAAATGTGTTTTTCAAGGTGTTAATATGGCATACAGAGTTGTAAGATGTCCTAAATTGTCGTACGATGTTCAAAGGAATCGTACGAATTCATTAGATTTATTATGAAGTTTAATGTTTATATACGGTATTGTAAGGTGTTGTTATGACTGGTAAGGCGTCCTACAATTTAATATAGTGTTTTTCAAGGTGTTAATATGGCATACAGTGTCGTAAGCTGTCCTAAATTGTCGTACGATGTTCAAAGGACTCGGACGAATTCATTAGGTTTATTATGGAGTTTTAAGTTTATATACGGTATTATAAGGTGTTGTTATGATTTGTAAGGGGTCCTAGAATATAATAACGTGCTTTTCAAGGTGTTAATATGGCATACAGAGTCGTAAGATGTCCCAAATTGTCGTATGATGTTCAAAGGACTTGAACGAATTCATTAGGTTTATTATGGAGTTATAAGTTTATATACGGTATTATAAGGTGTTGTTATGGTTTGTAAGGCGTCCTACAATATAATAACGTGCTTTTCAAGGTGTTAATATGGCATACAGAGTCGTAAGATGTCCCAAAGTGTCGTATGATGTTCAAAGGAGTCGAACGAATTCATTAGGTTTATTATGGAGTTATAAGTTTATATACGGTATTATAAGGTGTTGTTATGGTTTGTAAGGCGTCCTACAATATAATAACGTGCTTTTCAAGGTGTTAATATGGCATACAGAGTCGTAAGATGTCCCAAAGTGTCGTATGATGTTCAAAGGAGTCGAACGAATTCATTAGGTTTATTATGGAGTTATAAGTTTATATACGGTATTATAAGGTGTTGTTATGGTTTGTAAGGCGTCCTACAATATAATAACGTGCTTTTCAAGGTGTTAATATGGCATACAGAGTCGTAAGATGTCCCAAAGTGTCGTATGATGTTCAAAGGAGTCGAACGAATTCATTAGGTTTATTATGGAGTTATAAGTTTATATACGGTATTATAAGGTGTTGTTATGGTTTGTAAGGCGTCCTACAATATAATAACGTGCTTTTCAAGGTGTTAATATGGCATACAGAGTCGTAAGATGTCCCAAAGTGTCGTATGATGTTCAAAGGAGTCGAACGAATTCATTAGGTTTATTATGGAGTTATAAGTTTATATACGGTATTATAAGGTGTTGTTATGGTTTGTAAGTCGTCCTACAATATAATAACGTGCTTTTCAAGGTATTAATATGGCATACAGAGTCGTAAGATGTCCTAAATTGTCGTATGATGTTCAAAGGACTCGTACGAACTAATTAGGTTAATTATGGAGTTTTAAGTTTATATACGGTATTATAAGGTGTTGTTATGATTTGTAAGGGGTCCTAGAATATAATAACGTGATTTTCAAGGTGTTAATACGGCATACAGAGTCGTAAGATGTCCTAAATTGTCGTATGATGTTCAAAGGACTCGAATGAATTCATTAGGTTTATTATGGAGTTATAAGTTTATATACGGTATTATAAGGTGTTGTTATGGTTTGTAAGGCGTCCTACAATATAATAACGTGCTTTTCAAGGTGTTAATATGGCATACAGAGTCGTAAGATGTCCTAAATTGTCGTATGATGATTAAAGGACTCGTACGAATTCATTTGGTTAATTATGGAGTTTTAAGTTTATATACGGTATTGTAAAGTGTTGTTACTATTTATAAGGTGTCCTACAATATAATAACGTGCTTTTCAAGGTGTTAATATGGCATACAGAGTGGTAAGATGTTCTAAATTGTCGTACGATGTTCAAAGGACTCGTACGAATTCATTAGATTTATTATGAAGTTTTATGTTTATATACGGTATTGTAAGGTGTTGTTATAACTTGTAAGGCGTCATACAATTTAATATCGTGTTTTTCAAGGTGTTAATATGGCATACAATGTCGTAAGTTGTCCTAAATTGTCGTACGATGTTCGAATGACTCGGACGAATTCATTAGGTTTATTATGGAGTTTTAAGTTTATATACGGTATTATAAGGTGTTGTTATGATTTGTAAGGCGTCCTACAATATAATAACGTGCTTTTCAAGGTGTTAATATAGCATACAGAGTCGTAAGATGTCCCAAAGTGTCGTATGATGTTCAAAGGAGTCGAACGAATTCATTAGGTTTATTATGGAGTTATAAGTTTATATACGGTATTATAAGGTGTTGTTATGGTTTGTAAGTCGTCCTACAATATAATAACATGCTTTTCAAGGTGTTAATATGGCATACAGAGTTGTAAGATGTCCTAAATTGTCGTATGATGTTCAAAGGACTAGTACGAACTAATTAGGTTAATTATGGAGTTTTAAGTTTATATACGGTATTGTAAGGTGTTGTTACTATATATAAGGCGTCCTACAATATAAAAATGTGTTTTTCAAGGTGTTAATATGGCATACAGAGTTGTAAGATGTACTAAATTGTCGTACGATGTTCAAAGGACTCGTACGAATTCATTAGATTTATTATGAAGTTTAATGTTTATATACGGTATTGTAAGGTGTTGTTATGACTGGTAAGGCGTCCTACAATTAATATAGTGTTTTTCAAGGTGTTAATATGGCATACAGTGTCGTAAGATGTCCTAAATTGTCGTACGATGTTCAAAGGACTCGGACGAATTCATTAGGTTTATTATAGAGTTTTAAGTTTATATACGGTATTATAAGGTGTTGTTATGATTTGTAAGGCGTCCTACAATATAATAACGTGCTTTTCAAGGTGTTAATATAGCATACAGAGTCGTAAGATGTCCCAAAGTGTCGTATGATGTTCAAAGGAGTCGAACGAATTCATTAGGTTTATTATGGAGTTATAAGTTTATATACGGTATTATAAGGTGTTGTTATGGTTTGTAAGTCGTCCTACAATATAATAACGTGCTTTTCAAGGTGTTAATATGGCACACAGAGTCATAAGATGTCCTAAATTGTCGTATGATGTTCAAAGGACTCGTACGAACTAATTAGGTTAATTATGGAGTTTTAAGTTTATATACGGTATTGTAAGGTGTTGTTACTATATATAAGGCGTCCTACAATATAAAAATGTGTTTTTCAAGGTGTTAATATGGCATACAGAGTTGTAAGATGTCCTAAATTGTCGTACGATGTTCAAAGGACTCGTACGAATTCATTAGATTTATTATGAAGTTTAATGTTTATATACGGTATTGTAAGGTGTTGTTATGACTGGTAAGGCGTCCTACAATTTAATATAGTGTTTTTCAAGGTGTTAATATGGCATACAGTGTCGTAAGCTGTCCTAAATTGTCGTACGATGTTCAAAGGACTCGGACGAATTCATTAGGTTTATTATGGAGTTTTAAGTTTATATACGGTATTATAAGGTGTTGTTATGATTTGTAAGGGGTCCTAGAATATAATAACGTGCTTTTCAAGGTGTTAATATGGCATACAGAGTCGTAAGATGTCCTAAATTGTCGTATGATGTTCAAAGGACTTGAACGAATTCATTAGGTTTATTATGGAGTTATAAGTTTATATATGGTATTATAAGGTGTTGTTATGGTTTGTAAGGCGTCCTACAATATAATAACGTGCTTTTCAAGGTGTTAATATGGCATACAGTGTCGTAAGATGTCCTAAATTGTCGTATGATGTTCAAAGTACTCGTACGAATTCATTAGGTTAATTATGGAGTTTTAAGTTTACATACGGTATTGTAAGGTATTGTTACTATTTATATGGCGTCCTACAATATAATAATGTGTTTTTCAAGGTGTTAATATGGCATACAGAGTTGTAAGATGTCCTAAATTGTCGTACGATGTTGAAAAGACTCGTACGAATTCATTAGATTTATTATGAAGTTTTATGTTTATATACGGTATTGTAAGGTGTTGTTATAACTTGTAAGGCGTCCTACAATTTAATATCGTGTTTTTCAAGGTGTTAATATGGCATACAGTATCGTAAGTTGTCCTAAATTTTCGTACGATGTTCTAAGGACTCGTACGAATTCATTAGGTAATTTATGGAGTTTTAAGTTTATATACGGTATTGTAAGGTGTTGTTATAGCTTGTAAGGCGTCATACAATTTAATATCGTGTTTTTCAAGGTGTTAATATGGCATACAGTGTCGTAAGTTGTCCTAAATTGTCGTACGATGTTCAAAGGACTCGGACGAATTCATTAGGTTTATTATGGAGTTTTAAGTTTATATACGGTATTATATGGTGTTGTTATGATTTGTAAGGCGTCCTACAATATAATAACGTGCTTTTCAAGGTGTTAATATGGCATACAGAGTCGTAAGATGTCCTAAATTGTCGTATGATGTTCAAAGGACTCGTACGAATTCATTAGGTTAATTATGGAGTTTTAAGTTTATATACGGTATTGTAAGGTATTGTTACTATTTATATGGCGTCCTACAATATAATAATGTGTTTTTCAAGGTGTTAATATGGCATAGAGAGTTGTAAGATGTCCTAAATTGCCGTACGATGTTCAAAGGACTCGTACGAATTCATTAGATTTATTATGAAGTTTTATATTTATATACGGTATTGTAAGGTGTTGTTATAACTTGTAAGGCGTCATACAATTTAATATCGTGTTTTTCAAGGTGTTAATATGGGATACAGTGTCGTAAGTTGTCCTAAATTGTCGTACGATGTTCAAAGGACTCGGACGAATTCATTAGGTTTATTATGGAGTTTTAAGTTTATATACGGTATTATAAGGTGTTGTTATGATTTGTAAGGCGTCCTACAATATAATAACGTGCTTTTCAAGGTGTTAATATGGCATACAGAGTCGTAAGATGTCCCAAATTGTCGTATGATGTTCAAAGGACTTGAACGAATTCATTAGGTTTATTATGGAGTTATAAGTTTATATACGGTATTATAAGGTGTTGTTATGGTTTGTAAGGCGTACTACAATATAATAACGTGCTTTTCAAGGTGTTAATATGGCATATAGAGTCGTAAGATGTCCTAAATTGTCGTATGATGTTCAAAGTACTCGTACGAAATCATTAGGTTAATTATGGAGTTTTAAGTTTACATACGGTATTGTAAGGTATTGTTACTATTTATATGGCGTCCTACAGTATAATAATGTGTTTTTCAAGGTGTTAATATGGCATACAGAGTTGTAAGATGTCCTAAATTGTCGTACGATGTTCAAAGGACTCGGACGAATTTATTAGGTTTATTATGGAGTTTTAAGTTTATGTACGGTATTGTAAGGTGTTGTTACGATTTGTAAGGCGTCCTACAATATAATAACGTGCTTTTCAAGGTGTTAATATGGCATACAGAGTCGTAAGATGTCCCAAATTGTCGTATGATGTTGAAAGGACTCGAACGAATTCATTAGGTTTATTATGGAGTTATAAGTTTATATACGGTATTATAAGGTGTTGTTATGGTTTGTAAGGCGTCCTACAATATAATAACGTGCTTTTCAAGGTGTTAATATGGCATACAGAGTCGTAAGATGTCCCAAATTGTCGTATGATGTTCAAAGGACTTGAACGAATTCATTAGGTTTATTATGGAGTTATAAGTTTATATACGGTATTATAAGGTGTTGTTATGGTTTGTAAGGCGTACTACAATATAATAACGTGCTTTTCAAGGTGTTAATATGGCATACAGAGTCGTAAGATGTCCTAAATTGTCGTATGATGTTCAAAGTACTCGTACGAATTCATTAGGTTAATTATGGAGTTTTAAGTTTACATACGGTATTGTAAGGTATTGTTACTATTTATATGGCGTCCTACAGTATAATAATGTGTTTTTCAAGGTGTTAATATGGCATACAGAGTCGTAAGATGTCCCAAATTGTCGTATGATGTTGAAAGGACTCGAACGAATTCATTAGGTTTATTATGGAGTTTTAAGTTTATGTACGGTATTGTAAGGTGTTGTTACGATTTGTAAGGCGTCCTACAATATAATAACGTGCTTTTCAAGGTGTTAATATGGCATACAAAGTCGTAAGATGTCGCAAATTGTCGTATGATGTTCAAAGGACTCGAACGAATTCATTAGGTTTATTATGGAGTTATAAGTTTATATACGGTATTATAAGGTGTTGTTATGGTTTGTAAGGCGTCCTACAATATAATAACGTGCTTTTCAAGGTGTTAATATGGCATACAGAGTCGTAAGATGTCCTAAATTGTCGTATGATGTTCAAAGGACTCGTACGAATTCATTAGGTTAATTATGGAGTTTTAAGTTTATATACGGTATTGTAAGGTATTGTTACTATTTATATGGCGTCCTACAGTATAATAATGTGTTTTTCAAGGTGTTAATATGGCATACAGAGTTGTAAGATGTCCTAAATTGTCGTACGATGTTCAAAGGACTCGGATGAATTTATTAGGTTTATTATGGAGTTTTAAGTTTATGTACGGTATTGTAAGGTGTTGTTACGATTTGTAAGGCGTCCTACAATATAATAACGTGCTTTTCAAGGTGTTAATATGGCATACAAAGTCGTAAGATGTCCCAAATTGTCGTATGATGTTCAAAGGACTCGAACGAATTCATTAGGTTTATTATGGAGTTATAAGTTTATATACGGTATTATAAGGTGTTGTTATGGTTTGTAAGGCGTCCTACAATATAATAACGTGCTTTTCAAGGTGTTAATATGGCATACAGAGTCGTAAGATGTCCTAAATTGTCGTATGATGTTCAAAGTACTCGTACGAATTCATTAGGTTAATTATGGAGTTTTAAGTTTACATACGGTATTGTAAGATATTGTTACTATTTATATGGCGTCCTACAGTATAATAATGTGTTTTTCAAGGTGTTAATATGGCATACAGAGTTGTAAGATGTCCTAAATTGTCGTACGATGTTCAAAGGACTCGGACGAATTTATTAGGTTTATTATGGAGTTTTAAGTTTATGTACGGTATTGTAAGGTGTTGTTACGATTTGTAAGGCGTCCTACAATATAATAACGTGCTTTTCAAGGTGTTAATATGGCATACAGAGTCGTAAGATGTCCCAAATTGTCGTATGATGTTCAAAGGACTCGAACGAATTCATTAGGTTTATTATGGAGTTATAAGTTTATATACGGTATTATAAGGTGTTGTTATGGTTTGTAAGGCGTCCTACAATATAATAACGTGCTTTTCAAGGTGTTAATATGGCATACAGAGTCGTAAGATGTCCTAAATTGTCGTATGATGTTCAAAGGACTCGTACGAATTCATTAGGTTAATTATGGAGTTTTAAGTTTATATACGGTATTGTAAGGTATTGTTACTATTTATATGGCGTCCTACAATATATTAATGTGTTTTTCAAGGTGTTAATATGGCATACAGAGTTGTAAGATGTCCTAAATTGCCGTACGATGTTCAAAGGACTCGTACGAATTCATTAGATTTATTATGAAGTTTTATATTTATATACGGTATTGTAAGGTGTTGTTATAACTTGTAAGGCGTCATACAATTTAATATCGTGTTTTTCAAGGTGTTAATATGGGATACAGTGTCGTAAGTTGTCCTAAATTTTCGTACGATGTTCAAAGGACTCGGACGAATTCATTAGGTTTATTATGGAGTTTTAAGTTTATATACGGTATTATAAGGTGTTGTTATGATTTGTAAGGCGTCCTACAATATAATAACGTGCTTTTCAAGGTGTTAATATGGCATACAGAGTGGTATGACGTCCTAAACTATTGTACGATGTTCAAAGGACTCGTACGAATTCATTAGATTTATTATGAAGTTTTATGTTTATATACGGTATTGTAAGGTGTTGTTATAACTTGTAAGGCGTCATACAATTTAATATCGTGTTTTTCAAGGTGTTAATATGGCATACAGTGTCGTAAGTTGTCCTAAATTGTCGTACGATGTTCAAAGGACTCGGACGAATTCATTAGGTTTATTATGGAGTTTTAAGTTTATATACGGTATTATAAGGTGTTGTTATGATTTGTAAGGCGTCCTACAATATAATAACGTGCTTTTCAAGGTGTTAATATGGCATACAGAGTCGTAAGATGTCCTAAATTGTCGTATGATGTTCAAAGGACTCGTACGAATTCATTAGGTTAATTATGGAGTTTTAAGTTTATATACGGTATTGTAAGGTGTTATTACTATTTATATGGCGTCCTACAATATAATAATGTGTTTTTCAAGGTGTTAATATGGCATACAGAGTTGTAAGATGTCCTAAATTGCCGTACGATGTTCAAAGGACTCGTACGAATTCATTAGATTTATTATGAAGTTTTATATTTATATACGGTATTGTAAGGTGTTGTTATAACTTGTAAGGCGTCATACAATTTAATATCGTGTTTTTCAAGGTGTTAATATGGGATACAGTGTCGTAAGTTGTCCTAAATTGTCGTACGATGTTCAAAGGACTCGGACGAATTCATTAGGTTTATTATGGAGTTTTAAGTTTATATACGGTATTATAAGGTGTTGTTATGATTTGTAAGGCGTCCTACAATATAATAACGTGATTTTCAAGGTGTTAATATGGCATACAGAGTCGTAAGATGTCCCAAATTGTCGTATGATGTTCAAAGGACTTGAACGAATTCATTAGGTTTATTATGGAGTTATAAGTTTATATACGGTATTATAAGGTGTTGTTATGGTTTGTAAGGCGTACTACAATATAATAACGTGCTTTTCAAGGTGTTAATATGGCATACAGAGTCGTAAGATGTCCTAAATTGTCGTATGATGTTCAAAGTACTCGTACGAATTCATTAGGTTAATTATGGAGTTTTAAGTTTACATACGGTATTGTAAGATATTGTTACTATTTATATGGCGTCCTACAGTATAATAATGTGTTTTTCAAGGTGTTAATATGGCATACAGAGTTGTAAGATGTCCTAAATTGTCGTACGATGTTCAAAGGACTCGGACGAATTTATTAGGTTTATTATGGAGTTTTAAGTTTATGTACGGTATTGTAAGGTGTTGTTACGATTTGTAAGGCGTCCTACAATATAATAACGTGCTTTTCAAGGTGTTAATATGGCATACAGAGTCGTAAGATGTCCCAAATTGCCGTATGATGTTCAAAGGACTCGAACGAATTCATTAGGTTTATTATGGAGTTATAAGTTTATATACGGTATTATAAGGTGTTGTTATGGTTTGTAAGGCGTCCTACAATATAATAACGTGCTTTTCAAGGTGTTAATATGGCATACAGAGTCGTAAGATGTCCTAAATTGTCGTATGATGTTCAAAGGACTCGTACGAATTCATTAGGTTAATTATGGAGTTTTAAGTTTATATACGGTATTGTAAGGTATTGTTACTATTTATATGGCGTCCTACAATATAATAATGTGTTTTTCAAGGTGTTAATATGGGATACAGTGTCGTAAGTTGTCCTAAATTGTCGTACGATGTTCAAAGGACTCGGACGAATTCATTAGGTTTATTATGGAGTTTTAAGTTTATATACGGTATTATAAGGTGTTGTTATGATTTGTAAGGCGTCCTACAATATAATAACGTGCTTTTCAAGGTGTTAATATGGCATACAGAGTCGTAAGATGTCCCAAATTGTCGTATGATGTTCAAAGGACTTGAACGAATTCATTAGGTTTATTATGGAGTTATAAGTTTATATACGGTATTATAAGGTGTTGTTATGGTTTGTAAGGCGTACTACAATATAATAACGTGCTTTTCAAGGTGTTAATATGGCATACAGAGTCGTAAGATGTCCTAAATTTTCGTATGATGTTCAAAGTACTCGTACGAATTCATTAGGTTAATTATGGAGTTTTAAGTTTACATACGGTATTGTAAGATATTGTTACTATTTATATGGCGTCCTACAGTATAATAATGTGTTTTTCAAGGTGTTAATATGGCATACAGAGTTGTAAGATGTCCTAAATTGTCGTACGATGTTCAAAGGACTCGGACGAATTTATTAGGTTTATTATGGAGTTTTAAGTTTATGTACGGTATTGTAAGGTGTTGTTACGATTTGTAAGGCGTCCTACAATATAATAACGTGCTTTTCAAGGTGTTAATATGGCATACAGAGTCGTAAGATGTCCCAAATTGCCGTATGATGTTCAAAGGACTCGAACGAATTCATTAGGTTTATTATGGAGTTATAAGTTTATATACGGTATTATAAGGTGTTGTTATGGTTTGTAAGGCGTCCTACAATATAATAACGTGCTTTTCAAGGTGTTAATATGGCATACAGAGTCGTAAGATGTCCTAAATTGTCGTATGATGTTCAAAGGACTCGTACGAATTCATTAGGTTAATTATGGAGTTTTAAGTTTATATACGGTATTGTAAGGTATTGTTACTATTTATATGGCGTCCTACAATATATTAATGTGTTTTTCAAGGTGTTAATATGGCATACAGAGTTGTAAGATGTCCTAAATTGCCGTACGATGTTCAAAGGACTCGTACGAATTCATTAGATTTATTATGAAGTTTTATATTTATATACGGTATTGTAAGGTGTTGTTATAACTTGTAAGGCGTCATACAATTTAATATCGTGTTTTTCAAGGTGTTAATATGGGATACAGTGTCGTAAGTTGTCCTAAATTGTCGTACGATGTTCAAAGGACTCGGACGAATTCATTAGGTTTATTATGGAGTTTTAAGTTTATATACGGTATTATAAGGTGTTGTTATGATTTGTAAGGCGTCCTACAATATAATAACGTGCTTTTCAAGGTGTTAATATGGCATACAGAGTGGTATGACGTCCTAAACTATTGTACGATGTTCAAAGGACTCGTACGAATTCATTAGATTTATTATGAAGTTTTATGTTTATATACGGTATTGTAAGGTGTTGTTATAACTTGTAAGGCGTCATACAATTTAATATCGTGTTTTTCAAGGTGTTAATATGGCATACAGTGTCGTAAGTTGTCCTAAATTGTCGTACGATGTTCAAAGGACTCGGACGAATTCATTAGGTTTATTATGGAGTTTTAAGTTTATATACGGTATTATAAGGTGTTGTTATGATTTGTAAGGCGTCCTACAATATAATAACGTGCTTTTCAAGGTGTTAATATGGCATACAGAGTCGTAAGATGTCCTAAATTGTCGTATGATGTTCAAAGGACTCGTACGAATTCATTAGGTTAATTATGGAGTTTTAAGTTTATATACGGTATTGTAAGGTGTTATTACTATTTATATGGCGTCCTACAATATAATAATGTGTTTTTCAAGGTGTTAATATGGCATACAGAGTTGTAAGATGTCCTAAATTGCCGTACGATGTTCAAAGGACTCGTACGAATTCATTAGATTTATTATGAAGTTTTATATTTATATACGGTATTGTAAGGTGTTGTTATAACTTGTAAGGCGTCATACAATTTAATATCGTGTTTTTCAAGGTGTTAATATGGGATACAGTGTCGTAAGTTGTCCTAAATTGTCGTACGATGTTCAAAGGACTCGGACGAATTCATTAGGTTTATTATGGAGTTTTAAGTTTATATACGGTATTATAAGGTGTTGTTATGATTTGTAAGGCGTCCTACAATATAATAACGTGATTTTCAAGGTGTTAATATGGCATACAGAGTCGTAAGATGTCCCAAATTGTCGTATGATGTTCAAAGGACTTGAACGAATTCATTAGGTTTATTATGGAGTTATAAGTTTATATACGGTATTATAAGGTGTTGTTATGGTTTGTAAGGCGTACTACAATATAATAACGTGCTTTTCAAGGTGTTAATATGGCATACAGAGTCGTAAGATGTCCTAAATTGTCGTATGATGTTCAAAGTACTCGTACGAATTCATTAGGTTAATTATGGAGTTTTAAGTTTACATACGGTATTGTAAGATATTGTTACTATTTATATGGCGTCCTACAGTATAATAATGTGTTTTTCAAGGTGTTAATATGGCATACAGAGTTGTAAGATGTCCTAAATTGTCGTACGATGTTCAAAGGACTCGGACGAATTTATTAGGTTTATTATGGAGTTTTAAGTTTATGTACGGTATTGTAAGGTGTTGTTACGATTTGTAAGGCGTCCTACAATATAATAACGTGCTTTTCAAGGTGTTAATATGGCATACAGAGTCGTAAGATGTCCCAAATTGCCGTATGATGTTCAAAGGACTCGAACGAATTCATTAGGTTTATTATGGAGTTATAAGTTTATATACGGTATTATAAGGTGTTGTTATGGTTTGTAAGGCGTCCTACAATATAATAACGTGCTTTTCAAGGTGTTAATATGGCATACAGAGTCGTAAGATGTCCTAAATTGTCGTATGATGTTCAAAGGACTCGTACGAATTCATTAGGTTAATTATGGAGTTTTAAGTTTATATACGGTATTGTAAGGTATTGTTACTATTTATATGGCGTCCTACAATATAATAATGTGTTTTTCAAGGTGTTAATATGGGATACAGTGTCGTAAGTTGTCCTAAATTGTCGTACGATGTTCAAAGGACTCGGACGAATTCATTAGGTTTATTATGGAGTTTTAAGTTTATATACGGTATTATAAGGTGTTGTTATGATTTGTAAGGCGTCCTACAATATAATAACGTGCTTTTCAAGGTGTTAATATGGCATACAGAGTCGTAAGATGTCCCAAATTGTCGTATGATGTTCAAAGGACTTGAACGAATTCATTAGGTTTATTATGGAGTTATAAGTTTATATACGGTATTATAAGGTGTTGTTATGGTTTGTAAGGCGTACTACAATATAATAACGTGCTTTTCAAGGTGTTAATATGGCATACAGAGTCGTAAGATGTCCTAAATTGTCGTATGATGTTCAAAGTACTCGTACGAATTCATTAGGTTAATTATGGAGTTTTAAGTTTACATACGGTATTGTAAGATATTGTTACTATTTATATGGCGTCCTACAGTATAATAATGTGTTTTTCAAGGTGTTAATATGGCATACAGAGTTGTAAGATGTCCTAAATTGTCGTACGATGTTCAAAGGACTCGGACGAATTTATTAGGTTTATTATGGAGTTTTAAGTTTATGTACGGTATTGTAAGGTGTTGTTACGATTTGTAAGGCGTCCTACAATATAATAACGTGCTTTTCAAGGTGTTAATATGGCATACAGAGTCGTAAGATGTCCCAAATTGCCGTATGATGTTCAAAGGACTCGAACGAATTCATTAGGTTTATTATGGAGTTATAAGTTTATATACGGTATTATAAGGTGTTGTTATGGTTTGTAAGGCGTCCTACAATATAATAACGTGCTTTTCAAGGTGTTAATATGGCATACAGAGTTGTAAGATGTCCTAAATTGTCGTACGATGTTCAAAGGACTCGGACGAATTTATTAGGTTTATTATGGAGTTTTAAGTTTATGTACGGTATTGTAAGGTGTTGTTACGATTTGTAAGGCGTCCTACAATATAATAACGTGCTTTTCAAGGTGTTAATATGGCATACAGAGTCGTAAGATGTCCCAAATTGCCGTATGATGTTCAAAGGACTCGAACGAATTCATTAGGTTTATTATGGAGTTATAAGTTTATATACGGTATTATAAGGTGTTGTTATGGTTTGTAAGGCGTCCTACAATATAATAACGTGCTTTTCAAGGTGTTAATATGGCATACAGAGTCGTAAGATGTCCTAAATTGTCGTATGATGTTCAAAGGACTCGTACGAATTCATTAGGTTAATTATGGAGTTTTAAGTTTATATACGGTATTGTAAGGTATTGTTACTATTTATATGGCGTCCTACAATATAATAATGTGTTTTTCAAGGTGTTAATATGGCATACAGAGTTGTAAGATGTCCTAAATTGCCGTACGATGTTCAAAGGACTCGTACGAATTCATTAGATTTATTCTGAAGTTTTATATTTATATACGGTATTGTAAGGGGTTGTTATAACTTGTAAGGCGTCATACAATTTAATATCGTGTTTTTCAAGGTGTTAATATGGGATACAGTGTCGTAAGTTGTCCTAAATTGTCGTACGATGTTCAAAGGACTCGGACGAATTCATTAGGTTTATTATGGAGTTTTAAGTTTATATACGGTATTATAAGGTGTTGTTATGATTTGTAAGGCGTCCTACAATATAATAACGTGCTTTTCAAGGTGTTAATATGGCATACAGAGTGGTAAGACGTCCTAAACTATTGTACGATGTTCAAAGGACTCGTACGAATTCATTAGATTTATTATGAAGTTTTATGTTTATATACGGTATTGTAAGGTGTTGTTATAACTTGTAAGGCGTCATACAATTTAATATCGTGTTTTTCAAGGTGTTAATATGGCATACAGTGTCGTAAGTTGTCCTAAATTGTCGTACGATGTTCAAAGGACTCGGACGAATTCATTAGGTTTATTATGGAGTTTTAAGTTTATATACGGTATTATAAGGTGTTGTTATGATTTGTAAGGCGTCCTACAATATAATAACGTGCTTTTCAAGGTGTTAATATGGCATACAGAGTCGTAAGATGTCCTAAATTGTCGTATGATGTTCAAAGGACTCGTACGAATTCATTAGTTTAATTATGGAGTTTTAAGTTTATATACGGTATTGTAAGGTGTTATTACTATTTATATGGCGTCCTACAATATAATAATGTATTTTTCAAGGTGTTAATATGGCATACAGAGTTGTAAGATGTCCTAAATTGCCGTACGATGTTCAAAGGACTCGTACGAATTCATTAGATTTATTATGAAGTTTTATATTTATATACGGTATTGTAAGGTGTTGTTATAACTTGTAAGGCGTCATACAATTTAATATCGTGTTTTTCAAGGTGTTAATATGGGATACAGTGTCGTAAGTTGTCCTAAATTGTCGTACGATGTTCAAAGGACTCGGACGAATTCATTATGTTTATTATGGAGTTTTAAGTTTATATACGGTATTATAAGGTGTTGTTATGATTTGTAAGGCGTCCTACAATATAATAACGTGCTTTTCAAGGTGTTAATATGGCATACAGAGTCGTAAGATGTCCCAAATTGTCGTATGATGTTCAAAGGACTTGAACGAATTCATTAGGTTTATTATGGAGTTATAAGTTTATATACGGTATTATAAGGTGTTGTTATGGTTTGTAAGGCGTCCTACAATATAATAACGTGCTTTTCAAGGTGTTAATATGGCATACAGAGTCGTAAGATGTCCTAAATTGTCGTATGATGTTCAAAGTACTCGTACGAATTCATTAGGTTAATTATGGAGTTTTAAGTTTACATACGGTATTGTAAGGTATTGTTACTATTTATATGGCGTCCTACAATATAATAACATGCTTTTCAAGGTGTTAATATGGCATACAGAGTTGTAAGATGTCCTAAATTGTCGTATGATGTTCAAAGGACTCGTACGAATTCATTAGATTTATTATGAAGTTTTATATTTATATACGGTATTGTAAGGTGTTGTTATAACTTGTAAGGCGTCATACAATTTAATATCGTGTTTTTCAAGGTGTTAATATGGGATACAGTGTCGTAAGTTGTCCTAAATTGTCGTACGATGTTCAAAGGACTCGGACGAATTCATTAGGTTTATTATGGAGTTTTAAGTTTATATACGGTATTATAAGGTGTTGTTATGATTTGTAAGGCGTCCTACAATATAATAACGTGTTTTTCAAGGTCTTAATATGGCATACAGAGTTGTAAGATGTCCTAAATTGTCGTACGATGTTCAAAGGACTCGTACGAATTCATTAGATTTATTATGAAGTTTTATGTTTATATACGGTATTGTAAGGTGTTGTTATGACATGTAAGGCGTCCTACAATATAATATCGTGTTTTTCAAGGTGTTAATATGTCATACAATGTCGTACGTTGTCATAAATTGTCGTACGATGTTCAAAGGACTCGGACGAATTTATTAGGTTTATTATGGAGTTTTAAGTTTATGTACGGTATTGTAAGGTGTTGTTACGATTTGTAAGGCGTCCTACAATATAATAACATGCTTTTCAAGGTGTTAATATGGCATACAGAGTGGTAAGATGTCCTAAATTGTTGTACGATGTTCAAAGGACTCGTACGAATTCATTAGATTTATTATGAAGTTTATGTTTATATACGGTATTGTAAGGTGTTGTTATAACTTGTAAGGCGTCATACAATTTAATATCGTGTTTTTCAAGGTGTTAATATGGCATACAGTGTCGTAAGTTGTCCTAAATTGTCGTACGATGTTCAAAGGACTCGGACGAATTCATTAGGTTTATTATGGAGTTTTAAGTTTATATACGGTATTATAAGGTGTTGTTATGATTTGTAAGGCGTCCTACAATATAATAACGTGCTTTTCAAGGTGTTAATATGGCATACAGAGTCGTAAGATGTCCCAAATTGTCGTATGATGTTCAAAGGACTCGAACGAATTCATTAGGTTTATTATGGAGTTATAAATTTATATACGGTATTATAAGGTGTTGTTATGGTTTGTAAGGCGTCCTACAATATAATAACGTGCTTTTCAAGGTGTTAATATGGCATACAGAGTCGTAAGATGTCCTAAATTGTCTTATGATGTTCAAAGTACTCGTACGAATTCATTAGGTTAATTATGGAGTTTTAAGTTTACATACGGTATTGTAAGGTATTGTTACTATTTATATGGCGTCCTACAATATAATAATGTGTTTTTCAAGGTGTTAATATGGCATACAGATTTGTAAGATGTCCTAAATTGTCGTACGATGTTCAAAGGACTCGGACGAATTCATTAGGTTTATTATGGAGTTTTAAGTTTATATACGGTATTATAAGGTGTTGTTATGATTTGTAAGGCGTCCTACAATATAATAACGTGCTTTTCAAGGTGTTAATATGGCATACAGAGTCGTAAGATGTCCCAAATTGTCGTATGATGTTCAAAGGACTCGAACGAATTCATTAGGTTTATTATGGAGTTATAAATTTATATACGGTATTATAAGGTGTTGTTATGGTTTGTAAGGCGTCCTACAATATAATAACGTGCTTTTCAAGGTGTTAATATGGCATACAGAGTCGTAAGATGTCCTAAATTGTCTTATGATGTTCAAAGTACTCGTACGAATTCATTAGGTTAATTATGGAGTTTTAAGTTTACATACGGTATTGTAAGGTATTGTTACTATTTATATGGCGTCCTACAATATAATAATGTGTTTTTCAAGGTGTTAATATGGCATACAGATTTGTAAGATGTCCTAAATTGTCGTACGATGTTCAAAGGACTCGGACGAATTCATTAGGTTTATTATGGAGTTTTAAGTTTATATACGGTATTATAAGGTGTTGTTATGATTTGTAAGGCGTCCTACAATATAATAACGTGCTTTTCAAGGTGTTAATATGGCATACAGAGTCGTAAGATGTCCCAAATTGTCGTATGATGTTCAAAGGACTCGAACGAATTCATTAGGTTTATTATGGAGTTATAAATTTATATACGGTATTATAAGGTGTTGTTATGGTTTGTAAGGCGTCCTACAATATAATAACGTGCTTTTCAAGGTGTTAATATGGCATACAGAGTCGTAAGATGTCCTAAATTGTCTTATGATGTTCAAAGTACTCGTACGAATTCATTAGGTTAATTATGGAGTTTTAAGTTTACATACGGTATTGTAAGGTATTGTTACTATTTATATGGCGTCCTACAATATAATAATGTGTTTTTCAAGGTGTTAATATGGCATACAGATTTGTAAGATGTCCTAAATTGTCGTACGATGTTCAAAGGACTCGTACGAATTCATTAGATTTATTATGAAGTTTTATGTTTATATACGGTATTCTAAGGTGTTGTTATAACTTGTAAGGCGTCCTACAATTTAATATCGTGTTTTTCAAGGTGTTAATATGGCATACAGTGTCGTAAGTTGTACTAAATTGTCGTACGATGTTCTAAGGACTCGTACGAATTCATTAGGTAATTTATGGAGTTTTAAGTTTATATACGGTATTGTAAGGTGTTGTTACTATTTATATGGCGTCCTACAATATAATAATGTGTTTTTCAAGGTGTTAATATGGCATACAGAGTTGTAAGATGTCCTAAATTGTCGTACGATGTTCAAAGGACTCGTACGAATTCATTAGATTTATTATGAAGTTTTATGTTTATATACGGTATTGTAAGGTGTTGTTATAACTTGTAAGGCGTCCTACAATTTAATATTGTGTTTTTCAAGGTGTTAATATGGCATACAGTGTCGTAAGTTGTACTAAATTGTCGTACGATGTTCTAAGGACTCGTACGAATTCGTTAGGTAATTTATGGAGTTTTAAGTTTATATACGGTATTGTAAGGTGTTGTTACTATTTATATGGCGTCCTACAATATAATAATGTGTTTTTCAAGGTGTTAATATGGCATACAGAGTTGTAAGATGTCCTAAATTGTCGTACGATGTTCAAAGGACTCGTACGAATTCATTAGATTTATTATGAAGTTTCATGTTTATATACGGTATTGTAAGGTGTTGTTATAACTTGTAAGGCGTCCTACAATTTAATATTGTGTTTTTCAAGGTGTTAATATGGCATACAGTGTCGTAAGTTGTACTAAATTGTCGTACGATGTTCTAAGGACTCGTACGAATTCATTAGGTAATTTATGGAGTTTTAAGTTTATATACGGTATTGTAAGGTGTTGTTACTATTTATATGGCGTCCTACAATATAATAATGTGTTTTTCAAGGTGTTAATATGGCATACAGAGTTGTAAGATGTCCTAAATTGTCGTACGATGTTCAAAGGACTCGTACGAATTCATTAGATTTATTATGAAGTTTTATGTTTATATACGGTATTGTAAGGTGTTGTTATAACTTGTAAGGCGTCCTACAATTTAATATTGTGTTTATCAAGGTGTTAATATGGCATACAGTGTCGTAAGTTGTACTAAATTGTCGTACGATGTTCTAAGGACTCGTACGAATTCGTTAGGTAATTTATGGAGTTTTAAGTTTATATACGGTATTGTAAGGTGTTGTTACTATTTATATGGCGTCCTACAATATAATAATGTGTTTTTCAAGGTGTTAATATGGCATACAGAGTTGTAAGATGTCCTAAATTGTCGTACGATGTTCAAAGGACTCGTACGAATTCATTAGATTTATTATGAAGTTTCATGTTTATATACGGTATTGTAAGGTGTTGTTATAACTTGTAAGGCGTCCTACAATTTAATATTGTGTTTTTCAAGGTGTTAATATGGCATACAGTGTCGTAAGTTGTACTAAATTGTCGTACGATGTTCTAAGGACTCGTACGAATTCGTTAGGTAATTTATGGAGTTTTAAGTTTATATACGGTATTGTAAGGTGTTGTTACTATTTATATGGCGTCCTACAATATAATAATGTGTTTTTCAAGGTGTTAATATGGCATACAGAGTTGTAAGATGTCCTAAATTGTCGTACGATGTTCAAAGGACTCGTACGAATTCATTAGATTTATTATGAAGTTTTATATTTATATACGGTATTGTAAGGTGTTGTTATAACTTGTAAGGCGTCATACAATTTAATATCGTGTTTTTCAAGGTGTTAATATGGGATACAGTGTCGTAAGTTGTCCTAAATTGTCGTACGATGTTCAAAGGACTCGGACGAATTCATTATGTTTATTATGGAGTTTTAAGTTTATATACGGTATTATAAGGTGTTGTTATGATTTGTAAGGCGTCCTACAATATAATAACGTGCTTTTCAAGGTGTTAATATGGCATACAGAGTCGTAAGATGTCCCAAATTGTCGTATGAGGTTCAAAGGACTTGAACGAATTCATTAGGTTTATTATGGAGTTATAAGTTTATATACGGTATTATAAGGTGTTGTTATGGTTTGTAAGGCGTCCTACAATATAATAACGTGCTTTTCAAGGTGTTAATATGGCATACAGAGTCGTAAGATGTCCTAAATTGTCGTATGATGTTCAAAGTACTCGTACGAATTCATTAGGTTAATTATGGAGTTTTAAGTTTACATACGGTATTGTAAGGTATTGTTACTATTTATATGGCGTCCTACAATATAATAACATGCTTTTCAAGGTGTTAATATGGCATACAGAGTTGTAAGATGTCCTAAATTGTCGTATGATGTTCAAAGGACTCGTACGAATTCATTAGATTTATTATGAAGTTTTATATTTATATACGGTATTGTAAGGTGTTGTTATAACTTGTAAGGCGTCATACAATTTAATATCGTGTTTTTCAAGGTGTTAATATGGGATACAGTGTCGTAAGTTGTCCTAAATTGTCGTACGATGTTCAAAGGACTCGGACGAATTCATTAGGTTTATTATGGAGTTTTAAGTTTATATACGGTATTATAAGGTGTTGTTATGATTTGTAAGGCGTCCTACAATATAATAACGTGCTTTTCAAGGTGTTAATATGGCATACAGAGTCGTAAGATGTCCCAAATTGTCGTATGATGTTCAAAGGACTCGAACGAATTCATTAGGTTTATTATGGAGTTATAAATTTATATACGGTATTATAAGGTGTTGTTATGGTTTGTAAGGCGTCCTACAATATAATAACGTGCTTTTCAAGGTGTTAATATGGCATACAGAGTCGTAAGATGTCCTAAATTGTCTTATGATGTTCAAAGTACTCGTACGAATTCATTAGGTTAATTATGGAGTTTTAAGTTTACATACGGTATTGTAAGGTATTGTTACTATTTATATGGCGTCCTACAATATAATAATGTGTTTTTCAAGGTGTTAATATGGCATACAGATTTGTAAGATGTCCTAAATTGTCGTACGATGTTCAAAGGACTCGTACGAATTCATTAGATTTATTATGAAGTTTTATGTTTATATACGGTATTCTAAGGTGTTGTTATAACTTGTAAGGCGTCCTACAATTTAATATCGTGTTTTTCAAGGTGTTAATATGGCATACAGTGTCGTAAGTTGTACTAAATTGTCGTACGATGTTCTAAGGACTCGTACGAATTCATTAGGTAATTTATGGAGTTTTAAGTTTATATACGGTATTGTAAGGTGTTGTTACTATTTATATGGCGTCCTACAATATAATAATGTGTTTTTCAAGGTGTTAATATGGCATACAGAGTTGTAAGATGTCCTAAATTGTCGTACGATGTTCAAAGGACTCGTACGAATTCATTAGATTTATTATGAAGTTTTATGTTTATATACGGTATTGTAAGGTGTTGTTATAACTTGTAAGGCGTCCTACAATTTAATATTGTGTTTTTCAAGGTGTTAATATGGCATACAGTGTCGTAAGTTGTACTAAATTGTCGTACGATGTTCTAAGGACTCGTACGAATTCGTTAGGTAATTTATGGAGTTTTAAGTTTATATACGGTATTGTAAGGTGTTGTTACTATTTATATGGCGTCCTACAATATAATAATGTGTTTTTCAAGGTGTTAATATGGCATACAGAGTTGTAAGATGTCCTAAATTGTCGTACGATGTTCAAAGGACTCGTACGAATTCATTAGATTTATTATGAAGTTTCATGTTTATATACGGTATTGTAAGGTGTTGTTATAACTTGTAAGGCGTCCTACAATTTAATATTGTGTTTTTCAAGGTGTTAATATGGCATACAGTGTCGTAAGTTGTACTAAATTGTCGTACGATGTTCTAAGGACTCGTACGAATTCATTAGGTAATTTATGGAGTTTTAAGTTTATATACGGTATTGTAAGGTGTTGTTACTATTTATATGGCGTCCTACAATATAATAATGTGTTTTTCAAGGTGTTAATATGGCATACAGAGTTGTAAGATGTCCTAAATTGTCGTACGATGTTCAAAGGACTCGTACGAATTCATTAGATTTATTATGAAGTTTTATGTTTATATACGGTATTGTAAGGTGTTGTTATAACTTGTAAGGCGTCCTACAATTTAATATTGTGTTTATCAAGGTGTTAATATGGCATACAGTGTCGTAAGTTGTACTAAATTGTCGTACGATGTTCTAAGGACTCGTACGAATTCGTTAGGTAATTTATGGAGTTTTAAGTTTATATACGGTATTGTAAGGTGTTGTTACTATTTATATGGCGTCCTACAATATAATAATGTGTTTTTCAAGGTGTTAATATGGCATACAGAGTTGTAAGATGTCCTAAATTGTCGTACGATGTTCAAAGGACTCGTACGAATTCATTAGATTTATTATGAAGTTTCATGTTTATATACGGTATTGTAAGGTGTTGTTATAACTTGTAAGGCGTCCTACAATTTAATATTGTGTTTTTCAAGGTGTTAATATGGCATACAGTGTCGTAAGTTGTACTAAATTGTCGTACGATGTTCTAAGGACTCGTACGAATTCGTTAGGTAATTTATGGAGTTTTAAGTTTATATACGGTATTGTAAGGTGTTGTTACTATTTATATGGCGTCCTACAATATAATAATGTGTTTTTCAAGGTGTTAATATGGCATACAGAGTTGTAAGATGTCCTAAATTGTCGTACGATGTTCAAAGGACTCGTACGAATTCATTAGATTTATTATGAAGTTTTATATTTATATACGGTATTGTAAGGTGTTGTTATAACTTGTAAGGCGTCATACAATTTAATATCGTGTTTTTCAAGGTGTTAATATGGGATACAGTGTCGTAAGTTGTCCTAAATTGTCGTACGATGTTCAAAGGACTCGGACGAATTCATTATGTTTATTATGGAGTTTTAAGTTTATATACGGTATTATAAGGTGTTGTTATGATTTGTAAGGCGTCCTACAATATAATAACGTGCTTTTCAAGGTGTTAATATGGCATACAGAGTCGTAAGATGTCCCAAATTGTCGTATGAGGTTCAAAGGACTTGAACGAATTCATTAGGTTTATTATGGAGTTATAAGTTTATATACGGTATTATAAGGTGTTGTTATGGTTTGTAAGGCGTCCTACAATATAATAACGTGCTTTTCAAGGTGTTAATATGGCATACAGAGTCGTAAGATGTCCTAAATTGTCGTATGATGTTCAAAGTACTCGTACGAATTCATTAGGTTAATTATGGAGTTTTAAGTTTACATACGGTATTGTAAGGTATTGTTACTATTTATATGGCGTCCTACAATATAATAACATGCTTTTCAAGGTGTTAATATGGCATACAGAGTTGTAAGATGTCCTAAATTGTCGTATGATGTTCAAAGGACTCGTACGAATTCATTAGATTTATTATGAAGTTTTATATTTATATACGGTATTGTAAGGTGTTGTTATAACTTGTAAGGCGTCATACAATTTAATATCGTGTTTTTCAAGGTGTTAATATGGGATACAGTGTCGTAAGTTGTCCTAAATTGTCGTACGATGTTCAAAGGACTCGGACGAATTCATTAGGTTTATTATGGAGTTTTAAGTTTATATACGGTATTATAAGGTGTTGTTATGATTTGTGAGGCGTCCTACAATATAATAACGTGTTTTTCAAGGTCTTAATATGGCATACAGAGTTGTAAGATGTCCTAAATTGTCGTACGATGTTCAAAGGACTCGTACGAATTCATTAGATTTATTATGAAGTTTTATGTTTATATACGGTATTGTAAGGTGTTGTTATGACATGTAAGGCGTCCTACAATATAATATCGTGTTTTTCAAGGTGTTAATATGTCATACAATGTCGTACGTTGTCATAAATTGTCGTACGATGTTCAAAGGACTCGGACGAATTTATTAGGTTTATTATGGAGTTTTAAGTTTATGTACGGTATTGTAAGGTGTTGTTACGATTTGTAAGGCGTCCTACAATATAATAACATGCTTTTCAAGGTGTTAATATGGCATACAGAGTGGTAAGATGTCCTAAATTGTTGTACGATGTTCAAAGGACTCGTACGAATTCATTAGATTTATTATGAAGTTTATGTTTATATACGGTATTGTAAGGTGTTGTTATAACTTGTAAGGCGTCATACAATTTAATATCGTGTTTTTCAAGGTGTTAATATGGCATACAGTGTCGTAAGTTGTCCTAAATTGTCGTACGATGTTCAAAGGACTCGGACGAATTCATTAGGTTTATTATGGAGTTTTAAGTTTATATACGGTATTATAAGGTGTTGTTATGATTTGTAAGGCGTCCTACAATATAATAACGTGCTTTTCAAGGTGTTAATATGGCATACAGAGTCGTAAGATGTCCCAAATTGTCGTATGATGTTCAAAGGACTCGAACGAATTCATTAGGTTTATTATGGAGTTATAAATTTATATACGGTATTATAAGGTGTTGTTATGGTTTGTAAGGCGTCCTACAATATAATAACGTGCTTTTCAAGGTGTTAATATGGCATACAGAGTCGTAAGATGTCCTAAATTGTCTTATGATGTTCAAAGTACTCGTACGAATTCATTAGGTTAATTATGGAGTTTTAAGTTTACATACGGTATTGTAAGGTATTGTTACTATTTATATGGCGTCCTACAATATAATAATGTGTTTTTCAAGGTGTTAATATGGCATACAGATTTGTAAGATGTCCTAAATTGTCGTACGATGTTCAAAGGACTCGGACGAATTCATTAGGTTTATTATGGAGTTTTAAGTTTATATACGGTATTATAAGGTGTTGTTATGATTTGTAAGGCGTCCTACAATATAAAAACGTGCTTTTCAAGGTGTTAATATGGCATACAGAGTCGTAAGATGTCCCAAATTGTCGTATGATGTTCAAAGGACTCGAACGAATTCATTAGGTTTATTATGGAGTTATAAATTTATATACGGTATTATAAGGTGTTGTTATGGTTTGTAAGGCGTCCTACAATATAATAACGTGCTTTTCAAGGTGTTAATATGGCATACAGAGTCGTAAGATGTCCTAAATTGTCTTATGATGTTCAAAGTACTCGTACGAATTCATTAGGTTAATTATGGAGTTTTAAGTTTACATACGGTATTGTAAGGTATTGTTACTATTTATATGGCGTCCTACAATATAATAATGTGTTTTTCAAGGTGTTAATATGGCATACAGATTTGTAAGATGTCCTAAATTGTCGTACGATGTTCAAAGGACTCGTACGAATTCATTAGATTTATTATGAAGTTTTATGTTTATATACGGTATTCTAAGGTGTTGTTATAACTTGTAAGGCGTCCTACAATTTAATATCGTGTTTTTCAAGGTGTTAATATGGCATACAGTGTCGTAAGTTGTACTAAATTGTCGTACGATGTTCTAAGGACTCGTACGAATTCATTAGGTAATTTATGGAGTTTTAAGTTTATATACGGTATTGTAAGGTGTTGTTACTATTTATATGGCGTCCTACAATATAATAATGTGTTTTTCAAGGTGTTAATATGGCATACAGAGTTGTAAGATGTCCTAAATTGTCGTACGATGTTCAAAGGACTCGTACGAATTCATTAGATTTATTATGAAGTTTTATGTTTATATACGGTTTTGTAAGGTGTTGTTATAACTTGTAAGGCGTCCTACAATTTAATATTGTGTTTTTCAAGGTGTTAATATGGCATACAGTGTCGTAAGTTGTACTAAATTGTCGTACGATGTTCTAAGGACTCGTACGAATTCGTTAGGTAATTTATGGAGTTTTAAGTTTATATACGGTATTGTAAGGTGTTGTTACTATTTATATGGCGTCCTACAATATAATAATGTGTTTTTCAAGGTGTTAATATGGCATACAGAGTTGTAAGATGTCCTAAATTGTCGTACGATGTTCAAAGGACTCGTACGAATTCATTAGATTTATTATGAAGTTTCATGTTTATATACGGTATTGTAAGGTGTTGTTATAACTTGTAAGGCGTCCTACAATTTAATATTGTGTTTTTCAAGGTGTTAATATGGCATACAGTGTCGTAAGTTGTACTAAATTGTCGTACGATGTTCTAAGGACTCGTACGAATTCATTAGGTAATTTATGGAGTTTTAAGTTTATATACGGTATTGTAAGGTGTTGTTACTATTTATATGGCGTCCTACAATATAATAATGTGTTTTTCAAGGTGTTAATATGGCATACAGAGTTGTAAGATGTCCTAAATTGTCGTACGATGTTCAAAGGACTCGTACGAATTCATTAGATTTATTATGAAGTTTTATGTTTATATACGGTATTGTAAGGTGTTGTTATAACTTGTAAGGCGTCCTACAATTTAATATTGTGTTTATCAAGGTGTTAATATGGCATACAGTGTCGTAAGTTGTACTAAATTGTCGTACGATGTTCTAAGGACTCGTACGAATTCGTTAGGTAATTTATGGAGTTTTAAGTTTATATACGGTATTGTAAGGTGTTGTTACTATTTATATGGCGTCCTACAATATAATAATGCGTTTTTCAAGGTGTTAATATGGCATACAGAGTTGTAAGATGTCCTAAATTGTCGTACGATGTTCAAAGGACTCGTACGAATTCATTAGATTTATTATGAAGTTTCATGTTTATATACGGTATTGTAAGGTGTTGTTATAACTTGTAAGGCGTCCTACAATTTAATATTGTGTTTTTCAAGGTGTTAATATGGCATACAGTGTCGTAAGTTGTACTAAATTGTCGTACGATGTTCTAAGGACTCGTACGAATTCGTTAGGTAATTTATGGAGTTTTAAGTTTATATACGGTATTGTAAGGTGTTGTTACTATTTATATGGCGTCCTACAATATAATAATGTGTTTTTCAAGGTGTTAATATGGCATACAGAGTTGTAAGATGTCCTAAATTGTCGTACGATGTTCAAAGGACTCGTACGAATTCATTAGATTTATTATGAAGTTTCATGTTTATATACGGTATTGTAAGGTGTTGTTATAACTTGTAAGGCGTCCTACAATTTAATATTGTGTTTTTCAAGGTGTTAATATGGCATACAGTGTCGTAAGTTGTACTAAATTGTCGTACGATGTTCTAAGGACTCGTACGAATTCATTAGGTAATTTATGGAGTTTTAAGTTTATATACGGTATTGTAAGGTGTTGTTACTATTTATATGGCGTCCTACAATATAATAATGTGTTTTTCAAGGTGTTAATATGGCATACAGAGTTGTAAGATGTCCTAAATTGTCGTACGATGTTCAAAGGACTCGTACGAATTCATTAGATTTATTATGAAGTTTTATGTTTATATACGGTATTGTAAGGTGTTGTTATAACTTGTAAGGCGTCCTACAATTTAATATTGTGTTTATCAAGGTGTTAATATGGCATACAGTGTCGTAAGTTGTACTAAATTGTCGTACGATGTTCTAAGGACTCGTACGAATTCGTTAGGTAATTTATGGAGTTTTAAGTTTATATACGGTATTGTAAGGTGTTGTTACTATTTATATGGCGTCCTACAATATAATAATGCGTTTTTCAAGGTGTTAATATGGCATACAGAGTTGTAAGATGTCCTAAATTGTCGTACGATGTTCAAAGGACTCGTACGAATTCATTAGATTTATTATGAAGTTTCATGTTTATATACGGTATTGTAAGGTGTTGTTATAACTTGTAAGGCGTCCTACAATTTAATATTGTGTTTTTCAAGGTGTTAATATGGCATACAGTGTCGTAAGTTGTACTAAATTGTCGTACGATGTTCTAAGGACTCGTACGAATTCGTTAGGTAATTTATGGAGTTTTAAGTTTATATACGGTATTGTAAGGTGTTGTTACTATTTATATGGCGTCCTACAATATAATAATGTGTTTTTCAAGGTGTTAATATGGCATACAGAGTTGTAAGATGTCCTAAATTGTCGTACGATGTTCAAAGGACTCGTACGAATTCATTAGATTTATTATGAAGTTTCATGTTTATATACGGTATTGTAAGGTGTTGTTATAACTTGTAAGGCGTCCTACAATTTAATATTGTGTTTTTCAAGGTGTTAATATGGCATACAGTGTCGTAAGTTGTACTAAATTGTCGTACGATGTTCTAAGGACTCGTACGAATTCATTAGGTAATTTATGGAGTTTTAAGTTTATATACGGTATTGTAAGGTGTTGTTACTATTTATATGGCGTCCTACAATATAATAATGTGTTTTTCAAGGTGTTAATATGGCATACAGAGTTGTAAGATGTCCTAAATTGTCGTACGATGTTCAAAGGACTCGTACGAATTCATTAGATTTATTATGAAGTTTTATGTTTATATACGGTATTGTAAGGTGTTGTTATAACTTGTAAGGCGTCCTACAATTTAATATTGTGTTTTTCAAGGTGTTAATATGGCATACAGTGTCGTAAGTTGTACTAAATTGTCGTACGATGTTCTAAGGACTCGTACGAATTCGTTAGGTAATTTATGGAGTTTTAAGTTTATATACGGTATTGTAAGGTGTTGTTACTATTTATATGGCGTCCTACAATATAATAATGTGTTTTTCAAGGTGTTAATATGGCATACAGAGTTGTAAGATGTCCTAAATTGCCGTACGATGTTCAAAGGACTCGTACGAATTCATTAGATTTATTATGAAGTTTCATGTTTATATACGGTATTGTAAGGTGTTGTTATAACTTGTAAGGCGTCCTACAATTTAATATTGTGTTTTTCAAGGTGTTAATATGGCATACAGTGTCGTAAGTTGTACTAAATTGTCGTACGATGTTCTAAGGACTCGTACGAATTCATTAGGTAATTTATGGAGTTTTAAGTTTATATACGGTATTGTAAGGTGTTGTTACTATTTATATGGCGTCCTACAATATAATAATGTGTTTTTCAAGGTGTTAATATGGCATACAGAGTTGTAAGATGTCCTAAATTGTCGTACGATGTTCAAAGGACTCGTACGAATTCATTAGATTTATTATGAAGTTTTATGTTTATATACGGTATTGTAAGGTGTTGTTATAACTTGTAAGGCGTCCTACAATTTAATATTGTGTTTTTCAAGGTGTTAATATGGCATACAGTGTCGTAAGTTGTACTAAATTTTCGTACGATGTTCTAAGGACTCGTACGAATTCATTAGGTAATTTATGGAGTTTTAAGTTTATATACGGTATTGTAAGGTGTTGTTACTATTTATATGGCGTCCTACAATATAATAATGTGTTTTTCAAGGTGTTAATATGGGATACAGTGTTGTAAGTTGTCCTAAATTGTCGTACGATGTTCAAAGGACTCGGACGAATTCATTAGGTTTATTATGGAGTTTTAAGTTTATATACGGTATTGTAAGGTATTGTTATGATTTGTAAGGCGTCCTACAATATAATAACGTGTTTTTCAAGGTGTTAATATGGCATACAGAGTCGTAAGATGTCCCAAATTGTCGTATGATGTTCAAAGGACTTGAACGAATTCATTAGGTTTATTATGGAGTTATAAGTTTATATACGGTATTATAAGGTGTTGTTATGGTTTGTAAGGCGTCCTACAATATAATAACGTGCTTTTCAAGGTGTTAATATGGCATACAGAGTCGTAAGATGTCCTAAATTGTCGTATGATGTTCAAAGTACTCGTACGAATTCTTTAGGTTTATTATGGAGTTTTAAGTTTATATACGGTATTATAAGGTGTTGTTACTATTTATATGGCGTCCTACAATATAATAATGTGTTTTTCAAGGTGTTAATATGGCATACAGAGTTGTAAGATGTCCTAAATTGTCGTATGATGTTCAAAGGACTCGTACGAATTCATTTGATTTATTATGAAGTTTTATGTTTATATACGGTATTGTAAGGTGTTGTTATAACTTGTAAGGCGTCCTACAATTTAATATCATGTTTTTCAAGGTGTTAATATGGCATACAGTGTCGTAAGTTGTCCTAAATTGTCGTACGATGTTCAAAGGACTCGGACGAATTCATTAGGTTTATTATGGAGTTTTAAGTTTATATACGGTATTGTAAGGTATTGTTATGATTTGTAAGGCGTCCTACAATATAATAACGTGCTTTTCAAGGTGTTAATATGGCATACAGAGTCGTAAGATGTCCCAAATTGTCGTATGATGTTCAAAGGACTTGAACGAATTCATTAGGTTTATTATGGAGTTATAAGTTTATATACGGTATTATAAGGTGTTGTTATGGTTTGTAAGGCGTCCTACAATATAATAACGTGCTTTTCAAGGTGTTAATATGGCATACAGAGTCGTAAGATGTCCTAAATTGTCGTATGATGTTCAAAGTACTCGTACGAATTCATTAGATTTATTATGAAGTTTTAAGTTTATATACGGTATTATAAGGTGTTGTTATGATTTGTAAGGCGTCCTACAATATAATAACGTGCTTTTCAAGGTGTTAATATGGCATACAGAGTCGTAAGATGTCCCAAATTGTCGTATGATGTTCAAAGGACTTGAACGAATTCATTAGGTTTATTATGGAGTTATAAGTTTATATACGGTATTATAAGGTGTTGTTAGGGTTTGTAAGGCGTCCTACAATATAATAACGTGCTTTTCAAGGTGTTAATATGGCATACAGAGTCGTAAGATGTCCTAAATTGTCGTATGATGTTCAAAGTACTCGTACGAATTCATTAGGTTAATTATGGAGTTTTAATTTTACATACGGTATTGTAAGGTGTTGTTACTATTTATATGGCGTCCTACAATATAATAATGTGTTTTTCAAGGTGTTAATATGGCATACAGAGTTGTAAGATGTCCTAAATTGTCGTATGATGTTCAAAGGACTCGTACGAATTCATTTGATTTATTATGAAGTTTTATGTTTATATACGGTATTGTAAGGTGTTGTTATAACTTGTAAGGCGTCCTACAATTTAATATCATGTTTTTCAAGGTGTTAATATGGCATACAGTGTCGTAAGTTGTCCTAAATTGTCGTACGATGTTCAAAGGACTCGGACGAATTCATTAGGTTTATTATGGAGTTTTAAGTTTATATACGGTATTGTAAGGTATTGTTATGATTTGTAAGGCGTCCTACAATATAATAACGTGCTTTTCAAGGTGTTAATATGGCATACAGAGTCGTAAGATGTCCCAAATTGTCGTATGATGTTCAAAGGACTTGAACGAATTCATTAGGTTTATTATGGAGTTATAAGTTTATATACGGTATTATAAGGTGTTGTTATGGTTTGTAAGGCGTCCTACAATATAATAACGTGCTTTTCAAGGTGTTAATATGGCATACAGAGTCGTAAGATGTCCTAAATTGTCGTATGATGTTCAAAGTACTCGTACGAATTCATTAGGTTTATTATGGAGTTTTAAGTTTATATACGGTATTATAAGGTGTTGTTATGATTTGTAAGGCGTCCTACAATATAATAACGTGCTTTTCAAGGTGTTAATATGGCATACAGAGTCGTAAGATGTCCCAAATTGTCGTATGATGTTCAAAGGACTTGAACGAATTCATTAGGTTTATTATGGAGTTATAAGTTTATATACGGTATTATAAGGTGTTGTTAGGGTTTGTAAGGCGTCCTACAATATAATAACGTGCTTTTCAAGGTGTTAATATGGCATACAGAGTCGTAAGATGTCCTAAATTGTCGTATGATGTTCAAAGTACTCGTACGAATTCATTAGGTTAATTATGGAGTTTTAATTTTACATACGGTATTGTAAGGTGTTGTTACTATTTATATGGCGTCCTACAATATAATAATGTGTTTTTCAAGGTGTTAATATGGCATACAGAGTTGTAAGATGTCCTAAATTGTCGTATGATGTTCAAAGGACTCGTACGAATTCATTAGATTTATTATGAAGTTTTATGTTTATATACGGTATTGTAAGGTGTTGTTATAACTTGTAAGGCGTCCTACAATTTAATATCGTGTTTTTCAAGGTGTTAATATGGCATACAGTGTCGTAAGTTGTCCTAAATTGTCGTACGATGTTCTAAGGACTCGTACGAATTCATTAGGTAATTTATGGAGTTTTAAGTTTATATACGGTATTGTAAGGTGTTGTTACTATTTATATGGCGTCCTACAATATAATAATGTGTTTTTCAAGGTGTTAATATGGCATACAGAGTTGTAAGATGTCCTAAATTGTCGTACGATGTTCAAAGGACTCGTACGAATTCATTAGATTTATTATGAAGTTTCATGTTTATATACGGTATTGTAAGGTGTTGTTATAACTTGTAAGGCGTCCTACAATTTAATATTGTGTTTTTCAAGGTGTTAATATGGCATACAGTGTCGTAAGTTGTACTAAATTGTCGTACGATGTTCTAAGGACTCGTACGAATTCATTAGGTAATTTATGGAGTTTTAAGTTTATATACGGTATTGTAAGGTGTTGTTACTATTTATATGGCGTCCTACAATATAATAATGTGTTTTTCAAGGTGTTAATATGGCATACAGAGTTGTAAGATGTCCTAAATTGTCGTACGATGTTCAAAGGACTCGTACGAATTCATTAGATTTATTATGAAGTTTTATGTTTATATACGGTATTGTAAGGTGTTGTTATAACTTGTAAGGCGTCCTACAATTTAATATTGTGTTTTTCAAGGTGTTAATATGGCATACAGTGTCGTAAGTTGTACTAAATTGTCGTACGATGTTCTAAGGACTCGTACGAATTCGTTAGGTAATTTATGGAGTTTTAAGTTTATATACGGTATTGTAAGGTGTTGTTACTATTTATATGGCGTCCTACAATATAATAATGTGTTTTTCAAGGTGTTAATATGGCATACAGAGTTGTAAGATGTCCTAAATTGCCGTACGATGTTCAAAGGACTCGTACGAATTCATTAGATTTATTATGAAGTTTCATGTTTATATACGGTATTGTAAGGTGTTGTTATAACTTGTAAGGCGTCCTACAATTTAATATTGTGTTTTTCAAGGTGTTAATATGGCATACAGTGTCGTAAGTTGTACTAAATTGTCGTACGATGTTCTAAGGACTCGTACGAATTCATTAGGTAATTTATGGAGTTTTAAGTTTATATACGGTATTGTAAGGTGTTGTTACTATTTATATGGCGTCCTACAATATAATAATGTGTTTTTCAAGGTGTTAATATGGCATACAGAGTTGTAAGATGTCCTAAATTGTCGTACGATGTTCAAAGGACTCGTACGAATTCATTAGATTTATTATGAAGTTTTATGTTTATATACGGTATTGTAAGGTGTTGTTATAACTTGTAAGGCGTCCTACAATTTAATATTGTGTTTTTCAAGGTGTTAATATGGCATACAGTGTCGTAAGTTGTACTAAATTTTCGTACGATGTTCTAAGGACTCGTACGAATTCATTAGGTAATTTATGGAGTTTTAAGTTTATATACGGTATTGTAAGGTGTTGTTACTATTTATATGGCGTCCTACAATATAATAATGTGTTTTTCAAGGTGTTAATATGGGATACAGTGTTGTAAGTTGTCCTAAATTGTCGTACGATGTTCAAAGGACTCGGACGAATTCATTAGGTTTATTATGGAGTTTTAAGTTTATATACGGTATTGTAAGGTATTGTTATGATTTGTAAGGCGTCCTACAATATAATAACGTGTTTTTCAAGGTGTTAATATGGCATACAGAGTCGTAAGATGTCCCAAATTGTCGTATGATGTTCAAAGGACTTGAACGAATTCATTAGGTTTATTATGGAGTTATAAGTTTATATACGGTATTATAAGGTGTTGTTATGGTTTGTAAGGCGTCCTACAATATAATAACGTGCTTTTCAAGGTGTTAATATGGCATACAGAGTCGTAAGATGTCCTAAATTGTCGTATGATGTTCAAAGTACTCGTACGAATTCTTTAGGTTTATTATGGAGTTTTAAGTTTATATACGGTATTATAAGGTGTTGTTACTATTTATATGGCGTCCTACAATATAATAATGTGTTTTTCAAGGTGTTAATATGGCATACAGAGTTGTAAGATGTCCTAAATTGTCGTATGATGTTCAAAGGACTCGTACGAATTCATTTGATTTATTATGAAGTTTTATGTTTATATACGGTATTGTAAGGTGTTGTTATAACTTGTAAGGCGTCCTACAATTTAATATCATGTTTTTCAAGGTGTTAATATGGCATACAGTGTCGTAAGTTGTCCTAAATTGTCGTACGATGTTCAAAGGACTCGGACGAATTCATTAGGTTTATTATGGAGTTTTAAGTTTATATACGGTATTGTAAGGTATTGTTATGATTTGTAAGGCGTCCTACAATATAATAACGTGCTTTTCAAGGTGTTAATATGGCATACAGAGTCGTAAGATGTCCCAAATTGTCGTATGATGTTCAAAGGACTTGAACGAATTCATTAGGTTTATTATGGAGTTATAAGTTTATATACGGTATTATAAGGTGTTGTTATGGTTTGTAAGGCGTCCTACAATATAATAACGTGCTTTTCAAGGTGTTAATATGGCATACAGAGTCGTAAGATGTCCTAAATTGTCGTATGATGTTCAAAGTACTCGTACGAATTCATTAGATTTATTATGAAGTTTTAAGTTTATATACGGTATTATAAGGTGTTGTTATGATTTGTAAGGCGTCCTACAATATAATAACGTGCTTTTCAAGGTGTTAATATGGCATACAGAGTCGTAAGATGTCCCAAATTGTCGTATGATGTTCAAAGGACTTGAACGAATTCATTAGGTTTATTATGGAGTTATAAGTTTATATACGGTATTATAAGGTGTTGTTAGGGTTTGTAAGGCGTCCTACAATATAATAACGTGCTTTTCAAGGTGTTAATATGGCATACAGAGTCGTAAGATGTCCTAAATTGTCGTATGATGTTCAAAGTACTCGTACGAATTCATTAGGTTAATTATGGAGTTTTAATTTTACATACGGTATTGTAAGGTGTTGTTACTATTTATATGGCGTCCTACAATATAATAATGTGTTTTTCAAGGTGTTAATATGGCATACAGAGTTGTAAGATGTCCTAAATTGTCGTATGATGTTCAAAGGACTCGTACGAATTCATTTGATTTATTATGAAGTTTTATGTTTATATACGGTATTGTAAGGTGTTGTTATAACTTGTAAGGCGTCCTACAATTTAATATCATGTTTTTCAAGGTGTTAATATGGCATACAGTGTCGTAAGTTGTCCTAAATTGTCGTACGATGTTCAAAGGACTCGGACGAATTCATTAGGTTTATTATGGAGTTTTAAGTTTATATACGGTATTGTAAGGTATTGTTATGATTTGTAAGGCGTCCTACAATATAATAACGTGCTTTTCAAGGTGTTAATATGGCATACAGAGTCGTAAGATGTCCCAAATTGTCGTATGATGTTCAAAGGACTTGAACGAATTCATTAGGTTTATTATGGAGTTATAAGTTTATATACGGTATTATAAGGTGTTGTTATGGTTTGTAAGGCGTCCTACAATATAATAACGTGCTTTTCAAGGTGTTAATATGGCATACAGAGTCGTAAGATGTCCTAAATTGTCGTATGATGTTCAAAGTACTCGTACGAATTCATTAGGTTTATTATGGAGTTTTAAGTTTATATACGGTATTATAAGGTGTTGTTATGATTTGTAAGGCGTCCTACAATATAATAACGTGCTTTTCAAGGTGTTAATATGGCATACAGAGTCGTAAGATGTCCCAAATTGTCGTATGATGTTCAAAGGACTTGAACGAATTCATTAGGTTTATTATGGAGTTATAAGTTTATATACGGTATTATAAGGTGTTGTTAGGGTTTGTAAGGCGTCCTACAATATAATAACGTGCTTTTCAAGGTGTTAATATGGCATACAGAGTCGTAAGATGTCCTAAATTGTCGTATGATGTTCAAAGTACTCGTACGAATTCATTAGGTTAATTATGGAGTTTTAATTTTACATACGGTATTGTAAGGTGTTGTTACTATTTATATGGCGTCCTACAATATAATAATGTGTTTTTCAAGGTGTTAATATGGCATACAGAGTTGTAAGATGTCCTAAATTGTCGTATGATGTTCAAAGGACTCGTACGAATTCATTAGATTTATTATGAAGTTTTATGTTTATATACGGTATTGTAAGGTGTTGTTATAACTTGTAAGGCGTCCTACAATTTAATATCGTGTTTTTCAAGGTGTTAATATGGCATACAGTGTCGTAAGTTGTCCTAAATTGTCGTACGATGTTCTAAGGACTCGTACGAATTCATTAGGTAATTTATGGAGTTTTAAGTTTATATACGGTATTGTAAGGTGTTGTTACTATTTATATGGCGTCCTACAATATAATAATGTGTTTTTCAAGGTGTTAATATGGCATACAGAGTTGTAAGATGTCCTAAATTGTCGTACGATGTTCAAAGGACTCGTACGAATTCATTAGATTTATTATGAAGTTTTATGTTTATATACGGTATTGTAAGGTGTTGTTATAACTTGTAAGGCGTCCTACAATTTAATATCGTGTTTTTCAAGGTGTTAATATGGCATACAGTGTCGTAAGTTGTCCTAAATTGTCGTACGATGTTCTAAGGACTCGTACGAATTCGTTAGGTAATTTATGGAGTTTTAAGTTTATATACGGTATTGTAAGGTGTTGTTACTATTTATATGGCGTCCTACAATATAATAATGTGTTTTTCAAGGTGTTAATATGGCATACATAGTTGTAAGATGTCCTAAATTGTCGTACGATGTTCAAAAGACTCGTACGAATTCATTAGATTTATTATGAAGTTTTATGTTTATATACGGTATTGTAAGGTGTTGTTATAACTTGTAAGGCGTCCTACAATTTAATATCGTGTTTTTCAAGGTGTTAATATGTCATACAATGTCGTAAGTTGTCATAAATTGTCGTACGATGTTCAAAGGACTCGGACGAATTTATTAGGTTTATTATGGAGTTTTAAGTTTATGTACGGTATTGTAAGGTGTTGTTACGATTTGTAAGGCGTCCTACAATATAATAACATGCTTTTCAAGGTGTTAATATGGCATATAGAGTGGTAAGATGTCCTAAATTGTTGTACGATGTTCAAAGGACTCGTACGAATTCATTATATTTATTATGAAGTTTTATGTTTATATACGGTATTGTAAGGTGTTGTTATAACTTGTAAGGCGTCATACAATTTAATATCGTGTTTTTCAAGGTGTTAATATGGCATACAGTGTCGTAAGTTGTCCTAAATTGTCGTACGATGTTCAAAGGACTCGGACGAATTCATTAGGTTTATTATGGAGTTTTAAGTTTATATACGGTATTATAAGGTGTTGTTATGATTTGTAAGGCGTCCTACAATATAATAACGTGCTTTTCAAGGTGTTAATATGGCATATAGAGTCGTAAGATGTCACAAATTGTCGTATGATGTTGAAAGGACTCGAACGAATTCATTAGGTTTATTATGGAGTTATAAGTTTATATACGGTATTATAAGGTGTTGTTATGGTTTGTAAGGCGTCCTACAATATAATAACGTGCTTTTCAAGGTGTTAATATGGCATACAGAGTCGTAAGATGTCCTAAATTGTCGTATGATGTTCAAAGGACTCGTACGAATTCATTAGGTTAATTATGGAGTTTTAAGTTTATATACGGTATTGTAAGGTATTGTTACTATTTATATGGCGTCCTACAATATAATAATGTGTTTTTCAAGGTGTTAATATGGCATACAGAGTTGTAAGATGTCCTAAATTGTCGTACGATGTTCAAAGGACTCGTACGAATTCATTAGATTTATTATGAAGTTTTATATTTATATACGGTATTGTAAGGTGTTGTTATAACTTGTAAGGCGTCATACAATTTAATATCGTGTTTTTCAAGGTGTTAATATGGCATACAGTGTTGTAAGTTGTCCTAAATTGTCGTACGATGTTCAAAGGACTCGTACGAATTTATTAGATTTATTATGAAGTTTTATGTTTATATACGGTATTGTAAGGTGTTGTTATAACTTGTAAGGCGTCCTACAATTTATTATCGTGTTTTTCAAGGTGTTAATATGGCATACAGTATCGTAAGTTGTCCTAAATTGTCGTACGATGTTCTAAGGACTCGTACGAATTCATTAGGTAATTTATGGAGTTTTAAGTTTATATACGGTATTGTAAGGTGTTGTTACTATTTATATGGCGTCCTACAATATAATAATGTGTTTTTCAAGGTGTTAATATGGCATACAGAGTTGTAAGATGTCCTAAATTGTCGTACGATGTTCAAAGGACTCATACGAATTCATTAGATTTATTATGAAGTTTTATGTTTATATACTGTATTGTAAGGTGTTGTTATAACTTGTAAGGCGTCCTACAATTTAATATCGTGTTTTTCAAGGTGTTAATATGGCATACATTGTCGTAAGTTGTACTAAATTGTCGTACGATGTTCTAAGGACTCGTACGAATTCATTAGGTAATTTATGGAGTTTTAAGTTTATATACGGTATTGTAAGGTGTTGTTACTATTTATATGGCGTCCTACAATATAATAATGTGTTTTTCAAGGTGTTAATATGGCATACAGAGTTGTAAGATGTCCTAAATTGTCGTACGATGTTCAAAGGACTCGTACGAATTCATTAGATTTATTATGAAGTTTTATGTTTATATACGGTATTGTAAGGTGTTGTTATGACATGTAAGGCGTCCTACAATATAATATCGTGTTTTTCAAGGTGTTAATATGTCATACAATGTCGTAAGTTGTCATAAATTGTCGTACGATGTTCAAAGGACTCGGACGAATTTATTAGGTTTATTATGGAGTTTTAAGTTTATGTACGGTATTGTAAGGTGTTGTTACGATTTGTAAGGCGTCCTACAATATAATAACATGCTTTTCAAGGTGTTAATATGGCATACAGAGTGGTAGGATGTCCTAAATTGTCGTACGATGTTCAAAGGACTCGTACGAATTCATTAGATTTATTATGAAGTTTTATGTTTATATACGGTATTGTAAGGTGTTGTTATAACTTGTAAGGCGTCATACAATTTAATATCGTGTTTTTCAAGGTGTTAATATGGCATACAGTGTCGTAAGTTGTCCTAAATTGTCGTACGATGTTCTAAGGACTCGTACGAATTCATTAGGTAATTTATGGAGTTTTAAGTTTATATACGGTATTGTAAGGTGTTGTTACTATTTATATGGCGTCCTACAATATAATAATGTGTTTTTCAAGGTGTTAATATGGCATACAGAGTTGTAAGATGTCCTAAATTGTCGTACGATGTTCAAAGGACTCGTACGAATTCATTAGATTTATTATGAAGTTTTATGTTTATATACGGTATTGTAAGGTGTTGTTATAACTTGTAAGGCGTCCTACAATTTAATATCGTGTTTTTCAAGGTGTTAATATGGCATACAGTGTCGTAAGTTGTCCTAAATTGTCGTACGATGTTCTAAGGACTCGTACGAATTCGTTAGGTAATTTATGGAGTTTTAAGTTTATATACGGTATTGTAAGGTGTTGTTACTATTTATATGGCGTCCTACAACATAATAATGTGTTTTTCAAGGTGTTAATATGGCATACATAGTTGTAAGATGTCCTAAATTGTCGTACGATGTTCAAAAGACTCGTACGAATTCATTAGATTTATTATGAAGTTTTATGTTTATATACGGTATTGTAAGGTGTTGTTATAACTTGTAAGGCGTCCTACAATTTAATATCGTGTTTTTCAAGGTGTTAATATGTCATACAATGTCGTAAGTTGTCATAAATTGTCGTACGATGTTCAAAGGACTCGGACGAATTTATTAGGTTTATTATGGAGTTTTAAGTTTATGTACGGTATTGTAAGGTGTTGTTACGATTTGTAAGGCGTCCTACAATATAATAACATGCTTTTCAAGGTGTTAATATGGCATATAGAGTGGTAAGATGTCCTAAATTGTTGTACGATGTTCAAAGGACTCGTACGAATTCATTATATTTATTATGAAGTTTTATGTTTATATACGGTATTGTAAGGTGTTGTTATAACTTGTAAGGCGTCATACAATTTAATATCGTGTTTTTCAAGGTGTTAATATGGCATACAGTGTCGTAAGTTGTCCTAAATTGTCGTACGATGTTCAAAGGACTCGGACGAATTCATTAGGTTTATTATGGAGTTTTAAGTTTATATACGGTATTATAAGGTGTTGTTATGATTTGTAAGGCGTCCTACAATATAATAACGTGCTTTTCAAGGTGTTAATATGGCATATAGAGTCGTAAGATGTCACAAATTGTCGTATGATGTTGAAAGGACTCGAACGAATTCATTAGGTTTATTATGGAGTTATAAGTTTATATACGGTATTATAAGGTGTTGTTATGGTTTGTAAGGCGTCCTACAATATAATAACGTGCTTTTCAAGGTGTTAATATGGCATACAGAGTCGTAAGATGTCCTAAATTGTCGTATGATGTTCAAAGGACTCGTACGAATTCATTAGGTTAATTATGGAGTTTTAAGTTTATATACGGTATTGTAAGGTATTGTTACTATTTATATGGCGTCCTACAATATAATAATGTGTTTTTCAAGGTGTTAATATGGCATACAGAGTTGTAAGATGTCCTAAATTGTCGTACGATGTTCAAAGGACTCGTACGAATTCATTAGATTTATTATGAAGTTTTATATTTATATACGGTATTGTAAGGTGTTGTTATAACTTGTAAGGCGTCATACAATTTAATATCGTGTTTTTCAAGGTGTTAATATGGCATACAGTGTTGTAAGATGTCCTAAATTGTCGTACGATGTTCAAAGGACTCATACGAATTCATTAGATTTATTATGAAGTTTTATGTTTATATACTGTATTGTAAGGTGTTGTTATAACTTGTAAGGCGTCCTACAATTTAATATCGTGTTTTTCAAGGTGTTAATATGGCATACATTGTCGTAAGTTGTACTAAATTGTCGTACGATGTTCTAAGGACTCGTACGAATTCATTAGGTAATTTATGGAGTTTTAAGTTTATATACGGTATTGTAAGGTGTTGTTACTATTTATATGGCGTCCTACAATATAATAATGTGTTTTTCAAGGTGTTAATATGGCATACAGAGTTGTAAGATGTCCTAAATTGTCGTACGATGTTCAAAGGACTCGTACGAATTCATTAGATTTATTATGAAGTTTTATGTTTATATACGGTATTGTAAGGTGTTGTTATGACATGTAAGGCGTCCTACAATATAATATCGTGTTTTTCAAGGTGTTAATATGTCATACAATGTCGTAAGTTGTCATAAATTGTCGTACGATGTTCAAAGGACTCGGACGAATTTATTAGGTTTATTATGGAGTTTTAAGTTTATGTACGGTATTGTAAGGTGTTGTTACGATTTGTAAGGCGTCCTACAATATAATAACATGCTTTTCAAGGTGTTAATATGGCATACAGAGTGGTAGGATGTCCTAAATTGTCGTACGATGTTCAAAGGACTCGTACGAATTCATTAGATTTATTATGAAGTTTTATGTTTATATACGGTATTGTAAGGTGTTGTTATAACTTGTAAGGCGTCATACAATTTAATATCGTGTTTTTCAAGGTGTTAATATGGCATACAGTGTCGTAAGTTGTCCTAAATTGTCGTACGATGTTCAAAGGACTCGGACGAATTCATTAGGTTTATTATGGAGTTTTAAGTTTATATACGGTATTATAAGGTGTTGTTATGATTTGTAAGGCGTCTTACAATATAATAACGTGCTTTTCAAGGTGTTAATATGGCATACAGAGTCGTAAGATGTCCCAAATTGTCGTATGATGTTCAAAGGACTCGAACGAATTCATTAGGTTTATTATGGAGTTATAAGTTTATATACGGTATTATAAGGTGTTGTTATGGTTTGTAAGGCGTCCTACAATATAATAACATGCTTTTCAAGGTGTTAATATGGCATACAGAGTCGTAAGATGTCCTAAATTGTCGTATGATGTTCAAAGGACTCGTACGAATTCATTAGGTTAATTATGGAGTTTTAAGTTTATATACGGTATTGTAAGGTATTGTTACTATTTATATGGCGTCCTACAATATAATAATGTGTTTTTCAAGGTGTTAATATGGCATACAGAGTTGTAAGATGTCCTAAATTGTCGTACGATGTTCAAAGGACTCGTACGAATTCATTAGATTTATTATGAAGTTTTATATTTATATACGGTATTGTAAGGTGTTGTTATAACTTGTAAGGCGTCATACAATTTAATATCGTGTTTTTCAAGGTGTTAATATGGCATACAGAGTTGTAAGATGTCCTAAATTGTCGTACGATGTTCAAAGGACTCGTACGAATTTATTAGATTTATTATGAAGTTTTATGTTTATATACGGTATTGTAAGGTGTTGTTATAACTTGTAAGGCGTCCTACAATTTAATATCGTGTTTTTCAAGGTGTTAATATGGCATACAGTATCGTAAGTTGTCCTAAATTGTCGTACGATGTTCTAAGGACTCGTACGAATTCATTAGGTAATTTATGGAGTTTTAAGTTTATATACGGTATTGTAAGGTGTTGTTACTATTTATATGGCGTCCTACAATATAATAATGTGTTTTTCAAGGTGTTAATATGGCATACAGAGTTGTAAGATGTCCTAAATTGTCGTACGATGTTCAAAGGACTCATACGAATTCATTAGATTTATTATGAAGTTTTATGTTTATATACGGTATTGTAAGGTGTTGTTATAACTTGTAAGGCGTCCTACAATTTAATATCGTGTTTTTCAAGGTGTTAATATGGCATACATTGTCGTAAGTTGTACTAAATTGTCGTACGATGTTCTAAGGACTCGTACGAATTCATTAGGTAATTTATGGAGTTTTAAGTTTATATACGGTATTGTAAGGTGTTGTTACTATTTATATGGCGTCCTACAATATAATAATGTGTTTTTCAAGGTGTTAATATGGCATACAGAGTTGTAAGATGTCCTAAATTGTCGTACGATGTTCAAAGGACTCGTACGAATTCATTAGATTTATTATGAAGTTTTATGTTTATATACGGTATTGTAAGGTGTTGTTATGACATGTAAGGCGTCCTACAATATAATATCGTGTTTTTCAAGGTGTTAATATGTCATACAATGTCGTAAGTTGTCATAAATTGTCGTACGATGTTCAAAGGACTCGGACGAATTTATTAGGTTTATTATGGAGTTTTAAGTTTATGTACGGTATTGTAAGGTGTTGTTACGATTTGTAAGGCGTCCTACAATATAATAACATGCTTTTCAAGGTGTTAATATGGCATACAGAGTGGTAGGATGTCCTAAATTGTCGTACGATGTTCAAATGACTCGTACGAATTCATTAGATTTATTATGAAGTTTTATGTTTATATACGGTATTGTAAGGTGTTGTTATAACTTGTAAGGCGTCATACAATTTAATATCGTGTTTTTCAAGGTGTTAATATGGCATACAGTGTCGTAAGTTGTCCTAAATTGTCGTACGATGTTCAAAGGACTCGGACGAATTCATTAGGTTTATTATGGAGTTTTAAGTTTATATACGATATTATAAGGTGTTGTTATGATTTGTAAGGCGTCTTACAATATAATAACGTGCTTTTCAAGGTGTTAATATGGCATACAGAGTCGTAAGATGTCCCAAATTGTCGTATGATGTTCAAAGGACTCGAACGAATTCATTAGGTTTATTATGGAGTTATAAGTTTATATACGGTATTATAAGGTGTTGTTATGGTTTGTAAGGCGTCCTACAATATAATAACGTGCTTTTCAAGGTGTTAATATGGCATACAGAGTCGTAAGATGTCCTAAATTGTCGTATGATGTTCAAAGTACTCGTACGACTTCATTAGGTTAATTATGGAGTTTTAAGTTTATATACGGTATTGTAAGGTATTGTTACTATTTATATGGCGTCCTACAATATAATAATGTGTTTTTCAAGGTGTTAATATGGCATACAGAGTTGTAAGATGTCCTAAATTTCCGTACGATGTTCAAAGGACTCGTACGAATTCATTAGATTTATTATGAAGTTTTATATTTATATACGGTATTGTAAGGTGTTGTTATAACTTGTAAGGCGTCATACAATTTAATATCGTGTTTTTCAAGGTGTTAATATGGGATACAGTGTCGTAAGTTGTCCTAAATTGTCGTACGATGTTCAAAGGACTCGGACGAATTCATTAGGTTTATTATGGAGTTTTAAGTTTATATACGGTATTATAAGGTGTTGTTATGATTTGTAAGGCGTCCTACAATATAATAACGTGCTTTTCAAGGTGTTAATATGGCATACAGAGTCGTAAGATGTCCCAAATTATCGTATGATGTTCAAAGGACTTGAACGAATTCATTAGGTTTATTATGGAGTTATAAGTTTATATACGGTATTATAAGGTGTTGTTATGGTTTGTAAGGCGTCCTACAATATAATAACGTGCTTTTCAAGGTGTTAATATGGCATACAGAGTCGTAAGATATCCTAAATTGTCGTATGATGTTCAAAGTACTCGTACGACTTCATTAGGTTAATTATGGAGTTTTAAGTTTACATACGGTATTGTAAGGTTTTGTTACTATTTATATGGCGTCCTACAATATAATAACATGCTTTTCAAGGTGTTAATATGGCATACAGAGTTGTAAGATGTCCTAAATTGTCGTATGATGTTCAAAGGACTCGTACGAATTCATTAGATTTATTATGAAGTTTTATGTTTATATACGGTATTGTAAGGTGTTGTTATAACTTGTAAGGCGTCCTACAATTTAATATCGTGTTTTTCAAGGTGTTAATATGGCATACAGTGTCGTAAGTTGTCCTAAATTGTCGTACGATGTTCTAAGGACTCGTACGAATTCATTAGGTAATTTATGGAGTTTTAAGTTTATATATGGTATTGTAAGGTGTTGTTACTATTTATATGGCGTCCTACAATATAATAATGTGTTTTTCAAGGTGTTAATATGGCATACAGAGTTGTAAGATGTCCTAAATTGTCGTACGATGTTCAAAGGACTCATACGAATTCATTAGATTTATTATGAAGTTTTATGTTTATATACGGTATTGTAAGGTGTTGTTATAACTTGTAAGGCGTCCTACAATTTAATATCGTGTTTTTCAAGGTGTTAATATGGCATACAGTGTCGTAAGTTGTACTAAATTGTCGTACGATGTTCTAAGGACTCGTACGAATTCATTAGGTAATTTATGGAGTTTTAAGTTTATATACGGTATTGTAAGGTGTTGTTACTATTTATATGGCGTCCTACAATATAATAATGTGTTTTTCAAGGTGTTAATATGGCATACAGAGTTGTAAGATGTCCTAAATTGTCGTACGATGTTCAAAGGACTCGGACGAATTCATTAGGTTTATTATGGAGTTTTAAGTTTATATACGGTATTATAAGGTGTTGTTATGATTTGTAAGGCGTCTTACAATATAATAACGTGCTTTTCAAGGTGTTAATATGGCATACAGAGTCGTAAGATGTCCCAAATTGTCGTATGATGTTCAAAGGACTCGAACGAATTCATTAGGTTTATTATGGAGTTATAAGTTTATATACGGTATTATAAGGTGTTGTTATGGTTTGTAAGGCGTCCTACAATATAATAACGTGCTTTTCAAGGTGTTAATATGGCATACAGAGTCGTAAGATGTCCTAAATTGTCGTATGATGTTCAAAGGACTCGTACGAATTCATTAGGTTAATTATGGAGTTTTAAGTTTATATACGGTATTGTAAGGTATTGTTACTATTTATATGGCGTCCTACAATATAATAATGTGTTTTTCAAGGTGTTAATATGGCATACAGAGTTGTAAGATGTCCTAAATTGTCGTACGATGTTCAAAGGACTCGTACGAATTCATTAGATTTATTATGAAGTTTTATATTTATATACGGTATTGTAAGGTGTTGTTATAACTTGTAAGGCGTCATACAATTTAATATCGTGTTTTTCAAGGTGTTAATATGGGATACAGTGTCGTAAGTTGTCCTAAATTGTCGTACGATGTTCAAAGGACTCGGACGAATTCATTAGGTTTATTATGGAGTTTTAAGTTTATATACGGTATTATAAGGTGTTGTTATGATTTGTAAGGCGTCCTACAATATAATAACGTGCTTTTCAAGGTGTTAATATGGCATACAGAGTCGTAAGATGTCCCAAATTATCGTATGATGTTCAAAGGACTTGAACGAATTCATTAGGTTTATTATGGAGTTATAAGTTTATATACGGTATTATAAGGTGTTGTTACGGTTTGTAAGGCGTCCTACAATATAATAACGTGCTTTTCAAGGTGTTAATATGGCATACAGAGTCGTAAGATATCCTAAATTGTCGTATGATGTTCAAAGTACTCGTACGACTTCATTAGGTTAATTATGGAGTTTTAAGTTTACATACGGTATTGTAAGGTTTTGTTACTATTTATATGGCGTCCTACAATATAATAACATGCTTTTCAAGGTGTTAATATGGCATACAGAGTTGTAAGATGTCCTAAATTGTCGTATGATGTTCAAAGGACTCGTACGAATTCATTAGATTTATTATGAAGTTTTATGTTTATATACGGTATTGTAAGGTGTTGTTATAACTTGTAAGGCGTCCTACAATTTAATATCGTGTTTTTCAAGGTGTTAATATGGCATACAGTGTCGTAAGTTGTCCTAAATTGTCGTACGATGTTCTAAGGACTCGTACGAATTCATTAGGTAATTTATGGAGTTTTAAGTTTATATATGGTATTGTAAGGTGTTGTTACTATTTATATGGCGTCCTACAATATAATAATGTGTTTTTCAAGGTGTTAATATGGCATACAGAGTTGTAAGATGTCCTAAATTGTCGTACGATGTTCAAAGGACTCATACGAATTCATTAGATTTATTATGAAGTTTTATGTTTATATACGGTATTGTAAGGTGTTGTTATAACTTGTAAGGCGTCCTACAATTTAATATCGTGTTTTTCAAGGTGTTAATATGGCATACAGTGTCGTAAGTTGTACTAAATTGTCGTACGATGTTCTAAGGACTCGTACGAATTCATTAGGTAATTTATGGAGTTTTAAGTTTATATACGGTATTGTAAGGTGTTGTTACTATTTATATGGCGTCCTACAATATAATAATGTGTTTTTCAAGGTGTTAATATGGCATACAGAGTTGTAAGATGTCCTAAATTGTCGTACGATGTTCAAAGGACTCGGACGAATTCATTAGGTTTATTATGGAGTTTTAAGTTTATATACGGTATTATAAGGTGTTGTTATGATTTGTAAGGCGTCTTACAATATAATAACGTGCTTTTCAAGGTGTTAATATGGCATACAGAGTCGTAAGATGTCCCAAATTGTCGTATGATGTTCAAAGGACTCGAACGAATTCATTAGGTTTATTATGGAGTTATAAGTTTATATACGGTATTATAAGGTGTTGTTATGGTTTGTAAGGCGTCCTACAATATAATAACGTGCTTTTCAAGGTGTTAATATGGCATACAGAGTCGTAAGATGTCCTAAATTGTCGTATGATGTTCAAAGGACTCGTACGAATTCATTAGGTTAATTATGGAGTTTTAAGTTTATATACGGTATTGTAAGGTATTGTTACTATTTATATGGCGTCCTACAATATAATAATGTGTTTTTCAAGGTGTTAATATGGCATACAGAGTTGTAAGATGTCCTAAATTGTCGTACGATGTTCAAAGGACTCGTACGAATTCATTAGATTTATTATGAAGTTTTATATTTATATACGGTATTGTAAGGTGTTGTTATAACTTGTAAGGCGTCATACAATTTAATATCGTGTTTTTCAAGGTGTTAATATGGGATACAGTGTCGTAAGTTGTCCTAAATTGTCGTACGATGTTCAAAGGACTCGGACGAATTCATTAGGTTTATTATGGAGTTTTAAGTTTATATACGGTATTATAAGGTGTTGTTATGATTTGTAAGGCGTCCTACAATATAATAACGTGCTTTTCAAGGTGTTAATATGGCATACAGAGTCGTAAGATGTCCCAAATTATCGTATGATGTTCAAAGGACTTGAACGAATTCATTAGGTTTATTATGGAGTTATAAGTTTATATACGGTATTATAAGGTGTTGTTATGGTTTGTAAGGCGTCCTACAATATAATAACGTGCTTTTCAAGGTGTTAATATGGCATACAGAGTCGTAAGATATCCTAAATTGTCGTATGATGTTCAAAGTACTCGTACGACTTCATTAGGTTAATTATGGAGTTTTAAGTTTACATACGGTATTGTAAGGTTTTGTTACTATTTATATGGCGTCCTACAATATAATAACATGCTTTTCAAGGTGTTAATATGGCATACAGAGTTGTAAGATGTCCTAAATTGTCGTATGATGTTCAAAGGACTCGTACGAATTCATTAGATTTATTATGAAGTTTTATGTTTATATACGGTATTGTAAGGTGTTGTTATAACTTGTAAGGCGTCCTACAATTTAATATCGTGTTTTTCAAGGTGTTAATATGGCATACAGTGTCGTAAGTTGTCCTAAATTGTCGTACGATGTTCTAAGGACTCGTACGAATTCATTAGGTAATTTATGGAGTTTTAAGTTTATATATGGTATTGTAAGGTGTTGTTACTATTTATATGGCGTCCTACAATATAATAATGTGTTTTTCAAGGTGTTAATATGGCATACAGAGTTGTAAGATGTCCTAAATTGTCGTACGATGTTCAAAGGACTCATACGAATTCATTAGATTTATTATGAAGTTTTATGTTTATATACGGTATTGTAAGGTGTTGTTATAACTTGTAAGGCGTCCTACAATTTAATATCGTGTTTTTCAAGGTGTTAATATGGCATACAGTGTCGTAAGTTGTACTAAATTGTCGTACGATGTTCTAAGGACTCGTACGAATTCATTAGGTAATTTATGGAGTTTTAAGTTTATATACGGTATTGTAAGGTGTTGTTACTATTTATATGGCGTCCTACAATATAATAATGTGTTTTTCAAGGTGTTAATATGGCATACAGAGTTGTAAGATGTCCTAAATTGTCGTACGATGTTCAAAGGACTCGGACGAATTCATTAGGTTTATTATGGAGTTTTAAGTTTATATACGGTATTATAAGGTGTTGTTATGATTTGTAAGGCGTCTTACAATATAATAACGTGCTTTTCAAGGTGTTAATATGGCATACAGAGTCGTAAGATGTCCCAAATTGTCGTATGATGTTCAAAGGACTCGAACGAATTCATTAGGTTTATTATGGAGTTATAAGTTTATATACGGTATTATAAGGTGTTGTTATGGTTTGTAAGGCGTCCTACAATATAATAACGTGCTTTTCAAGGTGTTAATATGGCATACAGAGTCGTAAGATGTCCTAAATTGTCGTATGATGTTCAAAGGACTCGTACGAATTCATTAGGTTAATTATGGAGTTTTAAGTTTATATACGGTATTGTAAGGTATTGTTACTATTTATATGGCGTCCTACAATATAATAATGTGTTTTTCAAGGTGTTAATATGGCATACAGAGTTGTAAGATGTCCTAAATTGTCGTACGATGTTCAAAGGACTCGTACGAATTCATTAGATTTATTATGAAGTTTTATATTTATATACGGTATTGTAAGGTGTTGTTATAACTTGTAAGGCGTCATACAATTTAATATCGTGTTTTTCAAGGTGTTAATATGGGATACAGTGTCGTAAGTTGTCCTAAATTGTCGTACGATGTTCAAAGGACTCGGACGAATTCATTAGGTTTATTATGGAGTTTTAAGTTTATATACGGTATTATAAGGTGTTGTTATGATTTGTAAGGCGTCCTACAATATAATAACGTGCTTTTCAAGGTGTTAATATGGCATACAGAGTCGTAAGATGTCCCAAATTATCGTATGATGTTCAAAGGACTTGAACGAATTCATTAGGTTTATTATGGAGTTATAAGTTTATATACGGTATTATAAGGTGTTGTTATGGTTTGTAAGGCGTCCTACAATATAATAACGTGCTTTTCAAGGTGTTAATATGGCATACAGAGTCGTAAGATATCCTAAATTGTCGTATGATGTTCAAAGTACTCGTACGACTTCATTAGGTTAATTATGGAGTTTTAAGTTTACATACGGTATTGTAAGGTTTTGTTACTATTTATATGGCGTCCTACAATATAATAACATGCTTTTCAAGGTGTTAATATGGCATACAGAGTTGTAAGATGTCCTAAATTGTCGTATGATGTTCAAAGGACTCGTACGAATTCATTAGATTTATTATGAAGTTTTATGTTTATATACGGTATTGTAAGGTGTTGTTATAACTTGTAAGGCGTCCTACAATTTAATATCGTGTTTTTCAAGGTGTTAATATGGCATACAGTGTCGTAAGTTGTCCTAAATTGTCGTACGATGTTCTAAGGACTCGTACGAATTCATTAGGTAATTTATGGAGTTTTAAGTTTATATATGGTATTGTAAGGTGTTGTTACTATTTATATGGCGTCCTACAATATAATAATGTGTTTTTCAAGGTGTTAATATGGCATACAGAGTTGTAAGATGTCCTAAATTGTCGTACGATGTTCAAAGGACTCATACGAATTCATTAGATTTATTATGAAGTTTTATGTTTATATACGGTATTGTAAGGTGTTGTTATAACTTGTAAGGCGTCCTACAATTTAATATCGTGTTTTTCAAGGTGTTAATATGGCATACAGTGTCGTAAGTTGTACTAAATTGTCGTACGATGTTCTAAGGACTCGTACGAATTCATTAGGTAATTTATGGAGTTTTAAGTTTATATACGGTATTGTAAGGTGTTGTTACTATTTATATGGCGTCCTACAATATAATAATGTGTTTTTCAAGGTGTTAATATGGCATACAGAGTTGTAAGATGTCCTAAATTGTCGTACGATGTTCAAAGGACTCGGACGAATTCATTAGGTTTATTATGGAGTTTTAAGTTTATATACGGTATTATAAGGTGTTGTTATGATTTGTAAGGCGTCTTACAATATAATAACGTGCTTTTCAAGGTGTTAATATGGCATACAGAGTCGTAAGATGTCCCAAATTGTCGTATGATGTTCAAAGGACTCGAACGAATTCATTAGGTTTATTATGGAGTTATAAGTTTATATACGGTATTATAAGGTGTTGTTATGGTTTGTAAGGCGTCCTACAATATAATAACGTGCTTTTCAAGGTGTTAATATGGCATACAGAGTCGTAAGATGTCCTAAATTGTCGTATGATGTTCAAAGGACTCGTACGAATTCATTAGGTTAATTATGGAGTTTTAAGTTTATATACGGTATTGTAAGGTATTGTTACTATTTATATGGCGTCCTACAATATAATAATGTGTTTTTCAAGGTGTTAATATGGCATACAGAGTTGTAAGATGTCCTAAATTGTCGTACGATGTTCAAAGGACTCGTACGAATTCATTAGATTTATTATGAAGTTTTATATTTATATACGGTATTGTAAGGTGTTGTTATAACTTGTAAGGCGTCATACAATTTAATATCGTGTTTTTCAAGGTGTTAATATGGCATACAGAGTTGTAAGATGTCCTAAATTGTCGTACGATGTTCAAAGGACTCGTACGAATTTATTAGATTTATTATGAAGTTTTATGTTTATATACGGTATTGTAAGGTGTTGTTATAACTTGTAAGGCGTCCTACAATTTAATATCGTGTTTTTCAAGGTGTTAATATGGGATACAGTGTCGTAAGTTGTCCTAAATTGTCGTACGATGTTCAAAGGACTCGGACGAATTCATTAGGTTTATTATGGAGTTTTAAGTTTATATACGGTATTATAAGGTGTTGTTATGATTTGTAAGGCGTCCTACAATATAATAACGTGCTTTTCAAGGTGTTAATATGGCATACAGAGTCGTAAGATGTCCCAAATTATCGTATGATGTTCAAAGGACTTGAACGAATTCATTAGGTTTATTATGGAGTTATAAGTTTATATACGGTATTATAAGGTGTTGTTATGGTTTGTAAGGCGTCCTACAATATAATAACGTGCTTTTCAAGGTGTTAATATGGCATACAGAGTCGTAAGATATCCTAAATTGTCGTATGATGTTCAAAGTACTCGTACGACTTCATTAGGTTAATTATGGAGTTTTAAGTTTACATACGGTATTGTAAGGTTTTGTTACTATTTATATGGCGTCCTACAATATAATAACATGCTTTTCAAGGTGTTAATATGGCATACAGAGTTGTAAGATGTCCTAAATTGTCGTATGATGTTCAAAGGACTCGTACGAATTCATTAGATTTATTATGAAGTTTTATGTTTATATACGGTATTGTAAGGTGTTGTTATAACTTGTAAGGCGTCCTACAATTTAATATCGTGTTTTTCAAGGTGTTAATATGGCATACAGTGTCGTAAGTTGTCCTAAATTGTCGTACGATGTTCTAAGGACTCGTACGAATTCATTAGGTAATTTATGGAGTTTTAAGTTTATATATGGTATTGTAAGGTGTTGTTACTATTTATATGGCGTCCTACAATATAATAATGTGTTTTTCAAGGTGTTAATATGGCATACAGAGTTGTAAGATGTCCTAAATTGTCGTACGATGTTCAAAGGACTCATACGAATTCATTAGATTTATTATGAAGTTTTATGTTTATATACGGTATTGTAAGGTGTTGTTATAACTTGTAAGGCGTCCTACAATTTAATATCGTGTTTTTCAAGGTGTTAATATGGCATACAGTGTCGTAAGTTGTACTAAATTGTCGTACGATGTTCTAAGGACTCGTACGAATTCATTAGGTAATTTATGGAGTTTTAAGTTTATATACGGTATTGTAAGGTGTTGTTACTATTTATATGGCGTCCTACAATATAATAATGTGTTTTTCAAGGTGTTAATATGGCATACAGAGTTGTAAGATGTCCTAAATTGTCGTACGATGTTCAAAGGACTCGGACGAATTCATTAGGTTTATTATGGAGTTTTAAGTTTATATACGGTATTATAAGGTGTTGTTATGATTTGTAAGGCGTCTTACAATATAATAACGTGCTTTTCAAGGTGTTAATATGGCATACAGAGTCGTAAGATGTCCCAAATTGTCGTATGATGTTCAAAGGACTCGAACGAATTCATTAGGTTTATTATGGAGTTATAAGTTTATATACGGTATTATAAGGTGTTGTTATGGTTTGTAAGGCGTCCTACAATATAATAACGTGCTTTTCAAGGTGTTAATATGGCATACAGAGTCGTAAGATGTCCTAAATTGTCGTATGATGTTCAAAGGACTCGTACGAATTCATTAGGTTAATTATGGAGTTTTAAGTTTATATACGGTATTGTAAGGTATTGTTACTATTTATATGGCGTCCTACAATATAATAATGTGTTTTTCAAGGTGTTAATATGGCATACAGAGTTGTAAGATGTCCTAAATTGTCGTACGATGTTCAAAGGACTCGTACGAATTCATTAGATTTATTATGAAGTTTTATATTTATATACGGTATTGTAAGGTGTTGTTATAACTTGTAAGGCGTCATACAATTTAATATCGTGTTTTTCAAGGTGTTAATATGGCATACAGAGTTGTAAGATGTCCTAAATTGTCGTACGATGTTCAAAGGACTCGTACGAATTTATTAGATTTATTATGAAGTTTTATGTTTATATACGGTATTGTAAGGTGTTGTTATAACTTGTAAGGCGTCCTACAATTTAATATCGTGTTTTTCAAGGTGTTAATATGGCATACAGTATCGTAAGTTGTCCTAAATTGTCGTACGATGTTCTAAGGACTCGTACGAATTCATTAGGTAATTTATGGAGTTTTAAGTTTATATACGGTATTGTAAGGTGTTGTTACTATTTATATGGCGTCCTACAATATAATAATGTGTTTTTCAAGGTGTTAATATGGCATACAGAGTTGTAAGATGTCCTAAATTGCCGTACGATGTTCAAAGGACTCATACGAATTCATTAGATTTATTATGAAGTTTTATGTTTATATACGGTATTGTAAGGTGTTGTTATAACTTGTAAGGCGTCCTACAATTTAATATCGTGTTTTTCAAGGTGTTAATATGGCATACATTGTCGTAAGTTGTACTAAATTGTCGTACGATGTTCTAAGGACTCGTACGAATTCATTAGGTAATTTATGGAGTTTTAAGTTTATATACGGTATTGTAAGGTGTTGTTACTATTTATATGGCGTCCTACAATATAATAATGTGTTTTTCAAGGTGTTAATATGGCATACAGAGTTGTAAGATGTCCTAAATTGTCGTACGATGTTCAAAGGACTCGTACGAATTCATTAGATTTATTATGAAGTTTTATGTTTATATACGGTATTGTAAGGTGTTGTTATGATATGTAAGGCGTCCTACAATATAATATCGTGTTTTTCAAGGTGTTAATATGTCATACAATGTCGTAAGTTGTCATAAATTGTCGTACGATGTTCAAAGGACTCGGACGAATTTATTAGGTTTATTATGGAGTTTTAAGTTTATGTACGGTATTGTAAGGTGTTGTTACGATTTGTAAGGCGTCCTACAATATAATAACATGCTTTTCAAGGTGTTAATATGGCATACAGAGTGGTAAGATGTCCTAAATTGTCGTACGATGTTCAAAGGACTCGTACGAATTCATTAGATTTATTATGAAGTTTTATGTTTATATACGGTATTGTAAGGTGTTGTTATAACTTGTAAGGCGTCATACAATTTAATATCGTGTTTTTCAAGGTGTTAATATGGCATACAGTGTCGTAAGTTGTCCTAAATTGTCGTACGATGTTCAAAGGACTCGGACGAATTCATTAGGTTTATTATGGAGTTTTAAGTTTATATACGGTATTATAAGGTGTTGTTATGATTTGTAAGGCGTCTTACAATATAATAACGTGCTTTTCAAGGTGTTAATATGGCATACAGAGTCGTAAGATGTCCCAAATTGTCGTATGATGTTCAAAGGACTCGAACGAATTCATTAGGTTTATTATGGAGTTATAAGTTTATATACGGTATTATAAGGTGTTGTTATGGTTTGTAAGGCGTCCTACAATATAATAACATGCTTTTCAAGGTGTTAATATGGCATACAGAGTCGTAAGATGTCCTAAATTGTCGTATGATGTTCAAAGGACTCGTACGAATTCATTAGGTTAATTATGGAGTTTTAAGTTTATATACGGTATTGTAAGGTATTGTTACTATTTATATGGCGTCCTACAATATAATAATGTGTTTTTCAAGGTGTTAATATGGCATACAGAGTTGTAAGATGTCCTAAATTGTCGTACGATGTTCAAAGGACTCGTACGAATTCATTAGATTTATTATGAAGTTTTATATTTATATACGGTATTGTAAGGTGTTGTTATAACTTGTAAGGCGTCATACAATTTAATATCGTGTTTTTCAAGGTGTTAATATGGCATACAGAGTTGTAAGATGTCCTAAATTGTCGTACGATGTTCAAAGGACTCGTACGAATTTATTAGATTTATTATGAAGTTTTATGTTTATATACGGTATTGTAAGGTGTTGTTATAACTTGTAAGGCGTCCTACAATTTAATATCGTGTTTTTCAAGGTGTTAATATGGCATACAGTATCGTAAGTTGTCCTAAATTGTCGTACGATGTTCTAAGGACTCGTACGAATTCATTAGGTAATTTATGGAGTTTTAAGTTTATATACGGTATTGTAAGGTGTTGTTACTATTTATATGGCGTCCTACAATATAATAATGTGTTTTTCAAGGTGTTAATATGGCATACAGAGTTGTAAGATGTCCTAAATTGTCGTACGATGTTCAAAGGACTCATACGAATTCATTAGATTTATTATGAAGTTTTATGTTTATATACGGTATTGTAAGGTGTTGTTATAACTTGTAAGGCGTCCTACAATTTAATATCGTGTTTTTCAAGGTGTTAATATGGCATACATTGTCGTAAGTTGTACTAAATTGTCGTACGATGTTCTAAGGACTCGTACGAATTCATTAGGTAATTTATGGAGTTTTAAGTTTATATACGGTATTGTAAGGTGTTGTTACTATTTATATGGCGTCCTACAATATAATAATGTGTTTTTCAAGGTGTTAATATGGCATACAGAGTTGTAAGATGTCCTAAATTGTCGTACGATGTTCAAAGGACTCGTACGAATTCATTAGATTTATTATGAAGTTTTATGTTTATATACGGTATTGTAAGGTGTTGTTATGACATGTAAGGCGTCCTACAATATAATATCGTGTTTTTCAAGGTGTTAATATGTCATACAATGTCGTAAGTTGTCATAAATTGTCGTACGATGTTCAAAGGACTCGGACGAATTTATTAGGTTTATTATGGAGTTTTAAGTTTATGTACGGTATTGTAAGGTGTTGTTACGATTTGTAAGGCGTCCTACAATATAATAACATGCTTTTCAAGGTGTTAATATGGCATACAGAGTGGTAGGATGTCCTAAATTGTCGTACGATGTTCAAATGACTCGTACGAATTCATTAGATTTATTATGAAGTTTTATGTTTATATACGGTATTGTAAGGTGTTGTTATAACTTGTAAGGCGTCATACAATTTAATATCGTGTTTTTCAAGGTGTTAATATGGCATACAGTGTCGTAAGTTGTCCTAAATTGTCGTACGATGTTCAAAGGACTCGGACGAATTCATTAGGTTTATTATGGAGTTTTAAGTTTATATACGATATTATAAGGTGTTGTTATGATTTGTAAGGCGTCTTACAATATAATAACGTGCTTTTCAAGGTGTTAATATGGCATACAGAGTCGTAAGATGTCCCAAATTGTCGTATGATGTTCAAAGGACTCGAACGAATTCATTAGGTTTATTATGGAGTTATAAGTTTATATACGGTATTATAAGGTGTTGTTATGGTTTGTAAGGCGTCCTACAATATAATAACGTGCTTTTCAAGGTGTTAATATGGCATACAGAGTCGTAAGATGTCCTAAATTGTCGTATGATGTTCAAAGTACTCGTACGACTTCATTAGGTTAATTATGGAGTTTTAAGTTTATATACGGTATTGTAAGGTATTGTTACTATTTATATGGCGTCCTACAATATAATAATGTGTTTTTCAAGGTGTTAATATGGCATACAGAGTTGTAAGATGTCCTAAATTGCCGTACGATGTTCAAAGGACTCGTACGAATTCATTAGATTTATTATGAAGTTTTATATTTATATACGGTATTGTAAGGTGTTGTTATAACTTGTAAGGCGTCATACAATTTAATATCGTGTTTTTCAAGGTGTTAATATGGGATACAGTGTCGTAAGTTGTCCTAAATTGTCGTACGATGTTCAAAGGACTCGGACGAATTCATTAGGTTTATTATGGAGTTTTAAGTTTATATACGGTATTATAAGGTGTTGTTATGATTTGTAAGGCGTCCTACAATATAATAACGTGCTTTTCAAGGTGCTAATATGGCATACAGAGTCGTAAGATGTCCCAAATTGTCGTATGATGTTCAAAGGACTTGAACGAATTCATTAGGTTTATTATGGAGTTATAAGTTTATATACGGTATTATAAGGTGTTGTTATGGTTTGTAAGGCGTCCTACAATATAATAACGTGCTTTTCATGGTGTTAATATGGCATACAGAGTCGTAAGATGTCCTAAATTGTCGTATGATGTTCAAAGTACTCGTACGAATTCATTAGGTTAATTATGGAGTTTTAAGTTTACATACGGTATTGTAAGGTATTGTTACTATTTATATGGCGTCCTACAATATAATAACATGCTTTTCAAGGTGTTAATATGGCATACAGAGTTGTAAGATGTCCTAAATTGTCGTATGATGTTCAAAGGACTCGTACGAATTCATTAGATTTATTATGAAGTTTTATGTTTATATACGGTATTGTAAGGTGTTGTTATAACTTGTAAGGCGTCCTACAATTTAATATCGTGTTTTTCAAGGTGTTAATATGGCATACAGTGTCGTAAGTTGTCCTAAATTGTCGTACGATGTTTCTAAGGACTCGTACGAATTCATTAGGTAATTTATGGAGTTTTAAGTTTATATACGGTATTGTAAGGTGTTGTTACTATTTATATGGCGTCCTACAATATAATAATGTGTTTTTCAAGGTGTTAATATGGCATACAGAGTTGTAAGATGTCCTAAATTGTCGTACGATGTTCAAAGGACTCGTACGAATTCATTAGATTTATTATGAAGTTTTATGTTTATATACGGTATTGTAAGGTGTTGTTATAACTTGTAAGGCGTCCTACAATTTAATATCGTGTTTTTCAAGGTGTTAATATGTCATACAATGTCGTAAGTTGTCATAAATTGTCGTTCGATGTTCAAAGGACTCGGACGAATTTATTAGGTTTATTATGGAGTTTTAAGTTTATGTACGGTATTGTAAGGTGTTGTTACGATTTGTAAGGCGTCCTACAATATAATAACATGCTTTTCAATGTGTTAATATGGCATATAGAGTGGTAAGATGTCCTAAATTGTTGTACGATGTTCAAAGGACTCGTACGAATTCATTATATTTATTATGAAGTTTTATGTTTATATACGGTATTGTAAGGTGTTGTTATAACTTGTAAGGCGTCATACAATTTAATATCGTGTTTTTCAAGGTGTTAATATGGCATACAGTGTTGTAAGTTGTCCTAAATTGTCGTACGATGTTCAAAGGACTCGGACGAATTCATTAGGTTTATTATGGAGTTTTAAGTTTATATACGGTATTATAAGGTGTTGTTATGATTTGTAAGGCGTCCTACAATATAATAACGTGCTTTTCAAGGTGTTAATATGGCATACAGAGTCGTAAGATGTCCCAAATTGTCGTATGATGTTCAAAGGACTTGAACGAATTCATTAGGTTTATTATGGAGTTATAAGTTTATATACGGTATTATAAGGTGTTGTTATGGTTTGTAAGGCGTCCTACAATATAATAACGTGCTTTTCATGGTGTTAATATGGCATACAGAGTCGTAAGATGTCCTAAATTGTCGTATGATGTTCAAAGTACTCGTACGAATTCATTAGGTTAATTATGGAGTTTTAAGTTTACATACGGTATTGTAAGGTATTGTTACTATTTATATGGCGTCCTACAATATAATAACATGCTTTTCAAGGTGTTAATATGGCATACAGAGTTGTAAGATGTCCTAAATTGTCGTATGATGTTCAAAGGACTCGTACGAATTCATTAGATTTATTATGAAGTTTTATGTTTATATACGGTATTGTAAGGTGTTGTTATAACTTGTAAGGCGTCCTACAATTTAATATCGTGTTTTTCAAGGTGTTAATATGGCATACAGTGTCGTAAGTTGTCCTAAATTGTCGTACGATGTTTCTAAGGACTCGTACGAATTCATTAGGTAATTTATGGAGTTTTAAGTTTATATACGGTATTGTAAGGTGTTGTTACTATTTATATGGCGTCCTACAATATAATAATGTGTTTTTCAAGGTGTTAATATGGCATACAGAGTTGTAAGATGTCCTAAATTGTCGTACGATGTTCAAAGGACTCGTACGAATTCATTAGATTTATTATGAAGTTTTATGTTTATATACGGTATTGTAAGGTGTTGTTATAACTTGTAAGGCGTCCTACAATTTAATATCGTGTTTTTCAAGGTGTTAATATGTCATACAATGTCGTAAGTTGTCATAAATTGTCGTTCGATGTTCAAAGGACTCGGACGAATTTATTAGGTTTATTATGGAGTTTTAAGTTTATGTACGGTATTGTAAGGTGTTGTTACGATTTGTAAGGCGTCCTACAATATAATAACATGCTTTTCAATGTGTTAATATGGCATATAGAGTGGTAAGATGTCCTAAATTGTTGTACGATGTTCAAAGGACTCGTACGAATTCATTATATTTATTATGAAGTTTTATGTTTATATACGGTATTGTAAGGTGTTGTTATAACTTGTAAGGCGTCATACAATTTAATATCGTGTTTTTCAAGGTGTTAATATGGCATACAGTGTCGTAAGTTGTCCTAAATTGTCGTACGATGTTCAAAGGACTCGGACGAATTCATTAGGTTTATTATGGAGTTTTAAGTTTATATACGGTATTATAAGGTGTTGTTATGATTTGTAAGGCGTCCTACAATATAATAACGTGCTTTTCAAGGTGTTAATATGGCATACAGAGTCGTAAGATGTCCCAAATTGTCGTATGATGTTCAAAGGACTCGAACGAATTCATTAGGTTTATTATGGAGTTATAAGTTTATATACGGTATTATAAGGTGTTGTTATGGTTTGTAAGGCGTCCTACAATATAATAACGTGCTTTTCAAGGTGTTAATATGGCATACAGAGTCGTAAGATGTCCTAAATTGTCTTATGATGTTCAAAGGACTCGTACGAATTCATTAGGTTAATTATGGAGTTTTAAGTTTATATACGGTATTGTAAGGTATTGTTACTATTTATATGGCGTCCTACAATATAATAATGTGTTTTTCAAGGTGTTAATATGGCATACAGAGTTGTAAGATGTCCTAAATTGTCGTATGATGTTCAAAGGACTCGTACGAATTCATTAGATTTATTATGAAGTTTTATGTTTATATACGGTATTGTAAGGTGTTGTTATAACTTGTAAGGCGTCCTACAATTTAATATCGTGTTTTTCAAGGTGTTAATATGTCATACAATGTCGTAAGTTGTCATAAATTGTCGTTCGATGTTCAAAGGACTCGGACGAATTTATTAGGTTTATTATGGAGTTTTAAGTTTATGTACGGTATTGTAAGGTGTTGTTACGATTTGTAAGGCGTCCTACAATATAATAACATGCTTTTCAATGTGTTAATATGGCATATAGAGTGGTAAGATGTCCTAAATTGTTGTACGATGTTCAAAGGACTCGTACGAATTCATTATATTTATTATGAAGTTTTATGTTTATATACGGTATTGTAAGGTGTTGTTATAACTTGTAAGGCGTCATACAATTTAATATCGTGTTTTTCAAGGTGTTAATATGGCATACAGTGTCGTAAGTTGTCCTAAATTGTCGTACGATGTTCAAAGGACTCGGACGAATTCATTAGGTTTATTATAGAGTTTTAAGTTTATATACGGTATTATAAGGTGTTGTTATGATTTGTAAGGCGTCCTACAATATAATAACGTGCTTTTCAAGGTGTTAATATGGCATACAGAGTCGTAAGATGTCCCAAATTGTCGTATGATGTTCAAAGGACTCGAACGAATTCATTAGGTTTATTATGGAGTTATAAGTTTATATACGGTATTATAAGGTGTTGTTATGGTTTGTAAGGCGTCCTACAATATAATAACGTGCTTTTCAAGGTGTTAATATGGCATACAGAGTCGTAAGATGTCCTAAATTGTCGTATGATGTTCAAAGGACTCGTACGAATTCATTAGGTTAATTATGGAGTTTTAAGTTTATATACGGTATTGTAAGGTATTGTTACTATTTATATGGCGTCCTACAATATAATAATGTGTTTTTCAAGGTGTTAATATGGCATACAGAGTTGTAAGATGTCCTAAATTGTCGTATGATGTTCAAAGGACTCGTACGAATTCATTAGATTTATTATGAAGTTTTATGTTTATATACGGTATTGTAAGGTGTTGTTATAACTTGTAAGGCGTCCTACAATTTAATATCGTGTTTTTCAAGGTGTTAATATGTCATACACTGTCGTAAGTTGTCATAAATTGTCGTTCGATGTTCAAAGGACTCGGACGAATTTATTAGGTTTATTATGGAGTTTTAAGTTTATGTACGGTATTGTAAGGTGTTGTTACGATTTGTAAGGCGTCCTACAATATAATAACATGCTTTTCAATGTGTTAATATGGCATATAGAGTGGTAAGATGTCCTAAATTGTTGTACGATGTTCAAAGGACTCGTACGAATTCATTATATTTATTATGAAGTTTTATGTTTATATACGGTATTGTAAGGTGTTGTTATAACTTGTAAGGCGTCATACAATTTAATATCGTGTTTTTCAAGGTGTTAATATGGCATACAGTGTCGTAAGTTGTCCTAAATTGTCGTACGATGTTCAAAGGACTCGGACGAATTCATTAGGTTTATTATGGAGTTTTAAGTTTATATACGGTATTATAAGGTGTTGTTATGATTTGTAAGGCGTCCTACAATATAATAACGTGCTTTTCAAGGTGTTAATATGGCATACAGAGTCGTAAGATGTCCCAAATTGTCGTATGATGTTCAAAGGACTCGAACGAATTCATTAGGTTTATTATGGAGTTATAAGTTTATATACGGTATTATAAGGTGTTGTTATGGTTTGTAAGGCGTCCTACAATATAATAACGTGCTTTTCAAGGTGTTAATATGGCATACAGAGTCGTAAGATGTCCTAAATTGTCGTATGATGTTCAAAGGACTCGTACGAATTCATTAGGTTAATTATGGAGTTTTAAGTTTATATACGGTATTGTAAGGTATTGTTACTATTTATATGGCGTCCTACAATATAATAATGTGTTTTTCAAGGTGTTAATATGGCATACAGAGTTGTAAGATGTCCTAAATTGTCGTATGATGTTCAAAGGACTCGTACGAATTCATTAGATTTATTATGAAGTTTTATGTTTATATACGGTATTGTAAGGTGTTGTTATAACTTGTAAGGCGTCCTACAATTTAATATCGTGTTTTTCAAGGTGTTAATATGGCATACAGTGTCGTAAGTTGTCCTAAATTGTCGTACGATGTTCTAAGGACTCGTACGAATTCATTAGGTAATTTATGGAGTTTTAAGTTTATATACGGTATTGTAAGGTGTTGTTACTATTTATATGGCGTCCTACAATATAATAATGTGTTTTTCAAGGTGTTAATATGGCATACAGAGTTGTAAGATGTCCTAAATTGTCGTACGATGTTCAAAGGACTCGTACGAATTCATTAGATTTATTATGAAGTTTTATGTTTATATACGGTATTGTAAGGTGTTGTTAAAACTTGTAAGGCGTCCCACAATTTAATATCGTGTTTTTCAAGGTGTTAATATGGCATACAGTGTCGTAAGTTGTCCTAAATTGTCGTACGATGTTTCTAAGGACTCGTACGAATTCATTAGGTAATTTATGGAGTTTTAAGTTTATATACGGTATTGTAAGGTGTTGTTACTATTTATATGGCGTCCTACAATATAATAATGTGTTTTTCAAGGTGTTAATATGGCATACAGAGTTGTAAGATGTCCTAAATTGTCGTACGATGTTCAAAGGACTCGTACGAATTCATTAGATTTATTATGAAGTTTTATGTTTATATACGGTATTGTAAGGTGTTGTTATAACTTGTAAGGCGTCCTACAATTTAATATCGTGTTTTTCAAGGTGTTAATATGTCATACAATGTCGTAAGTTGTCATAAATTGTCGTTCGATGTTCAAAGGACTCGGACGAATTTATTAGGTTTATTATGGAGTTTTAAGTTTATGTACGGTATTGTAAGGTGTTGTTACGATTTGTAAGGCGTCCTACAATATAATAACATGCTTTTCAATGTGTTAATATGGCATATAGAGTGGTAAGATGTCCTAAATTGTTGTACGATGTTCAAAGGACTCGTACGAATTCATTATATTTATTATGAAGTTTTATGTTTATATACGGTATTGTAAGGTGTTGTTATAACTTGTAAGGCGTCATACAATTTAATATCGTGTTTTTCAAGGTGTTAATATGGCATACAGTGTCGTAAGTTGTCCTAAATTGTCGTACGATGTTCAAAGGACTCGGACGAATTCATTAGGTTTATTATGGAGTTTTAAGTTTATATACGGTATTATAAGGTGTTGTTATGATTTGTAAGGCGTCCTACAATATAATAACGTGCTTTTCAAGGTGTTAATATGGCATACAGAGTCGTAAGATGTCCCAAATTGTCGTATGATGTTCAAAGGACTCGAACGAATTCATTAGGTTTATTATGGAGTTATAAGTTTATATACGGTATTATAAGGTGTTGTTATGGTTTGTAAGGCGTCCTACAATATAATAACGTGCTTTTCAAGGTGTTAATATGGCATACAGAGTCGTAAGATGTCCTAAATTGTCGTATGATGTTCAAAGGACTCGTACGAATTCATTAGGTTAATTATGGAGTTTTAAGTTTATATACGGTATTGTAAGGTATTGTTACTATTTATATGGCGTCCTACAATATAATAATGTGTTTTTCAAGGTGTTAATATGGCATACAGAGTTGTAAGATGTCCTAAATTGTCGTATGATGTTCAAAGGACTCGTACGAATTCATTAGATTTATTATGAAGTTTTATGTTTATATACGGTATTGTAAGGTGTTGTTATAACTTGTAAGGCGTCCTACAATTTAATATCGTGTTTTTCAAGGTGTTAATATGGCATACAGTGTCGTAAGTTGTCCTAAATTGTCGTACGATGTTCTAAGGACTCGTACGAATTCATTAGGTAATTTATGGAGTTTTAAGTTTATATACGGTATTGTAAGGTGTTGTTACTATTTATATGGCGTCCTACAATATAATAATGTGTTTTTCAAGGTGTTAATATGGCATACAGAGTTGTAAGATGTCCTAAATTGTCGTACGATGTTCAAAGGACTCGTACGAATTCATTAGATTTATTATGAAGTTTTATGTTTATATACGGTATTGTAAGGTGTTGTTAAAACTTGTAAGGCGTCCCACAATTTAATATCGTGTTTTTCAAGGTGTTAATATGGCATACAGTGTCGTAAGTTGTCCTAAATTGTCGTACGATGTTTCTAAGGACTCGTACGAATTCATTAGGTAATTTATGGAGTTTTAAGTTTATATACGGTATTGTAAGGTGTTGTTACTATTTATATGGCGTCCTACAATATAATAATGTGTTTTTCAAGGTGTTAATATGGCATACAGAGTTGTAAGATGTCCTAAATTGTCGTACGATGTTCAAAGGACTCGTACGAATTCATTAGATTTATTATGAAGTTTTATGTTTATATACGGTATTGTAAGGTGTTGTTATAACTTGTAAGGCGTCCTACAATTTAATATCGTGTTTTTCAAGGTGTTAATATGTCATACAATGTCGTAAGTTGTCATAAATTGTCGTTCGATGTTCAAAGGACTCGGACGAATTTATTAGGTTTATTATGGAGTTTTAAGTTTATGTACGGTATTGTAAGGTGTTGTTACGATTTGTAAGGCGTCCTACAATATAATAACATGCTTTTCAAGGTGTTAATATGGCATATAGAGTGGTAAGATGTCCTAAATTGTTGTACGATGTTCAAAGGACTCGTACGAATTCATTATATTTATTATGAAGTTTTATGTTTATATACGGTATTGTAAGGTGTTGTTATAACTTGTAAGGCGTCATACAATTTAATATCGTGTTTTTCAAGGTGTTAATATGGCATACAGTGTCGTAAGTTGTCCTAAATTGTCGTACGATGTTCAAAGGACTCGGACGAATTCATTAGGTTTATTATGGAGTTTTAAGTTTATATACGGTATTATAAGGTGTTGTTATGATTTGTAAGGCGTCCTACAATATAATAACGTGCTTTTCAAGGTGTTAATATGGCATACAGAGTCGTAAGATGTCCCAAATTGTCGTATGATGTTCAAAGGACTCGAACGAATTCATTAGGTTTATTATGGAGTTATAAGTTTATATACGGTATTATAAGGTGTTGTTATGGTTTGTAAGGCGTCCTACAATATAATAACGTGCTTTTCAAGGTGTTAATATGGCATACAGAGTCGTAAGATGTCCTAAATTGTCGTATGATGTTCAAAGGACTCGTACGAATTCATTAGGTTAATTATGGAGTTTTAAGTTTATATACGGTATTGTAAGGTATTGTTACTATTTATATGGCGTCCTACAATATAATAATGTGTTTTTCAAGGTGTTAATATGGCATACAGAGTTGTAAGATGTCCTAAATTGTCGTACGATGTTCAAAGGACTCGTACGAATTCATTAGATTTATTATGAAGTTTTATGCTTATATACGGTTTTGTAAGGTGTTGTTATAACTTGTAAGGCGTCCTACAATTTAATATTGTGTTTTTCAAGGTGTTAATATGGCATACAGTGTCGTAAGTTGTACTAAATTGTCGTACGATGTTCTAAGGACTCGTACGAATTCATTAGGTAATTTATGGAGTTTTAAGTTTATATACGGTATTGTAAGGTGTTGTTACTATTTATATGGCGTCCTACAATATAATAATGTGTTTTTCAAGGTGTTAATATGGCATACAGAGTTGTAAGATGTCCTAAATTGTCGTACGATGTTCAAAGGACTCGTACGAATTCATTAGATTTATTATGAAGTTTTATGTTTATATACGGTATTGTAAGGTGTTGTTATGACATGTAAGGCGTCCTACAATATAATATCGTGTTTTTCAAGGTGTTAATATGTCATACAATGTCGTAAGTTGTCATAAATTGTCGTACGATGTTCAAAGGACTCGGACGCATTTATTAGGTTTATTATGGAGTTTTAAGTTTATGTACGGTATTCTAAGGTGTTGTTACGATTTGTAAGGCGTCCTACAATATAATAACATGCTTTTCAAGGTGTTAATATGGCATACAGAGTGGTAAGATGTCCTAAATTGTTGTACGATGTTCAAAGGACTGGTACGAATTCATTAGATTTATTATGAAGTTTTATGTTTATATACGGTATTGTAAGGTGTTGTTATAACTTGTAAGGCGTCATACAATTTAATATTGTGTTTTTCAAGGTGTTAATATGGCATACAGTGTCGTAAGTTGTCCTAAATTGTCGTACGATGTTCAAAGGACTCGGATGAATTCATTAGGTTTATTATGGAGTTATAAGTTTATATACGGTATTATAAGGTGTTGTTATGGTTTGTAAGGCGTCCTACAATATAATAACGTCCTTTTCAAGGTGTTAATATGGCATACAGAGTCGTAAGATGTCCTAAATTGTCGTATGATGGTCAAAGGACTCGTACGAATTCATTAGGTTAATTATGGAGTTTTAAGTTTATATACGGTATTGTAAGGTATTGTTACTATTTATATGGCGTCCTACAATATAATAATGTGTTTTTCAAGGTGTTAATATGGCATACAGAGTTGTAAGATGTCCTAAATTGTCGTACGTTGTTCAAATTAAGGACTCGTACGAATTCATTAGATTTATTATGAAGTTTTATGCTTATATACGGTATTGTAAGGTGTTGTTATAACTTGTAAGGCGTCCTACAATTTAATATCGTGTTTTTCAAGGTGTTAATATGGCATACAGTGTCGTAAGTTGTACTAAATTGTCGTACGATGTTCTAAGGACTCGTACGAATTCATTAGGTAATTTATGGAGTTTTAAGTTTATATACGGTATTGTAAGGTGTTGTTACTATTTATATGGCGTCCTACAATATAATAATGTGTTTTTCAAGGTGTTAATATGGCATACAGAGTTGTAAGATGTCCTAAATTGTCGTACGATGTTCAAAGGACTCGTACGAATTCATTAGATTTATTATGAAGTTTTATGTTTATATACGGTATTGTAAGGTGTTGTTATGACATGTAAGGCGTCCTACAATATAATATCGTGTTTTTCAAGGTGTTAATATGTCATACAATGTCGTAAGTTGTCATAAATTGTCGTACGATGTTCAAAGGACTCGGACGCATTTATTAGGTTTATTATGGAGTTTTAAGTTTATATACGGTATTATAAGGTGTTGTTATGATTTGTAAGGCGTCCTACAATATAATAACGTGCTTTTCAAGGTGTTAATATGGCATACAGAGTCGTAAGATGTCCCAAATTGTCGTATGATGTTCAAAGGACTCGAACGAATTCATTAGGTTTATTATGGAGTTATAAGTTTATATACGGTATTATAAGGTGTTGTTATGGTTTGTAAGGCGTCCTACAATATAATAACGTGCTTTTCAAGGTGTTAATATGGCATACAGAGTCGTAAGATGTCCTAAATTGTCGTATGATGTTCAAAGGACTCGTACGAATTCATTAGGTTAATTATGGAGTTTTAAGTTTATATACGGTATTGTAAGGTATTGTTACTATTTATATGGCGTCCTACAATATAATAATGTGTTTTTCAAGGTGTTAATATGGCATACAGAGTTGTAAGATGTCCTAAATTGTCGTACGATGTTCAAAGGACTCGTACGAATTCATTAGATTTATTATGAAGTTTTATGCTTATATACGGTATTGTAAGGTGTTGTTATAACTTGTAAGGCGTCCTACAATTTAATATCGTGTTTTTCAAGGTGTTAATATGGCATACAGTGTCGTAAGTTGTACTAAATTGTCGTACGATGTTCTAAGGACTCGTACGAATTCATTAGGTAATTTATGGAGTTTTAAGTTTATATACGGTATTGTAAGGTGTTGTTACTATTTATATGGCGTCCTACAATATAATAATGTGTTTTTCAAGGTGTTAATATGGCATACAGAGTTGTAAGATGTCCTAAATTGTCGTACGATGTTCAAAGGACTCGTACGAATTCATTAGATTTATTATGAAGTTTTATGTTTATATACGGTATTGTAAGGTGTTGTTATGACATGTAAGGCGTCCTACAATATAATATCGTGTTTTTCAAGGTGTTAATATGTCATACAATGTCGTAAGTTGTCATAAATTGTCGTACGATGTTCAAAGGACTCGGACGCATTTATTAGGTTTATTATGGAGTTTTAAGTTTATGTACGGTATTCTAAGGTGTTGTTACGATTTGTAAGGCGTCCTACAATATAATAACATGCTTTTCAAGGTGTTAATATGGCATACAGAGTGGTAAGATGTCCTAAATTGTTGTACGATGTTCAAAGGACTGGTACGAATTCATTAGATTTATTATGAAGTTTTATGTTTATATACGGTATTGTAAGGTGTTGTTATAACTTGTAAGGCGTCATACAGTTTAATATTGTGTTTTTCAAGGTGTTAATATGGCATACAGTGTCGTAAGTTGTCCTAAATTGTCGTACGATGTTCAAAGGACTCGGATGAATTCATTAGGTTTATTATGGAGTTATAAGTTTATATACGGTATTATAAGGTGTTGTTATGGTTTGTAAGGCGTCCTACAATATAATAACGTCCTTTTCAAGGTGTTAATATGGCATACAGAGTCGTAAGATGTCCTAAATTGTCGTATGATGGTCAAAGGACTCGTACGAATTCATTAGGTTAATTATGGAGTTTTAAGTTTATATACGGTATTGTAAGGTATTGTTACTATTTATATGGCGTCCTACAATATAATAATGTGTTTTTCAAGGTGTTAATATGGCATACAGAGTTGTAAGATGTCCTAAATTGTCGTACGATGTTCAAAGGACTCGTACGAATTCATTAGATTTATTATGAAGTTTTATGCTTATATACGGTATTGTAAGGTGTTGTTATAACTTGTAAGGCGTCCTACAATTTAATATCGTGTTTTTCAAGGTGTTAATATGGCATACAGTGTCGTAAGTTGTACTAAATTGTCGTACGATGTTCTAAGGACTCGTACGAATTCATTAGGTAATTTATGGAGTTTTAAGTTTATATACGGTATTGTAAGGTGTTGTTACTATTTATATGGCGTCCTACAATATAATAATGTGTTTTTCAAGGTGTTAATATGGCATACAGAGTTGTAAGATGTCCTAAATTGTCGTACGATGTTCAAAGGACTCGTACGAATTCATTAGATTTATTATGAAGTTTTATGTTTATATACGGTATTGTAAGGTGTTGTTATGACATGTAAGGCGTCCTACAATATAATATCGTGTTTTTCAAGGTGTTAATATGTCATACAATGTCGTAAGTTGTCATAAATTGTCGTACGATGTTCAAAGGACTCGGACGCATTTATTAGGTTTATTATGGAGTTTTAAGTTTATGTACGGTATTCTAAGGTGTTGTTACGATTTGTAAGGCGTCCTACAATATAATAACATGCTTTTCAAGGTGTTAATATGGCATACAGAGTGGTAAGATGTCCTAAATTGTTGTACGATGTTCAAAGGACTGGTACGAATTCATTAGATTTATTATGAAGTTTTATGTTTATATACGGTATTGTAAGGTGTTGTTATAACTTGTAAGGCGTCATACAATTTAATATTGTGTTTTTCAAGGTGTTAATATGGCGTACAGTGTCGTAAGTTGTCCTAAATTGTCGTACGATGTTCAAAGGACTCGGATGAATTCATTAGGTTTATTATGGAGTTATAAGTTTATATACGGTATTATAAGGTGTTGTTATGGTTTGTAAGGCGTCCTACAATATAATAACGTCCTTTTCAAGGTGTTAATATGGCATACAGAGTCGTAAGATGTCCTAAATTGTCGTATGATGGTCAAAGGACTCGTACGAATTCATTAGGTTTATTATGGAGTTTTAAGTTTATATACGGTATTGTAAGGTATTGTTACTATTTATATGGCGTCCTACAATATAATAATGTGTTTTTCAAGGTGTTAATATGGCATACAGAGTTGTAAGATGTCCTAAATTGTCGTACGATGTTCAAAGGACTCGTACGAATTCATTAGATTTATTATGAAGTTTTATATTTATATACGGTATTGTAAGGTGTTGTTATAACTTGTAAGGCGTCATACAATTTAATATCGTGTTTTTCAAGGTGTTAATATGGGATACAGTGTCGTAAGTTGTCCTAAATTGTCGTACGATGTTCAAAGGACTCGGACGAATTCATTAGGTTTATTATGGAGTTTTAAGTTTATATACGGTATTATAAGGTGTTGTTATGATTTGTAAGGCGTCCTACAATATAATAACGTGCTTTTCAAGGTGTTAATATGGCATACAGAGTCGTAAGATGTCCCAAATTGTCGTATGATGTTCAAAGGACTTGAACGAATTCATTAGGTTTATTATGGAGTTATAAGTTTATATACGGTATTATAAGGTGTTGTTATGGTTTGTAAGGCGTCCTACAACATAATAACGTGCTTTTCAAGGTGTTAATATGGCATACAGAGTCGTAAGATGTCCTAAATTGTCGTATGATGTTCAAAGTACTCGTACGAATTCATTAGGTTAATTATGGAGTTTTAAGTTTACATACGGTATTGTAAGTTATTGTTACTATTTATATGGCATCCTACAATATAATAACATGCTTTTCAAGGTGTTAATATGGCATACAGAGTTGTAAGATGTCCTAAATTGTCGTACGATGTTCAAAGGACTCGTACGAATTCATTAGATTTATTATGAAGTTTTATGTTTATATACGGTATTGTAAGGTGTTGTTATAACTTGTAAGGCGTCCTACAATTTAATATCGTGTTTTTCAAGGTGTTAATATGGCATACAGTGTCGTAAGTTGTCCTAAATTGTCGTACGATGTTCTAAGGACTCGTACGAATTCATTAGGTAATTTATGGAGTTTTAAGTTTATATACGGTATTGTAAGGTGTTGTTACTATTTATATGGCGTCCTACAATATAATAATGTGTTTTTCAAGGTGTTAATATGGCATACAGAGTTGTAAGATGTCCTAAATTGTCGTACGATGTTCAAAGGACTCGTACGAATTCATTAGATTTATTATGAAGTTTTATGTTTATATACGGTATTGTAAGGTGTTGTTATAACTTGTAAGGCGTCCTACAATTTAATATCGTGTTTTTCAAGGTGTTAATATGGCATACAGTGTCGTAAGTTGTCCTAAATTGTCGTACGATGTTCTAAGGACTCGTACAAATTCATTAGGTAATTTATGGAGTTTTAAGTTTATATACGGTATTGTAAGGTGTTATTACTATTTATATGGCGTCCTACAATATAATAATGTGTTTTTCAAGGTGTTAATATGGCATACAGAGTTGTAAGATGTCCTAAATTGTCGTACGATGTTCAAAGGACTCGTACGAATTCATTAGATTTATTATGAAGTTTTATATTTATATACGGTATTGTAAGGTGTTGTTATAACTTGTAAGGCGTCATACAATTTAATATCGTGTTTTTCAAGGTGTTAATATGGGATACAGTGTCGTAAGTTGTCCTAAATTGTCGTACGATGTTCAAAGGACTCGGACGAATTCATTAGGTTTATTATGGAGTTTTAAGTTTATATACGGTATTATAAGGTGTTGTTATGATTTGTAAGGCGTCCTACAATATAATAACGTGCTTTTCAAGGTGTTAATATGGCATACAGAGTCGTAAGATGTCCCAAATTGTCGTATGATGTTCAAAGGACTTGAACGAATTCATTAGGTTTGTTATGGAGTTATAAGTTTATATACGGTATTATAAGGTGTTGTTATGGTTTGTAAGGCGTCCTACAATATAATAACGTGCTTTTCAAGGTGTTAATATGGCATACAGAGTCGTAAGATGTCCTAAATTGTCGTATGATGTTCAAAGTACTCGTACGAATTCATTAGGTTAATTATGGAGTTTTAAGTTTATATACGGTATTGTAAGGTATTGTTACTATTTATATGGCGTCCTACAATATAATAATGTGTTTTTCAAGGTGTTAATATGACATACAGAGTTGTAAGATGTCCTAAATTGTCGTACGATGTTCAAAGAACTCGTACGAATTCATTAGATTTATTATGAAGTTTTATATTTATATACGGTATTGTAAGGTGTTGTTATAACTTGTAAGGCGTCATACAATTTAATATCGTGTTTTTCAAGGTGTTAATATGGGATACAGTGTCGTAAGTTGTCCTAAATTGTCGTACGATGTTCAAAGGACTCGGACGAATTCATTAGGTTTATTATGGAGTTTTAAGTTTATATACGGTATTATAAGGTGTTGTTATGATTTGTAAGGCGTCCTACAATATAATAACGTGCTTTTCAAGGTGTTAATATGGCATACAGAGTCGTAAGATGTCCCAAATTGTCGTATGATGTTCAAAGGACTTGAACGAATTCATTAGGTTTATTATGGAGTTATAAGTTTATATACGGTATTATAAGGTGTTGTTATGGTTTGTAAGGCGTCCTACAACATAAAACGTGCTTTTCAAGGTGTTAATATGGCATACAGAGTCGTAAGATGTCCTAAATTGTCGTATGATGTTCAAAGGACTCGTACGAATTCATTAGGTTAATTATGGAGTTTTAAGTTTACATACGGTATTGTAAGTTATTGTTACTATTTATATGGCATCCTACAATATAATAACATGCTTTTCAAGGTGTTAATATGGCATACAGAGTTGTAAGATGTCCTAAATTGTCGTACGATGTTCAAAGGACTCGTACGAATTCATTAGATTTATTATGAAGTTTTATGTTTATATACGGTATTGTAAGGTGTTGTTATAACTTGTAAGGCGTCCTACAATTTAATATCGTGTTTTTCAAGGTGTTAATATGGCATACAGTGTCGTAAGTTGTCCTAAATTGTCGTACGATGTTCTAAGGACTCGTACGAATTCATTAGGTAATTTATGGAGTTTTAAGTTTATATACGGTATTGTAAGGTGTTGTTACTATTTATATGGCGTCCTACAATATAATAATGTGTTTTTCAAGGTGTTAATATGGCATACAGAGTTGTAAGATGTCCTAAATTGTCGTACGATGTTCAAAGGACTCGTACGAATTCATTAGATTTATTACGAAGTTTTATGTTTATATACGGTATTGTAAGGTGTTGTTATAACTTGTAAGGCGTCCTACAATTTAATATCGTGTTTTTCAAGGTGTTAATATGGCATACAGTGTCGTAAGTTGTCCTAAATTGTCGTACGATGTTCTAAGGACTCGTACGAATTCATTTGGTAATTTATGGAGTTTTAAGTTTATATACGGTATTGTAAGGTGTTATTACTATTTATATGGCGTCCTACAATATAATAATGTGTTTTTCAAGGTGTTAATATGGCATACAGAGTTGTAAGATGTCCTAAATTGCCGTACGATGTTCAAAGGACTCGTACGAATTCATTAGATTTATTATGAAGTTTTATATTTATATACGGTATTGTAAGGTGTTGTTATAACTTGTAAAGCGTCATACAATTTAATATCGTGTTTTTCAAGGTGTTAATATGGGATACAGTGTCGTAAGTTGTCCTAAATTGTCGTACGATGTTCAAAGGACTCGGACGAATTCATTAGGTTTATTATGGAGTTTTAAGTTTATATACGGTATTATAAGGTGTTGTTATGATTTGTAAGGCGTCCTACAATATAATAACGTGCTTTTCAAGGTGTTAATATGGCATACAGAGTCGTAAGATGTCCCAAATTGTCGTATGATGTTCAAAGGACTTGAACGAATTCATTAGGTTTGTTATGGAGTTATAAGTTTATATACGGTATTATAAGGTGTTGTTATGGTTTGTAAGGCGTCCTACAATATAATAACGTGCTTTTCAAGGTGTTAATATGGCATACAGAGTCGTAAGATGTCCTAAATTGTCGTATGATGTTCAAAGTACTCGTACGAATTCATTAGGTTAATTATGGAGTTTTAAGTTTATATACGGTATTGTAAGGTATTGTTACTATTTATATGGCGTCCTACAATATAATAATGTGTTTTTCAAGGTGTTAATATGGCATACAGAGTTGTAAGATGTCCTAAATTGTCGTACGATGTTCAAAGAACTCGTACGAATTCATTAGATTTATTATGAAGTTTTATATTTATATACGGTATTGTAAGGTGTTGTTATAACTTGTAAGGCGTCATACAATTTAATATCGTGTTTTTCAAGGTGTTAATATGGGATACAGTGTCGTAAGTTGTCCTAAATTGTCGTACGATGTTCAAAGGACTCGGACGAATTCATTAGGTTTATTATGGAGTTTTAAGTTTATATACGGTATTATAAGGTGTTGTTATGATTTGTAAGGCGTCCTACAATATAATAACGTGCTTTTCAAGGTGTTAATATGGCATACAGAGTCGTAAGATGTCCCAAATTGTCGTATGATGTTCAAAGGACTTGAACGAATTCATTAGGTTTATTATGGAGTTATAAGTTTATATACGGTATTATAAGGTGTTGTTATGGTTTGTAAGGCGTCCTACAACATAATAACGTGCTTTTCAAGGTGTTAATATGGCATACAGAGTCGTAAGATGTCCTAAATTGTCGTATGATGTTCAAAGTACTCGTACGAATTCATTAGGTTAATTATGGAGTTTTAAGTTTACATACGGTATTGTAAGTTATTGTTACTATTTATATGGCATCCTACAATATAATAACATGCTTTTCAAGGTGTTAATATGGCATACAGAGTTGTAAGATGTCCTAAATTGTCGTACGATGTTCAAAGGACTCGTACGAATTCATTAGATTTATTATGAAGTTTTATGTTTATATACGGTATTTTAAGGTGTTGTTATAACTTGTAAGGCGTCCTACAATTTAATATCTTGTTTTTCAAGGTGTTAATATGGCATACAGTGTCGTAAGTTGTCCTAAATTGTCGTACGATGTTCTAAGGACTCGTACGAATTCATTAGGTAATTTATGGAGTTTTAAGTTTATATACGGTATTGTAAGGTGTTGTTACTATTTATATGGCGTCCTACAATATAATAATGTGTTTTTCAAGGTGTTAATATGGCATACAGAGTTGTAAGATGTCCTAAATTGTCGTACGATGTTCAAAGGACTCGTACGAATTCATTAGATTTATTATGAAGTTTTATGTTTATATACGGTATTGTAAGGTGTTGTTATAACTTGTAAGGCGTCCTACAATTTAATATCGTGTTTTTCAAGGTGTTAATATGGCATACAGTGTCGTAAGTTGTCCTAAATTGTCGTACGATGTTCTAAGGACTCGTACGAATTCATTAGGTAATTTATGGAGTTTTAAGTTTATATACGGTATTGTAAGGTGTTATTACTATTTATATGGCGTCCTACAATATAATAATGTGTTTTTCAAGGTGTTAATATGGCATACAGAGTTGTAAGATGTCCTAAATTGCCGTACGATGTTCAAAGGACTCGTACGAATTCATTAGATTTATTATGAAGTTTTATATTTATATACGGTATTGTAAGGTGTTGTTATAACTTGTAAGGCGTCAAACAATTTAATATCGTGTTTTTCAAGGTGTTAATATGGGATACAGTGTCGTAAGTTGTCCTAAATTGTCGTACGATGTTCAAAGGACTCGGAGGAATTCATTAGGTTTATTATGGAGTTTTAAGTTTATATACGGTATTATAAGGTGTTGTTATGATTTGTAAGGCGTCCTACAATATAATAACGTGCTTTTCAAGGTGTTAATATGGCATACAGAGTCGTAAGATGTCCCAAATTGTCGTATGATGTTCAAAGGACTTGAACAAATTCATTAGGTTTGTTATGGAGTTATAAGTTTATATACGGTATTATAAGGTGTTGTTATGGTTTGTAAGGCGTCCTACAATATAATAACGTGCTTTTCAAGGTGTTAATATGGCATACAGAGTCGTAAGATGTCCTAAATTGTCGTATGATGTTCAAAGTACTCGTACGAATTCATTAGGTTAATTATGGAGTTTTAAGTTTATATACGGTATTGTAAGGTATTGTTACTATTTATATGGCGTCCTACAATATAATAATGTGTTTTTCAAGGTGTTAATATGGCATACAGAGTTGTAAGATGTCCTAAATTGTCGTACGATGTTCAAAGAACTCGTACGAATTCATTAGATTTATTATGAAGTTTTATATTTATATACGGTATTGTAAGGTGTTGTTATAACTTGTAAGGCGTCATACAATTTAATATCGTGTTTTTCAAGGTGTTAATATGGGATACAGTGTCGTAAGTTGTCCTAAATTGTCGTACGATGTTCAAAGGACTCGGACGAATTCATTAGGTTTATTATGGAGTTTTAAGTTTATATACGGTATTATAAGGTGTTGTTATGATTTGTAAGGCGTCCTACAATATAATAACGTGCTTTTCAAGGTGTTAATATGGCATACAGAGTCGTAAGATGTCCCAAATTGTCGTATGATGTTCAAAGGACTTGAACGAATTCATTAGGTTTATTATGGAGTTATAAGTTTATATACGGTATTATAAGGTGTTGTTATGGTTTGTAAGGCGTCCTACAACATAATAACGTGCTTTTCAAGGTGTTAATATGGCATACAGAGTCGTAAGATGTCCTAAATTGTCGTATGATGTTCAAAGTACTCGTACGAATTCATTAGGTTAATTATGGAGTTTTAAGTTTACATACGGTATTGTAAGTTATTGTTACTATTTATATGGCATCCTACAATATAATAACATGCTTTTCAAGGTGTTAATATGGCATACAGAGTTGTAAGATGTCCTAAATTGTCGTACGATATTCAAAGGACTCGTACGAATTCATTAGATTTATTATGAAGTTTTATGTTTATATACGGTATTTTAAGGTGTTGTTATAACTTGTAAGGCGTCCTACAATTTAATATCTTGTTTTTCAAGGTGTTAATATGGCATAAAGTGTCGTAAGTTGTCCTAAATTGTCGTACGATGTTCTAAGGACTCGTACGAATTCATTAGGTAATTTATGGAGTTTTAAGTTTATATACGGTATTGTAAGGTGTTGTTACTATTTATATGGCGTCCTACAATATAATAATGTGTTTTTCAAGGTGTTAATATGGCATACAGAGTTGTAAGATGTCCTAAATTGTCGTACGATGTTCAAAGGACTCGTACGAATTCATTAGATTTATTATGAAGTTTTATGTTTATATACGGTATTGTAAGGTGTTGTTATAACTTGTAAGGCGTCCTACAATTTAATATCGTGTTTTTCAAGGTGTTAATATGGCATACAGTGTCGTAAGTTGTCCTAAATTGTCGTACGATGTTCTAAGGACTCGTACGAATTCATTAGGTAATTTATGGAGTTTTAAGTTTATATACGGTATTGTAAGGTGTTATTACTATTTATATGGCGTCCTACAATATAATAATGTGTTTTTCAAGGTGTTAATATGGCATACAGAGTTGTAAGATGTCCTAAATTGCCGTACGATGTTCAAAGGACTCGTACGAATTCATTAGATTTATTATGAAGTTTTATATTTATATACGGTATTGTAAGGTGTTGTTATAACTTGTAAGGCGTCAAACAATTTAATATCGTGTTTTTCAAGGTGTTAATATGGGATACAGTGTCGTAAGTTGTCCTAAATTGTCGTACGATGTTCAAAGGACTCGGAGGAATTCATTAGGTTTATTATGGAGTTTTAAGTTTATATACGGTATTATAAGGTGTTGTTATGATTTGTAAGGCGTCCTACAATATAATAACGTGCTTTTCAAGGTGTTAATATGGCATACAGAGTCGTAAGATGTCCCAAATTGTCGTATGATGTTCAAAGGACTTGAACAAATTCATTAGGTTTGTTATGGAGTTATAAGTTTATATACGGTATTATAAGGTGTTGTTATGGTTTGTAAGGCGTCCTACAATATAATAACGTGCTTTTCAAGGTGTTAATATGGCATACAGAGTCGTAAGATGTCCTAAATTGTCGTATGATGTTCAAAGTACTCGTACGAATTCATTAGGTTAATTATGGAGTTTTAAGTTTATATACGGTATTGTAAGGTATTGTTACTATTTATATGGCGTCCTACAATATAATAATGTGTTTTTCAAGGTGTTAATATGGCATACAGAGTTGTAAGATGTCCTAAATTGTCGTACGATGTTCAAAGAACTCGTACGAATTCATTAGATTTATTATGAAGTTTTATATTTATATACGGTATTGTAAGGTGTTGTTATAACTTGTAAGGCGTCATACAATTTAATATCGTGTTTTTCAAGGTGTTAATATGGGATACAGTGTCGTAAGTTGTCCTAAATTGTCGTACGATGTTCAAAGGACTCGGACGAATTCATTAGGTTTATTATGGAGTTTTAAGTTTATATACGGTATTATAAGGTGTTGTTATGATTTGTAAGGCGTCCTACAATATAATAACGTGCTTTTCAAGGTGTTAATATGGCATACAGAGTCGTAAGATGTCCCAAATTGTCGTATGATGTTCAAAGGACTTGAACGAATTCATTAGGTTTATTATGGAGTTATAAGTTTATATACGGTATTATAAGGTGTTGTTATGGTTTGTAAGGCGTCCTACAACATAATAACGTGCTTTTCAAGGTGTTAATATGGCATACAGAGTCGTAAGATGTCCTAAATTGTCGTATGATGTTCAAAGTACTCGTACGAATTCATTAGGTTAATTATGGAGTTTTAAGTTTACATACGGTATTGTAAGTTATTGTTACTATTTATATGGCATCCTACAATATAATAACATGCTTTTCAAGGTGTTAATATGGCATACAGAGTTGTAAGATGTCCTAAATTGTCGTACGATATTCAAAGGACTCGTACGAATTCATTAGATTTATTATGAAGTTTTATGTTTATATACGGTATTTTAAGGTGTTGTTATAACTTGTAAGGCGTCCTACAATTTAATATCTTGTTTTTCAAGGTGTTAATATGGCATAAAGTGTCGTAAGTTGTCCTAAATTGTCGTACGATGTTCTAAGGACTCGTACGAATTCATTAGGTAATTTATGGAGTTTTAAGTTTATATACGGTATTGTAAGGTGTTGTTACTATTTATATGGCGTCCTACAATATAATAATGTGTTTTTCAAGGTGTTAATATGGCATACAGAGTTGTAAGATGTCCTAAATTGTCGTACGATGTTCAAAGGACTCGTACGAATTCATTAGATTTATTATGAAGTTTTATGTTTATATACGGTATTGTAAGGTGTTGTTATAACTTGTAAGGCGTCCTACAATTTAATATCGTGTTTTTCAAGGTGTTAATATGGCATACAGTGTCGTAAGTTGTCCTAAATTGTCGTACGATGTTCTAAGGACTCGTACGAATTCATTAGGTAATTTATGGAGTTTTAAGTTTATATACGGTATTGTAAGGTGTTATTACTATTTATATGGCGTCCTACAATATAATAATGTGTTTTTCAAGGTGTTAATATGGCATACAGAGTTGTAAGATGTCCTAAATTGCCGTACGATGTTCAAAGGACTCGTACGAATTCATTAGATTTATTATGAAGTTTTATATTTATATACGGTATTGTAAGGTGTTGTTATAACTTGTAAGGCGTCATACAATTTAATATCGTGTTTTTCAAGGTGTTAATATGGGATACAGTGTCGTAAGTTGTCCTAAATTGTCGTACGATGTTCAAAGGACTCGGAGGAATTCATTAGGTTTATTATGGAGTTTTAAGTTTATATACGGTATTATAAGGTGTTGTTATGATTTGTAAGGCGTCCTACAATATAATAACGTGCTTTTCAAGGTGTTAATATGGCATACAGAGTCGTAAGATGTCCCAAATTGTCGTATGATGTTCAAAGGACTTGAACGAATTCATTAGGTTTGTTATGGAGTTATAAGTTTATATACGGTATTATAAGGTGTTGTTATGGTTTGTAAGGCGTCCTACAATATAATAACGTGCTTTTCAAGGTGTTAATATGGCATACAGAGTCGTAAGATGTCCTAAATTGTCGTATGATGTTCAAAGTACTCGTACGAATTCATTAGGTTAATTATGGAGTTTTAAGTTTATATACGGTATTGTAAGGTATTGTTACTATTTATATGGCGTCCTACAATATAATAATGTGTTTTTCAAGGTGTTAATATGGCATACAGAGTTGTAAGATGTCCTAAATTGTCGTACGATGTTCAAAGGACTCGTACGAATTCATTAGATTTATTATGAAGTTTTATGTTTATATACGGTATTGTAAGGTGTTGTTATAACTTGTAAGGCGTCCTACAATTTAATATCGTGTTTTTCAAGGTGTTAATATGGCATACAGTGTCGTAAGTTGTCCTAAATTGTCGTACGATGTTCTAAGGACTCGTACGAATTCATTAGGTAATTTATGGAGTTTTAAGTTTATATACGGTATTGTAAGGTGTTATTACTATTTATATGGCGTCCTACAATATAATAATGTGTTTTTCAAGGTGTTAATATGGCATACAGAGTTGTAAGATGTCCTAAATTGCCGTACGATGTTCAAAGGACTCGTACGAATTCATTAGATTTATTATGAAGTTTTATATTTATATACGGTATTGTAAGGTGTTGTTATAACTTGTAAGGCGTCAAACAATTTAATATCGTGTTTTTCATGGTGTTAATATGGGATACAGTGTCGTAAGTTGTCCTAAATTGTCGTACGATGTTCAAAGGACTCGGAGGAATTCATTAGGTTTATTATGGAGTTTTAAGTTTATATACGGTATTATAAGGTGTTGTTATGATTTGTAAGGCGTCCTACAATATAATAACGTGCTTTTCAAGGTGTTAATATGGCATACAGAGTCGTAAGATGTCCCAAATTGTCGTATGATGTTCAAAGGACTTGAACAAATTCATTAGGTTTGTTATGGAGTTATAAGTTTATATACGGTATTATAAGGTGTTGTTATGGTTTGTAAGGCGTCCTACAATATAATAACGTGCTTTTCAAGGTGTTAATATGGCATACAGAGTCGTAAGATGTCCTAAATTGTCGTATGATGTTCAAAGTACTCGTACGAATTCATTAGGTTAATTATGGAGTTTTAAGTTTATATACGGTATTGTAAGGTATTGTTACTATTTATATGGCGTCCTACAATATAATAATGTGTTTTTCAAGGTGTTAATATGGCATACAGAGTTGTAAGATGTCCTAAATTGTCGTACGATGTTCAAAGAACTCGTACGAATTCATTAGATTTATTATGAAGTTTTATATTTATATACGGTATTGTAAGGTGTTGTTATAACTTGTAAGGCGTCATACAATTTAATATCGTGTTTTTCAAGGTGTTAATATGGGATACAGTGTCGTAAGTTGTCCTAAATTGTCGTACGATGTTCAAAGGACTCGGACGAATTCATTAGGTTTATTATGGAGTTTTAAGTTTATATACGGTATTATAAGGTGTTGTTATGATTTGTAAGGCGTCCTACAATAAAATAACGTGCTTTTCAAGGTGTTAATATGGCATACAGAGTCGTAAGATGTCCCAAATTGTCGTATGATGTTCAAAGGACTTGAACGAATTCATTAGGTTTATTATGGAGTTATAAGTTTATATACGGTATTATAAGGTGTTGTTATGGTTTGTAAGGCGTCCTACAACATAATAACATGCTTTTCAAGGTGTTAATATGGCATACAGAGTCGTAAGATGTCCTAAATTGTCGTATGATGTTCAAAGGACTCGTACGAATTCATTAGATTTATTATGAAGTTTTATGTTTATATACGGTATTGTAAGGTGTTGTTATAACTTGTAAGGCGTCCTACAATTTAATATCGTGTTTTTCAAGGTGTTAATATGGCATACAGTGTCGTAAGTTGTCCTAAATTGTCGTACGATGTTCTAAGGACTCGTACGAATTCATTAGGTAATTTATGGAGTTTTAAGTTTATATACGGTATTGTAAGGTGTTGTTACTATTTATATGGCGTCCTACAATATAATAATGTGTTTTTCAAGGTGTTAATATGGCATACAGAGTTGTAAGATGTCCTAAATTGTCGTACGATGTTCAAAGGACTCGTACGAATTCATTAGATTTATTATGAAGTTTTATGTTTATATACGGTATTGTAAGGTGTTGTTATAACTTGTAAGGCGTCCTACAATTTAATATCGTGTTTTTCAAGGTGTTAATATGGCATACAGTGTCGTAAGTTGTCCTAAATTGTCGTACGATGTTCTAAGGACTCGTACGAATTCATTAGGTAATTTATGGAGTTTTAAGTTTATATACGGTATTGTAAGGTGTTATTACTATTTATATGGCGTCCTACAATATAATAATGTGTTTTTCAAGGTGTTAATATGGCATACAGAGTTGTAAGATGTCCTAAATTGTCGTACGATGTTCAAAGGACTCGTACGAATTCATTAGATTTATTATGAAGTTTTATATTTATATACGGTATTGTAAGGTGTTGTTATAACTTGTAAGGCGTCATACAATTTAATATCGTGTTTTTCAAGGTGTTAATATGGGATACAGTGTCGTAAGTTGTCCTAAATTGTCGTACGATGTTCAAAGGACTCGGACGAATTCATTAGGTTTATTATGGAGTTTTAAGTTTATATACGGTATTATAAGGTGTTGTTATGATTTGTAAGGCGTCCTACAATATAATAACGTGCTTTTCAAGGTGTTAATATGGCATACAGAGTCGTAAGATGTCCCAAATTGTCGTATGATGTTCAAAGGACTTGAACGAATTCATTAGGTTTGTTATGGAGTTATAAGTTTATATACGGTATTATAAGGTGTTGTTATGGTTTGTAAGGCGTCCTACAATATAATAACGTGCTTTTCAAGGTGTTAATATGGCATACAGAGTCGTAAGATGTCCTAAATTGTCGTATGATGTTCAAAGTACTCGTACGAATTCATTAGGTTAATTATGGAGTTTTAAGTTTACATACGGTATTGTAAGGTATTGTTACTATTTATATGGCGTCCTACAATATAATAACATGCTTTTCAAGGTGTTAATATGGCATACAGAGTTGTAAGATGTCCTAAATTGTCGTACGATGTTCAAAGGACTCGTACGAATTCATTAGATTTATTATGAAGTTTTATGTTTATATACGGTATTGTAAGGTGTTGTTATAACTTGTAAGGCGTCCTACAATTTAATATCGTGTTTTTCAAGGTGTTAATATGGCATACAGTGTCGTAAGTTGTCCTAAATTGTCGTACGATGTTCTAAGGACTCGTACGAATTCATTAGGTAATTTATGGAGTTTTAAGTTTATATACGGTATTGTAAGGTGTTGTTACTATTTATATGGCGTCCTACAATATAATAATGTGTTTTTCAAGGTGTTAATATGGCATACAGAGTTGTAAGATGTCCTAAATTGTCGTACGATGTTCAAAGGACTCGTACGAATTCATTAGATTTATTATGAAGTTTTATGTTTTTATACGGTATTGTAAGGTGTTGTTATAACTTGTAAGGCGTCCTACAATTTAATATCGTGTTTTTCTAGGTGTTAATATGGCATACAGTGTCGTAAGTTGTCCTAAATTGTCGTACGATGTTCTAAGGACTCGTACGAATTCATTAGGTAATTTATGGAGTTTTAAGTTTATATACGGTATTGTAAGGTGTTATTACTATTTATATGGCGTCCTACAATATAATAATGTGTTTTTCAAGGTGTTAATATGGCATACAGAGTTGTAAGATGTCCTAAATTGCCGTACGATGTTCAAAGGACTCGTACGAATTCATTAGATTTATTATGAAGTTTTATATTTATATACGGTATTGTAAGGTGTTGTTATAACTTGTAAGGCGTCATACAATTTAATATCGTGTTTTTCAAGGTGTTAATATGGGATACAGTGTCGTAAGTTGTCCTAAATTGTCGTACGATGTTCAAAGGACTCGGACGAATTCATTAGGTTTATTATGGAGTTTTAAGTTTATATACGGTATTATAAGGTGTTGTTATGATTTGTAAGGCGTCCTACAATATAATAACGTGCTTTTCAAGGTGTTAATATGGCATACAGAGTCGTAAGATGTCCCAAATTGTCGTATGATGTTCAAAGGACTTGAACGAATTCATTAGGTTTGTTATGGAGTTATAAGTTTATATACGGTATTATAAGGTGTTGTTATGGTTTGTAAGGCGTCCTACAATATAATAACGTGCTTTTCAAGGTGTTAATATGGCATACAGAGTCGTAAGATGTCCTAAATTGTCGTATGATGTTCAAAGTACTCGTACGAATTCATTAGGTTAATTATGGAGTTTTAAGTTTACATACGGTATTGTAAGGTATTGTTACTATTTATATGGCGTCCTACAATATAATAACATGCTTTTCAAGGTGTTAATATGGCATACAGAGTTGTAAGATGTCCTAAATTGTCGTACGATGTTCAAAGGACTCGTACGAATTCATTAGATTTATTATGAAGTTTTATGTTTATATACGGTATTGTAAGGTGTTGTTATAACTTGTAAGGCGTCCTACAATTTAATATCGTGTTTTTCAAGGTGTTAATATGGCATACAGTGTCGTAAGTTGTCCTAAATTGTCGTACGATGTTCTAAGGACTCGTACGAATTCATTAGGTAATTTATGGAGTTTTAAGTTTATATACGGTATTGTAAGGTGTTGTTACTATTTATATGGCGTCCTACAATATAATAATGTGTTTTTCAAGGTGTTAATATGGCATACAGAGTTGTAAGATGTCCTAAATTGTCGTACGATGTTCAAAGGACTCGTACGAATTCATTAGATTTATTATGAAGTTTTATGTTTTTATACGGTATTGTAAGGTGTTGTTATAACTTGTAAGGCGTCCTACAATTTAATATCGTGTTTTTCAAGGTGTTAATATGGCATACAGTGTCGTAAGTTGTCCTAAATTGTCGTACGATGTTCTAAGGACTCGTACGAATTCATTAGGTAATTTATGGAGTTTTAAGTTTATATACGGTATTGTAAGGTGTTGTTACTATTTATATGGCGTCCTACAATATAATAATGTGTTTTTCAAGGTGTTAATATGGCATACAGAGTTGTAAGATGTCCAAAATTGTCGTACGATGTTCAAAGAACTCGTACGAATTCATTAGATTTATTATGAAGTTTTATGTTTATATACGGTATTGTAAGGTGTTGTTATGACATGTAAGGCGTCCTACAATATAATATCGTGTTTTTCAAGGTGTTAATATGTCATACAATGTCGTAAGTTGTCATAAATTGTCGTACGATGTTCAAAGGACTCGGACGAATTTATTAGGTTTATTATGGAGTTTTAAGTTTATGTACGGTATTCTAAGGTGTTGTTACGATTTGTAAGGCGTCCTACAATATAATAACATGCTTTTCAAGGTGTTAATATGGCATACAGAGTGGTAAGATGTCCTAAATTGTTGTACGATGTTCAAAGGACTGGTACGAATTCATTAGATTTATTATGAAGTTTTATATTTATATACGGTATTGTAAGGTGTTGTTATAACTTGTAAGGCGTCATACAATTTAATATCGTGTTTTCAAGGTGTTAATATGGGATACAGTGTCGTAAGTTGTCCTAAATTGTCGTACGATGTTCAAAGGACTCGGACGAATTCATTAGGTTTATTATGGAGTTTTAAGTTTATATACGGTATTATAAGGTGTTGTTATGATTTGTAAGGCGTCCTACAATATAATAACGTGCTTTTCAAGATGTTAATATGGCATACCGAGTCGTAAGATGTCCCAAATTGTCGTATGATGTTCAAAGGACTTGAACGAATTCATTAGGTTTGTTATGGAGTTATAAGTTTATATACGGTATTATAAGGTGTTGTTATGGTTTGTAAGGCGTCCTACAATATAATAACGTGCTTTTCAAGGTGTTAATATGGCATACAGAGTCGTAAGATGTCCTAAATTGTCGTATGATGTTCAAAGTACTCGTACGAATTCATTAGGTTAATTATGGAGTTTTAAGTTTACGTACGGTATTTTAAGGTATTGTTACTATTTATATGGCGTCCTACAATATAATAACATGCTTTTCAAGGTGTTAATATGGCATACAGAGTTGTAAGATGTCCTAAATTGTCGTACGATGTTCAAAGGACTCGTACGAATTCATTAGATTTATTATGAAGTTTTATGTTTATATACTGTATTGTAAGGTGTTGTTATAACTTGTAAGGCGTCCTACAATTTAATATCGTGTTTTTCAAGGTGTTAATATGGCATACAGTGTCGTAAGTTGTCCTAAATTGTCGTACGATGTTCTAAGGACTCATACGAATTCATTAGGTAATTTATGGAGTTTTAAGTTTATATACGGTATTGTAAGGTGTTGTTACTATTTATATGGCGTCCTACAATATAATAATGTGTTTTTCAAGGTGTTAATATGGCATACAGAGTTGTAAGATGTCCTAAATTGTCGTACGATGTTCAAAGGACTCGTACGAATTCATTAGATTTATTATGAAGTTTTATGTTTTTATACGGTATTGTAAGGTGTTGTTATAACTTGTAAGGCGTCCTACAATTTAATATCGTGTTTTTCAAGGTGTTAATATGGCATACAGTGTCGTAAGTTGTCCTAAATTGTCGTACGATGTTCTAAGGACTCGTACGAATTCATTAGGTAATTTATGGAGTTTTAAGTTTATATACGGTATTGTAAGGTGTTGTTACTATTTATATGGCGTCCTACAATATAATAATGTGTTTTTCAAGGTGTTAATATGGCATACAGAGTTGTAAGATGTCCTAAATTGTCGTACGATGTTCAAAGGACTCGTACGAATTCATTAGATTTATTATGAAGTTTTATGTTTATATACGGTATTGTAAGGTGTTGTTATGACATGTAAGGCGTCCTACAATATAATATCGTGTTTTTCAAGGTGTTAATATGTCATACAATGTCGTAAGTTGTCATAAATTGTCGTACGATGTTCAAAGGACTCGGACGAATTTATTAGGTTTATTATGGAGTTTTAAGTTTATGTACGGTATTCTAAGGTGTTGTTACGATTTGTAAGGCGTCCTACAATATAATAACATGCTTTTCAAGGTGTTAATATGGCATACAGAGTGGTAAGATGTCCTAAATTGTTGTACGATGTTCAAAGGACTGGTACGAATTCATTAGATTTATTATGAAGTTTTATATTTATATACGGTATTGTAAGGTGTTGTTATAACTTGTAAGGCGTCATACAATTTAATATCGTGTTTTCAAGGTGTTAATATGGGATACAGTGTCGTAAGTTGTCCTAAATTGTCGTACGATGTTCAAAGGACTCGGACGAATTCATTAGGTTTATTATGGAGTTTTAAGTTTATATACGGTATTATAAGGTGTTGTTATGATTTGTAAGGCGTCCTACAATATAATAACGTGCTTTTCAAGGTGTTAATATGGCATACAGAGTCGTAAGATGTCCCAAATTGTCGTATGATGTTCAAAGGACTTGAACGAATTCATTAGGTTTGTTATGGAGTTATAAGTTTATATACGGTATTATAAGGTGTTGTTATGGTTTGTAAGGCGTCCTACAATATAATAACGTGCTTTTCAAGGTGTTAATATGGCATACAGAGTCGTAAGATGTCCTAAATTGTCGTATGATGTTCAAAGTACTCGTACGAATTCATTAGGTTAATTATGGAGTTTTAAGTTTACATACGGTATTGTAAGGTATTGTTACTATTTATATGGCGTCCTACAATATAATAACATGCTTTTCAAGGTGTTAATATGGCATACAGAGTTGTAAGATGTCCTAAATTGTCGTACGATGTTCAAAGGACTCGTACGAATTCATTAGATTTATTATGAAGTTTTATGTTTATATACGGTATTGTAAGGTGTTGTTATAACTTGTAAGGCGTCCTACAATTTAATATCGTGTTTTTCAAGGTGTTAATATGGCATACAGTGTCGTAAGTTGTCCTAAATTGTCGTACGATGTTCTAAGGACTCGTACGAATTCATTAGGTAATTTATGGAGTTTTAAGTTTATATACGGTATTGTAAGGTGTTGTTACTATTTATATGGCGTCCTACAATATAATAATGTGTTTTTCAAGGTGTTAATATGGCATACAGAGTTGTAAGATGTCCTAAATTGTCGTACGATGTTCAAAGGACTCGTACGAATTCATTAGATTTATTATGAAGTTTTATGTTTTTATACGGTATTATAAGGTGTTGTTATAACTTGTAAGGCGTCCTACAATTTAATATCGTGTTTTTCAAGGTGTTAATATGGCATACAGAGTTGTAAGATGTCCTAAATTGTCGTACGATGTTCAAAGGACTCGTACGAATTCATTAGATTTATTATGAAGTTTTATGTTTATATACGGTATTGTAAGGTGTTGTTATGACATGTAAGGCGTCCTACAATATAATATCGTGTTTTTCAAGGTGTTAATATGTCATACAATGTCGTAAGTTGTCATAAATTGTCGTACGATGTTCAAAGGACTCGGACGAATTTATTAGGTTTATTATGGAGTTTTAAGTTTATGTACGGTATTCTAAGGTGTTGTTACGATTTGTAAGGCGTCCTACAATATAATAACATGCTTTTCAAGGTGTTAATATGGCATACAGAGTGGTAAGATGTCCTAAATTGTTGTACGATGTTCAAAGGACTGGTACGAATTCATTAGATTTATTATGAAGTTTTATATTTATATACGGTATTGTAAGGTGTTGTTATAACTTGTAAGGCGTCATACAATTTAATATCGTGTTTTCAAGGTGTTAATATGGGATACAGTGTCGTAAGTTGTCCTAAATTGTCGTACGATGTTCAAAGGACTCGGACGAATTCATTAGGTTTATTATGGAGTTTTAAGTTTATATACGGTATTATAAGGTGTTGTTATGATTTGTAAGGCGTCCTACAATATAATAACGTGCTTTTCAAGGTGTTAATATGGCATACAGAGTCGTAAGATGTCCCAAATTGTCGTATGATGTTCAAAGGACTTGAACGAATTCATTAGGTTTGTTATGGAGTTATAAGTTTATATACGGTATTATAAGGTGTTGTTATGGTTTGTAAGGCGTCCTACAATATAATAACGTGCTTTTCAAGGTGTTAATATGGCATACAGAGTCGTAAGATGTCCTAAATTGTCGTATGATGTTCAAAGTACTCGTACGAATTCATTAGGTTAATTATGGAGTTTTAAGTTTACATACGGTATTGTAAGGTATTGTTACTATTTATATGGCGTCCTACAATATAATAACATGCTTTTCAAGGTGTTAATATGGCATACAGAGTTGTAAGATGTCCTAAATTGTCGTACGATGTTCAAAGGACTCGTACGAATTCATTAGATTTATTATGAAGTTTTATGTTTATATACGGTATTGTAAGGTGTTGTTATAACTTGTAAGGCGTCCTACAATTTAATATCGTGTTTTTCAAGGTGTTAATATGGCATACAGTGTCGTAAGTTGTCCTAAATTGTCGTACGATGTTCTAAGGACTCGTACGAATTCATTAGGTAATTTATGGAGTTTTAAGTTTATATACGGTATTGTAAGGTGTTGTTACTATTTATATGGCGTCCTACAATATAATAATGTGTTTTTCAAGGTGTTAATATGGCATACAGAGTTGTAAGATGTCCTAAATTGTCGTACGATGTTCAAAGGACTCGTACGAATTCATTAGATTTATTATGAAGTTTTATGTTTTTATACGGTATTATAAGGTGTTGTTATAACTTGTAAGGCGTCCTACAATTTAATATCGTGTTTTTCAAGGTGTTAATATGGCATACAGAGTTGTAAGATGTCCTAAATTGTCGTACGATGTTCAAAGGACTCGTACGAATTCATTAGATTTATTATGAAGTTTTATGTTTATATACGGTATTGTAAGGTGTTGTTATGACATGTAAGGCGTCCTACAATATAATATCGTGTTTTTCAAGGTGTTAATATGTCATACAATGTCGTAAGTTGTCATAAATTGTCGTACGATGTTCAAAGGACTCGGACGAATTTATTAGGTTTATTATGGAGTTTTAAGTTTATGTACGGTATTCTAAGGTGTTGTTACGATTTGTAAGGCGTCCTACAATATAATAACATGCTTTTCAAGGTGTTAATATGGCATACAGAGTGGTAAGATGTCCTAAATTGTTGTACGATGTTCAAAGGACTGGTACGAATTCATTAGATTTATTATGAAGTTTTATATTTATATACGGTATTGTAAGGTGTTGTTATAACTTGTAAGGCGTCATACAATTTAATATCGTGTTTTCAAGGTGTTAATATGGGATACAGTGTCGTAAGTTGTCCTAAATTGTCGTACGATGTTCAAAGGACTCGGACGAATTCATTAGGTTTATTATGGAGTTTTAAGTTTATATACGGTATTATAAGGTGTTGTTATGATTTGTAAGGCGTCCTACAATATAATAACGTGCTTTTCAAGGTGTTAATATGGCATACAGAGTCGTAAGATGTCCCAAATTGTCGTATGATGTTCAAAGGACTTGAACGAATTCATTAGGTTTGTTATGGAGTTATAAGTTTATATACGGTATTATAAGGTGTTGTTATGGTTTGTAAGGCGTCCTACAATATAATAACGTGCTTTTCAAGGTGTTAATATGGCATACAGAGTCGTAAGATGTCCTAAATTGTCGTATGATGTTCAAAGTACTCGTACGAATTCATTAGGTTAATTATGGAGTTTTAAGTTTACATACGGTATTGTAAGGTATTGTTACTATTTATATGGCGTCCTACAATATAATAACATGCTTTTCAAGGTGTTAATATGGCATACAGAGTTGTAAGATGTCCTAAATTGTCGTACGATGTTCAAAGGACTCGTACGAATTCATTAGATTTATTATGAAGTTTTATGTTTATATACGGTATTGTAAGGTGTTGTTATAACTTGTAAGGCGTCCTACAATTTAATATCGTGTTTTTCAAGGTGTTAATATGGCATACAGTGTCGTAAGTTGTCCTAAATTGTCGTACGATGTTCTAAGGACTCGTACGAATTCATTAGGTAATTTATGGAGTTTTAAGTTTATATACGGTATTGTAAGGTGTTGTTACTATTTATATGGCGTCCTACAATATAATAATGTGTTTTTCAAGGTGTTAATATGGCATACAGAGTTGTAAGATGTCCTAAATTGTCGTACGATGTTCAAAGGACTCGTACGAATTCATTAGATTTATTATGAAGTTTTATGTTTTTATACGGTATTATAAGGTGTTGTTATAACTTGTAAGGCGTCCTACAATTTAATATCGTGTTTTTCAAGGTGTTAATATGGCATACAGAGTTGTAAGATGTCCTAAATTGTCGTACGATGTTCAAAGGACTCGTACGAATTCATTAGATTTATTATGAAGTTTTATGTTTATATACGGTATTGTAAGGTGTTGTTATGACATGTAAGGCGTCCTACAATATAATATCGTGTTTTTCAAGGTGTTAATATGTCATACAATGTCGTAAGTTGTCATAAATTGTCGTACGATGTTCAAAGGACTCGGACGAATTTATTAGGTTTATTATGGAGTTTTAAGTTTATGTACGGTATTCTAAGGTGTTGTTACGATTTGTAAGCCGTCCTACAATATAATAACATGCTTTTCAAGGTGTTAATATGGCATACAGAGTGGTAAGATGTCCTAAATTGTTGTACGATGTTCAAAGGACTGGTACGAATTCATTAGATTTATTATGAAGTTTTATATTTATATACGGTATTGTAAGGCGTCATACAATTTAATATCGTGTTTTCAAGGTGTTAATATGGGATACAGTGTCGTAAGTTGTCCTAAATTGTCGTACGATGTTCAAAGGACTCGGACGAATTCATTAGGTTTATTATGGAGTTTTAAGTTTATATACGGTATTATAAGGTGTTGTTATGATTTGTAAGGCGTCCTACAATATAATAACGTGCTTTTCAAGGTGTTAATATGGCATACAGAGTCGTAAGATGTCCCAAATTGTCGTATGATGTTCAAAGGACTTGAACGAATTCATTAGGTTTGTTATGGAGTTATAAGTTTATATACGGTATTATAAGGTGTTGTTATGGTTTGTAAGGCGTCCTACAATATAATAACGTGCTTTTCAAGGTGTTAATATGGCATACAGAGTCGTAAGATGTCCTAAATTGTCGTATGATGTTCAAAGTACTCGTACGAATTCATTAGGTTAATTATGGAGTTTTAAGTTTACATACGGTATTGTAAGGTATTGTTACTATTTATATGGCGTCCTACAATATAATAACATGCTTTTCAAGGTGTTAATATGGCATACAGAGTTGTAAGATGTCCTAAATTGTCGTACGATGTTCAAAGGACTCGTACGAATTCATTAGATTTATTATGAAGTTTTATGTTTATATACTGTATTGTAAGGTGTTGTTATAACTTGTAAGGCGTCCTACAATTTAATATCGTGTTTTTCAAGGTGTTAATATGGCATACAGTGTCGTAAGTTGTCCTAAATTGTCGTACGATGTTCTAAGGACTCGTACGAATTCATTAGGTAATTTATGGAGTTTTAAGTTTATATACGGTATTGTAAGGTGTTGTTACTATTTATATGGCGTCCTACAATATAATAATGTGTTTTTCAAGGTGTTAATATGGCATACAGAGTTGTAAGATGTCCTAAATTGTCGTACGATGTTCAAAGGACTCGTACGAATTCATTAGATTTATTATGAAGTTTTATGTTTTTATACGGTATTGTAAGGTGTTGTTATAACTTGTAAGGCGTCCTACAATTTAATATCGTGTTTTTCAAGGTGTTAATATGGCATACAGTGTCGTAAGTTGTCCTAAATTGTCGTACGATGTTCTAAGGACTCGTACGATGTCATTAGGTAATTTATGGAGTTTTAAGTTTATATACGGTATTGTAAGGTGTTGTTACTATTTATATGGCGTCCTACAATATAATAATGTGTTTTTCAAGGTGTTAATATGGCATACAGAGTTGTAAGATGTCCTAAATTGTCGTACGATGTTCAAAGGACTCGTACGAATTCATTAGATTTATTATGAAGTTTTATGTTTATATACGGTATTGTAAGGTGTTGTTATGACATGTAAGGCGTCCTACAATATAATATCGTGTTTTTCAAGGTGTTAATATGTCATACAATGTCGTAAGTTGTCATAAATTGTCGTACGATGTTCAAAGGACTCGGACGAATTTATTAGGTTTATTATGGAGTTTTAAGTTTATGTACGGTATTCTAAGGTGTTGTTACGATTTGTAAGGCGTCCTACAATATAATAACATGCTTTTCAAGGTGTTAATATGGCATACAGAGTGGTAAGATGTCATAAATTGTTGTACGATGTTCAAAGGACTGGTACGAATTCATTAGATTTATTATGAAGTTTTATATTTATATACGGTATTGTAAGGTGTTGTTATAACTTGTAAGGCGTCATACAATTTAATATCGTGTTTTCAAGGTGTTAATATGGGATACAGTGTCGTAAGTTGTCCTAAATTGTCGTACGATGTTCAAAGGACTCGGACGAATTCATTAGGTTTATTATGGAGTTTTAAGTTTATATACGGTATTATAAGGTGTTGTTATGATTTGTAAGGCGTCCTACAATATAATAACGTGCTTTTCAAGGTGTTAATATGGCATACAGAGTCGTAAGATGTCCCAAATTGTCGTATGATGTTCAAAGGACTTGAACGAATTCATTAGGTTTGTTATGGAGTTATAAGTTTATATACGGTATTATAAGGTGTTGTTATGGTTTGTAAGGCGTCCTACAATATAATAACGTGCTTTTCAAGGTGTTAATATGGCATACAGAGTCGTAAGATGTCCCAAATTGTCGTATGATGTTCAAAGGACTTGAACGAATTCATTAGGTTTGTTATGGAGTTATAAGTTTATATATGGTATTATAAGGTGTTGTTATGGTTTGTAAGGCGTCCTACAATATAATAACGTGCTTTTCAAGGTGTTAATATGGCATACAGAGTCGTAAGATGTCCTAAATTGTCGTATGATGTTCAAAGTACTCGTACGAATTCATTAGGTTAATTATGGAGTTTTAAGTTTACATACGGTATTGTAAGGTATTGTTACTATTTATATGGCGTCCTACAATATAATAACATGCTTTTCAAGGTGTTAATATGGCATACAGAGTTGTAAGATGTCCTAAATTATCGTACGATGTTCAAAGGACTCGTACGAATTCATTAGGTAATTTATGGAGTTTTAAGTTTATATACGGTATTGTAAGGTGTTGTTACTATTTATATGGCGTCCTACAATATAATAATGTGTTTTTCAAGGTGTTAATATGGCATACAGAGTTGTAAGATGTCCTAAATTGTCGTACGATGTTCAAAGGACTCGTACGAATTCATTAGATTTATTATGAAGTTTTATGTTTTTATACGGTATTGTAAGGTGTTGTTATAACTTGTAAGGCGTCCTACAATTTAATATCGTGTTTTTCAAGGTGTTAATATGGCATACAGTGTCGTAAGTTGTCCTAAATTGTCGTACGATGTTCTAAGGACTCGTACGATGTCATTAGGTAATTTATGGAGTTTTAAGTTTATATACGGTATTGTAAGGTGTTGTTACTATTTATATGGCGTCCTACAATATAATAATGTGTTTTTCAAGGTGTTAATATGGCATACAGAGTTGTAAGATGTCCTAAATTGTCGTACGATGTTCAAAGGACTCGTACGAATTCATTAGATTTATTATGAAGTTTTATGTTTATATACGGTATTGTAAGGTGTTGTTATGACATGTAAGGCGTCCTACAATATAATATCGTGTTTTTCAAGGTGTTAATATGTCATACAATGTCGTAAGTTGTCATAAATTGTCGTACGATGTTCAAAGGACTCGGACGAATTTATTAGGTTTATTATGGAGTTTTAAGTTTATGTACGGTATTCTAAGGTGTTGTTACGATTTGTAAGGCGTCCTACAATATAATAACATGCTTTTCAAGGTGTTAATATGGCATACAGAGTGGTAAGATGTCATAAATTGTTGTACGATGTTCAAAGGACTGGTACGAATTCATTAGATTTATTATGAAGTTTTATATTTATATACGGTATTGTAAGGTGTTGTTATAACTTGTAAGGCGTCATACAATTTAATATCGTGTTTTCAAGGTGTTAATATGGGATACAGTGTCGTAAGTTGTCCTAAATTGTCGTACGATGTTCAAAGGACTCGGACGAATTCATTAGGTTTATTATGGAGTTTTAAGTTTATATACGGTATTATAAGGTGTTGTTATGATTTGTAAGGCGTCCTACAATATAATAACGTGCTTTTCAAGGTGTTAATATGGCATACAGAGTCGTAAGATGTCCCAAATTGTCGTATGATGTTCAAAGGACTTGAACGAATTCATTAGGTTTGTTATGGAGTTATAAGTTTATATACGGTATTATAAGGTGTTGTTATGGTTTGTAAGGCGTCCTACAATATAATAACGTGCTTTTCAAGGTGTTAATATGGCATACAGAGTCGTAAGATGTCCCAAATTGTCGTATGATGTTCAAAGGACTTGAACGAATTCATTAGGTTTGTTATGGAGTTATAAGTTTATATATGGTATTATAAGGTGTTGTTATGGTTTGTAAGGCGTCCTACAATATAATAACGTGCTTTTCAAGGTGTTAATATGGCATACAGAGTCGTAAGATGTCCTAAATTGTCGTATGATGTTCAAAGTACTCGTACGAATTCATTAGGTTAATTATGGAGTTTTAAGTTTACATACGGTATTGTAAGGTATTGTTACTATTTATATGGCGTCCTACAATATAATAACATGCTTTTCAAGGTGTTAATATGGCATACAGAGTTGTAAGATGTCCTAAATTATCGTACGATGTTCAAAGGACTCGTACGAATTCATTAGATTTATTATGAAGTTTTATGTTTATATACTGTATTGTAAGGTGTTGTTATAACTTGTAAGGCGTCCTACAATTTAATATCGTGTTTTTCAAGGTGTTAATATGGCATACAGTGTCGTAAGTTGTCCTAAATTGTCGTACGATGTTCTAAGGACTCGTACGAATTCATTAGGTAATTTATGGAGTTTTAAGTTTATATACGGTATTGTAAGGTGTTGTTACTATTTATATGGCGTCCTACAATATAATAATGTGTTTTTCAAGGTGTTAATATGGCATACAGAGTTGTAAGATGTCCTAAATTGTCGTACGATGTTCAAAGGACTCGTACGAATTCATTAGATTTATTATGAAGTTTTATGTTTTTATACGGTATTGTAAGGTGTTGTTATAACTTGTAAGGCGTCCTACAATTTAATATCGTGTTTTTCAAGGTGTTAATATGGCATACAGTGTCGTAAGTTGTCCTAAATTGTCGTACGATGTTCTAAGGACTCGTACGATGTCATTAGGTAATTTATGGAGTTTTAAGTTTATATACGGTATTGTAAGGTGTTGTTACTATTTATATGGCGTCCTACAATATAATAATGTGTTTTTCAAGGTGTTAATATGGCATACAGAGTTGTAAGATGTCCTAAATTGTCGTACGATGTTCAAAGGACTCGTACGAATTCATTAGATTTATTATGAAGTTTTATGTTTATATACGGTATTGTAAGGTGTTGTTATGACATGTAAGGCGTCCTACAATATAATATCGTGTTTTTCAAGGTGTTAATATGTCATACAATGTCGTAAGTTGTCATAAATTGTCGTACGATGTTCAAAGGACTCGGACGAATTTATTAGGTTTATTATGGAGTTTTAAGTTTATGTACGGTATTCTAAGGTGTTGTTACGATTTGTAAGGCGTCCTACAATATAATAACATGCTTTTCAAGGTGTTAATATGGCATACAGAGTGGTAAGATGTCATAAATTGTTGTACGATGTTCAAAGGACTGGTACGAATTCATTAGATTTATTATGAAGTTTTATATTTATATACGGTATTGTAAGGTGTTGTTATAACTTGTAAGGCGTCATACAATTTAATATCGTGTTTTCAAGGTGTTAATATGGGATACAGTGTCGTAAGTTGTCCTAAATTGTCGTACGATGTTCAAAGGACTCGGACGAATTCATTAGGTTTATTATGGAGTTTTAAGTTTATATACGGTATTATAAGGTGTTGTTATGATTTGTAAGGCGTCCTACAATATAATAACGTGCTTTTCAAGGTGTTAATATGGCATACAGAGTCGTAAGATGTCCCAAATTGTCGTATGATGTTCAAAGGACTTGAACGAATTCATTAGGTTTGTTATGGAGTTATAAGTTTATATACGGTATTATAAGGTGTTGTTATGGTTTGTAAGGCGTCCTACAATATAATAACGTGCTTTTCAAGGTGTTAATATGGCATACAGAGTCGTAAGATGTCCCAAATTGTCGTATGATGTTCAAAGGACTTGAACGAATTCATTAGGTTTGTTATGGAGTTATAAGTTTATATATGGTATTATAAGGTGTTGTTATGGTTTGTAAGGCGTCCTACAATATAATAACGTGCTTTTCAAGGTGTTAATATGGCATACAGAGTCGTAAGATGTCCCAAATTGTCGTATGATGTTCAAAGGACTTGAACGAATTCATTAGGTTTGTTATGGAGTTATAAGTTTATATATGGTATTATAAGGTGTTGTTATGGTTTGTAAGGCGTCCTACAATATAATAACGTGCTTTTCAAGGTGTTAATATGGCATACAGAGTCGTAAGATGTCCTAAATTGTCGTATGATGTTCAAAGTACTCGTACGAATTCATTAGGTTAATTATGGAGTTTTAAGTTTACATACGGTATTGTAAGGTATTGTTACTATTTATATGGCGTCCTACAATATAATAACATGCTTTTCAAGGTGTTAATATGGCATACAGAGTTGTAAGATGTCCTAAATTATCGTACGATGTTCAAAGGACTCGTACGAATTCATTAGATTTATTATGAAGTTTTATGTTTATATACTGTATTGTAAGGTGTTGTTATAACTTGTAAGGCGTCCTACAATTTAATATCGTGTTTTTCAAGGTGTTAATATGGCATACAGTGTCGTAAGTTGTCCTAAATTGTCGTACGATGTTCTAAGGACTCGTACGAATTCATTAGGTAATTTATGGAGTTTTAAGTTTATATACGGTATTGTAAGGTGTTGTTACTATTTATATGGCGTCCTACAATATAATAATGTGTTTTTCAAGGTGTTAATATGGCATACAGAGTTGTAAGATGTCCTAAATTGTCGTACGATGTTCAAAGGACTCGTACGAATTCATTAGATTTATTATGAAGTTTTATGTTTTTATACGGTATTGTAAGGTGTTGTTATAACTTGTAAGGCGTCCTACAATTTAATATCGTGTTTTTCAAGGTGTTAATATGGCATACAGTGTCGTAAGTTGTCCTAAATTGTCGTACGATGTTCTAAGGACTCGTACGAATTCATTAGGTAATTTATGGAGTTTTAAGTTTATATACGGTATTGTAAGGTGTTGTTACTATTTATATGGCGTCCTACAATATAATAATGTGTTTTTCAAGGTGTTAATATGGCATACAGAGTTGTAAGATGTCCTAAATTGTCGTACGATGTTCAAAGGACTCGTACGAATTCATTAGATTTATTATGAAGTTTTATGTTTATATACGGTATTGTAAGGTGTTGTTATGACATGTAAGGCGTCCTAGAATATAATATCGTGTTTTTCAAGGTGTTAATATGTCATACAATGTCGTAAGTTGTCATAAATTGTCGTACGATGTTCAAAGGACTCGGACGAATTTATTAGGTTTATTATGGAGTTTTAAGTTTATGTACGGTATTCTAAGGTGTTGTTACGATTTGTAAGGCGTCCTACAATATAATAACATGCTTTTCAAGGTGTTAATATGGCATACAGAGTGGTAAGATGTCCTAAATTGTTGTACGATGTTCAAAGGACTGGTACGAATTCATTAGATTTATTATGAAGTTTTATATTTATATACGGTATTGTAAGGTGTTGTTATAACTTGTAAGGCGTCATACAATTTAATATCGTGTTTTCAAGGTGTTAATATGGGATACAGTGTCGTAAGTTGTCCTAAATTGTCGTACGATGTTCAAAGGACTCGGACGAATTCATTAGGTTTATTATGGAGTTTTAAGTTTATATACGGTATTATAAGGTGTTGTTATGATTTGTAAGGCGTCCTACAATATAATAACGTGCTTTTCAAGGTGTTAATATGGCATACAGAGTCGTAAGATGTCCCAAATTGTCGTATGATGTTCAAAGGACTTGAACGAATTCATTAGGTTTGTTATGGAGTTATAAGTTTATATACGGTATTATAAGGTGTTGTTATGGTTTGTAAGGCGTCCTACAATATAATAACGTGCTTTTCAAGGTGTTAATATGGCATACAGAGTCGTAAGATGTCCCAAATTGTCGTATGATGTTCAAAGGACTTGAACGAATTCATTAGGTTTGTTATGGAGTTATAAGTTTATATATGGTATTATAAGGTGTTGTTATGGTTTGTAAGGCGTCCTACAATATAATAACGTGCTTTTCAAGGTGTTAATATGGCATACAGAGTCGTAAGATGTCCTAAATTGTCGTATGATGTTCAAAGTACTCGTACGAATTCATTAGGTTAATTATGGAGTTTTAAGTTTACATACGGTATTGTAAGGTATTGTTACTATTTATATGGCGTCCTACAATATAATAACATGCTTTTCAAGGTGTTAATATGGCATACAGAGTTGTAAGATGTCCTAAATTGTCGTACGATGTTCAAAGGACTCGTACGAATTCATTAGATTTATTATGAAGTTTTATGTTTATATACTGTATTGTAAGGTGTTGTTATAACTTGTAAGGCGTCCTACAATTTAATATCGTGTTTTTCAAGGTGTTAATATGGCATACAGTGTCGTAAGTTGTCCTAAATTGTCGTACGATGTTCTAAGGACTCGTACGAATTCATTAGGTAATTTATGGAGTTTTAAGTTTATATACGGTATTGTAAGGTGTTGTTACAATTTATATGGCGTCCTACAATATAATAATGTGTTTTTCAAGGTGTTAATATGGCATACAGAGTTGTAAGATGTCCTAAATTGTCGTACGATGTTCAAAGGACTCGTACGAATTCATTAGATTTATTATGAAGTTTTATGTTTTTATACGGTATTGTAAGGTGTTGTTATAACTTGTAAGGCGTCCTACAATTTAATATCGTGTTTTTCAAGGTGTTAATATGGCATACAGTGTCGTAAGTTGTCCTAAATTGTCGTACCATGTTCTAAGGACTCGTACGAATTCATTAGGTAATTTATGGAGTTTTAAGTTTATATACGGTATTGTAAGGTGTTGTTACTATTTATATGGCGTCCTACAATATAATAATGTGTTTTTCAAGGTGTTAATATGGCATACAGAGTTGTAAGATGTCCTAAATTGTCGTACGATGTTCAAAGGACTCGTACGAATTCATTAGATTTATTATGAAGTTTTATGTTTATATACGGTATTGTAAGGTGTTGTTATGACATGTAAGGCGTCCTACAATATAATATCGTGTTTTTCAAGGTGTTAATATGTCATACAATGTCGTAAGTTGTCATAAATTGTCGTACGATGTTCAAAGGACTCGGACGAATTTATTAAGTTTATTATGGAGTTTTAAGTTTATGTACGGTATTCTAAGGTGTTGTTACGATTTGTAAGGCGTCCTACAATATAATAACATGCTTTTCAAGGTGTTAATATGGCATACAGAGTGGTAAGATGTCCTAAATTGTTGTACGATGTTCAAAGGACTCGTACGAATTCATTAGATTTATTATGAAGTTTTATGTTTATATACGGTATTGTAAGGTGTTGTTATAACTTGTAAGGCGTCATACAATTTAATATCGTGTGTTTCAAGGTGTTAATATGGCATACAGTGTCGTAAGTTGTCCTAAATTGTCGTACGATGTTCAAAGGACTCCGACGAATTCATTAGGTTTATTATGGAGTTTTAAGTTTATATACGGTATTATAAGGTGTTGTTATGATTTGTAAGGCGTCCTACAATATAATAACGTGCTTTTCAAGGTGTTAATATGGCATACAGAGTCGTAAGATGTCCCAAATTGTCGTATGATGTTCAAAGGACTCGAACGAATTCATTAGGTTTATTATGGAGTAATAAGTTTATATACGGTATTATAAGGTGTTGTTATGGTTTGTAAGGCGTCCTACAATATAATAACGTGCTTTTCAAGGTGTTAATATGGCATACAGAGTCGTAAGATGTCCTAAATTGTCGTATGATGGTCAAAGGACTCGTACGAATTCATTAGGTTAATTATGGAGTTTTAAGTTTATATACGGTATTGTAAGGTATTGTTACTATTTATATGGCGTCCTACAATATAATAATGTGTTTTTCAAGGTGTTAATATGGCATACAGAGTTGTAAGATGTCCTAAATTGCCGTACGATGTTCAAAGGACTCGTACGAATTCATTAGATTTATTATGAAGTTTTATATTTATATACGGTATTGTAAGGTGTTGTTATAACTTGTAAGGCGTCATACAATTTAATATCGTGTTTTTCAAGGTGTTAATATGGGATACAGTGTCGTAAGTTGTCCTAAATTGTCGTACGATGTTCAAAGGACTTGGACGAATTCATTAGGTTTATTATGGAGTTTTAAGTTTATATACTGTATTATAAGGTGTTGTTATGATTTGTAAGGCGTCCTACAATATAATAACGTGCTTTTCAAGGTGTTAATATGGCATACAGAGTCGTAAGATGTCCCAAATTGTCGTATGATGTTCAAAGGACTTGAACGAATTCATTAGGTTTATTATGGAGTTATAAGTTTATATACGGTATTATAAGGTGTTGTTATGGTTTGTAAGGCGTCCTACAATATAATAACGTGCTTTTCAAGGTGTTAATATGGCATACAGCGTGGTAATTTATGTCCTAAATTGTCGTATGATGTTCAAAGTACTCGTACGAATTCATTAGGTTAATTATGGAGTTTTAAGTTTACATACGGTATTGTAAGGTATTGTTACTATTTATATGGCGTCCTACAATATAATAACATGCTTTTCAAGGTGTTAATATGGCATACAGAGTTGTAAGATGTCCTAAATTGTCGTACGATGTTCAAAGGACTCGTACGAATTCATTAGATTTATTATGAAGTTTTATGTTTATATACGGTATTGTAAGGTGTTGTTATAACTTGTAAGGCGTCCTACAATTTAATATCGTGTTTTTCAAGGTGTTAATATGGCATACAGTGTCGTAAGTTGTCCTAAATTGTCGTACGATGTTCTAAGGACTCGTACGAATTCATTAGGTAATTTATGGAGTTTTAAGTTTATATACGGTATTGTAAGGTGTTGTTACTATTTATATGGCGTCCTAGAATATAATAATGTGTTTTTCAAGGTGTTAATATGGCATACAGAGTTGTGAGATGTCCTAAATTGTCGTACGATGTTCAAAGGACTCGTACGAATTCATTAGATTTATTATGAAGTTTTATGTTTATATACGGTATTGTAAGGTGTTGTTATAACTTGTAAGGCGTCCTACAATTTAATATCGTGTTTTTCAAGGTGTTAATATGGCATACAGTGTCGTAAGTTATTCTAAATTGTCGTACGATGTTCTAAGGACTCGTACGAATTCATTAGGTAATTTATGGAGTTTTAAGTTTATATACGGTATTGTAAGGTGTTGTTACTATTTATATGGCGTCCTACAATATAATAATGTGTTTTTCAAGGTGTTAATATGGCATACAGAGTTGTAAGATGTCCTAAATTGTCGTACGATGTTCAAAGGACTCGTACGAATTCATTAGATTTATTATGAAGTTTTATGTTTATATACGGTATTGTAAGGTGTTGTTATAACTTGTAAGGCGTCCTACAATTTAATATCGTGTTTTTCAAGGTGTTAATATGGCATACAGTGTCGTAAGTTGTACTAAATTGTCGTACGATGTTCTAAGGACTCGGACGAATTTATTAGGTTTATTATGGAGTTTTAAGTTTATGTACGGTATTGTAAGGTGTTGTTACGATTTGTAACGCGTCCTACAATATAATAACATGCTTTTCAAGGTGTTAATATGGCATACAGAGTGGTAAGATGTCCTAAATTGTTGTACGATGTTCAAAGGACTCGTACGAATTCATTAGAATTATTATGAAGTTTTATGTTTATATACGGTATTGTAAGGTGTTGTTATAACTTGTAAGGCGTCATACAATTTAATATCGTGTTTTTCAAGGTGTTAATATGGCATACAGTGTCGTAAGTTGTACTAAATTGTCGTACGATGTTCAAAGGACTCGGACGAATTCATTAGGTTTATTATGGAGTTTTAAGTTTATATACGGTATTATAAGGTGTTGTTATGATTTTTATGGCGTCCTACAATATAATAACGTGCTTTTCAAGGTGTTAATATGGCATACAGCGTGGTAATTTATGTCCTAAATTGTCGTATGATGTTCAAAGTACTCGTACGAATTCATTAGGTTAATTATGGAGTTTTAAGTTTACATATGGTATTGTAAGGTATTGTTACTATTTATATGGCGTCCTACAATATAATAACATGCTTTTCAAGGTGTTAATATGGCATACAGAGTTGTAAGATGTCCTAAATTGTCGTACGATGTTCAAAGGACTCGTACGAATTCATTAGATTTATTATGAAGTTTTATGTTTATATACGGTATTGTAAGGTGTTGTTATAACTTGTAAGGCGTCCTACAATTTAATATCGTGTTTTTCAAGGTGTTAATATGGCATACAGTGTCGTAAGTTGTCCTAAATTGTCGTACGATGTTCTAAGGACTCGTACGAATTCATTAGGTAATTTATGGAGTTTTAAGTTTATATACGGTATTGTAAGGTGTTGTTACTATTTATATGGCGTCCTAGAATATAATAATGTGTTTTTCAAGGTGTTAATATGGCATACAGAGTTGTGAGATGTCCTAAATTGTCGTACGATGTTCAAAGGACTCGTACGAATTCATTAGATTTATTATGAAGTTTTATGTTTATATACGGTATTGTAAAGTGTTGTTATAACTTGTAAGGCGTCCTACAATTTAATATCGTGTTTTTCAAGGTGTTAATATGGCATACAGTGTCGTAAGTTATTCTAAATTGTCGTACGATGTTCTAAGGACTCGTACGAATTCATTAGGTAATTTATGGAGTTTTAAGTTTATATACGGTATTGTAAGGTGTTGTTACTATTTATATGGCGTCCTACAATATAATAATGTGTTTTTCAAGGTGTTAATATGGCATACAGAGTTGTAAGATGTCCTAAATTGTCGTACGATGTTCAAAGGACTCGTACGAATTCATTAGATTTATTATGAAGTTTTATGTTTATATACCGTATTGTAAGGTGTTGTTATAACATGTAAGGCGTCCTACAATTTAATATCGTGTTTTTCAAGGTGTTAATATGGCATACAGTGTCGTAAGTTGTACTAAATTGTCGTACGATGTTCTAAGGACTCGGACGAATTTATTAGGTTTATTATGGAGTTTTAAGTTTATGTACGGTATTGTAAGGTGTTGTTACGATTTGTAAGGCGTCCTACAATATAATAACATGCTTTTCAAGGTGTTAATATGGCATACAGAGTGGTAAGATGTCCTAAATTGTTGTACGATGTTCAAAGGACTCGTACGAATTCATTAGAATTATTATGAAGTTTTATGTTTATATACGGTATTGTAAGGTGTTGTTATAACTTGTAAGGCGTCATACAATTTAATATTGTGTTTTTCAAGGTGTTAATATGGCATACAGTGTCGTAAGTTGTACTAAATTGTCGTACGATGTTCAAAGGACTCGGACGAATTCATTAGGTTTATTATGGAGTTTTAAGTTTATATACGGTATTATAAGGTGTTGTTATGATTTTTATGGCGTCCTAGAATATAATAATGTGTTTTTCAAGGTGTTAATATGGCATACAGAGTTGTAAGATGTCCTAAATTGTCGTACGATGTTCAAAGGACTCGTACGAATTCATTAGATTTATTATGAAGTTTTCTGTTTATATACGGTATTGTAAGGTGTTGTTATAACTTGTAAGGCGTCCTACAATTTAATATCGTGTTTTTCAAGGTGTTAATATGGCATACAGTGTCGTAAGTTGTCCTAAATTGTCGTACGATGTTCTAAGGACTCGTACGAATTCATTAGGTAATTTATGGAGTTTTAAGTTTATCTACGGTATTGTAAGGTGTTGTTACTATTTATATGGCGTCCTACAATATAATAATGTGTTTTTCAAGGTGTTAATATGGCATACAGAGTTGTAAGATGTCCTAAATTGTCGTACGATGTTCAAAGGACTCGTACGAATTCATTAGATTTATTATGAAGTTTTATGTTTATATACGGTATTGTAAGGTGTTGTTATAACTTGTAAGGCGTCCTACAATTTAATATCGTGTTTTTCAAGGTGTAAATATGGCATACAGTGTCGTAAGTTGTACTAAATTGTCGTACGATGTTCTAAGGACTCGGACGAATTTATTAGGTTTATTATGGAGTTTTAAGTTTATGTACGGTATTGTAAGGTGTTGTTACGATTTGTAAGGCGTCCTACAATATAATAACATGCTTTTCAAGGTGTTAATATGGCATACAGAGTGGTAAGATGTCCTAAATTGTTGTACGATGTTCAAAGAACTCGTACGAATTCATTAGAATTATTATGAAGTTTTATGTTTATATACGGTATTGTAAGGTGTTGTTATAACTTGTAAGGCGTCATACAATTTAATATCGTGTTTTTCAAGGTGTTAATATGGCATACAGTGTCGTAAGTTGTCCTAAATTGTCGTACGAAGTTCAAAGGACTCGGACGAATTCATTAGGTTTATTATGGAGTTTTAAGTTTATATACGGTATTATAAGGTGTTGTTATGATTTGTAAGGCGTCCTACAATATAATAGCGTGCTTTTCAAGGTGTTAATATGGCATACAGAGTCGTAAGATGTCCCAAATTGTCGTATGATGTTCAAAGGACTCGAACGAATTCATTAGGTTTATTATGGAGTTATAAGTTTATATACGGTATTATAAGGTGTTGTTATGGTTTGTAAGGCGTCCTACAATATAATAACGTGCTTTTCAAGGTGTTAATATGGCATACAGAGTCGTAAGATGTCCTAAATTGTCGTATGATGTTCAAAGGACTCGTACGAATTCATTAGGTTAATTATGGAGTTTTAAGTTTATATACGGTATTGTAAGGTATTGTTACTATTTATATGGCGTCCTACAATATAATAATGTGTTTTTCAAGGTGTTAATATGGCATACAGAGTTGTAAGATGTCCTAAATTGCCGTACGATGTTCAAAGGACTCGTACGAATTCATTAGATTTATTATGAAGTTTTATATTTATATACGGTATTGTAAAGTGTTGTTATAACTTGTAAGGCGTCCTACAATTTAATATCGTGTTTTTCAAGGTATTAATATGGCATACAATGTCGTAAGTTGTCCTAAATTGTCGTACGATGTTCTAAGGACTCGTACGAATTCATTAGGTAATTTATGGAGTTTTAAGTTTATATACGGTATTGTAAGGTGTTGTTACTATTTATATGGCGCCCTACAATATAATAGTGTGTTTTTCAAGGTGTTAATATGGCATACAGAGTTGTAAGATGTCCTAAATTGTCGTACGATGTTCAAAGGACTCGTACGAATTCATTAGATTTATTATGAAGTTTTATGTTTATATACGGTATTGTAAGGTGTTGTTATAACTTGTAAGGCGTCCTACAATTTAATATCATGTTTTTCAAGGTGTTAATATGGCATACAGTGTCGTAAGTTGTCCTAAATTGTCGTACGATGTTCTAAGGACTCGTACGAATTCATTAGGTAATTTATGGAGTTTTAAGTTTATATACGGTATTGTAAGGTGTTGTTACTATTTATATGGCGTCCTACAATATAATAATGTGTTTTTCAAGGTGTTAATATGGCATACAGAGTTGTAAGATGTCCTAAATTGTCGTACGATGTTCAAAGGACTCGTACGAATTCATTAGATTTATTATGAAGTTTTATGTTTATATACGGTATTGTAAGGTGTTGTTATAACTTGTAAGGCGTCCTACAATTTAATATCGTGTTTTTCAAGGTGTTAATATGGCATACAGTGTCGTAAGTTGTCCTAAATTGTCGTACGATGTTCTAAGGACTCGGACGAATTTATTAGGTTTATTATGGAGTTTTAAGTTTATGTACGGTATTGTAAGGTGTTGTTACGATTTGTAAGGCGTCCTACAATATAATAACATGCTTTTCAAGGTGTTAATATGGCATACAGAGTGGTAAGATGTCCTAAATTGTTGTACGATGTTCAAAGGACTCGTACGAATTCATTAGATTTATTATGAAGTTTTATGTTTATATACGGTATTGTAAGGTGTTGTTATAACTTGTAAGGCGTCATACAATTTAATATCGTGTGTTTCAAGGTGTTAATATGGCATACAGTGTCGTAAGTTGTCCTAAATTGTCGTACGATGTTCAAAGGACTCGGACGAATTCATTAGGTTTATTATGGAGTTTTAAGTTTATATACGGTATTATAAGGTGTTGTTATGATTTGTAAGGCGTCCTACAATATAATAACGTGCTTTTCAAGGTGTTAATATGGCATACAGAGTCGTAAGATGTCCCAAATTGTCGTATGATGTTCAAAGGACTCGAACCAATTCATTAGGTTTATTATGGAGTTATAAGTTTATATACGGTATTATAAGGTGTTGTTATGGTTTGTAAGGCGTCCTACAATATAATAACGTGCTTTTCAAGGTGTTAATATGGCATACAGAGTCGTAAGATGTCCTAAATTGTCGTATGATGTTCAAAGGACTCGTACGAATTCATTAGGTTAATTATGGAGTTTTAAGTTTATATACGGTATTGTAAGGTATTGTTACTATTTATATGGCGTCCTACAATATAATAATGTGTTTTTCAAGGTGTTAATTTGGCATACAGAGTTGTAAGATGTCCTAAATTGCCGTACGATGTTCAAAGGACTCGTACGAATTCATTAGATTTATTATGAAGTTTTATGTTTATATACGGTATTGTAAGGTGTTGTTATAACTTGTAAGGCGTCCTACAATTTAATATCGTGTTTTTCAAGGTGTTAATATGGCATACAGTGTCGTAAGTTGTACTAAATTGTCGTACGATGTTCTAAGGACTCGGACGAATTTATTAGGTTTATTATGGAGTTTTAAGTTTATGTACGGTATTGTAAGGTGTTGTTACGATTTGTAAGGCGTCCTACAATATAATAACATGCTTTTCAAGGTGTTAATATGGCATACAGAGTGGTAAGATGTCCTAAATTGTGGTACGATGTTCAAAGGACTCGTACGAATTCATTAGGTAATTTATGGAGTTTTAAGTTTATATACGGTATTGTAAGGTGTTGTTACTATTTATATGGCGTCCTACAATATAATAATGTGTTTTTCAAGGTGTTAATATGGCATACAGAGTTGTAAGATGTCCTAAATTGTCGTACGATGTTCAAAGGACTCGTACGAATTCATTAGATTTATTATGAAGTTTTATGTTTATATACGGTATTGTAAGGTGTTGTTATAACTTGTAAGGCGTCCTACAATTTAATATCGTGTTTTTCAAGGTGTTAATATGGCATACAGTGTCGTAAGTTGTCCTAAATTGTCGTACGATGTTCTAAGGACTCGGACGAATTTATTAGGTTTATTATGGAGTTTTAAGTTTATGTACGGTATTGTAAGGTGTTGTTACGATTTGTAAGGCGTCCTACAATATAATAACATGCTTTTCAAGGTGTTAATATGGCATACAGAGTGGTAAGATGTCCTAAATTGTTGTACGATGTTCAAAGGACTCGTACGAATTCATTAGGTAATTTATGGAGTTTTAAGTTTATATACGGTATTGTAAGGTGTTGTTACTATTTATATGGCGTCCTACAATATAATAATGTGTTTTTCAAGGTGTTAATATGGCATACAGAGTTGTAAGATGTCCTAAATTGTCGTACGATGTTCAAAGGACTCGTACGAATTCATTAGATTTATTATGAAGTTTTATGTTTATATACGGTATTGTAAGGTGTTGTTATAACTTGTAAGGCGTCCTACAATTTAATATCGTGTTTTTCAAGGTGTTAATATGGCATACAGTGTCGTAAGTTGTCCTAAATTGTCGTACGATGTTCTAAGGACTCGGACGAATTTATTAGGTTTATTATGGAGTTTTAAGTTTATGTACGGTATTGTAAGGTGTTGTTACGATATGTAAGGCGTCCTACAATATAATAACATGCTTTTCAAGGTGTTAATATGGCATACAGAGTGGTAAGATGTCCTAAATTGTTGTACGATGTTCAAAGGACTCGTACGAATTCATTAGATTTATTATGAAGTTTTATGTTTATATACGGTATTGTAAGGTGTTGTTATAACTTGTAAGGCGTCATACAATTTAATATCGTGTTTTTCAAGGTGTTAATATGGCATACAGTGTCGTAAGTTGTCCTAAATTGTCGTACGATGTTCAAAGGACTCGGACGAATTCATTAGGTTTATTATGGAGTTTTAAGTTTATATACGGTATTATAAGGTGTTGTTATGATTTGTAAGGCGTCCTACAATATAATAACGTGCTTTTCAAGGTGTTAATATGGCATACAGAGTCGTAAGATGTCCCAAATTGTCGTATGATGTTCAAAGGACTCGAACCAATTCATTAGGTTTATTATGGAGTTATAAGTTTATATACGGTATTATAAGGTGTTGTTATGGTTTGTAAGGCGTCCTACAATATAATAACGTGCTTTTCAAGGTGTTAATATGGCATACAGAGTCGTAAGATGTCCTAAATTGTCGTATGATGTTCAAAGGACTCGTACGAATTCATTAGGTTAATTATGGAGTTTTAAGTTTATATACGGTATTGTAAGGTATTGTTACTATTTATATGGCGTCCTACAATATAATAATGTGTTTTTCAAGGTGTTAATTTGGCATACAGAGTTGTAAGATGTCCTAAATTGCCGTACGATGTTCAAAGGACTCGTACGAATTCATTAGATTTATTATGAAGTTTTATGTTTATATACGGTATTGTAAGGTGTTGTTATAACTTGTAAGGCGTCCTACAATTTAATATCGTGTTTTTCAAGGTGTTAATATGGCATACAGTGTCGTAAGTTGTCCTAAATTGTCGTACGATGTTCTAAGGACTCGGACGAATTCATTAGGTTTATTATGGAGTTTTAAGTTTATGTACGGTATTGTAAGGTGTTGTTACGATTTGTAAGGCGTCCTACAATATAATAACATGCTTTTCAAGGTGTTAATATGGCATACAGAGTGGTAAGATGTCCTAAATTGTTGTACGATGTTCAAAGGACTCGTACGAATTCATTAGATTTATTATGAAGTTTTATGTTTATATACGGTATTGTAAGGTGTTGTTATAACTTGTAAGGCGTCATACAATTTAATATCGTGTTTTTCAAGGTGTTAATATGGCATACAGTGTCGTAAGTTGTCCTAAATTGTCGTACGATGTTCAAAGGACTCATACGAATTCATTAGGTTAATTATGGAGTTTTAAGTTTATATACGGTATTGTAAGGTGTTGTTACGATTTGTAAGGCGTTCTACAATATAATAACTTGCTTTTCAAGGTGTTAATATGGCATACAGAGTTGTAAGATGTCCCAAATTGTCGTATGATGTTCAAAGGACTCGAACCAATTCATTAGGTTTATTATGGAGTTATAAGTTTATATACGGTATTATAAGGTGTTGTTATGGTTTGTAAGGCGTCCTACAATATAATAACGTGCTTTTCAAAGTGTTAATATGGCATACAGAGTCGTAAGATGTCCTAAATTGTCGTATGATGTTCAAAGGACTCGTACGAATTCATTAGGTTAATTATGGAGTTTTAAGTTTATATACGGTATTGTAAGGTATTGTTACTATTTATATGGCGTCCTACAATATAATAATGTGGTTTTCAAGGTGTTAATATGGCATACAGAGTTGTAAGATGTCCTAAATTGCCGTACGATGTTCAAAGGACTCGTACGAATTCATTAGATTTATTATGAAGTTTTATGTTTATATACGGTATTGTAAGGTGTTGTTATAACTTGTAAGGCGTCCTACAATTTAATATCGTGTTTTTCAAGGTGTTAATATGGCATACAGTGTCGTAAGTTGTCCTAAATTGTCGTACGATGTTCTAAGGACTCGGACGAATTCATTAGGTTTATTATGGAGTTTTAAGTTTATGTACGGTATTGTAAGGTGTTGTTACGATTTGTAAGGCGTCCTACAATATAATAACATGCTTTTCAAGGTGTTAATATGGCATACAGAGTGGTAAGATGTCCTAAATTGTTGTACGATGTTCAAAGGACTCGTACGAATTCATTAGATTTATTATGAAGTTTTATGTTTATATACGGTATTGTAAGGTGTTGTTATAACTTGTAAGGCGTCATACAATTTAATATCGTGTTTTTCAAGGTGTTAATATGGCATACAGTGTCGTAAGTTGTCCTAAATTGTCGTACGATGTTCAAAGGACTCATACGAATTCATTAGGTTAATTATGGAGTTTTAAGTTTATATACGGTATTGTAAGGTGTTGTTACGATTTGTAAGGCGTCCTACAATATAATAACATGCTTTTCAAGGTGTTAATATGGCATACAGAGTGGTAAGATGTCCTAAATTGTTGTACGATGTTCAAAGGACTCGTACGAATTCATTAGATTTATTATGAAGTTTTATGTTTATATACGGTATTGTAAGGTGTTGTTATAACTTGTAAGGCGTCATACAATTTAATATCGTGTTTTTCAAGGTGTTAATATGGCATACAGTGTCGTAAGTTGTCCTAAATTGTCGTACGATGTTCAAAGGACTCATACGAATTCATTAGGTTAATTATGGAGTTTTAAGTTTATATACGGTATTGTAAGGTATTGTTACTATTTATATGGCGTCCTACAATATAATAATGTGGTTTTCAAGGTGTTAATATGGCATACAGAGTTGTAAGATGTCCTAAATTGCCGTACGATGTTCAAAGGACTCGTACGAATTCATTAGATTTATTATGAAGTTTTATGTTTATATACGGTATTGTAAGGTGTTGTTATAACTTGTAAGGCGTCCTACAATTTAATATCGTGTTTTTCAAGGTGTTAATATGGCATACAGTGTCGTAAGTTGTCCTAAATTGTCGTACGATGTTCTAAGGACTCGGACGAATTCATTAGGTTTATTATGGAGTTTTAAGTTTATGTACGGTATTGTAAGGTGTTGTTACGATTTGTAAGGCGTCCTACAATATAATAACATGCTTTTCAAGGTGTTAATATGGCATACAGAGTGGTAAGATGTCCTAAATTGTTGTACGATGTTTAAAGGACTCGTACGAATTCATTAGATTTATTATGAAGTTTTATGTTTATATACGGTATTGTAAGGTGTTGTTATAACTTGTAAGGCGTCATACAATTTAATATCGTGTTTTTCAAGGTGTTAATATGGCATACAGTGTCGTAAGTTGTCCTAAATTGTCGTACGATGTTCAAAGGACTCATACGAATTCATTAGGTTAATTATGGAGTTTTAAGTTTATATACGGTATTGTAAGGTGTTGTTACGATTTGTAAGGCGTCCTACAATATAATAACATGCTTTTCAAGGTGTTAATATGGCATACAGAGTGGTAAGATGTCCTAAATTGTTGTACGATGTTCAAAGGACTCGTACGAATTCATTAGATTTATTATGAAGTTTTATGTTTATATACGGTATTGTAAGGTGTTGTTATAACTTGTAAGGCGTCATACAATTTAATATCGTGTTTTTCAAGGTGTTAATATGGCATACAGTGTCGTAAGTTGTCCTAAATTGTCGTACGATGTTCAAAGGACTCATACGAATTCATTAGGTTAATTATGGAGTTTTAAGTTTATATACGGTATTGTAAGGTATTGTTACTATTTATATGGCGTCCTACAATATAATAATGTGGTTTTCAAGGTGTTAATATGGCATACAGAGTTGTAAGATGTCCTAAATTGCCGTACGATGTTCAAAGGACTCGTACGAATTCATTAGATTTATTATGAAGTTTTATGTTTATATACGGTATTGTAAGGTGTTGTTATAACTTGTAAGGCGTCCTACAATTTAATATCGTGTTTTTCAAGGTGTTAATATGGCATACAGTGTCGTAAGTTGTACTAAATTGTCGTACGATGTTCAAAGGACTCATACGAATTCATTAGGTTAATTATGGAGTTTTAAGTTTATATACGGTATTGTAAGGTATTGTTACTATTTATATGGCGTCCTACAATATAATAATGTGGTTTTCAAGGTGTTAATATGGCATACAGAGTTGTAAGATGTCCTAAATTGCCGTACGATGTTCAAAGGACTCGTACGAATTCATTAGATTTATTATGAAGTTTTATGTTTATATACGGTATTGTAAGGTGTTGTTATAACTTGTAAGGCGTCCTACAATTTAATATCGTGTTTTTCAAGGTGTTAATATGGCATACAGTGTCGTAAGTTGTACTAAATTGTCGTACGATGTTCTAAGGACTCGGACGAATTTATTAGGTTTATTATGGAGTTTTAAGTTTATGTACGGTATTGTAAGGTGTTGGTACGATTTGTAAGGCGTCCTACAATATAATAACATGCTTTTCAAGGTGTTAATATGGCATACAGAGTGGTAAGATGTCCAAAATTGTTGTACGATGTTCAAAGGACTCGTACGAATTCATTAGATTTATTATGAAGTTTTATGTTTATATACGGTATTGTAAGGTGTTGTTATAACTTGTAAGGCGTCATACAATTTAATATCGTGTTTTTCACGGTGTTAATATGGCATACAGTGTCGTAAGTTGTCCTAAATTGTCGTACGATGTTCAAAGGACTCGGACGAATTCATTAGTTTTATTATGGAGTTTTAAGTTTATATACGGTATTATAAGGTGTTGTTATGATTTGTAAGGCGTCCTACAATATAATAACGTGCTTTTCAAGGTGTTAATATGGCATACAGAGTCGTAAGATGTCCCAAATTGTCGTATGATGTTCAAAGGACTCGAACCAATTCATTAGGTTTATTATGGAGTTATAAGTTTATATACGGTATTATAAGGTGTTATTATGGTTTGTAAGGCGTCCTACAATATAATAACGTGCTTTTCAAGGTGTTAATATGGCATACAGAGTCGTAAGATGTCCTAAATTGTCGTATGATGTTCAAAGGACTCGTACGAATTCATTAGGTTAATTATGAAGTTTTATGTTTATATACGGTATTGTAAGGTGTTGTTATAACTTGTAAGGCGTCCTACAATTTAATATCGTGTTTTTCAAGGTGTTAATATGGCATACAGTGTCGTAAGTTGTCCTAAATTGTCGTACGATGTTCTAAGGACTCGTACGAATTCGTTCGGTAATTTATGGAGTTTTAAGTTTATATACGGTATTGTAAGGTGTTGTTACTATTTATATGGCGTCCTACAATATAATAATGTGTTTTTCAAGGTGTTAATATGGCATACAGAGTTGTAAGATGTCCTAAATTGTCGTACGATGTTCAAAGGACTCGTACGAATTCATTAGATTTATTATGAAGTTTTATGTTTATATACGGTATTGTAAGGTGTTGTTATAACTTGTAAGGCGTCCTACAATTTAATATCGTGTTTTTCAAGGTGTTAATATGGCATACAGTGTCGTAAGTTGTCCTAAATTGTCGTACGATGTTCTAAGGACTCGTACGAATTCATTAGGTAATTTATGGAGTTTTAAGTTTATATACGGTATTGTAAGGTGTTGTTACTATTTATATGGCGTCCTACAATATAATAATGTGTTTTTCAAGGTGTTAATATGGCATACAGAGTTGTAAGATGTCCTAAATTGTCGTACGATGTTCAAAGGACTCGTACGAATTCATTAGATTTATTATGAAGTTTTATGTTTATATACGGTATTGTAAGGTGTTGTTATAACTTGTAAGGCGTCCTACAATTTAATATCGTGTTTTTCAAGGTGTTAATATGGCATACAGTGTCGTAAGTTGTACTAAATTGTCGTACGATGTTCTAAGGACTCGGACGAATTTATTAGGTTTATTATGGAGTTTTAAGTTTATGTACGGTATTGTAAGGTGTTGTTACGATTTGTAAGGCGTCCTACAATATAATAACATGCTTTTCAAGGTGTTAATATGGCATACAGAGTGGTAAGATGTCCAAAATTGTTGTACGATGTTCAAAGGACTCGTACGAATTCATTAGATTTATTATGAAGTTTTATGTTTATATACGGTATTGTAAGGTGTTGTTATAACTTGTAAGGCGTCATACAATTTAATATCGTGTTTTTCACGGTGTTAATATGGCATACAGTGTCGTAAGTTGTCCTAAATTGTCGTACGATGTTCAAAGGACTCGGACGAATTCATTAGTTTTATTATGGAGTTTTAAGTTTATATACGGTATTATAAGGTGTTGTTATGATTTGTAAGGCGTCCTACAATATAATAACGTGATTTTCAAGGTGTTAATATGGCATACAGAGTCGTAAGATGTCCCAAATTGTCGTATGATGTTCAAAGGACTCGAACCAATTCATTAGGTTTATTATGGAGTTATAAGTTTATATACGGTATTATAAGGTGTTATTATGGTTTGTAAGGCGTCCTACAATATAATAACGTGCTTTTCAAGGTGTTAATATGGCATACAGAGTCGTAAGATGTCCTAAATTGTCGTATGATGTTCAAAGGACTCGTACGAATTCATTAGGTTAATTATGAAGTTTTATGTTTATATACGGTATTGTAAGGTGTTGTTATAACTTGTAAGGCGTCCTACAATTTAATATCGTGTTTTTCAAGGTGTTAATATGGCATACAGTGTCGTAAGTTGTCCTAAATTGTCGTACGATGTTCTAAGGACTCGTACGAATTCATTCGGTAATTTATGGAGTTTTAAGTTTATATACGGTATTGTAAGGTGTTGTTACTATTTATATGGCGTCCTACAATATAATAATGTGTTTTTCAAGGTGTTAATATGGCATACAGAGTTGTAAGATGTCCTAAATTGTCGTACGATGTTCAAAGGACTCGTACGAATTCATTAGATTTATTATGAAGTTTTATGTTTATATACGGTATTGTAAGGTGTTGTTATAACTTGTAAGGCGTCCTACAATTTAATATCGTGTTTTTCAAGGTGTTAATATGGCATACAGTGTCGTAAGTTGTCCTAAATTGTCGTACGATGTTCTAAGGACTCGTACGAATTCATTAGGTAATTTATGGAGTTTTAAGTTTATATACGGTATTGTAAGGTGTTGTTACTATTTATATGGCGTCCTACAATATAATAATGTGTTTTTCAAGGTGTTAATATGGCATACAGAGTTGTAAGATGTCCTAAATTGTCGTACGATGTTCAAAGGACTCGTACGAATTCATTAGATTTATTATGAAGTTTTATGTTTATATACGGTATTGTAAGGTGTTGTTATAACTTGTAAGGCGTCCTACAATTTAATATCGTGTTTTTCAAGGTGTTAATATGGCATACAGTGTCGTAAGTTGTACTAAATTGTCGTACGATGTTCTAAGGACTCGGACGAATTTATTAGGTTTATTATGGAGTTTTAAGTTTATGTACGGTATTGTAAGGTGTTGTTACGATTTGTAAGGCGTCCTACAATATAATAACATGCTTTTCAAGGTGTTAATATGGCATACAGAGTGGTAAGATGTCCAAAATTGTTGTACGATGTTCAAAGGACTCGTACGAATTCATTAGATTTATTATGAAGTTTTATGTTTATATACGGTATTGTAAGGTGTTGTTATAACTTGTAAGGCGTCATACAATTTAATATCGTGTTTTTCACGGTGTTAATATGGCATACAGTGTCGTAAGTTGTCCTAAATTGTCGTACGATGTTCAAAGGACTCGGACGAATTCATTAGTTTTATTATGGAGTTTTAAGTTTATATACGGTATTATAAGGTGTTGTTATGATTTGTAAGGCGTCCTACAATATAATAACGTGATTTTCAAGGTGTTAATATGGCATACAGAGTCGTAAGATGTCCCAAATTGTCGTATGATGTTCAAAGGACTCGAACCAATTCATTAGGTTTATTATGGAGTTATAAGTTTATATACGGTATTATAAGGTGTTATTATGGTTTGTAAGGCGTCCTACAATATAATAACGTGCTTTTCAAGGTGTTAATATGGCATACAGAGTCGTAAGATGTCCTAAATTGTCGTATGATGTTCAAAGGACTCGTACGAATTCATTAGGTTAATTATGAAGTTTTATGTTTATATACGGTATTGTAAGGTGTTGTTATAACTTGTAAGGCGTCCTACAATTTAATATCGTGTTTTTCAAGGTGTTAATATGGCATACAGTGTCGTAAGTTGTCCTAAATTGTCGTACGATGTTCTAAGGACTCGTACGAATTCATTCGGTAATTTATGGAGTTTTAAGTTTATATACGGTATTGTAAGGTGTTGTTACTATTTATATGGCGTCCTACAATATAATAATGTGTTTTTCAAGGTGTTAATATGGCATACAGAGTTGTAAGATGTCCTAAATTGTCGTACGATGTTCAAAGGACTCGTACGAATTCATTAGATTTATTATGAAGTTTTATGTTTATATACGGTATTGTAAGGTGTTGTTATAACTTGTAAGGCGTCCTACAATTTAATATCGTGTTTTTCAAGGTGTTAATATGGCATACAGTGTCGTAAGTTGTCCTAAATTGTCGTACGATGTTCTAAGGACTCGTACGAATTCATTAGGTAATTTATGGAGTTTTAAGTTTATATACGGTATTGTAAGGTGTTGTTACTATTTATATGGCGTCCTACAATATAATAATGTGTTTTTCAAGGTGTTAATATGGCATACAGAGTTGTAAGATGTCCTAAATTGTCGTACGATGTTCAAAGGACTCGTACGAATTCATTAGATTTATTATGAAGTTTTATGTTTATATACGGTATTGTAAGGTGTTGTTATAACTTGTAAGGCGTCCTACAATTTAATATCGTGTTTTTCAAGGTGTTAATATGGCATACAGTGTCGTAAGTTGTACTAAATTGTCGTACGATGTTCTAAGGACTCGGACGAATTTATTAGGTTTATTATGGAGTTTTAAGTTTATGTACGGTATTGTAAGGTGTTGTTACGATTTGTAAGGCGTCCTACAATATAATAACATGCTTTTCAAGGTGTTAATATGACATACAGAGTGGTAAGATGTCCTAAATTGTTGTACGATGTTCAAAGGACTCGTACGAATTCATTAGATTTATTATGAAGTTTTATGTTTATATACGGTATTGTAAGGTGTTGTTATAACTTGTAAGGCGTCATACAATTTAATATCGTGTTTTTCAAGGTGTTAATATGGCATACAGTGTCGTAAGTTGTCCTAAATTGTCGTACGATGTTCAAAGGACTCGTACGAATTCATTAGGTTAATTATGGAGTTTTAAGTTTATATACGGTATTGTAAGGTATTGTTACTATTTATATGGCGTCCTACAATATAATAATGTGTTTTTCAAGGTGTTAATATGGCATACAAAGTTGTAAGATGTCCTAAATTGCCGTACGATGTTCAAAGAACTCGTACGAATTCATTAGATTTATTATGAAGTTTTATGTTTATATACAGTATTGTAAGGTGTTGTTATAACTTGTAAGGCGTCCTACAATTTAATATCGTGTTTTTCAAGGTGTTAATATGGCATACAGTGTCGTAAGTTGTACTAAATTGTCGTACGATGTTCTAAGGACTCGGACGAATTTATTAGGTTTATTATGGAGTTTTAAGTTTATGTACGGTATTGTAAGGTGTTGTTACGATTTGTAAGGCGTCCTACAATATAATAACATGCTTTTCAAGATGTTAATATGGCATACAGAGTGGTAAGATGTCCAAAATTGTTGTACGATGTTCAAAGGACTCGTACGAATTCATTAGATTTATTATGAAGTTTTATGTTTATATACGGTATTGTAAGGTGTTGTTATAACTTGTAAGGCGTCATACAATTTAATATCGTGTTTTTCACGGTGTTAATATGGCATACAGTGTCGTAAGTTGTCCTAAATTGTCGTACGATGTTCAAAGGACTCGGACGAATTCATTAGTTTTATTATGGAGTTTTAAGTTTATATACGGTATTATAAGGTGTTGTTATGATTTGTAAGGCGTCCTACAATATAATAACGTGCTTTTCAAGGTGTTAATATGGCATACAGAGTCGTAAGATGTCCCAAATTGTCGTATGATGTTCAAAGGACTCGAACCAATTCATTAGGTTTATTATGGAGTTATAAGTTTATATACGGTATTATAAGGTGTTATTATGGTTTGTAAGGCGTCCTACAATATAATAACGTGCTTTTCAAGGTGTTAATATGGCATACAGAGTCGTAAGATGTCCTAAATTGTCGTATGATGTTCAAAGGACTCGTACGAATTCATTAGGTTAATTATGAAGTTTTATGTTTATATACGGTATTGTAAGGTGTTGTTATAACTTGTAAGGCGTCCTACAATTTAATATCGTGTTTTTCAAGGTGTTAATATGGCATACAGTGTCGTAAGTTGTCCTAAATTGTCGTACGATGTTCTAAGGACTCGTACGAATTCATTCGGTAATTTATGGAGTTTTAAGTTTATATACGGTATTGTAAGGTGTTGTTACTATTTATATGGCGTCCTACAATATAATAATGTGTTTTTCAAGGTGTTAATATGGCATACAGAGTTGTAAGATGTCCTAAATTGTCGTACGATGTTCAAAGGACTCGTACGAATTCATTAGATTTATTATGAAGTTTTATGTTTATATACGGTATTGTAAGGTGTTGTTATAACTTGTAAGGCGTCCTACAATTTAATATCGTGTTTTTCAAGGTGTTAATATGGCATACAGTGTCGTAAGTTGTCCTAAATTGTAGTACGATGTTCTAAGGACTCGTACGAATTCATTAGGTAATTTATGGAGTTTTAAGTTTATATACGGTATTGTAAGGTGTTGTTACTATTTATATGGCGTCCTACAATATAATAATGTGTTTTTCAAGGTGTTAATATGGCATACAGAGTTGTAAGATGTCCTAAATTGTCGTACGATGTTCAAAGGACTCGTACGAATTCATTAGATTTATTATGAAGTTTTATGTTTATATACGGTATTGTAAGGTGTTGTTATAACTTGTAAGGCGTCCTACAATTTAATATCGTGTTTTTCAAGGTGTTAATATGGCATACAGTGTCGTAAGTTGTACTAAATTGTCGTACGATGTTCTAAGGACTCGGACGAATTTATTAGGTTTATTATGGAGTTTTAAGTTTATGTACGGTATTGTAAGGTGTTGTTACGATTTGTAAGGCGTCCTACAATATAATAACATGCTTTTCAAGGTGTTAATATGGCATACAGAGTGGTAAGATGTCCTAAATTGTTGTACGATGTTCAAAGGACTCGTACGAATTCATTAGATTTATTATGAAGTTTTATGTTTATATACGGTATTGTAAGGTGTTGTTATAACTTGTAAGGCGTCATAGAATTTAATATCGTGTTTTTCAAGGTGTTAATATGGCATACAGTGTCGTAAGTTGTCCTAAATTGTCGTACGATGTTCAAAGGACTCGTACGAATTCATTAGGTTAATTATGGAGTTTTAAGTTTATATACGGTATTGTAAGGTATTGTTACTATTTATATGGCGTCCTACAATAAAATAATGTGTTTTTCAAGGTGTTAATATGGCATACATAGTTGTAAGATGTCCTAAATTGCCGTACGATGTTCAAAGGACTCGTACAAATTCATTAGATTTATTATGAAGTTTTATGTTTATATACAGTATTGTAAGGTGTTGTTATAACTTGTAAGGCGTCCTACAATTTAATATCGTGTTTTTCAAGGTGTTAATATGGCATACAGTGTCGTAAGTTGTACTAAATTGTCGTACGATGTTCTAAGGACTCGGACGAATTTATTAGGTTTATTATGGAGTTTTAAGTTTATGTACGGTATTGTAAGGTGTTGTTACGATTTGTAAGGCGTCCTACAATATAATAACATGCTTTTCAAGGTGTTAATATGGCATACAGAGTGGTAAGATGTCCTAAATTGTTGTACGATGTTCAAAGGACTCGTACGAATTCATTAGATTTATTATGAAGTTTTATGTTTATATACGGTATTGTAAGGTGTTGTTACTATTTATATGGCGTCCTACAATATAATAATGTGTGTTTCAAGGTGTTAATATGGCATACAGAGTTGTAACATGTCCTAAATTGTCGTACGATGTTCAAAGGACTCGTACGAATTTATTAGATTGATTATGAAGTTTTATGTTTATATACGGTATTGTAAGGTGTTGTTATAACTTGTAAGGCGTCCTACAATTTAATATCGTGTTTTTCAAGGTGTTAATATGGCATACAGTGTCGTAAGTTGTCCTATATTGTCGTACGATGTTCTACGGACTCGTACGAATTCATTAGGTAATTTATGGAGTTTTAAGTTTATATACGGTATTGTAAGGTGATGTTACTATTTATATGGCGTCCTACAATATAATAATGTGTTTTTCAAGGTGTTAATATGGCATACAGAGTTGTAAGATGTCCTAAATTGTCGTACGATGTTCAAAGGACTCGTACGAATTCATTAGATTTATTATGAAGTTTTATGTTTATATACGGTATTGTAAGGTGTTGTTATAACTTGTAAGGCGTCCTACAATTTAATATCGTGTTTTTCAAGGTGTTAATATGGCATACAGTGTCGTAAGTTGTCCTAAATTGTCGTACGATGTTCTACGGACTCGTACGAATTCATTAGGTAATTTATGGAGTTTTAAGTTTATATACGGTATTGTAAGGTGATGTTACTATTTATATGGCGTCCTACAATATAATAATGTGTTTTTCAAGGTGTTAATATGGCATACAGAGTTGTAAAATGTCCTAAATTGTCGTACGATGTTCAAAGGACTCGTACGAATTCATTAGATTTATTATGAAGTTTTATGTTTATATACGGTATTGTAAGGTGTTGTTATAACTTGTAAGGCGTCCTACAATTTAATATCGTGTTTTTCAAGGTGTTAATATGGCATACAGTGTCGTAAGTTGTACTAAATTGTCGTACGATGTTTTAAGGACTCGGACGAATTTATTAGGTTTATTATGGAGTTTTAAGTTTATGTACGGTATTGTAAGGTGTTGTTACGATTTGTAAGGCGTCCTACAATATAATAACTTGCTTTTCAAGGTGTTAATATGGCATACAGAGTGGTAAGATGTCCTAAATTGTTGTACGATGTTCAAAGGACTCGTACGAATTCATTAGATTTATTATGAAGTTTTATGTTTATATACGGTATTGTAAGGTGTTGTTATAACTTGTAAGGCGTCATACAATTTAATATCGTGTTTTTCAAGGTGTTAATATGGCATACAGTGTCGTAAGTTGTCCTAAATTGTCGTACGATATTCAAAGGACTCGGACGAATTCATTAGGTTTATTATGGAGTTTTAAGTTTATATACGGTATTATAAGGTGTTGTTATGATTTGTAAGGCGTCCTACAATATAATAACGTGCTTTTCAAGGTGTTAATATGGCATACAGAGTCGTAAGATGTCCCAAATTGTCGTATGATGTTCAAAGGACTCGAACCAATTCATTAGGTTTATTATGGAGTTATAAGTTTATATACGGTATTATAAGGTGTTGTTATGGTTTGTAAGGCGTCCTACAATATAATAACGTGCTTTTCAAGGTGTTAATATGGCATACAGAGTCGTAAGATGTCCTAAATTGTCGTATGATGTTCAAAGGACTCGTACGAATTCATTAGGTTAATTATGGAGTTTTAAGTTTATATACGGTATTGTAAGGTAATGTTACTATTTATATGGCGTCCTACAATATAATAATGTGTTTTTCAAGGTGTTAATATGGCATACAGTGTCGTAAGTTGTCCTAAATTGTCGTACGATGTTCAAAGGACTCGTACGAATTCATTAGATTTATTATGAAGTTTTATGTTTATATACGGTATTGTAAGGTGTTGTTATAACTTGTAAGGCGTCATACAATTTAATATCGTGTTTTTCAAGGTGTTAATATGGCATACAGTGTCGTAAGTTGTCCTAAATTGTCGTACGATATTCAAAGGACTCGGACGAATTCATTAGGTTTATTATGGAGTTTTAAGTTTATATACGGTATTATAAGGTGTTGTTATGATTTGTAAGGCGTCCTACAATATAATAACGTGCTTTTCAAGGTGTTAATATGGCATACAGAGTCGTAAGATGTCCCAAATTGTCGTATGATGTTCAAAGGACTCGAACCAATTCATTAGGTTTATTATGGAGTTATAAGTTTATATACGGTATTATAAGGTGTTGTTATGGTTTGTAAGGCGTCCTACAATATAATAACGTGCTTTTCAAGGTGTTAATATGGCATACAGAGTCGTAAGATGTCCTAAATTGTCGTATGATGTTCAAAGGACTCGTACGAATTCATTAGGTTAATTATGGAGTTTTAAGTTTATATACGGTATTGTAAGGTAATGTTACTATTTATATGGCGTCCTACAATATAATAATGTGTTTTTCAAGGTGTTAATATGGCATACAGTGTCGTAAGTTGTCCTAAATTGTCGTACGATGTTCAAAGGACTCGTACGAATTCATTAGATTTATTATGAAGTTTTATGTTTATATACGGTATTGTAAGGTGTTGTTATAACTTGTAAGGCGTCATACAATTTAATATCGTGTTTTTCAAGGTGTTAATATGGCATACAGTGTCGTAAGTTGTCCTAAATTGTCGTACGATGTTCAAAGGACTCGTACGAATTCATTAGGTTAATTATGGAGTTTTAAGTTTATATACGGTATTGTAAGGTATTGTTACTATTTATATGGCGTCCTACAATATAATAATGTGTTTTTCAAGGTGTTAATATGGCATACAGAGTTGTAAGATGTCCTAAATTGTCGTACGATGTTCAAAGGACTCGTACGAATTCATTAGATTTATTATGAAGTTTTATGTTTATATACGGTATTGTAAGGTGTTGTTATAACTTGTAAGGCGTCCTACAATTTAATATCGTGTTTTTCAAGGTGTTAATATGGCATACAGTGTCGTAAGTTGTACTAAATTGTCGTACGATGTTCTAAGGACTCGGACGAATTTATTAGGTTTATTATGGAGTTTTAAGTTTATGTACGGTATTGTAAGGTGTTGTTACGATTTGTAAGGCGTCCTACAATATAATAATATGCTTTTCAAGGTGTTAATATGGCATACAGAGTGGTAAGATGTCCTAAATTGTTGTACGATGTTCAAAGGACTCGTACGAATTCATTAGATTTATTATGAAGTTTTATGTTTATATACGGTATTGTAAGGTGTTGTTATAACTTGTAAGGCGTCATACAATTTAATATCGTGTTTTTCAAGGTGTTAATATGGCATACAGTGTCGTAAGTTGTCCTAAATTGTCGTACGATATTCAAAGGACTCGGACGAATTCATTAGGTTTATTATGGAGTTTTAAGTTTATATACGGTATTATAAGGTGTTGTTATGATTTGTAAGGCGTCCTACAATATAATAACGTGCTTTTCAAGGTGTTAATATGGCATACAGAGTCGTAAGATGTCCCAAATTGTCGTATGATGTTCAAAGGACTCGAACCAATTCATTAGGTTTATTATGGAGTTATAAGTTTATATACGGTATTATAAGGTGTTGTTATGGTTTGTAAGGCGTCCTACAATATAATAACGTGCTTTTCAAGGTGTTAATATGGCATACAGAGTCGTAAGATGTCCTAAATTGTCGTATGATGTTCAAAGGACTCGTACGAATTCATTAGGTTAATTATGGAGTTTTAAGTTTATATACGGTATTGTAAGGTAATGTTACTATTTATATGGCGTCCTACAATATAATAATGTGTTTTTCAAGGTGTTAATATGGCATACAGTGTCGTAAGTTGTCCTAAATTGTCGTACGATGTTCAAAGGACTCGTACGAATTCATTAGATTTATTATGAAGTTTTATGTTTATATACGGTATTGTAAGGTGTTGTTATAACTTGTAAGGCGTCATACAATTTAATATCGTGTTTTTCAAGGTGTTAATATGGCATACAGTGTCGTAAGTTGTCCTAAATTGTCGTACGATGTTCAAAGGACTCGTACGAATTCATTAGGTTAATTATGGAGTTTTAAGTTTATATACGGTATTGTAAGGTATTGTTACTATTTATATGGCGTCCTACAATATAATAATGTGTTTTTCAAGGTGTTAATATGGCATACAGAGTTGTAAGATGTCCTAAATTGTCGTACGATGTTCAAAGGACTCGTACGAATTCATTAGATTTATTATGAAGTTTTATGTTTATATACGGTATTGTAAGGTGTTGTTATAACTTGTAAGGCGTCCTACAATTTAATATCGTGTTTTTCAAGGTGTTAATATGGCATACAGTGTCGTAAGTTGTACTAAATTGTCGTACGATGTTCTAAGGACTCGGACGAATTTATTAGGTTTATTATGGAGTTTTAAGTTTATGTACGGTATTGTAAGGTGTTGTTACGATTTGTAAGGCGTCCTACAATATAATAATATGCTTTTCAAGGTGTTAATATGGCATACAGAGTGGTAAGATGTCCTAAATTGTTGTACGATGTTCAAAGGACTCGTACGAATTCATTAGATTTATTATGAAGTTTTATGTTTATATACGGTATTGTAAGGTGTTGTTATAACTTGTAAGGCGTCATACAATTTAATATCGTGTTTTTCAAGGTGTTAATATGGCATACAGTGTCGTAAGTTGTCCTAAATTGTCGTACGATATTCAAAGGACTCGGACGAATTCATTAGGTTTATTATGGAGTTTTAAGTTTATATACGGTATTATAAGGTGTTGTTATGATTTGTAAGGCGTCCTACAATATAATAACGTGCTTTTCAAGGTGTTAATATGGCATACAGAGTCGTAAGATGTCCCAAATTGTCGTATGATGTTCAAAGGACTCGAACCAATTCATTAGGTTTATTATGGAGTTATAAGTTTATATACGGTATTATAAGGTGTTGTTATGGTTTGTAAGGCGTCCTACAATATAATAACGTGCTTTTCAAGGTGTTAATATGGCATACAGAGTCGTAAGATGTCCTAAATTGTCGTATGATGTTCAAAGGACTCGTACGAATTCATTAGGTTAATTATGGAGTTTTAAGTTTATATACGGTATTGTAAGGTAATGTTACTATTTATATGGCGTCCTACAATATAATAATGTGTTTTTCAAGGTGTTAATATGGCATACAGTGTCGTAAGTTGTCCTAAATTGTCGTACGATGTTCAAAGGACTCGTACGAATTCATTAGGTTAATTATGGAGTTTTAAGTTTATATACGGTATTGTAAGGTATTGTTACTATTTATATGGCGTCCTACAATATAATAATGTGTTTTTCAAGGTGTTAATATGGCATACAGAGTTGTAAGATGTCCTAAATTGCCGTACGATGTTCAAAGGACTCGTACGAATTCATTAGATTTATTATGAAGTTTTATGTTTATATACGGTATTGTAAGGTGTTGTTATAACTTGTAAGGCGTCCTACAATTTAATATCGTGTTTTTCAAGGTGTTAATATGGCATACAGTGTCGTAAGTTGTACTAAATTGTCGTACGATGTTCTAAGGACTCGGACGAATTTATTAGGTTTATTATGGAGTTTTAAGTTTATGTACGGTATTGTAAGGTGTTGTTACGATTTGTAAGGCGTCCTACAATATAATAACATGCTTTTCAAGGTGTTAATATGGCATACAGAGTGGTAAGATGTCCAAAATTGTTGTACGATGTTCAAAGGACTCGTACGAATTCATTAGATTTATTATGAAGTTTTATGTTTATATACGGTATTGTAAGGTGTTGTTATAACTTGTAAGGCGTCATACAATTTAATATCGTGTTTTTCAAGGTGTTAATATGGCATACAGTGTCGTAAGTTGTCCTAAATTGTCGTATGATGTTCAAAGGACTCGGACGAATTCATTAGGTTTATTATGGAGTTTTAAGTTTATATACGGTATTATAAGGTGTTGTTATGATTTGTAAGGCGTCCTACAATATAATAACGTGCTTTTCAAGGTGTTAATATGGCATACAGAGTCGTAAGATGTCCCAAATTGTCGTATGATGTTCAAAGGACTCGAACCAATTCATTAGGTTTATTATGGAGTTATAAGTTTATATACGGTATTATAAGGTGTTGTTATGGTTTGTAAGGCGTCCTACAATATAATAACGTGCTTTTCAAGGTGTTAATATGGCATACAGAGTCGTAAGATGTCCTAAATTGTCGTATGATGTTCAAAGGACTCGTACGAATTCATTAGGTTAATTATGGAGTTTTAAGTTTATATACGGTATTGTAAGGTAATGTTACTATTTATATGGCGTCCTACAATATAATAATGTGTTTTTCAAGGTGTTAATATGGCATACAGTGTCGTAAGTTGTCCTAAATTGTCGTACGATGTTCAAAGGACTCGTACGAATTCATTAGGTTAATTATGGAGTTTTAAGTTTATATACGGTATTGTAAGGTATTGTTACTATTTATATGGCGTCCTACAATATAATAATGTGTTTTTCAAGGTGTTAATATGGCATACAGAGTTGTAAGATGTCCTAAATTGCCGTACGATGTTCAAAGGACTCGTACGAATTCATTAGATTTATTATGAAGTTTTATGTTTATATACGGTATTGTAAGGTGTTGTTATAACTTGTAAGGCGTCCTACAATTTAATATCGTGTTTTTCAAGGTGTTAATATGGCATACAGTGTCGTAAGTTGTACTAAATTGTCGTACGATGTTCTAAGGACTCGGACGAATTTATTAGGTTTATTATGGAGTTTTAAGTTTATGTACGGTATTGTAAGGTGTTGTTACGATTTGTAAGGCGTCCTACAATATAATAACATGCTTTTCAAGGTGTTAATATGGCATACAGAGTGGTAAGATGTCCAAAATTGTTGTACGATGTTCAAAGGACTCGTACGAATTCATTAGATTTATTATGAAGTTTTATGTTTATATACGGTATTGTAAGGTGTTGTTATAACTTGTAAGGCGTCATACAATTTAATATCGTGTTTTTCAAGGTGTTAATATGGCATACAGTGTCGTAAGTTGTCCTAAATTGTCGTATGATGTTCAAAGGACTCGGACGAATTCATTAGGTTTATTATGGAGTTTTAAGTTTATATACGGTATTATAAGGTGTTGTTATGATTTGTAAGGCGTCCTACAATATATTAACGTGCTTTTCAAGGTGTTAATATGGCATACAGAGTCGTAAGATGTCCTAAATTGTCGTATGATGTTCAAAGGACTCGTACGAATTCATTAGGTTAATTATGAAGTTTTATGTTTATATACGGTATTGTAAGGTGTTGTTATAACTTGTAAGGCGTCCTACAATTTAATATCGTGTTTTTCAAGGTGTTAATATGGCATACAGTGTCGTAAGTTGTCCTAAATTGTCGTACGATGTTCTAAGGACTCGTACGAATTCATTCGGTAATTTATGGAGTTTTAAGTTTATATACGGTATTGTAAGGTGTTGTTACTATTTATATGGCGTCCTACAATATAATAATGTGTTTTTCAAGGTGTTAATATGGCATACAGAGTTGTAAGATGTCCTAAATTGTCGTACGATGTTCAAAGGACTCGTACGAATTCATTAGATTTATTATGAAGTTTTATGTTTATATACGGTATTGTAAGGTGTTGTTATAACTTGTAAGGCGTCCTACAATTTAATATCGTGTTTTTCAAGGTGTTAATATGGCATACAGTGTCGTAAGTTGTCCTAAATTGTCGTACGATGTTCTAAGGACTCGTACGAATTCATTAGGTAATTTATGGAGTTTTAAGTTTATATACGGTATTGTAAGGTGTTGTTACTATTTATATGGCGTCCTACAATATAATAATGTGTTTTTCAAGGTGTTAATATGGCATACAGAGTTGTAAGATGTCCTAAATTGTCGTACGATGTTCAAAGGACTCGTACGAATTCATTAGATTTATTATGAAGTTTTATGTTTATATACGGTATTGTAAGGTGTTGTTATAACTTGTAAGGCGTCCTACAATTTAATATCGTGTTTTTCAAGGTGTTAATATGGCATACAGTGTCGTAAGTTGTACTAAATTGTCGTACGATGTTCTAAGGACTCGGACGAATTTATTAGGTTTATTATGGAGTTTTAAGTTTATGTACGGTATTGTAATGTGTTGTTACGATTTGTAAGGCGTCCTACAATATAATAACATGCTTTTCAAGGTGTTAATATGCCATACAGAGTGGTAAGATGTCCTAAATTGTTGTACGATGTTCAAAGGACTCGTACGAATTCATTAGATTTATTATGAAGTTTTATGTTTATATACGGTATTGTAAGGTGTTGTTACTATTTATATGGCGTCCTACAATATAATAATGTGTTTTTCAAGGTGTTAATATGGCATACAGAGTTGTAAGATGTCCTAAGTTGTCGTACGATGTTCAAAGGACTCGTACGAATTCATTAGATTTATTATGAAGTTTTATGTTTATATACGGTATTGTAAGGTGTTGTTATAACTTGTAAGGCGTCATACAATTTAATATCGTGTTTTTCAAGGTGTTAATATGGCATACAGTGTCGTAAGTTGTCCTAAATTGTCGTACGATGTTCAAAGGACTCGTACGAATTCATTAGGTTAATTATGGAGTTTTAAGTTTATATACGGTATTGTAAGGTATTGTTACTATTTATATGGCGTCCTACAATATAATAATGTGTTTTTCAAGGTGTTAATATGGCATACAGAGTTGTAAGATGTCCTAAATTGTCGTACGATGTTCAAAGGACTCGTACGAATTCATTAGATTTATTATGAAGTTTTATGTTTATATACGGTATTGTAAGGTGTTGTTATAACTTGTAAGGCGTCCTACAATTTAATATCGTGTTTTTCAAGGTGTTAATATGGCATACAGTGTCGTAAGTTGTACTAAATTGTCGTACGATGTTCTAAGGACTCGGACGAATTTATTAGGTTTATTATGGAGTTTTAAGTTTATGTACGGTATTGTAAGGTGTTGTTACGATTTGTAAGGCGTCCTACAATATAATAATATGCTTTTCAAGGTGTTAATATGGCATACAGAGTGGTAAGATGTCCTAAATTGTTGTACGATGTTCAAAGGACTCGTACGAATTCATTAGATTTATTATGAAGTTTTATGTTTATATACGGTATTGTAAGGTGTTGTTATAACTTGTAAGGCGTCATACAATTTAATATCGTGTTTTTCAAGGTGTTAATATGGCATACAGTGTCGTAAGTTGTCCTAAATTGTCGTACGATATTCAAAGGACTCGGACGAATTCATTAGGTTTATTATGGAGTTTTAAGTTTATATACGGTATTATAAGGTGTTGTTATGATTTGTAAGGCGTCCTACAATATAATAACGTGCTTTTCAAGGTGTTAATATGGCATACAGAGTCGTAAGATGTCCCAAATTGTCGTATGATGTTCAAAGGACTCGAACCAATTCATTAGGTTTATTATGGAGTTATAAGTTTATATACGGTATTATAAGGTGTTGTTATGGTTTGTAAGGCGTCCTACAATATAATAACGTGCTTTTCAAGGTGTTAATATGGCATACAGAGTCGTAAGATGTCCTAAATTGTCGTATGATGTTCAAAGGACTCGTACGAATTCATTAGGTTAATTATGGAGTTTTAAGTTTATATACGGTATTGTAAGGTAATGTTACTATTTATATGGCGTCCTACAATATAATAATGTGTTTTTCAAGGTGTTAATATGGCATACAGTGTCGTAAGTTGTCCTAAATTGTCGTACGATGTTCAAAGGACTCGTACGAATTCATTAGGTTAATTATGGAGTTTTAAGTTTATATACGGTATTGTAAGGTATTGTTACTATTTATATGGCGTCCTACAATATAATAATGTGTTTTTCAAGGTGTTAATATGGCATACAGAGTTGTAAGATGTCCTAAATTGCCGTACGATGTTCAAAGGACTCGTACGAATTCATTAGATTTATTATGAAGTTTTATGTTTATATACGGTATTGTAAGGTGTTGTTATAACTTGTAAGGCGTCCTACAATTTAATATCGTGTTTTTCAAGGTGTTAATATGGCATACAGTGTCGTAAGTTGTACTAAATTGTCGTACGATGTTCTAAGGACTCGGACGAATTTATTAGGTTTATTATGGAGTTTTAAGTTTATGTACGGTATTGTAAGGTGTTGTTACGATTTGTAAGGCGTCCTACAATATAATAACATGCTTTTCAAGGTGTTAATATGGCATACAGAGTGGTAAGATGTCCAAAATTGTTGTACGATGTTCAAAGGACTCGTACGAATTCATTAGATTTATTATGAAGTTTTATGTTTATATACGGTATTGTAAGGTGTTGTTATAACTTGTAAGGCGTCATACAATTTAATATCGTGTTTTTCAAGGTGTTAATATGGCATACAGTGTCGTAAGTTGTCCTAAATTGTCGTATGATGTTCAAAGGACTCGGACGAATTCATTAGGTTTATTATGGAGTTTTAAGTTTATATACGGTATTATAAGGTGTTGTTATGATTTGTAAGGCGTCCTACAATATATTAACGTGCTTTTCAAGGTGTTAATATGGCATACAGAGTCGTAAGATGTCCTAAATTGTCGTATGATGTTCAAAGGACTCGTACGAATTCATTAGGTTAATTATGAAGTTTTATGTTTATATACGGTATTGTAAGGTGTTGTTATAACTTGTAAGGCGTCCTACAATTTAATATCGTGTTTTTCAAGGTGTTAATATGGCATACAGTGTCGTAAGTTGTCCTAAATTGTCGTACGATGTTCTAAGGACTCGTACGAATTCATTCGGTAATTTATGGAGTTTTAAGTTTATATACGGTATTGTAAGGTGTTGTTACTATTTATATGGCGTCCTACAATATAATAATGTGTTTTTCAAGGTGTTAATATGGCATACAGAGTTGTAAGATGTCCTAAATTGTCGTACGATGTTCAAAGGACTCGTACGAATTCATTAGATTTATTATGAAGTTTTATGTTTATATACGGTATTGTAAGGTGTTGTTATAACTTGTAAGGCGTCCTACAATTTAATATCGTGTTTTTCAAGGTGTTAATATGGCATACAGTGTCGTAAGTTGTCCTAAATTGTCGTACGATGTTCTAAGGACTCGTACGAATTCATTAGGTAATTTATGGAGTTTTAAGTTTATATACGGTATTGTAAGGTGTTGTTACTATTTATATGGCGTCCTACAATATAATAATGTGTTTTTCAAGGTGTTAATATGGCATACAGAGTTGTAAGATGTCCTAAATTGTCGTACGATGTTCAAAGGACTCGTACGAATTCATTAGATTTATTATGAAGTTTTATGTTTATATACGGTATTGTAAGGTGTTGTTATAACTTGTAAGGCGTCCTACAATTTAATATCGTGTTTTTCAAGGTGTTAATATGGCATACAGTGTCGTAAGTTGTACTAAATTGTCGTACGATGTTCTAAGGACTCGGACGAATTTATTAGGTTTATTATGGAGTTTTAAGTTTATGTACGGTATTGTAATGTGTTGTTACGATTTGTAAGGCGTCCTACAATATAATAACATGCTTTTCAAGGTGTTAATATGCCATACAGAGTGGTAAGATGTCCTAAATTGTTGTACGATGTTCAAAGGACTCGTACGAATTCATTAGATTTATTATGAAGTTTTATGTTTATATACGGTATTGTAAGGTGTTGTTACTATTTATATGGCGTCCTACAATATAATAATGTGTTTTTCAAGGTGTTAATATGGCATACAGAGTTGTAAGATGTCCTAAGTTGTCGTACGATGTTCAAAGGACTCGTACGAATTCATTAGATTTATTATGAAGTTTTATGTTTATATACGGTATTGTAAGGTGTTGTTATAACTTGTAAGGCGTCCTACAATTTAACATCGTGTTTTTCAAGGTGTTAATATGGCATACAGTGTCGTAAGTTGTCCTAAATTGTCGTACGATGTTCTAAGGACTCGTACGAATTCATTAGGTAATTTATGGAGTTTTAAGTTTATATACGGTATTGTAAGGTGTTGTTACTATTTATATGGCGTCCTACAATATAATAATGTGTTTTTCAAGGTGTTAATATGGCATACAGAGTTGTAAGATGTCCTAAATTGTCGTACGATGTTCAAAGGACTCGTACGAATTCATTAGATTTATTATGAATTTTTATGTTTATATACGGTATTGTAAGGTGTTGTTATAACTTGTAAGGCGTCCTACAATTTAATATCGTGTTTTTCAAGGTGTTAATATGGCATACAGTGTCGTAAGTTGTACTAAATTGTCGTACGATGTTCTAAGGACTCGGACGAATTTATTAGGTTTATTATGGAGTTTTAAGTTTATGTACGGTATTGTAAGGTGTTGTTACGATTTGTAAGGCGTCCTACAATATAATAACATGCTTTTCAAGGTGTTAATATGGCATACAGAGTGGTAAGATGTCCTAAATTGTTGTACGATGTTCAAAGGACTCGTACGAATTCATTAGATTTATTATGAAGTTTTATGTTTATATACGGTATTGTAAGGTGTTGTTACTATTTATATGGCGTCCTACAATATAATAATGTGTTTTTCAAGGTGTTAATATGGCATACAGAGTTGTAAGATGTCCTAAGTTGTCGTACGATGTTCAAAGGACTCGTACGAATTCATTAGATTTATTATGAAGTTTTATGTTTATATACGGTATTGTAAGGTGTTGTTATAACTTGTAAGGCGTCCTACAATTTAACATCGTGTTTTTCAAGGTGTTAATATGGCATACAGTGTCGTAAGTTGTCCTAAATTGTCGTACGATGTTCAAAGGACTCGTACGAATTCATTAGGTTAATTATGGAGTTTTTAAGTTTATATACGCTATTGTAAGGTATTGTTACTATTTATATGGCGTCCTACAATATAATAATGTGTTTTTCAAGGTGTTAATATGGCATACAGAGTTGTAAGATGTCCTAAATTGCCGTACGATGTTCAAAGGACTCGTACGAATTCATTAGATTTATTATGAAGTTTTATGTTTATATACGGTATTGTAAGGTGTTGTTATAACTTGTAAGGCGTCCTACAATTTAATATCGTGTTTTTCAAGGTGTTAATATGGCATACAGTGTCGTAAGTTGTACTAAATTGTCGTACGATGTTCTAAGGACTCGGACGAATTTATTAGGTTTATTATGGAGTTTTATGTTTATGTACGGTATTGTAAGGTGTTGTTACGATTTGTAAGGCGTCCTACAATATAATAACATGCTTTTCAAGGTGTTAATATGGCATACAGAGTGGTAAGATGTCCAAAATTGTTGTACGATGTTCAAAGGACTCGTACGAATTCATTAGATTTATTATGAAGTTTTATGTTTATGTACGGTATTGTAAGGTGTTGTTACTATTTATATGGCGTCCTACAATATAATAATGTGTTTTTCAAGGTGTTAATATGGCATACAGAGTTGTAAGATGTCCTAAGTTGTCGTACGATGTTCAAAGGACTCGTACGAATTCATTAGATTTATTATGAAGTTTTATGTTTATATACGGTATTGTAAGGTGTTGTTATAACTTGTAAGGCGTCCTACAATTTAACATCGTGTTTTTCAAGGTGTTAATATGGCATACAGTGTCGTAAGTTGTCCTAAATTGTCGTACGATGTTCAAAGGACTCGTACGAATTCATTAGGTTAATTATGGAGTTTTTAAGTTTATATACGCTATTGTAAGGTATTGTTACTATTTATATGGCGTCCTACAATATAATAATGTGTTTTTCAAGGTGTTAATATGGCATACAGAGTTGTAAGATGTCCTAAATTGCCGTACGATGTTCAAAGGACTCGTACGAATTCATTAGATTTATTATGAAGTTTTATGTTTATATACGGTATTGTAAGGTGTTGTTATAACTTGTAAGGCGTCCTACAATTTAATATCGTGTTTTTCAAGGTGTTAATATGGCATACAGTGTCGTAAGTTGTACTAAATTGTCGTACGATGTTCTAAGGACTCGGACGAATTTATTAGGTTTATTATGGAGTTTTATGTTTATGTACGGTATTGTAAGGTGTTGTTACGATTTGTAAGGCGTCCTAAAATATAATAACATGCTTTTCAAGGTGTTAATATGGCATACAGAGTGGTAAGATGTCCAAAATTGTTGTACGATGTTCAAAGGACTCGTACGAATTCATTAGATTTATTATGAAGTTTTATGTTTATATACGGTATTGTAAGGTGTTGTTATAACTTGTAAGGCGTCATACAATTTAATATCGTGTTTTTCAAGGTGTTAATATGGCATACAGTGTCGTAAGTTGTCCTAAATTGTCGTATGATGTTCAAAGGACTCGGACGAATTCATTAGGTTTATTATGGAGTTTTAAGTTTATATACGGTATTATAAGGTGTTGTTATGATTTGTAAGGCGTCCTACAATATAATAACGTGCTTTTCAAGGTGTTAATATGGCATACAGAGTCGTAAGATGTCCCAAATTGTCGTATGATGTTCAAAGGACTCGAACCAATTCATTAGGTTTATTATGGAGTTATAAGTTTATATACGGTATTATAAGGTGTTGTTATGGTTTGTAAGGCGTCCTACAATATAATAACGTGCTTTTCAAGGTGTTAATATGGCATACAGAGTCGTAAGATGTCCTAAATTGTCGTATGATGTTCAAAGGACTCGTACGAATTCATTAGGTTAATTATGAAGTTTTATGTTTATATACGGTATTGTAAGGTGTTGTTATAACTTGTAAGGCGTCCTACAATTTAATATCGTGTTTTTCAAGGTGTTAATATGGCATACAGTGTCGTAAGTTGTCCTAAATTGTCGTACGATGTTCTAAGGACTCGTACGAATTCATTCGGTAATTTATGGAGTTTTAAGTTTATATACGGTATTGTAAGGTGTTGTTACTATTTATATGGCGTCCTACAATATAATAATGTGTTTTTCAAGGTGTTAATATGGCATACAGAGTTGTAAGATGTCCTAAATTGTCGTACGATGTTCAAAGGACTCGTACGAATTCATTAGATTTATTATGAAGTTTTATGTTTATATACGGTATTGTAAGGTGTTGTTATAACTTGTAAGGCGTCCTACAATTTAATATCGTGTTTTTCAAGGTGTTAATATGGCATACAGTGTCGTAAGTTGTCCTAAATTGTCGTACGATGTTCTAAGGACTCGTACGAATTCATTAGGTAATTTATGGAGTTTTAAGTTTATATACGGTATTGTAAGGTGTTGTTACTATTTATATGGCGTCCTACAATATAATAATGTGTTTTTCAAGGTGTTAATATGGCATACAGAGTTGTAAGATGTCCTAAATTGTCGTACGATGTTCAAAGGACTCGTACGAATTCATTAGATTTATTATGAAGTTTTATGTTTATATACGGTATTGTAAGGTGTTGTTATAACTTGTAAGGCGTCCTACAATTTAATATCGTGTTTTTCAAGGTGTTAATATGGCATACAGTGTCGTAAGTTGTACTAAATTGTCGTACGATGTTCTAAGGACTCGGACGAATTTATTAGGTTTATTATGGAGTTTTAAGTTTATGTACGGTATTGTAAGGTGTTGTTACGATTTGTAAGGCGTCCTACAATATAATAACATGCTTTTCAAGGTGTTAATATGGCATACAGAGTGGTAAGATGTCCAAAATTGTTGTACGATGTTCAAAGGACTCGTACGAATTCATTAGATTTATTATGAAGTTTTATGTTTATGTACGGTATTGTAAGGTGTTGTTACTATTTATATGGCGTCCTACAATATAATAATGTGTTTTTCAAGGTGTTAATATGGCATACAGAGTTGTAAGATGTCCTAAGTTGTCGTACGATGTTCAAAGGACTCGTACGAATTCATTAGATTTATTATGAAGTTTTATGTTTATATACGGTATTGTAAGGTGTTGTTATAACTTGTAAGGCGTCCTACAATTTAACATCGTGTTTTTCAAGGTGTTAATATGGCATACAGTGTCGTAAGTTGTCCTAAATTGTCGTACGATGTTCTAAGGACTCGTACGAATTCATTAGGTAATTTATGGAGTTTTAAGTTTATATACGGTATTGTAAGGTGTTGTTACTATTTATATGGCGTCCTACAATATAATAATGTGTTTTTCAAGGTGTTAATATGGCATACAGAGTTGTAAGATGTCCTAAATTGCCGTACGATGTTCAAAGGACTCGTACGAATTCATTAGATTTATTATGAAGTTTTATGTTTATATACGGTATTGTAAGGTGTTGTTATAACTTGTAAGGCGTCCTACAATTTAATATCGTGTTTTTCAAGGTGTTAATATGGCATACAGTGTCGTAAGTTGTACTAAATTGTCGTACGATGTTCTAAGGACTCGGACGAATTTATTAGGTTTATTATGGAGTTTTATGTTTATGTACGGTATTGTAAGGTGTTGTTACGATTTGTAAGGCGTCCTAAAATATAATAACATGCTTTTCAAGGTGTTAATATGGCATACGGAGTGGTAAGATGTCCAAAATTGTTGTACGATGTTCAAAGGACTCGTACGAATTCATTAGATTTATTATGAAGTTTTATGTTTATATACGGTATTGTAAGGTGTTGTTATAACTTGTAAGGCGTCATACAATTTAATATCGTGTTTTTCAAGGTGTTAATATGGCATACAGTGTCGTAAGTTGTCCTAAATTGTCGTATGATGTTCAAAGGACTCGGACGAATTCATTAGGTTTATTATGGAGTTTTAAGTTTATATACGGTATTATAAGGTGTTGTTATGATTTGTAAGGCGTCCTACAATATAATAACGTGCTTTTCAAGGTGTTAATATGGCATACAGAGTCGTAAGATGTCCCAAATTGTCGTATGATGTTCAAAGGACTCGAACCAATTCATTAGGTTTATTATGGAGTTATAAGTTTATATACGGTATTATAAGGTGTTGTTATGGTTTGTAAGGCGTCCTACAATATAATAACGTGCTTTTCAAGGTGTTAATATGGCATACAGAGTCGTAAGATGTCCTAAATTGTCGTATGATGTTCAAAGGACTCGTACGAATTCATTAGGTTAATTATGAAGTTTTATGTTTATATACGGTATTGTAAGGTGTTGTTATAACTTGTAAGGCGTCCTACAATTTAATATCGTGTTTTTCAAGGTGTTAATATGGCATACAGTGTCGTAAGTTGTCCTAAATTGTCGTACGATGTTCTAAGGACTCGTACGAATTCATTCGGTAATTTATGGAGTTTTAAGTTTATATACGGTATTGTAAGGTGTTGTTACTATTTATATGGCGTCCTACAATATAATAATGTGTTTTTCAAGGTGTTAATATGGCATACAGAGTTGTAAGATGTCCTAAATTGTCGTACGATGTTCAAAGGACTCGTACGAATTCATTAGATTTATTATGAAGTTTTATGTTTATATACGGTATTGTAAGGTGTTGTTATAACTTGTAAGGCGTCCTACAATTTAATATCGTGTTTTTCAAGGTGTTAATATGGCATACAGTGTCGTAAGTTGTCCTAAATTGTCGTACGATGTTCTAAGGACTCGTACGAATTCATTAGGTAATTTATGGAGTTTTAAGTTTATATACGGTATTGTAAGGTGTTGTTACTATTTATATGGCGTCCTACAATATAATAATGTGTTTTTCAAGGTGTTAATATGGCATACAGAGTTGTAAGATGTCCTAAATTGTCGTACGATGTTCAAAGGACTCGTACGAATTCATTAGATTTATTATGAAGTTTTATGTTTATATACGGTATTGTAAGGTGTTGTTATAACTTGTAAGGCGTCCTACAATTTAATATCGTGTTTTTCAAGGTGTTAATATGGCATACAGTGTCGTAAGTTGTACTAAATTGTCGTACGATGTTCTAAGGACTCGGACGAATTTATTAGGTTTATTATGGAGTTTTAAGTTTATGTACGGTATTGTAAGGTGTTGTTACGATTTGTAAGGCGTCCTACAATATAATAACATGCTTTTCAAGGTGTTAATATGCCATACAGAGTGGTAAGATGTCCTAAATTGTTGTACGATGTTCAAAGGACTCGTACGAATTCATTAGATTTATTATGAAGTTTTATGTTTATATACGGTATTGTAAGGTGTTGTTACTATTTATAAGGCGTCCTACAATATAATAATGTGTTTTTCAAGGTGTTAATATGGCATACAGAGTTGTAAGATGTCCTAAGTTGTCGTACGATGTTCAAAGGACTCGTACGAATTCATTAGATTTATTATGAAGTTTTATGTTTATATACGGTATTGTAAGGTGTTGTTATAACTTGTAAGGCGTCCTACAATTTAACATCGTGTTTTTCAAGGTGTTAATATGGCATACAGTGTCGTAAGTTGTCCTAAATTGTCGTACGATGTTCTAAGGACTCGTACGAATTCATTAGGTAATTTATGGAGTTTTAAGTTTATATACGGTATTGTAAGGTGTTGTTACTATTTATATGGCGTCCTACAATATAATAATGTGTTTTTCAAGGTGTTAATATGGCATACAGAGTTGTAAGATGTCCTAAATTGTCGTACGATGTTCAAAGGACTCGTACGAATTCATTAGATTTATTATGAATTTTTATGTTTATATACGGTATTGTAAGGTGTTGTTATAACTTGTAAGGCGTCCTACAATTTAATATCGTGTTTTTCAAGGTGTTAATATGGCATACAGTGTCGTAAGTTGTACTAAATTGTCGTACGATGTTCTAAGGACTCGGACGAATTTATTAGGTTTATTATGGAGTTTTAAGTTTATGTACGGTATTGTAAGGTGTTGTTACGATTTGTAAGGCGTCCTACAATATAATAACATGCTTTTCAAGGTGTTAATATGGCATACAGAGTGGTAAGATGTCCTAAATTGTTGTACGATGTTCAAAGGACTCGTACGAATTCATTAGATTTATTATGAAGTTTTATGTTTATATACGGTATTGTAAGGTGTTGTTACTATTTATATGGCGTCCTACAATATAATAATGTGTTTTTCAAGGTGTTAATATGGCATACAGAGTTGTAAGATGTCCTAAGTTGTCGTACGATGTTCAAAGGACTCGTACGAATTCATTAGATTTATTATGAAGTTTTATGTTTATATACGGTATTGTAAGGTGTTGTTATAACTTGTAAGGCGTCCTACAATTTAACATCGTGTTTTTCAAGGTGTTAATATGGCATACAGTGTCGTAAGTTGTCCTAAATTGTCGTACGATGTTCTAAGGACTCGTACGAATTCATTAGGTAATTTATGGAGTTTTAAGTTTATATACGGTATTGTAAGGTGTTGTTACTATTTATATGGCGTCCTACAATATAATAATGTGTTTTTCAAGGTGTTAATATGGCATACAGAGTTGTAAGATGTCCTAAATTGTCGTACGATGTTCAAAGGACTCGTACGAATTCATTAGATTTATTATGAATTTTTATGTTTATATACGGTATTGTAAGGTGTTGTTATAACTTGTAAGGCGTCCTACAATTTAATATCGTGTTTTTCAAGGTGTTAATATGGCATACAGTGTCGTAAGTTGTACTAAATTGTCGTACGATGTTCTAAGGACTCGGACGAATTTATTAGGTTTATTATGGAGTTTTAAGTTTATGTACGGTATTGTAAGGTGTTGTTACGATTTGTAAGGCGTCCTACAATATAATAACATGCTTTTCAAGGTGTTAATATGGCATACAGAGTGGTAAGATGTCCTAAATTGTTGTACGATGTTCAAAGGACTCGTACGAATTCATTAGATTTATTATGAAGTTTTATGTTTATATACGGTATTGTAAGGTGTTGTTACTATTTATATGGCGTCCTACAATATAATAATGTGTTTTTCAAGGTGTTAATATGGCATACAGAGTTGTAAGATGTCCTAAGTTGTCGTACGATGTTCAAAGGACTCGTACGAATTCATTAGATTTATTATGAAGTTTTATGTTTATATACGGTATTGTAAGGTGTTGTTATAACTTGTAAGGCGTCCTACAATTTAACATCGTGTTTTTCAAGGTGTTAATATGGCATACAGTGTCGTAAGTTGTCCTAAATTGTCGTACGATGTTCTAAGGACTCGTACGAATTCATTAGGTAATTTATGGAGTTTTAAGTTTATATACGGTATTGTAAGGTGTTGTTACTATTTATATGGCGTCCTACAATATAATAATGTGTTTTTCAAGGTGTTAATATGGCATACAGAGTTGTAAGATGTCCTAAATTGTCGTACGATGTTCAAAGGACTCGTACGAATTCATTAGATTTATTATGAAGTTTTATGTTTATATACGGTATTGTAAGGTGTTGTTATAACTTGTAAGGCGTCCTACAATTTAATATCGTGTTTTTCAAGGTGTTAATATGGCATACAGTGTCGTAAGTTGTACTAAATTGTCGTACGATGTTCTAAGGACTCGGACGAATTTATTAGGTTTATTATGGAGTTTTAAGTTTATGTACGGTATTGTAAGGTGTTGTTACGATTTGTAAGGCGTCCTACAATATAATAACATGCTTTTCAAGGTGTTAATATGGCATACAGAGTGGTAAGATGTCCTAAATTGTTGTACGATGTTCAAAGGACTCGTACGAATTCATTAGATTTATTATGAAGTTTTATGTTTATATACGGTATTGTAAGGTGTTGTTATAACTTGTAAGGCGTCATACAATTCAATATCGTGTTTTTCAAGCTGTTAATATGGCATACAGTGTCGTAAGTTGTCCTAAATTGTCGTACGATGTTCAAAGGACTCGGACGAATTCATTAGGTTTATTATGGAATTTTAAGTTTATATACGGTATTATAAGGTGTTGTTATGATTTGTAAGGCGTCCTACAATATAATAACGTGCTTTTCAAGGTGTTAATATGGCATACAGAGTCGTAAGATGTCCCAACTTGTCGTATGATGTTCAAAGGACTCGAACCAATTCATTAGGTTTATTATGGAGTTATAAGTTTATATACGGTATTATAAGGTGTTGTTATGGTTTGTAAGGCGTCCTACAATATAATAATGTGCTTTTCAAGGTGTTAATATGGCATACAGAGTCGTAAGATGTCCTAAATTGTCGTATGATGTTCAAAGTACTCGTACGAATTCATTAGGTTAATTATGGAGTTTTAAGTTTACATACGGTATTGTAAGGTATTGTTACTATTTATATGGCGTCCTACAATATAATAATGTGTTTTTCAAGGTGTGAATATGGCATACAGTGTCGTAAGTTGTCCTAAATTGTCGTACGATGTTCAAAGGACTCGTACGAATTCATTAGGTTAATTATGGAGTTTTAAGTTTATATATGGTATTGTAAGGTATTGTTACTATTTATATGGCGTCCTACAATATAATAATGTGTTTTTCAAGGTGTTAATATGGCATACAGAGTTGTAAGATGTCCTAAATTGTCGTACGATGTTCAAAGGACTCGTACGAATTCATTAGATTTATTATGAAGTTTTATGTTTATATACGGTATTGTAAGGTGTTGTTATAACTTGTAAGGCGTCCTACAATTTAATATCGTGTTTTTCAAGGTGTTAATATGGCATACAGTGTCGTAAGTTGTACTAAATTGTCGTACGATGTTCTAAGGACTCGGACGAATTTATTAGGTTTATTATGGAGTTTTAAGTTTATGTACGGTATTGTAAGGTGTTGTTACGATTTGTAAGGCGTCCTACAATATAATAACATGCTTTTCAAGGTGTTAATATGGCATACAGAGTGGTAAGATGTCCTAAATTGTTGTACGATGTTCAAAGGACTCGTACGAATTCATTAGATTTATTATGAAGTTTTATGTTTATATACGGTATTGTAAGGTGTTGTTATAACTTGTAAGGCGTCATACAATTCAATATCGTGTTTTTCAAGCTGTTAATATGGCATACAGTGTCGTAAGTTGTCCTAAATTGTCGTACGATGTTCAAAGGACTCGGACGAATTCATTAGGTTTATTATGGAATTTTAAGTTTATATACGGTATTATAAGGTGTTGTTATGATTTGTAAGGCGTCCTACAATATAATAACGTGCTTTTCAAGGTGTTAATATGGCATACAGAGTCGTAAGATGTCCCAACTTGTCGTATGATGTTCAAAGGACTCGAACCAATTCATTAGGTTTATTATGGAGTTATAAGTTTATATACGGTATTATAAGGTGTTGTTATGGTTTGTAAGGCGTCCTACAATATAATAATGTGCTTTTCAAGGTGTTAATATGGCATACAGAGTCGTAAGATGTCCTAAATTGTCGTATGATGTTCAAAGTACTCGTACGAATTCATTAGGTTAATTATGGAGTTTTAAGTTTACATACGGTATTGTAAGGTATTGTTACTATTTATATGGCGTCCTACAATATAATAATGTGTTTTTCAAGGTGTGAATATGGCATACAGTGTCGTAAGTTGTCCTAAATTGTCGTACGATGTTCAAAGGACTCGTACGAATTCATTAGGTTAATTATGGAGTTTTAAGTTTATATACGGTATTGTAAGGTATTGTTACTATTTATATGGCGTCCTACAATATAATAATGTGTTTTTCAAGGTGTTAATATGGCATACAGAGTTGTAAGATGTCCTAAATTGTCGTACGATGTTCAAAGGACTCGTACGAATTCATTAGATTTATTATGAAGTTTTATGTTTATATACGGTATTGTAAGGTGTTGTTATAACTTGTAAGGCGTCCTAAAATTTAATATCGTGTTTTTTAAGGTGTTAATATGGCATACAGTGTCGTAAGTTGTCCTAAATTGTCGTACGATGTTCTAAGGACTCGTACGAATTCATTAGGTAATTTATGGAGTTTTAAGTTTATATACGGTATTGTAAGGTGTTGTTACTATTTATATGGCGTCCTACAATATAATAATGTGTTTTTCAAGGTGTTAATATGGCATACAGAGTTGTAAGATGTCCTAAATTGTCGTACGATGTTCAAAGGACTCGTACGAATTCATTAGATTTATTATGAAGTTTTATGTTTATATACGGTATTGTAAGGTGTTGTTATAACTTGTAAGGCGTCCTACAATTTAATATCGTGTTTTTCAAGGTGTTAATATGGCATACAGTGTCGTAAGTTGTACTAAATTGTCGTACGATGTTCTAAGGACTCGGACGAATTTATTAGGTTTATTATGGAGTTTTAAGTTTATGTACGGTATTGTAAGGTGTTGTTACGATTTGTAAGGCGTCCTACAATATAATAACATGCTTTTCAAGGTGTTAATATGACATACAGAGTGGTAAGATGTCCTAAATTGTTGTACGATGTTCAAAGGACTCGTACGAATTCATTAGATTTATTATGAAGTTTTATGTTTATATACGGTATTGTAAGGTGTTGTTACTATTTATATGGCGTCCTACAATATAATAATGTGTTTTTCAAGGTGTTAATATGGCATACAGAGTTGTAAGATGTCCTAAGTTGTCGTACGATGTTCAAAGGACTCGTACGAATTCATTAGATTTATTATGAAGTTTTATGTTTATATACGGTATTGTAAGGTGTTGTTATAACTTGTAAGGCGTCCTACAATTTAACATCGTGTTTTTCAAGGTGTTAATATGGCATACAGTGTCGTAAGTTGTCCTAAATTGTCGTACGATGTTCTAAGGACTCGTACGAATTCATTAGGTAATTTATGGAGTTTTAAGTTTATATACGGTATTGTAAGGTGTTGTTACTATTTATATGGCGTCCTACAATATAATAATGTGTTTTTCAAGGTGTTAATATGGCATACAGAGTTGTAAGATGTCCTAAATTGTCGTACGATGTTCAAAGGACTCGTACGAATTCATTAGATTTATTATGAAGTTTTATGTTTATATACGGTATTGTAAGGTGTTGTTATAACTTGTAAGGCGTCCTACAATTTAATATCGTGTTTTTCAAGGTGTTAATATGGCATACAGTGTCGTAAGTTGTACTAAATTGTCGTACGATGTTCTAAGGACTCGGACGAATTTATTAGGTTTATTATGGAGTTTTAAGTTTATGTACGGCATTGTAAGGTGTTGTTACGATTTGTAAGGCGTCCTACAATATAATAACATGGTTTTCAAGGTGTTAATATGGCATACAGAGTGGTAAGATGTCCTAAATTGTTGTACGATGTTCAAAGGACTCGTACGAATTCATTAGATTTATTATGAAGTTTTATGTTTATATACGGTATTGTAAGGTGTTGTTATAACTTGTAAGGCGTCATACAATTCAATATCGTGTTTTTCAAGGTGTTAATATGGCATACAGTGTCGTAAGTTGTCCTAAATTGTCGTACGATGTTCAAAGGACTCGGACGAATTCATTAGGTTTATTATGGAGTTTTAAGTTTATATACGGTATTATAAGGTGTTGTTATGATTTGTAAGGCGTCCTACAATATAATAACGTGCTTTTCAAGGTGTTAATATGGCATACAGAGTCGTAAGATGTCCCAACTTGTCGTATGATGTTCAAAGGACTCGAACCAATTCATTAGGTTTATTATGGAGTTATAAGTTTATATACGGTATTATAAGGTGTTGTTATGGTTTGTAAGGCGTCCTACAATATAATAATGTGCTTTTCAAGGTGTTAATATGGCATACAGAGTCGTAAGATGTCGTAAATTGTCGTATGATGTTCAACGTACTCGTACGAATTCATTAGGTTAATTATGGAGTTTTAAGTTTACATACGGTATTGTAAGGTATTGTTACTATTTATATGGCGTCCTACAATATAATAATGTGTTTTTCAAGGTGTGAATATGGCATACAGTGTCGTAAGTTGTCCTAAATTGTCGTACGATGTTCAAAGGACTCGTACGAATTCATTAGGTTAATTATGGAGTTTTAAGTTTATATACGGTATTGTAAGGTATTGTTACTATTTATATGGCGTCCTACAATATAATAATGTGTTTTTCAAGGTGTTAATATGGCATACAGAGTTGTAAGATGTCCTAAATTGTCGTACGATGTTCAAAGGACTCGTACGAATTCATTAGATTTATTATGAAGTTTTATGTTTATATACGGTATTGTAAGGTGTTGTTATAACTTGTAAGGCGTCCTACAATTTAATATCGTGTTTTTCAAGGTGTTAATATGGCATACAGTGTCGTAAGTTGTCCTAAATTGTCGTACGATGTTCTAAGGACTCGTACGAATTCATTAGGTAATTTATGGAGTTTTAAGTTTATATACGGTATTGTAAGGTGTTGTTACTATTTATATGGCGTCCTACAATATAATAATGTGTTTTTCAAGGTGTTAATATGGCATACAGAGTTGTAAGATGTCCTAAATTGTCGTACGATGTTCAAAGGACTCGTACGAATTCATTAGATTTATTATGAAGTTTTATGTTTATATACGGTATTGTAAGGTGTTGTTATAACTTGTAAGGCGTCCTACAATTTAATATCGTGTTTTTCAAGGTGTTAATATGGCATACAGTGTCGTAAGTTGTCCTAAATTGTCGTACGATGTTCTAAGGACTCGTACGAATTCATTAGGTAATTTATGGAGTTTTAAGTTTATATACGGTATTGTAAGGTGTTGTTACTATTTATATGGCGTCCTACAATATAATAATGTGTTTTTCAAGGTGTTAATATGGCATACAGAGTTGTAAGATGTCCTAAATTGTCGTACGATGTTCAAAGGACTCGTACGAATTCATTAGATTTATTATGAAGTTTTATGTTTATATACGGTATTGTAAGGTGTTGTTATAACTTGTAAGGCGTCCAACAATTTAATATCGTGTTTTTCAAGGTGTTAATATGGCATACAGTGTCGTAAGTTGTCCTAAATTGTCGTACGATGTTCTAAGGACTCGTACGAATTCATTAGGTAATTTATGGAGTTTTAAGTTTATATACGGTATTGTAAGGTGTTGTTACTATTTATATGGCGTCCTACAATATAATAATGTGTTTTTCAAGGTGTTAATATGGCATACAGAGTTGTAAGATGTCCTAAATTGTCGTACGATGTTCAAAGGACTCGTACGAATTCATTAGATTTATTATGAAGTTTTATGTTTATATACGGTATTGTAAGGTGTTGTTATAACTTGTAAGGCGTCCTACAATTTAATATCGTGTTTTTCAAGGTGTTAATATGGCATACAGTGTCGTAAGTTGTACTAAATTGTCGTACGATGTTCTAAGGACTTGGACGAATTTATTAGGTTTATTATGGAGTTTTAAGTTTATGTACGGTATTGTAAGGTGTTGTTACGATTTGTAAGGCGTCCTACAATATAATAACTTGCTTTTCAAGGTGTTAATATGGCATACAGAGTGGTAAGATGTCCTAAATTGTTGTACGATGTTCAAAGGACTCGTACGAATTCATTAGATTTATTATGAAGTTTTATGTTTATATACGGTATTGTAAGGTGTTGTTATAACTTGTAAGGCGTCATACAATTTAATATCGTGTTTTTCAAGGTGTTAATATGGCATACAGTGTCGTAAGTTGTCCTAAATTGTCGTACGATGTTCAAAGGACTCGTACGAATTCATTAGGTTAATTATGGAGTTTTAAGTTTATATACGGTATTGTAAGGTATTGTTACTATTTATATGGCGTCCTACAATATAATAATGTGTTTTTCAAGGTGTTAATATGGCATACAGAGTTGTAAGATGTCCTAAATTGTCGTACGATGTTCAAAGGACTCGTACGAATTCATTAGATTTATTATGAAGTTTTATGTTTGTATACGGTATTGTAAGGTGTTGTTATAACTTGTAAGGCGTCCTACAATTTAATATCGTGTTTTTCAAGGTGTTAATATGGCATACAGTGTCGTAAGTTGTACTAAATTGTCGTACGATGTTCTAAGGACTCGGACGAATTTATTAGGTTTATTATGGAGTTTTAAGTTTATGTACGGTATTGTAAGGTGTTGTTACGATTTGTAAGGCGTCCTACAATATAATAACATGCTTTTCAAGGTGTTAATATGGCATACAGAGTGGTAAGATGTCCTAAATTGTTGTACGATGTTCAAAGGACTCGTACGAATTCATTAGATTTATTATGAAGTTTTATGTTTATATACGGTATTGTAAGGTGTTGTTACTATTTATATGGCATCCTACAATATAATAATGTGTTTTTCAAGGTGTTAATATGGCATACAGAGTTGTAAGATGTCCTAAATTGTCGTACGATGTTCAAAGGACTCGTACGAATTCATTAGATTTATTATGAAGTTTTATGTTTATATACGGTATTGTAAGGTGTTGTTATAACTTGTAAGGCGTCCTACAATTTAATATCGTGTTTTTCAAGGTGTTAATATGGCATACAGTGTCGTAAGTTGTACTAAATTGTCGTACGATGTTCTAAGGACTCGGACGAATTTATTAGGTTTATTATGGAGTTTTAAGTTTATGTACGGTATTGTAAGGTGTTGTTACGATTTGTAAGGCGTCCTACAATATAATAACATGCTTTTCAAGGTGTTAATATGGCATACAGAGTGGTAAGATGTCCTAAATTGTTGTACGATGTTCAAAGGACTCGTACGAATTCATTAGATTTATTATGAAGTTTTATGTTTATATACGGTATTGTAAGGTGTTGTTACTATTTATATGGCATCCTACAATATAATAATGTGTTTTTCAAGGTGTTAATATGGCATACAGAGTTGTAAGATGTCCTAAATTGTCGTACGATGTTCAAAGGACTCGTACGAATTCATTAGATTTATTATGAAGTTTTATGTTTATATACGGTATTGTAAGGTGTTGTTATAACTTGTAAGGCGTCCTACAATTTAATATCGTGTTTTTCAAGGTGTTAATATGGCATACAGTGTCGTAAGTTGTCCTAAATTGTCGTACGATGTTCTAAGGACTGTGACACCCGTCAAATTTCGGTCAATATTCGTACTAGCTTAAAACGTGCTTATTATTTTGTGATGAGTCATTTAACTTAATTATGTTAATTAAGGTGATATTAATGCTAGTTAAGTCCATTTTTGTGCATTGTTTTGCATTTTGTGATTTTTGAAATTGCTTAATCGCGTAGCGGTTAAATACCCGGTAATGAACGTTGGTGACTGCCTGATAAATTTTAACAGTCCAGTAACTGATATAATGATCGAGATAGCATCAAATAATATATTTTGGGTGTGTATAAGTGAAAACATGATAAAAACTAAGAGCGGTGTATTTTATCCGATGATTTTCTAGTTATCGTGTGTGTTTAAGTTTTTGCCCGGTTTTTACTACCAGTACACTACCCGGAGTACAGTAAAATAATTATTAATATATTTTTACTATTTTAAGTTTGGAATGATATTATTTGAAGTATTAAAGTATAAAGTCCAATATTTGAAATTAACTTTAAAACTAAACGGGATTGAGTAGTGTAGTGTTTTTATAAAGATTTTTATATAAAAACACCATTTTTCAAGTATTGGGCCGTCCCCCCCCCCCCCCTTAACCCATTTTAACTCATTTAATAAAAAAAATAATAAATAAAGATCTTTGTTGGGCTTGGGATAACTTGTAGATCTTGACAAAATATTTTAAAAGATTTCCTTGCAACACTCCACCTAAACCCTAAAACCTTTTACCCATCTCCACACACTTCACCTTCCTCCCTTCTCTCTCCCTCCTTCTAAAACCGTCTCCTCTCTCTCTCCCTCTCCATTTTCGTCCATAACATCACAACACACCTCCACAACTCTTCTTTTCATCTCTTGCAAGTTCTAGTGTTTTACAAGTGGTTTGAAGACCATACAAGCAAGAAAAACGGTTCCAAGGGTTGTTTGAAGGGTATGAACCCAACTTTGTTGTGGTATTTGGTTTTATTCACAATCTTATTTTTGAAAGGTTGTTCACCAAATCTAAAACAAACAAAAAGGAAATGATTTTTAAGATGAAAATGGGTTTTTGAAAATGAAAATGGTGTGTGTGTGTGTAAATCCGTATGTGTGTGTGTGTAAATCAGTTTGTGTGTGTGTGTATCCGTATATGTATGTATGTATATGTGAAGATGTGTCATTTCATGTAAAAAGGATTACACATGTGTAATGAAATGGTTACTCGATGTGTTGTATTGAGGAAATGGATCAAAAGAAGGTATTTTTGATACATGTTATCATGAAAAGGTATGATTTATGTATGTATATATGTATATCCGTAGGTGTATATGTATGTATATGTATATGTTTTGGTTGAAAATCATATAAAGATTGTTATGTGTTTGCATTAGAAATGGCTAGATCTAAACATGCAAAGTGGTTTTTAATGAAAACAAGTCAATAATATCACTAGATGAATATGTTTTCCATGTTAAAGTGTTAGAAAAATGGTTTTGAAAAATGTTCATATGGTTTTTGAAAAATGTTTATAATGGAAGGTATCATTTTCATTAAAAAGTTGTTGCATGGATTTAAGAATACTAGATCTAGAGAATTAAAAAGTATTTATGATTATAATGGTTGTAATAAGTTAAAATGTGTGTTTTCAAAAAGTATAAATTTCCTTTTACAAGGCATTGGAACTAGTTACAAGACATGGATATTGGAAAAGTCTTAAAAAGACATTAAATGTGATTTTTTTATACTTTTAATAATATTTAAAACTAATTTATATTCTGAGATAAATCATATTTTTAAAGATTTATAAACTTTATAAAATAAGTATTTTAAATGTATTATAAGAAAGATGTGATTAAACCTTACAAATAACGGTTTTTGATACGAAAATACGCGTAAAACGCATCGATTTTTGCTTAAAAATGTAAATATTTTTTTCAACAGGTTATAAAGTATATTTTTATATAAAAATATGAGATTTAAAGTTTGATACAAAAACTTAGAGTTTTAAACTCAAAAACATGCAAACTATGTACCCGGAAAAGCCGAAAACGACGATTTTCGACTCTAAAACGTAATATTTTTGCAAACTGATTTGGATCAGAAACTTTGGACTTATTTTTAATATAACATACTGATCTAAAAATATTTATAAAGCAATGACAAAAATACGGGTATTGGGTTGCTTTCCGTGACCCGAAAACGTTTCCGAAAATGTTAAAATTGACATGTTTAGCTAATATTGTGATTTGAATGGAAAATATATGAAATATGATTTTTGTTATGTGATAAAATTTTTAGATATATAATTTCATATGATTAATAAGTTGTTTATGAAAACGTGGTTAAACGTCCCGTTAAGTGTTAACCGTTATGTTGAAAATTGCATACTAGTTAACTAGAGAAAAATGTATATTTTTCTAAGTGTTATGAACTTTAACCATGACATGAGAATATTAAATATATTTTCCTAAGTATATGAATAATATTGGATGAGTAAAAGTGTTTGTTTTACTTAGAAAAGTTAAAGGACTAAATATGACTTTTATGTGTGATTACATGTGTGTTATATGTGTTTATGTGATTAGTAGTATGAAAGCTAATCAAAGTTATAACAAAATAACAAAGTGTGTTATTATATATGTAATATTAATCAAGGCAAAGATCACCAACGGGTCATTAAAATTAAGGGTTGCTTTTGTAAATAAAATACATTCACATAAGTCTAGTTAGGTTTTGGTGAACAACCTACACGGTTTTAGACTTGATATATGTGTGCATCTTTTGAACGGGTCCTTTGTGTATAGGATGTTCTTAGGTGGTGTTATTGTTGGGCTTATATGTTCAAGCTTTTGGCGTATTCACTGTGAGTTCTTCGGCCCCTTTTAAATAATGTTTTATTTAAATATTTTTCGGGGGAAAAACATGTATTTGTTAAACTTGTTTTGATATGAATTGCGAGACATGTGAGTTCTTCGGCCCCTTTTTAAATAACGTTTTATTTAACTGTTTTGGGGGAAAGACATGTACTTGTTCAACTTGTTTTCATATGAATTGAGAGACCTGTGAGTGTCTCGGCCCCTTTTTAAATAGTGTTTTATTTAAATATTTTCGGGGGAAAAACATGTATTTTGTTGATGTTGTTTTTGATATGTATTGGGAGACTGGTATTGTTGTTGACCAAAATGATGGCATGAGTGTTTGTTGTTAAAGTGATCACATTGCCCTCCCATAATCATTTATTTCTCTTGGAGGGAGAAACCACAGGTTATATTGGTAGATCTATCGGGATTGGAATTCCGCCCCTCGTGATCAGTCGCTCTGATCGTGTTGACATGCGGGGGAATATAAGTTGAATGTTGTGAGGGAACCTCGTTTCTTGGTTGATTATGGACTCATGACTTGATGATTCATTTGTCTTTGGGCCTTGCAAACCCTTTGACGTATGGTCGTGTTGATGTCTCAAAGCCAAGCATATGTATTGTGAATGAAAAGTGATTTTTCTTATGATTAAAACCCGAAAACTCACCAACTTTATGTTGACTCAGTTTTTACATGTTTTTCAGGTTCAAAGTGATGGGCATGGGAATTTGTGGAAGGATAGTTTTGGACTACAAACTCCACATTTGGTTTATGTGTTTTGGGACCGCTTTGTTTAAAATTTTGTTTGGTTTTACTTCAAACAATCTACGCTTTATTAAGACAATATCGTATTTTATTTTCTTAATGAAAAATTGTGGGATGTTGACGTATCAACATTAACACTTTTAATTACCTTTTAAATTAATGTGGATGTTTGCTTTATAATTAATGGGTGCCAACTTCGCTCCTTACACCACGATATCGTGACTTTCCGCTGCGACGATTTTTGGGGTGTGACAGAAGTTGGTATCAGAGCCAATGGTTATAGCGAACTAGAAAAGTTTTTGGAAAATTTTAGACTATAACTTGAAAGTTTTTGAAAAATTTTAAAGTCCTAAAAACACTTCCAAAATTCCCAAGCATTTTTGTGTGCGTTTTTATTTTTAGATTGTATATCTAAGAATACCTTGTGTGGTTTAAATTGATTTCATATCTAAATATACCTTGTGTGGTTTACAATTAGTAGATTGGATATCTAAGTGTACCTTGTGTGCTTATTTGATATAAGTGTATTTAAGTGCCCTTTTAAGCTAGTGTTTAGTACGAATATGCCTTTTGTTGCCATAAATGTCTGAATGAGTCCCCGAGACATGAGTCACACTTAACTACTTTAGGGCTAGTCGTTGAGTCCGAAGTTGATGAAGAGCCAGTAATAGAAGCTCAGACTTATGGTGTTGAAGACATCGTACCTTCGATTGAGAAATAGTGGACCCCCGAGCCCTGCATAATATATTCCACGAGGAGTAGGAAGATTGTCCGTATGGTTGTTGATGATGAGTTGCACCCGAACCCAATAGGGTAAGGGAGTCGGTGGTTGATTCCCCAGGCGTTGAGCGCGGTTTTCCGTCTACATTTGAACGAGTCGTCTAGTACTCCACGTTTAGATTCCATGTTAGAAAATCTATCGAACGTTTTCTTCTTACTCTTACCGCAAGGTGTGCTTAGTACGAACGGTAGATCGATGAATTACAAGATAGAGATGCAGATCGTGTTTGACGCGTGCCAGATGATGCTTGCCCTGTTGACTTCTCTCGAGGAGAGAGCTACGTTAAAGGTGCTCGTAGACGATTGGTTAAATCGATAGAATAAAATAAATAAATAAATAAATAAAAATATAATAAAACTTTATATCGGTAAAGAATTCTACGATCCCACTAAATTCTGTTATTCCGAAGTAAGCCCTTCCTTTTCTTTCTATGATCATTAGATCGGTAACTTTAGTAGCCGATTTGGCGGTGAAGATTGACGATAATTAACGATTTTGTTATTGATTGGTTACTTATGTTATGTGGTATTACGTACGATACTCAAACATTTAACACCATGATGTGAACTATACCTTATCATATTTATTAATATTTTGTTTGTTAGAAATAAAATACGCCCCCGGTAATTCGAATGACACCTTCGGGTGGAGATATAGGATTTAGCCTAGTTAATAGCTCCACATGGCAATGCTGCTCCGGAATAGTGTGACGCTAGTTTAACAATAGGGCGTGGTAAAGGACGTGACGTTTCAGATGGTAACCTTAGTGACATCTTAGTATTAGTAGTTCTTTAGGTATTAGATCATCTAAGCATGTATGGATGATTTTAGGAGCTTCTCGAAATAGTTAAATCAAGTGGTGATCACTGATTTTATTGAACTATGGAAAAAGGAATCTATAGTGAGGGTGTACTTATGAGACTTTTCAAGTTTGACACCCACGAATTTTTACTGGTTCTGAAAGTCCACTTGACATGGTGAGATGGATTGCGAAAATGAGTCGGATATGGAAATAGGCAATTGCCCAAGACGGCCAAAGAATTAAGAATGCCACATGTACGTTTCAGATGAAACGTTGACGTGGTGGAATTCGTTGAACCGGAATTTGGATGAAATTACTGTTATGGTCTTTCAAGGAACAATCTGAAGGAAAGATTGTTACGGGAGTATTTTCCCTAAAACGAGCTTTGTGTCAAAGGAATTTTAAGTATTAATTGGTCTAAACTCTAGTAAGTTAAGTAAGATAATATTACTGAATTAGCAATGGAAATAAAATGGGAACTAGTGAATTATTTAGGAATTGTTCCTAGCAATTAAAAAGTCATTCATTTAGTATAGATCTTTTACTCGTTAGGCTTGGTAGTTTCGATGTAGTTATCGGTATGGATTGATTGTTTGGACATTGTGCCGAGGAAGTTTGTTTTGAAAAGATTGTTCGGCTTCCGTTCGAAAACGGTGAAGTTTTAACTGTTTTAGGAGATAAAGGAAAGTCTTCTTTAAAAATCGAAATATCATGAAAGCTTATGAGTATTGGAGCAAAGGATGTCCGATGTTTTTACTTAGTTAAATTTATCAATGCCAAGGACGTTGAACAAAAGTTTGGGGATCACCTGTGTTGTTCGTTATGAAAAATGATGGATCATTTAGGATGTGCATAGATTTTTGAGAAAGTTGAATGAACTAAAAATTAAGATTAGATATATGTTGCCTAAGATTGATGATTTGCTCGATCAGCTACACGTTGTAGTTATTATTCTAAGATTGATATTCGATCCGGCTACCATTAGTTGTTAATAGCCGAAGATGATGTCCCGAAAACTGCTTTTAGGACGCGTTATGGACATTATGAGTGTTTGGTCATGCCGTGTAGTTTAAAAAAAAAACGTATTCATGGAGCTTATGAATAGGTTGTGTAGACCTTATTTGGATAAGTTTAGAATAGTATTCACTGACGGTATACTTATTCATTCACAAACCAATAGAGATCATGAACATCTTCTAAAGTTTATTCTAGAAATGATTAAGAAATGAGAAATTTTATGCTATGATTTCAAAATGTGAGTCCTGGCTTAGGGAAGTTTATTGTCTTGGTCACGTGATCAATGAAGAAGGTATTCATGTAGATCCGGCAAAGACTGAGGCCAATAAGATTTGTGAAGCGCCAAAAAAAACTCCTACGGAGTTGCGTTAATTTTTAGGATTAGCTGGTACTACCAAAGGTTTATTGAAAACATCTCTAAATAATGTAGTCATTGAAGTTATTAAACCGTAAGGATAGGAAATCCGATCGGTTATATGATCAAGAGTTAGCACTCTAGACGATGAAGCACAAGCTGTGTTGTGCGTCTATATTGTCACTCCTAGGAGGAATAGATGATTTTGTAGCATGTTGTGATACGTCTCGTTTAGGTTTTACGTGTGTCTCGATTCAGAGAGAAGATGTTGTATCTTAAACGTCTAAGAAACTCAAAGTGCATGAAAAGAATTACACTACGCATGGCTTGAATTTAGCATGTCTTTGATGAGAAGGAACTCAATACGAGACGACGACGTTGGGTCGAGTTATTGAACGACTATGACTGTGATATTCCTATCACCTAGGAAAAGCCAAGGTTGTTGATGATGCACTAAGTAGAAAGGAAAGATAGAAACCCTTGCGTATGGGCGCGTTAGAATTAGCTCTTTAGTCGTATCTCACTTCCCAAATAAGTGATGCTTAGAGTGAAGCTCTAAAGGAAGAAAATTTGGGAAATGTAAGGACGTGAAGGAACTTTATTGGTGACCCAATACGAAAAGGGAGATAGCATCCTACGTGAGTAAATGTATAATTTGTTAGTAAATGTATAATTTGTTCTAGGGTTAAGGCTGAATACCAAAAGCCTTTAGGACTTTTGTAGCAACTTGAGATCCCACAATGGAAATGGGAGCGAATCGCGATGGATTTCATAATGATGTTACCCCGCAAATCTAGTGGTAATAACACTATTTGGGTAATTGTTGATCCTTTGATGAAATCTGCTCGCTTGTTGCCCTTTTAGGAATCTTACAATGTAGGAAAGTTTTAAAGGATCTATCTTGAGGAGTTAGTATCTTCTCATATTGTTCTTGTCTCGATCATTTTAGATAAAGATAGTCGTTTTACTTCGAGGCGTTAGAGAGTTTTGTATAACACTATGGGTACTCGTTTGGATATGAGTATGGTGTATCACCCTACAAAAGGATTGTCAGAGTGAACGGACGATTCAAACTCTGAAAGACTTGTTGCGAGAATTTGTGATTGATTTTGGTAGGAATTATGATAGCCTCCTACCTTTAGCTTAGTTTTCTTATAACCATAGTTATCGCGCTAGTATCAGGGCCACTCCGTGCTGAGGCTCTGTATGGAAGAAAATGTCATTCACCATTTTGTTGGGCTAAAATAGGTGAAAAAGAATTATGTGTACCCGAGATTATCCAAGAAACTGCAGATAAAGTTTCCCAAGTTATGAAAAGATTTGAAGCCGTTGTTTATCGGCAAAAGAGTTATGCGGATAATCGGATGAGACCATTAGAATGTCGAGTAGGAAATCGTGTGTTTCTGAAAGTGTCACCTTGGAAAGGTGTAGTTAGATTTGGCAACCAAGGGAAGCTTAGTCCCCGATATATAGGACCATTCGTATTTCGAAAAGTATTACCTAGTGAGCTTAGTGGTGGGCGCGACGTGTTCCGTGTCTTGAATTTGAAAAGTGTTTGTCTGATAAGAAATCGATGATACCGTCTGAGGGAGTTCGTATTGATGATAAACTCCATTTCGTTGAGGAACCAGTAGAGGGTTGGACTCGAAAGTTCAAAAACTCAGGCGAAGTTGTACCGATTTGGTCAAGTTAGATGTAATTCTAAATGAGGACCATATTATTCGTAGGAACGTCGAGACCGAAATAAGTAACAATACCCTCATTTATTTCTATCTAAATCTAAATAGGACTTTTCGAGGTAAAATTTCGGGACGAAATTTCCTAAACGGGGGAAGACTGTGACACCCGTCAAATTTCGGTCAATATTCGTACTAGCTTAAAACGTGCTTATTATTTTGTGATGAGTCATTTAACTTAATTATGTTAATTAAGGTGATATTAATGCTAGTTAAGTCCATTTTTGTGCATTGTTTTGCATTTTGTGATTTTTGAAATTGCTTAATCGCGTAGCGGTTAAATACCCGGTAATGAACGTTGGTGACTGCCTGATAAATTTTAACAGTCCAGTAACTGATATAATGATCGAGATAGCATCAAATAATATATTTTGGGTGTGTATAAGTGAAAACATGATAAAAACTAAGAGCGGTGTATTTTATCCGATGATTTTCTAGTTATCGTGTGTGTTTAAGTTTTTGCCCGGTTTTTACTACCAGTACACTACCCGGAGTACAGTAAAATAATTATTAATATATTTTTACTATTTTAAGTTTGGAATGATATTATTTGAAGTATTAAAGTATAAAGCCCAATATTTGAAATTAACTTTAAAACTAAACGGGATTGAGTAGTGTAGTGTTTTTATAAAGATTTTTATATAAAAACACCATTTTTCAAGTATTGGGCCGTCCCCCCCCCCCCCCCCCCTTAACCCATTTTAACTCATTTAATAAAAAAAATAATAAATAAAGATCTTTGTTGGGCTTGGGATAACTTGTAGATCTTGACAAAATATTTTAAAAGATTTCCTTGCAACACTCCACCTAAACCCTAAAACCTTTTACCCATCTCCACACACTTCACCTTCCTCCCTTCTCTCTCCCTCCTTCTAAAACCGTCTCCTCTCTCTCTCCCTCTCCATTTTCGTCCATAACATCACAACACACCTCCACAACTCTTCTTTTCATCTCTTGCAAGTTCTAGTGTTTTACAAGTGGTTTGAAGACCATACAAGCAAGAAAAACGGTTCCAAGGGTTGTTTGAAGGGTATGAACCCAACTTTGTTGTGGTATTTGGTTTTATTCACAATCTTATTTTTGAAAGGTTGTTCACCAAATCTAAAACAAACAAAAAGGAAATGATTTTTAAGATGAAAATGGGTTTTTGAAAATGAAAATGGTGTGTGTGTGTGTAAATCCGTATGTGTGTGTGTGTAAATCAGTTTGTGTGTGTGTGTATCCGTATATGTATGTATGTATATGTGAAGATGTGTCATTTCATGTAAAAAGGATTACACATGTGTAATGAAATGGTTACTCGATGTGTTGTATTGAGGAAATGGATCAAAAGAAGGTATTTTTGATACATGTTATCATGAAAAGGTATGATTTATGTATGTATATATGTATATCCGTAGGTGTATATGTATGTATATGTATATGTTTTGGTTGAAAATCATATAAAGATTGTTATGTGTTTGCATTAGAAATGGCTAGATCTAAACATGCAAAGTGGTTTTTAATGAAAACAAGTCAATAATATCACTAGATGAATATGTTTTCCATGTTAAAGTGTTAGAAAAATGGTTTTGAAAAATGTTCATATGGTTTTTGAAAAATGTTTATAATGGAAGGTATCATTTTCATTAAAAAGTTGTTGCATGGATTTAAGAATACTAGATCTAGAGAATTAAAAAGTATTTATGATTATAATGGTTGTAATAAGTTAAAATGTGTGTTTTCAAAAAGTATAAATTTCCTTTTACAAGGCATTGGAACTAGTTACAAGACATGGATATTGGAAAAGTCTTAAAAAGACATTAAATGTGATTTTTTTATACTTTTAATAATATTTAAAACTAATTTATATTCTGAGATAAATCATATTTTTAAAGATTTATAAACTTTATAAAATAAGTATTTTAAATGTATTATAAGAAAGATGTGATTAAACCTTACAAATAACGGTTTTTGATACGAAAATACGCGTAAAACGCATCGATTTTTGCTTAAAAATGTAAATATTTTTTTCAACAGATTATAAAGTATATTTTTATATAAAAATATGAGATTTAAAGTTTGATACAAAAACTTAGAGTTTTAAACTCAAAAACATGCAAACTATGTACCCGGAAAAGCCGAAAACGACGATTTTCGACTCTAAAACGTAATATTTTTGCAAACTGATTTGGATCAGAAACTTTGGACTTATTTTTAATATAACATACTGATCTAAAAATATTTATAAAGCAATGACAAAAATACGGGTATTGGGTTGCTTTCCGTGACCCGAAAACGTTTCCGAAAATGTTAAAATTGACATGTTTAGCTAATATTGTGATTTGAATGGAAAATATATGAAATATGATTTTTGTTATGTGATAAAATTTTTAGATATATAATTTCATATGATTAATAAGTTGTTTATGAAAACGTGGTTAAACGTCCCGTTAAGTGTTAACCGTTATGTTGAAAATTGCATACTAGTTAACTAGAGAAAAATGTATATTTTTCTAAGTGTTATGAACTTTAACCATGACATGAGAATATTAAATATATTTTCCTAAGTATATGAATAATATTGGATGAGTAAAAGTGTTTGTTTTACTTAGAAAAGTTAAAGGACTAAATATGACTTTTATGTGTGATTACATGTGTGTTATATGTGTTTATGTGATTAGTAGTATGAAAGCTAATCAAAGTTATAACAAAATAACAAAGTGTGTTATTATATATGTAATATTAATCAAGGCAAAGATCACCAACGGGTCATTAAAATTAAGGGTTGCTTTTGTAAATAAAATACATTCACATAAGTCTAGTTAGGTTTTGGTGAACAACCTACACGGTTTTAGACTTGATATATGTGTGCATCTTTTGAACGGGTCCTTTGTGTATAGGATGTTCTTAGGTGGTGTTATTGTTGGGCTTATATGTTCAAGCTTTTGGCGTATTCACTGTGAGTTCTTCGGCCCCTTTTAAATAATGTTTTATTTAAATATTTTTCGGGGGAAAAACATGTATTTGTTAAACTTGTTTTGATATGAATTGCGAGACATGTGAGTTCTTCGGCCCCTTTTTAAATAACGTTTTATTTAACTGTTTTGGGGGAAAGACATGTACTTGTTCAACTTGTTTTCATATGAATTGAGAGACCTGTGAGTGTCTCGGCCCCTTTTTAAATAGTGTTTTATTTAAATATTTTCGGGGGAAAAACATGTATTTTGTTGATGTTGTTTTTGATATGTATTGGGAGACTGGTATTGTTGTTGACCAAAATGATGGCATGAGTGTTTGTTGTTAAAGTGATCACATTGCCCTCCCATAATCATTTATTTCTCTTGGAGGGAGAAACCACAGGTTATATTGGTAGATCTATCGGGATTGGAATTCCGCCCCTCGTGATCAGTCGCTCTGATCGTGTTGACATGCGGGGGAATATAAGTTGAATGTTGTGAGGGAACCTCGTTTCTTGGTTGATTATGGACTCATGACTTGATGATTCATTTGTCTTTGGGCCTTGCAAACCCTTTGACGTATGGTCGTGTTGATGTCTCAAAGCCAAGCATATGTATTGTGAATGAAAAGTGATTTTTCTTATGATTAAAACCCGAAAACTCACCAACTTTATGTTGACTCAGTTTTTACATGTTTTTCAGGTTCAAAGTGATGGGCATGGGAATTTGTGGAAGGATAGTTTTGGACTACAAACTCCACATTTGGTTTATGTGTTTTGGGACCGCTTTGTTTAAAATTTTGTTTGGTTTTACTTCAAACAATCTACGCTTTATTAAGACAATATCGTATTTTATTTTCTTAATGAAAAATTGTGGGATGTTGACGTATCAACATTAACACTTTTAATTACCTTTTAAATTAATGTGGATGTTTGCTTTATAATTAATGGGTGCCAACTTCGCTCCTTACACCACGATATCGTGACTTTCCGCTGCGACGATTTTTGGGGTGTGACAGAAGTTGGTATCAGAGCCAATGGTTATAGCGAACTAGAAAAGTTTTTGGAAAATTTTAGACTATAACTTGAAAGTTTTTGAAAAATTTTAAAGTCCTAAAAACACTTCCAAAATTCCCAAGCATTTTTGTGTGCGTTTTTATTTTTAGATTGTATATCTAAGAATACCTTGTGTGGTTTAAATTGATTTCATATCTAAATATACCTTGTGTGGTTTACAATTAGTAGATTGGATATCTAAGTGTACCTTGTGTGCTTATTTGATATAAGTGTATTTAAGTGCCCTTTTAAGCTAGTGTTTAGTACGAATATGCCTTTTGTTGCCATAAATGTCTGAATGAGTCCCCGAGACATGAGTCACACTTAACTACTTTAGGGCTAGTCGTTGAGTCCGAAGTTGATGAAGAGCCAGTAATAGAAGCTCAGACTTATGGTGTTGAAGACATCGTACCTTCGATTGAGAAATAGTGGACCCCCGAGCCCTGCATAATATATTCCACGAGGAGTAGGAAGATTGTCCGTATGGTTGTTGATGATGAGTTGCACCCGAACCCAATAGGGTAAGGGAGTCGGTGGTTGATTCCCCAGGCGTTGAGCGCGGTTTTCCGTCTACATTTGAACGAGTCGTCTAGTACTCCACGTTTAGATTCCATGTTAGAAAATCTATCGAACGTTTTCTTCTTACTCTTACCGCAAGGTGTGCTTAGTACGAACGGTAGATCGATGAATTACAAGATAGAGATGCAGATCGTGTTTGACGCGTGCCAGATGATGCTTGCCCTGTTGACTTCTCTCGAGGAGAGAGCTACGTTAAAGGTGCTCGTAGACGATTGGTTAAATCGATAGAATAAAATAAATAAATAAATAAATAAAAATATAATAAAACTTTATATCGGTAAAGAATTCTACGATCCCACTAAATTCTGTTATTCCGAAGTAAGCCCTTCCTTTTCTTTCTATGATCATTAGATCGGTAACTTTAGTAGCCGATTTGGCGGTGAAGATTGACGATAATTAACGATTTTGTTATTGATTGGTTACTTATGTTATGTGGTATTACGTACGATACTCAAACATTTAACACCATGATGTGAACTATACCTTATCATATTTATTAATATTTTGTTTGTTAGAAATAAAATACGCCCCCGGTAATTCGAATGACACCTTCGGGTGGAGATATAGGATTTAGCCTAGTTAATAGCTCCACATGGCAATGCTGCTCCGGAATAGTGTGACGCTAGTTTAACAATAGGGCGTGGTAAAGGACGTGACGTTTCAGATGGTAACCTTAGTGACATCTTAGTATTAGTAGTTCTTTAGGTATTAGATCATCTAAGCATGTATGGATGATTTTAGGAGCTTCTCGAAATAGTTAAATCAAGTGGTGATCACTGATTTTATTGAACTATGGAAAAAGGAATCTATAGTGAGGGTGTACTTATGAGACTTTTCAAGTTTGACACCCACGAATTTTTACTGGTTCTGAAAGTCCACTTGACATGGTGAGATGGATTGCGAAAATGAGTCGGATATGGAAATAGGCAATTGCCCAAGACGGCCAAAGAATTAAGAATGCCACATGTACGTTTCAGATGAAACGTTGACGTGGTGGAATTCGTTGAACCGGAATTTGGATGAAATTACTGTTATGGTCTTTCAAGGAACAATCTGAAGGAAAGATTGTTACGGGAGTATTTTCCCTAAAACGAGCTTTGTGTCAAAGGAATTTTAAGTATTAATTGGTCTAAACTCTAGTAAGTTAAGTAAGATAATATTACTGAATTAGCAATGGAAATAAAATGGGAACTAGTGAATTATTTAGGAATTGTTCCTAGCAATTAAAAAGTCATTCATTTAGTATAGATCTTTTACTCGTTAGGCTTGGTAGTTTCGATGTAGTTATCGGTATGGATTGATTGTTTGGACATTGTGCCGAGGAAGTTTGTTTTGAAAAGATTGTTCGGCTTCCGTTCGAAAACGGTGAAGTTTTAACTGTTTTAGGAGATAAAGGAAAGTCTTCTTTAAAAATCGAAATATCATGAAAGCTTATGAGTATTGGAGCAAAGGATGTCCGATGTTTTTACTTAGTTAAATTTATCAATGCCAAGGACGTTGAACAAAAGTTTGGGGATCACCTGTGTTGTTCGTTATGAAAAATGATGGATCATTTAGGATGTGCATAGATTTTTGAGAAAGTTGAATGAACTAAAAATTAAGATTAGATATATGTTGCCTAAGATTGATGATTTGCTCGATCAGCTACACGTTGTAGTTATTATTCTAAGATTGATATTCGATCCGGCTACCATTAGTTGTTAATAGCCGAAGATGATGTCCCGAAAACTGCTTTTAGGACGCGTTATGGACATTATGAGTGTTTGGTCATGCCGTGTAGTTTAAAAAAAAAACGTATTCATGGAGCTTATGAATAGGTTGTGTAGACCTTATTTGGATAAGTTTAGAATAGTATTCACTGACGGTATACTTATTCATTCACAAACCAATAGAGATCATGAACATCTTCTAAAGTTTATTCTAGAAATGATTAAGAAATGAGAAATTTTATGCTATGATTTCAAAATGTGAGTCCTGGCTTAGGGAAGTTTATTGTCTTGGTCACGTGATCAATGAAGAAGGTATTCATGTAGATCCGGCAAAGACTGAGGCCAATAAGATTTGTGAAGCGCCAAAAAAAACTCCTACGGAGTTGCGTTAATTTTTAGGATTAGCTGGTACTACCAAAGGTTTATTGAAAACATCTCTAAATAATGTAGTCATTGAAGTTATTAAACCGTAAGGATAGGAAATCCGATCGGTTATATGATCAAGAGTTAGCACTCTAGACGATGAAGCACAAGCTGTGTTGTGCGTCTATATTGTCACTCCTAGGAGGAATAGATGATTTTGTAGCATGTTGTGATACGTCTCGTTTAGGTTTTACGTGTGTCTCGATTCAGAGAGAAGATGTTGTATCTTAAACGTCTAAGAAACTCAAAGTGCATGAAAAGAATTACACTACGCATGGCTTGAATTTAGCATGTCTTTGATGAGAAGGAACTCAATACGAGACGACGACGTTGGGTCGAGTTATTGAACGACTATGACTGTGATATTCCTATCACCTAGGAAAAGCCAAGGTTGTTGATGATGCACTAAGTAGAAAGGAAAGATAGAAACCCTTGCGTATGGGCGCGTTAGAATTAGCTCTTTAGTCGTATCTCACTTCCCAAATAAGTGATGCTTAGAGTGAAGCTCTAAAGGAAGAAAATTTGGGAAATGTAAGGACGTGAAGGAACTTTATTGGTGACCCAATACGAAAAGGGAGATAGCATCCTACGTGAGTAAATGTATAATTTGTTAGTAAATGTATAATTTGTTCTAGGGTTAAGGCTGAATACCAAAAGCCTTTAGGACTTTTGTAGCAACTTGAGATCCCACAATGGAAATGGGAGCGAATCGCGATGGATTTCATAATGATGTTACCCCGCAAATCTAGTGGTAATAACACTATTTGGGTAATTGTTGATCCTTTGATGAAATCTGCTCGCTTGTTGCCCTTTTAGGAATCTTACAATGTAGGAAAGTTTTAAAGGATCTATCTTGAGGAGTTAGTATCTTCTCATATTGTTCTTGTCTCGATCATTTTAGATAAAGATAGTCGTTTTACTTCGAGGCGTTAGAGAGTTTTGTATAACACTATGGGTACTCGTTTGGATATGAGTATGGTGTATCACCCTACAAAAGGATTGTCAGAGTGAACGGACGATTCAAACTCTGAAAGACTTGTTGCGAGAATTTGTGATTGATTTTGGTAGGAATTATGATAGCCTCCTACCTTTAGCTTAGTTTTCTTATAACCATAGTTATCGCGCTAGTATCAGGGCCACTCCGTGCTGAGGCTCTGTATGGAAGAAAATGTCATTCACCATTTTGTTGGGCTAAAATAGGTGAAAAAGAATTATGTGTACCCGAGATTATCCAAGAAACTGCAGATAAAGTTTCCCAAGTTATGAAAAGATTTGAAGCCGTTGTTTATCGGCAAAAGAGTTATGCGGATAATCGGATGAGACCATTAGAATGTCGAGTAGGAAATCGTGTGTTTCTGAAAGTGTCACCTTGGAAAGGTGTAGTTAGATTTGGCAACCAAGGGAAGCTTAGTCCCCGATATATAGGACCATTCGTATTTCGAAAAGTATTACCTAGTGAGCTTAGTGGTGGGCGCGACGTGTTCCGTGTCTTGAATTTGAAAAGTGTTTGTCTGATAAGAAATCGATGATACCGTCTGAGGGAGTTCGTATTGATGATAAACTCCATTTCGTTGAGGAACCAGTAGAGGGTTGGACTCGAAAGTTCAAAAACTCAGGCGAAGTTGTACCGATTTGGTCAAGTTAGATGTAATTCTAAATGAGGACCATATTATTCGTAGGAACGTCGAGACCGAAATAAGTAACAATACCCTCATTTATTTCTATCTAAATCTAAATAGGACTTTTCGAGGTAAAATTTCGGGACGAAATTTCCTAAACGGGGGAAGACTGTGACACCCGTCAAATTTCGGTCAATATTCGTACTAGCTTAAAACGTGCTTATTATTTTGTGATGAGTCATTTAACTTAATTATGTTAATTAAGGTGATATTAATGCTAGTTAAGTCCATTTTTGTGCATTGTTTTGCATTTTGTGATTTTTGAAATTGCTTAATCGCGTAGCGGTTAAATACCCGGTAATGAACGTTGGTGACTGCCTGATAAATTTTAACAGTCCAGTAACTGATATAATGATCGAGATAGCATCAAATAATATATTTTGGGTGTGTATAAGTGAAAACATGATAAAAACTAAGAGCGGTGTATTTTATCCGATGATTTTCTAGTTATCGTGTGTGTTTAAGTTTTTGCCCGGTTTTTACTACCAGTACACTACCCGGAGTACAGTAAAATAATTATTAATATATTTTTACTATTTTAAGTTTGGAATGATATTATTTGAAGTATTAAAGTATAAAGCCCAATATTTGAAATTAACTTTAAAACTAAACGGGATTGAGTAGTGTAGTGTTTTTATAAAGATTTTTATATAAAAACACCATTTTTCAAGTATTGGGCCGTCCCCCCCCCCCCCCCCCTTAACCCATTTTAACTCATTTAATAAAAAAAATAATAAATAAAGATCTTTGTTGGGCTTGGGATAACTTGTAGATCTTGACAAAATATTTTAAAAGATTTCCTTGCAACACTCCACCTAAACCCTAAAACCTTTTACCCATCTCCACACACTTCACCTTCCTCCCTTCTCTCTCCCTCCTTCTAAAACCGTCTCCTCTCTCTCTCCCTCTCCATTTTCGTCCATAACATCACAACACACCTCCACAACTCTTCTTTTCATCTCTTGCAAGTTCTAGTGTTTTACAAGTGGTTTGAAGACCATACAAGCAAGAAAAACGGTTCCAAGGGTTGTTTGAAGGGTATGAACCCAACTTTGTTGTGGTATTTGGTTTTATTCACAATCTTATTTTTGAAAGGTTGTTCACCAAATCTAAAACAAACAAAAAGGAAATGATTTTTAAGATGAAAATGGGTTTTTGAAAATGAAAATGGTGTGTGTGTGTGTAAATCCGTATGTGTGTGTGTGTAAATCAGTTTGTGTGTGTGTGTATCCGTATATGTATGTATGTATATGTGAAGATGTGTCATTTCATGTAAAAAGGATTACACATGTGTAATGAAATGGTTACTCGATGTGTTGTATTGAGGAAATGGATCAAAAGAAGGTATTTTTGATACATGTTATCATGAAAAGGTATGATTTATGTATGTATATATGTATATCCGTAGGTGTATATGTATGTATATGTATATGTTTTGGTTGAAAATCATATAAAGATTGTTATGTGTTTGCATTAGAAATGGCTAGATCTAAACATGCAAAGTGGTTTTTAATGAAAACAAGTCAATAATATCACTAGATGAATATGTTTTCCATGTTAAAGTGTTAGAAAAATGGTTTTGAAAAATGTTCATATGGTTTTTGAAAAATGTTTATAATGGAAGGTATCATTTTCATTAAAAAGTTGTTGCATGGATTTAAGAATACTAGATCTAGAGAATTAAAAAGTATTTATGATTATAATGGTTGTAATAAGTTAAAATGTGTGTTTTCAAAAAGTATAAATTTCCTTTTACAAGGCATTGGAACTAGTTACAAGACATGGATATTGGAAAAGTCTTAAAAAGACATTAAATGTGATTTTTTTATACTTTTAATAATATTTAAAACTAATTTATATTCTGAGATAAATCATATTTTTAAAGATTTATAAACTTTATAAAATAAGTATTTTAAATGTATTATAAGAAAGATGTGATTAAACCTTACAAATAACGGTTTTTGATACGAAAATACGCGTAAAACGCATCGATTTTTGCTTAAAAATGTAAATATTTTTTTCAACAGATTATAAAGTATATTTTTATATAAAAATATGAGATTTAAAGTTTGATACAAAAACTTAGAGTTTTAAACTCAAAAACATGCAAACTATGTACCCGGAAAAGCCGAAAACGACGATTTTCGACTCTAAAACGTAATATTTTTGCAAACTGATTTGGATCAGAAACTTTGGACTTATTTTTAATATAACATACTGATCTAAAAATATTTATAAAGCAATGACAAAAATACGGGTATTGGGTTGCTTTCCGTGACCCGAAAACGTTTCCGAAAATGTTAAAATTGACATGTTTAGCTAATATTGTGATTTGAATGGAAAATATATGAAATATGATTTTTGTTATGTGATAAAATTTTTAGATATATAATTTCATATGATTAATAAGTTGTTTATGAAAACGTGGTTAAACGTCCCGTTAAGTGTTAACCGTTATGTTGAAAATTGCATACTAGTTAACTAGAGAAAAATGTATATTTTTCTAAGTGTTATGAACTTTAACCATGACATGAGAATATTAAATATATTTTCCTAAGTATATGAATAATATTGGATGAGTAAAAGTGTTTGTTTTACTTAGAAAAGTTAAAGGACTAAATATGACTTTTATGTGTGATTACATGTGTGTTATATGTGTTTATGTGATTAGTAGTATGAAAGCTAATCAAAGTTATAACAAAATAACAAAGTGTGTTATTATATATGTAATATTAATCAAGGCAAAGATCACCAACGGGTCATTAAAATTAAGGGTTGCTTTTGTAAATAAAATACATTCACATAAGTCTAGTTAGGTTTTGGTGAACAACCTACACGGTTTTAGACTTGATATATGTGTGCATCTTTTGAACGGGTCCTTTGTGTATAGGATGTTCTTAGGTGGTGTTATTGTTGGGCTTATATGTTCAAGCTTTTGGCGTATTCACTGTGAGTTCTTCGGCCCCTTTTAAATAATGTTTTATTTAAATATTTTTCGGGGGAAAAACATGTATTTGTTAAACTTGTTTTGATATGAATTGCGAGACATGTGAGTTCTTCGGCCCCTTTTTAAATAACGTTTTATTTAACTGTTTTGGGGGAAAGACATGTACTTGTTCAACTTGTTTTCATATGAATTGAGAGACCTGTGAGTGTCTCGGCCCCTTTTTAAATAGTGTTTTATTTAAATATTTTCGGGGGAAAAACATGTATTTTGTTGATGTTGTTTTTGATATGTATTGGGAGACTGGTATTGTTGTTGACCAAAATGATGGCATGAGTGTTTGTTGTTAAAGTGATCACATTGCCCTCCCATAATCATTTATTTCTCTTGGAGGGAGAAACCACAGGTTATATTGGTAGATCTATCGGGATTGGAATTCCGCCCCTCGTGATCAGTCGCTCTGATCGTGTTGACATGCGGGGGAATATAAGTTGAATGTTGTGAGGGAACCTCGTTTCTTGGTTGATTATGGACTCATGACTTGATGATTCATTTGTCTTTGGGCCTTGCAAACCCTTTGACGTATGGTCGTGTTGATGTCTCAAAGCCAAGCATATGTATTGTGAATGAAAAGTGATTTTTCTTATGATTAAAACCCGAAAACTCACCAACTTTATGTTGACTCAGTTTTTACATGTTTTTCAGGTTCAAAGTGATGGGCATGGGAATTTGTGGAAGGATAGTTTTGGACTACAAACTCCACATTTGGTTTATGTGTTTTGGGACCGCTTTGTTTAAAATTTTGTTTGGTTTTACTTCAAACAATCTACGCTTTATTAAGACAATATCGTATTTTATTTTCTTAATGAAAAATTGTGGGATGTTGACGTATCAACATTAACACTTTTAATTACCTTTTAAATTAATGTGGATGTTTGCTTTATAATTAATGGGTGCCAACTTCGCTCCTTACACCACGATATCGTGACTTTCCGCTGCGACGATTTTTGGGGTGTGACACATACAGAGTTGTAAGATGTCCTAAATTGTCGTACGATGTTCAAAGGACTCGTACGAATTCATTAGATTTATTATGAAGTTTTATGTTTATATACGGTATTGTAAGGTGTTGTTATAACTTGTAAGGCGTCCTACAATTTAATATCGTGTTTTTCAAGGTGTTAATATGGCATACAGTGTCGTAAGTTGTCCTAAATTGTCGTACGATGTTCTAAGGACTCGTACGAATTCATTAGGTAATTTATGGAGTTTTAAGTTTATATACGGTATTGTAAGGTGTTGTTACTATTTATATGGCGTCCTACAATATAATAATGTGTTTTTCAAGGTGTTAATATGGCATACAGTGTCGTAAGTTGTCATAAATTGTCGTACGATGTTCTAAGGACTCGGACGAATTCATTAGATTTATTATGAAGTTTTATGTTTATATACGGTATTGTAAGGTGTTGTTATAACTTGTAAGGCGTCCTACAATTTAATATCGTGTTTTTCAAGGTGTTAATATGGCATACAGTGTCGTAAGTTGTACTAAATTGTCGTACGATGTTCTAAGGACTCGGACGAATTTATTAGGTTTATTATGGAGTTTTAAGTTTATGTACGGTATTGTAAGGTGTTGTTACGATTTGTAAGGCGTCCTACAATATAATAACATGCTTTTCAAGGTGTTAATATGGCATACAGAGTGGTAAGATGTCCTAAATTGTTGTACGATGTTCAAAGGACTCGTACGAATTCATTAGATTTATTATGAAGTTTTATGTTTATATACGGTATTGTAAGGTGTTGTTACTATTTATATGGCATCCTACAATATAATAATGTGTTTTTCAAGGTGTTAATATGGCATACAGAGTTGTAAGATGTCCTAAATTGTCGTACGATGTTCAAAGGACTCGTACGAATTCATTAGATTTATTATGAAGTTTTATGTTTATATACGGTATTGTAAGGTGTTGTTATAACTTGTAAGGCGTCCTACAATTTAATATCGTGTTTTTCAAGGTGTTAATATGGCATACAGTGTCGTAAGTTGTCCTAAATTGTCGTACGATGTTCTAAGGACTCGTACGAATTCATTAGGTAATTTATGGAGTTTTAAGTTTATATACGGTATTGTAAGGTGTTGTTACTATTTATATGGCGTCCTACAATATAATAATGTGTTTTTCAAGGTGTTAATATGGCATACAGAGTTGTAAGATGTCCTAAATTGTCGTACGATGTTCAAAGGACTCGTACGAATTCATTAGATTTATTATGAAGTTTTATGTTTATATACGGTATTGTAAGGTGTTGTTATAACTTGTAAGGCGTCCTACAATTTAATATCGTGTTTTTCAAGGTGTTAATATGGCATACAGTGTCGTAAGTTGTCATAAATTGTCGTACGATGTTCTAAGGACTCGTACGAATTCATTAGGTAATTTATGGAGTTTTAAGTTTATATACGGTATTGTAAGGTGTTGTTACTATTTATATGGCGTCCTACAATATAATAATGTGTTTTTCAAGGTGTTAATATGGCATACAGAGTTGTAAGATGTCCTAAATTGTCGTACGATGTTCAAAGGACTCGTACGAATTCATTAGATTTATTATGAAGTTTTATGTTTATATACGGTATTGTAAGGTGTTGTTATAACTTGTAAGGCGTCCTACAATTTAATATCGTGTTTTTCAAGGTGTTAATATGGCATACAGTGTCGTAAGTTGTACTAAATTGTCGTACGATGTTCTAAGGACTCGGACGAATTTATTAGGTTTATTATGGAGTTTTAAGTTTATGTACGGTATTGTAAGGTGTTGTTACGATTTGTAAGGCGTCCTACAATATAATAACTTGCTTTTCAAGGTGTTAATATGGCATACAGAGTGGTAAGATGTCCTAAATTGTTGTACGATGTTCAAAGGACTCGTACGAATTCATTAGATTTATTATGAAGTTTTATGTTTATATACGGTATTGTAAGGTGTTGTTATAACTTGTAAGGCGTCATACAATTTAATATCGTGTTTTTCAAGGTGTTAATATGGCATACAGAGTTGTAAGATGTCCTAAATTGTCGTACGATGTTCAAAGGACTCGTACGAATTCATTAGATTTATTATGAAGTTTTATGTTTATATACGGTATTGTAAGGTGTTGTTATAACTTGTAAGGCGTCCTACAATTTAATATCGTGTTTTTCAAGGTGTTAATATGGCATACAGTGTCGTAAGTTGTCCTAAATTGTCGTACGATGTTCTAAGGACTCGTACGAATTCATTAGGTTAATTATGGAGTTTTAAGTTTATATACGGTATTGTAAGGTATTGTTACTATTTATATGGCGTCCTACAATATAATAATGTGTTTTTCAAGGTGTTAATATGGCATACAGAGTTGTAAGATGTCCTAAATTGTCGTACGATGTTCAAAGGACTCGTACGAATTCATTAGATTTATTATGAAGTTTTATGTTTATATACGGTATTGTAAGGTGTTGTTATAACTTGTAAGGCGTCCTACAATTTAATATCGTGTTTTTCAAGGTGTTAATATGGCATACAGTGTCGTAAGTTGTACTAAATTGTCGTACGATGTTCTAAGGACTCGGACGAATTTATTAGGTTTATTATGGAGTTTTAAGTTTATGTACGGTATTGTAAGGTGTTGTTACGATTTGTAAGGCGTCCTACAATATAATAACATGCTTTTCAAGGTGTTAATATGGCATACAGAGTGGTAAGATGTCCTAAATTGTTGTACGATGTTCAAAGGACTCGTACGAATTCATTAGATTTATTATGAAGTTTTATGTTTATATACGGTATTGTAAGGTGTTGTTACTATTTATATGGCATCCTACAATATAATAATGTGTTTTTCAAGGTGTTAATATGGCATACAGAGTTGTAAGATGTCCTAAATTGTCGTACGATGTTCAAAGGACTCGTACGAATTCATTAGATTTATTATGAAGTTTTATGTTTATATACGGTATTGTAAGGTGTTGTTATAACTTGTAAGGCGTCCTACAATTTAATATCGTGTTTTTCAAGGTGTTAATATGGCATACAGTGTCGTAAGTTGTACTAAATTGTCGTACGATGTTCTAAGGACTCGGACGAATTTATTAGGTTTATTATGGAGTTTTAAGTTTATGTACGGTATTGTAAGGTGTTGTTACGATTTGTAAGGCGTCCTACAATATAATAACATGCTTTTCAAGGTGTTAATATGGCATACAGAGTGGTAAGATGTCCTAAATTGTTGTACGATGTTCAAAGGACTCGTACGAATTCATTAGATTTATTATGAAGTTTTATGTTTATATACGGTATTGTAAGGTGTTGTTACTATTTATATGGCATCCTACAATATAATAATGTGTTTTTCAAGGTGTTAATATGGCATACAGAGTTGTAAGATGTCCTAAATTGTCGTACGATGTTCAAAGGACTCGTACGAATTCATTAGATTTATTATGAAGTTTTATGTTTATATACGGTATTGTAAGGTGTTGTTATAACTTGTAAGGCGTCCTACAATTTAATATCGTGTTTTTCAAGGTGTTAATATGGCATACAGTGTCGTAAGTTGTCCTAAATTGTCGTACGATGTTCTAAGGACTCGTACGAATTCATTAGGTAATTTATGGAGTTTTAAGTTTATATACGGTATTGTAAGGTGTTGTTACTATTTATATGGCGTCCTACAATATAATAATGTGTTTTTCAAGGTGTTAATATGGCATACAGAGTTGTAAGATGTCCTAAATTGTCGTACGATGTTCAAAGGACTCGTACGAATTCATTAGATTTATTATGAAGTTTTATGTTTATATACGGTATTGTAAGGTGTTGTTATAACTTGTAAGGCGTCCTACAATTTAATATCGTGTTTTTCAAGGTGTTAATATGGCATACAGTGTCGTAAGTTGTACTAAATTGTCGTACGATGTTCTAAGGACTCGGACGAATTTATTAGGTTTATTATGGAGTTTTAAGTTTATGTACGGTATTGTAAGGTGTTGTTACGATTTGTAAGGCGTCCTACAATATAATAACATGCTTTTCAAGGTGTTAATATGGCATACAGAGTGGTAAGATGTCCTAAATTGTTGTACGATGTTCAAAGGACTCGTACGAATTCATTAGATTTATTATGAAGTTTTATGTTTATATACGGTATTGTAAGGTGTTGTTACTATTTATATGGCATCCTACAATATAATAATGTATTTTTCAAGGTGTTAATATGGCATACAGAGTTGTAAGATGTCCTAAATTGTCGTACGATGTTCAAAGGACTCGTACGAATTCATTAGATTTATTATGAAGTTTTATGTTTATATACGGTATTGTAAGGTGTTGTTATAACTTGTAAGGCGTCCTACAATTTAATATCGTGTTTTTCAAGGTGTTAATATGGCATACAGTGTCGTAAGTTGTCCTAAATTGTCGTACGATGTTCTAAGGACTCGTACGAATTCATTAGGTAATTTATGGAGTTTTAAGTTTATATACGGTATTGTAAGGTGTTGTTACTATTTATATGGCGTCCTACAATATAATAATGTGTTTTTCAAGGTGTTAATATGGCATACAGAGTTGTAAGATGTCCTAAATTGTCGTACGATGTTCAAAGGACTCGTACGAATTCATTAGATTTATTATGAAGTTTTATGTTTATATACGGTATTGTAAGGTGTTGTTATAACTTGTAAGGCGTCCTACAATTTAATATCGTGTTTTTCAAGGTGTTAATATGGCATACAGTGTCGTAAGTTGTCATAAATTGTCGTACGATGTTCTAAGGACTCGTACGAATTCATTAGGTAATTTATGGAGTTTTAAGTTTATATACGGTATTGTAAGGTGTTGTTACTATTTATATGGCGTCCTACAATATAATAATGTGTTTTTCAAGGTGTTAATATGGCATACAGAGTTGTAAGATGTCCTAAATTGTCGTACGATGTTCAAAGGACTCGTACGAATTCATTAGATTTATTATGAAGTTTTATGTTTATATACGGTATTGTAAGGTGTTGTTATAACTTGTAAGGCGTCCTACAATTTAATATCGTGTTTTTCAAGGTGTTAATATGGCATACAGTGTCGTAAGTTGTACTAAATTGTCGTACGATGTTCTAAGGACTCGGACGAATTTATTAGGTTTATTATGGAGTTTTAAGTTTATGTACGGTATTGTAAGGTGTTGTTACGATTTGTAAGGCGTCCTACAATATAATAACTTGCTTTTCAAGGTGTTAATATGGCATACAGAGTGGTAAGATGTCCTAAATTGTTGTACGATGTTCAAAGGACTCGTACGAATTCATTAGATTTATTATGAAGTTTTATGTTTATATACGGTATTGTAAGGTGTTGTTATAACTTGTAAGGCGTCATACAATTTAATATCGTGTTTTTCAAGGTGTTAATATGGCATACAGAGTTGTAAGATGTCCTAAATTGTCGTACGATGTTCAAAGGACTCGTACGAATTCATTAGATTTATTATGAAGTTTTATGTTTATATACGGTATTGTAAGGTGTTGTTATAACTTGTAAGGCGTCCTAAAATTTAATATCGTGTTTTTCAAGGTGTTAATATGGCATACAGTGTCGTAAGTTGTACTAAATTGTCGTACGATGTTCTAAGGACTCGGGCGAATTTATTAGGTTTATTATGGAGTTTTAAGTTTATGTACGGTATGGTAAGGTGTTGTTACGATTTGTAAGGCGTCCTACAATATAATAACATGCTTTTCAAGGTGTTAATATGGCATACAGAGTGGTAAGATGTCCTAAATTGTTGTACGATGTTCAAAGGACTCGTACGAATTCATTAGATTTATTATGAAGTTTTATGTTTATATACGGTATTGTAAGGTGTTGTTACTATTTATATGGCATCCTACAATATAATAATGTGTTTTTCAAGGTGTTAATATGGCATACAGAGTTGTAAGATGTCCTAAATTGTCGTACGATGTTCAAAGGACTCGTACGAATTCATTAGATTTATTATGAAGTTTTATGTTTATATACGGTATTGTAAGGTGTTGTTATAACTTGTAAGGCGTCCTACAATTTAATATCGTGTTTTTCAAGGTGTTAATATGGCATACAGTGTCGTAAGTTGTCCTAAATTGTCGTACGATGTTCTAAGGACTCGTACGAATTCATTAGGTAATTTATGGAGTTTTAAGTTTATATACGGTATTGTAAGGTGTTGTTACTATTTATATGGCGTCCTACAATATAATAATGTGTTTTTCAAGGTGTTAATATGGCATACAGAGTTGTAAGATGTCCTAAATTGTCGTACGATGTTCAAAGGACTCGTACGAATTCATTAGATTTATTATGAAGTTTTATGTTTATATACGGTATTGTAAGGTGTTGTTATAACTTGTAAGGCGTCCTACAATTTAATATCGTGTTTTTCAAGGTGTTAATATGGCATACAGTGTCGTAAGTTGTCCTAAATTGTCGTACGATGTTCTAAGGACTCGTACGAATTCATTAGGTAATTTATGGAGTTTTAAGTTTATATACGGTATTGTAAGGTGTTGTTACTATTTATATGGCGTCCTACAATATAATAATGTGTTTTTCAAGGTGTTAATATGGCATACAGTGTCGTAAGTTGTCATAAATTGTCGTACGATGTTCTAAGGACTCGGACGAATTCATTAGATTTATTATGAAGTTTTATGTTTATATACGGTATTGTAAGGTGTTGTTATAACTTGTAAGGCGTCCTACAATTTAATATCGTGTTTTTCAAGGTGTTAATATGGCATACAGTGTCGTAAGTTGTACTAAATTGTCGTACGATGTTCTAAGGACTCGGACGAATTTATTACGTTTATTATGGAGTTTTAAGTTTATGTACGGTATTGTAAGGTGTTGTTACGATTTGTAAGGCGTCCTACAATATAATAACTTGCTTTTCAAGGTGTTAATATGGCATACAGAGTGGTAAGATGTCCTAAATTGTTGTACGATGTTCAAAGGACTCGTACGAATTCATTAGATTTATTATGAAGTTTTATGTTTATATACGGTATTGTAAGGTGTTGTTACTATTTATATGGCATCCTACAATATAATAATGTGTTTTTCAAGGTGTTAATATGGCATACAGAGTTGTAAGATGTCCTAAATTGTCGTACGATGTTCAAAGGACTCGTACGAATTCATTAGATTTATTATGAAGTTTTATGTTTATATACGGTATTGTAAGGTGTTGTTATAACTTGTAAGGCGTCCTACAATTTAATATCGTGTTTTTCAAGGTGTTAATATGGCATACAGTGTCGTAAGTTGTCCTAAATTGTCGTACGATGTTCTAAGGACTCGTACGAATTCATTAGGTAATTTATGGAGTTTTAAGTTTATATACGGTATTGTAAGGTGTTGTTACTATTTATATGGCGTCCTACAATATAATAATGTGTTTTTCAAGGTGTTAATATGGCATACAGAGTTGTAAGATGTCCTAAATTGTCGTACGATGTTCAAAGGACTCGTACGAATTCATTAGATTTATTATGAAGTTTTATGTTTATATACGGTATTGTAAGGTGTTGTTATAACTTGTAAGGCGTCCTACAATTTAATATCGTGTTTTTCAAGGTGTTAATATGGCATACAGTGTCGTAAGTTGTCCTAAATTGTCGTACGATGTTCTAAGGACTCGTACGAATTCATTAGGTAATTTATGGAGTTTTAAGTTTATATACGGTATTGTAAGGTGTTGTTACTATTTATATGGCGTCCTACAATATAATAATGTGTTTTTCAAGGTGTTAATATGGCATACAGTGTCGTAAGTTGTCATAAATTGTCGTACGATGTTCTAAGGACTCGGACGAATTCATTAGATTTATTATGAAGTTTTATGTTTATATACGGTATTGTAAGGTGTTGTTATAACTTGTAAGGCGTCCTACAATTTAATATCGTGTTTTTCAAGGTGTTAATATGGCATACAGTGTCGTAAGTTGTACTAAATTGTCGTACGATGTTCTAAGGACTCGGACGAATTTATTAGGTTTATTATGGAGTTTTAAGTTTATGTACGGTATTGTAAGGTGTTGTTACGATTTGTAAGGCGTCCTACAATATAATAACTTGCTTTTCAAGGTGTTAATATGGCATACAGAGTGGTAAGATGTCCTAAATTGTTGTACGATGTTCAAAGGACTCGTACGAATTCATTAGATTTATTATGAAGTTTTATGTTTATATACGGTATTGTAAGGTGTTGTTACTATTTATATGGCATCCTACAATATAATAATGTGTTTTTCAAGGTGTTAATATGGCATACAGAGTTGTAAGATGTCCTAAATTGTCGTACGATGTTCAAAGGACTCGTACGAATTCATTAGATTTATTATGAAGTTTTATGTTTATATACGGTATTGTAAGGTGTTGTTATAACTTGTAAGGCGTCCTACAATTTAATATCGTGTTTTTCAAGGTGTTAATATGGCATACAGTGTCGTAAGTTGTCCTAAATTGTCGTACGATGTTCTAAGGACTCGTACGAATTCATTAGGTAATTTATGGAGTTTTAAGTTTATATACGGTATTGTAAGGTGTTGTTACTATTTATATGGCGTCCTACAATATAATAATGTGTTTTTCAAGGTGTTAATATGGCATACAGAGTTGTAAGATGTCCTAAATTGTCGTACGATGTTCAAAGGACTCGTACGAATTCATTAGATTTATTATGAAGTTTTATGTTTATATACGGTATTGTAAGGTGTTGTTATAACTTGTAAGGCGTCCTACAATTTAATATCGTGTTTTTCAAGGTGTTAATATGGCATACAGTGTCGTAAGTTGTCCTAAATTGTCGTACGATGTTCTAAGGACTCGTACGAATTCATTAGGTAATTTATGGAGTTTTAAGTTTATATACGGTATTGTAAGGTGTTGTTACTATTTATATGGCGTCCTACAATATAATAATGTGTTTTTCAAGGTGTTAATATGGCATACAGTGTCGTAAGTTGTCATAAATTGTCGTACGATGTTCTAAGGACTCGGACGAATTCATTAGATTTATTATGAAGTTTTATGTTTATATACGGTATTGTAAGGTGTTGTTATAACTTGTAAGGCGTCCTACAATTTAATATCGTGTTTTTCAAGGTGTTAATATGGCATACAGTGTCGTAAGTTGTACTAAATTGTCGTACGATGTTCTAAGGACTCGGACGAATTTATTAGGTTTATTATGGAGTTTTAAGTTTATGTACGGTATTGTAAGGTGTTGTTACGATTTGTAAGGCGTCCTACAATATAATAACATGCTTTTCAAGGTGTTAATATGGCATACAGAGTGGTAAGATGTCCTAAATTGTTGTACGATGTTCAAAGGACTCGTACGAATTCATTAGATTTATTATGAAGTTTTATGTTTATATACGGTATTGTAAGGTGTTGTTACTATTTATATGGCATCCTACAATATAATAATGTGTTTTTCAAGGTGTTAATATGGCATACAGAGTTGTAAGATGTCCTAAATTGTCGTACGATGTTCAAAGGACTCGTACGAATTCATTAGATTTATTATGAAGTTTTATGTTTATATACGGTATTGTAAGGTGTTGTTATAACTTGTAAGGCGTCCTACAATTTAATATCGTGTTTTTCAAGGTGTTAATATGGCATACAGTGTCGTAAGTTGTCCTAAATTGTCGTACGATGTTCTAAGGACTCGTACGAATTCATTAGGTAATTTATGGAGTTTTAAGTTTATATACGGTATTGTAAGGTGTTGTTACTATTTATATGGCGTCCTACAATATAATAATGTGTTTTTCAAGGTGTTAATATGGCATACAGAGTTGTAAGATGTCCTAAATTGTCGTACGATGTTCAAAGGACTCGTACGAATTCATTAGATTTATTATGAAGTTTTATGTTTATATACGGTATTGTAAGGTGTTGTTATAACTTGTAAGGCGTCCTACAATTTAATATCGTGTTTTTCAAGGTGTTAATATGGCATACAGTGTCGTAAGTTGTCATAAATTGTCGTACGATGTTCTAAGGACTCGTACGAATTCATTAGGTAATTTATGGAGTTTTAAGTTTATATACGGTATTGTAAGGTGTTGTTACTATTTATATGGCGTCCTACAATATAATAATGTGTTTTTCAAGGTGTTAATATGGCATACAGAGTTGTAAGATGTCCTAAATTGTCGTACGATGTTCAAAGGACTCGTACGAATTCATTAGATTTATTATGAAGTTTTATGTTTATATACGGTATTGTAAGGTGTTGTTATAACTTGTAAGGCGTCCTACAATTTAATATCGTGTTTTTCAAGGTGTTAATATGGCATACAGTGTCGTAAGTTGTACTAAATTGTCGTACGATGTTCTAAGGACTCGGACGAATTTATTAGGTTTATTATGGAGTTTTAAGTTTATGTACGGTATTGTAAGGTGTTGTTACGATTTGTAAGGCGTCCTACAATATAATAACTTGCTTTTCAAGGTGTTAATATGGCATACAGAGTGGTAAGATGTCCTAAATTGTTGTACGATGTTCAAAGGACTCGTACGAATTCATTAGATTTATTATGAAGTTTTATGTTTATATACGGTATTGTAAGGTGTTGTTATAACTTGTAAGGCGTCATACAATTTAATATCGTGTTTTTCAAGGTGTTAATATGGCATACAGAGTTGTAAGATGTCCTAAATTGTCGTACGATGTTCAAAGGACTCGTACGAATTCATTAGATTTATTATGAAGTTTTATGTTTATATACGGTATTGTAAGGTGTTGTTATAACTTGTAAGGCGTCCTACAATTTAATATCGTGTTTTTCAAGGTGTTAATATGGCATACAGTGTCGTAAGTTGTCCTAAATTGTCGTACGATGTTCTAAGGACTCGTACGAATTCATTAGGTAATTTATGGAGTTTTAAGTTTATATACGGTATTGTAAGGTGTTGTTACTATTTATATGGCGTCCTACAATATAATAATGTGTTTTTCAAGGTGTTAATATGGCATACAGAGTTGTAAGATGTCCTAAATTGTCGTACGATGTTCAAAGGACTCGTACGAATTCATTAGATTTATTATGAAGTTTTATGTTTATATACGGTATTGTAAGGTGTTGTTATAACTTGTAAGGCGTCCTACAATTTAATATCGTGTTTTTCAAGGTGTTAATATGGCATACAGTGTCGTAAGTTGTCATAAATTGTCGTACGATGTTCTAAGGACTCGTACGAATTCATTAGGTAATTTATGGAGTTTTAAGTTTATATACGGTATTGTAAGGTGTTGTTACTATTTATATGGCGTCCTACAATATAATAATGTGTTTTTCAAGGTGTTAATATGGCATACAGAGTTGTAAGATGTCCTAAATTGTCGTACGATGTTCAAAGGACTCGTACGAATTCATTAGATTTATTATGAAGTTTTATGTTTATATACGGTATTGTAAGGTGTTGTTATAACTTGTAAGGCGTCCAACAATTTAATATCGTGTTTTTCAAGGTGTTAATATGGCATACAGTGTCGTAAGTTGTCCTAAATTGTCGTACGATGTTCTAAGGACTCGTACGAATTCATTAGGTAATTTATGGAGTTTTAAGTTTATATACGGTATTGTAAGGTGTTGTTACTTTTTATATGGCGTCCTACAATATAATAATGTGTTTTTCAAGGTGTTAATATGGCATACAGAGTTGTAAGATGTCCTAAATTGTCGTACGATGTTCAAAGGACTCGTACGAATTCATTAGATTTATTATGAAGTTTTATGTTTATATACGGTATTGTAAGGTGTTGTTATAACTTGTAAGGCGTCCTACAATTTAATATCGTGTTTTTCAAGGTGTTAATATGGCATACAGTGTCGTAAGTTGTACTAAATTGTCGTACGATGTTCTAAGGACTTGGACGAATTTATTAGGTTTATTATGGAGTTTTAAGTTTATGTACGGTATTGTAAGGTGTTGTTACGATTTGTAAGGCGTCCTACAATATAATAACTTGCTTTTCAAGGTGTTAATATGGCATACAGAGTGGTAAGATGTCCTAAATTGTTGTACGATGTTCAAAGGACTCGTACGAATTCATTAGATTTATTATGAAGTTTTATGTTTATATACGGTATTGTAAGGTGTTGTTATAACTTGTAAGGCGTCATACAATTTAATATCGTGTTTTTCAAGGTGTTAATATGGCATACAGTGTCGTAAGTTGTCCTAAATTGTCGTACGATGTTCAAAGGACTCGTACGAATTCATTAGGTTAATTATGGAGTTTTAAGTTTATATACGGTATTGTAAGGTATTGTTACTATTTATATGGCGTCCTACAATATAATAATGTGTTTTTCAAGGTGTTAATATGGCATACAGAGTTGTAAGATGTCCTAAATTGTCGTACGATGTTCAAAGGACTCGTACGAATTCATTAGATTTATTATGAAGTTTTATGTTTATATACGGTATTGTAAGGTGTTGTTATAACTTGTAAGGCGTCCTACAATTTAATATCGTGTTTTTCAAGGTGTTAATATGGCATACAGTGTCGTAAGTTGTACTAAATTGTCGTACGATGTTCTAAGGACTCGGACGAATTTATTAGGTTTATTATGGAGTTTTAAGTTTATGTACGGTATTGTAAGGTGTTGTTACGATTTGTAAGGCGTCCTACAATATAATAACATGCTTTTCAAGGTGTTAATATGGCATACAGAGTGGTAAGATGTCCTAAATTGTTGTACGATGTTCAAAGGACTCGTACGAATTCATTAGATTTATTATGAAGTTTTATGTTTATATACGGTATTGTAAGGTGTTGTTACTATTTATATGGCATCCTACAATATAATAATGTGTTTTTCAAGGTGTTAATATGGCATACAGAGTTGTAAGATGTCCTAAATTGTCGTACGATGTTCAAAGGACTCGTACGAATTCATTAGATTTATTATGAAGTTTTATGTTTATATACGGTATTGTAAGGTGTTGTTATAACTTGTAAGGCGTCCTACAATTTAATATCGTGTTTTTCAAGGTGTTAATATGGCATACAGTGTCGTAAGTTGTCCTAAATTGTCGTACGATGTTCTAAGGACTCGTACGAATTCATTAGGTAATTTATGGAGTTTTAAGTTTATATACGGTATTGTAAGGTGTTGTTACTATTTATATGGCGTCCTACAATATAATAATGTGTTTTTCAAGGTGTTAATATGGCATACAGAGTTGTAAGATGTCCTAAATTGTCGTACGATGTTCAAAGGACTCGTACGAATTCATTAGATTTATTATGAAGTTTTATGTTTATATACGGTATTGTAAGGTGTTGTTATAACTTGTAAGGCGTCCTACAATTTAATATCGTGTTTTTCAAGGTGTTAATATGGCATACAGTGTCGTAAGTTGTCATAAATTGTCGTACGATGTTCTAAGGACTCGTACGAATTCATTAGGTAATTTATGGAGTTTTAAGTTTATATACGGTATTGTAAGGTGTTGTTACTATTTATATGGCGTCCTACAATATAATAATGTGTTTTTCAAGGTGTTAATATGGCATACAGAGTTGTAAGATGTCCTAAATTGTCGTACGATGTTCAAAGGACTCGTACGAATTCATTAGATTTATTATGAAGTTTTATGTTTATATACGGTATTGTAAGGTGTTGTTATAACTTGTAAGGCGTCCTACAATTTAATATCGTGTTTTTCAAGGTGTTAATATGGCATACAGTGTCGTAAGTTGTACTAAATTGTCGTACGATGTTCTAAGGACTCGGACGAATTTATTAGGTTTATTATGGAGTTTTAAGTTTATGTACGGTATTGTAAGGTGTTGTTACGATTTGTAAGGCGTCCTACAATATAATAACTTGCTTTTCAAGGTGTTAATATGGCATACAGAGTGGTAAGATGTCCTAAATTGTTGTACGATGTTCAAAGGACTCGTACGAATTCATTAGATTTATTATGAAGTTTTATGTTTATATACGGTATTGTAAGGTGTTGTTACTATTTATATGGCGTCCTACAATATAATAATGTGTTTTTCAAGGTGTTAATATGGCATACAGAGTTGTAAGATGTCCTAAATTGTCGTACGATGTTCAAAGGACTCGTACGAATTCATTAGATTTATTATGAAGTTTTATGTTTATATACGGTATTGTAAGGTGTTGTTATAACTTGTAAGGCGTCCTACAATTTAATATCGTGTTTTTCAAGGTGTTAATATGGCATACAGTGTCGTAAGTTGTCCTAAATTGTCGTACGATGTTCTAAGGACTCGTACGAATTCATTAGGTAATTTATGGAGTTTTAAGTTTATATACGGTATTGTAAGGTGTTGTTACTATTTATATGGCGTCCTACAATATAATAATGTGTTTTTCAAGGTGTTAATATGGCATACAGAGTTGTAAGATGTCCTAAATTGTCGTACGATGTTCAAAGGACTCGTACGAATTCATTAGATTTATTATGAAGTTTTATGTTTATATACGGTATTGTAAGGTGTTGTTATAACTTGTAAGGCGTCCTACAATTTAATATCGTGTTTTTCAAGGTGTTAATATGGCATACAGTGTCGTAAGTTGTCATAAATTGTCGTACGATGTTCTAAGGACTCGTACGAATTCATTAGGTAATTTATGGAGTTTTAAGTTTATATACGGTATTGTAAGGTGTTGTTACTATTTATATGGCGTCCTACAATATAATAATGTGTTTTTCAAGGTGTTAATATGGCATACAGAGTTGTAAGATGTCCTAAATTGTCGTACGATGTTCAAAGGACTCGTACGAATTCATTAGATTTATTATGAAGTTTTATGTTTATATACGGTATTGTAAGGTGTTGTTATAACTTGTAAGGCGTCCTACAATTTAATATCGTGTTTTTCAAGGTGTTAATATGGCATACAGTGTCGTAAGTTGTACTAAATTGTCGTACGATGTTCTAAGGACTCGGACGAATTTATTAGGTTTATTATGGAGTTTTAAGTTTATGTACGGTATTGTAAGGTGTTGTTACGATTTGTAAGGCGTCCTACAATATAATAACTTGCTTTTCAAGGTGTTAATATGGCATACAGAGTGGTAAGATGTCCTAAATTGTTGTACGATGTTCAAAGGACTCGTACGAATTCATTAGATTTATTATGAAGTTTTATGTTTATATACGGTATTGTAAGGTGTTGTTACTATTTATATGGCGTCCTACAATATAATAATGTGTTTTTCAAGGTGTTAATATGGCATACAGAGTTGTAAGATGTCCTAAATTGTCGTACGATGTTCAAAGGACTCGTACGAATTCATTAGATTTATTATGAAGTTTTATGTTTATATACGGTATTGTAAGGTGTTGTTATAACTTGTAAGGCGTCCTACAATTTAATATCGTGTTTTTCAAGGTGTTAATATGGCATACAGTGTCGTAAGTTGTCCTAAATTGTCGTACGATGTTCTAAGGACTCGTACGAATTCATTAGGTAATTTATGGAGTTTTAAGTTTATATACGGTATTGTAAGGTGTTGTTACTATTTATATGGCGTCCTACAATATAATAATGTGTTTTTCAAGGTGTTAATATGGCATACAGAGTTGTAAGATGTCCTAAATTGTCGTACGATGTTCAAAGGACTCGTACGAATTCATTAGATTTATTATGAAGTTTTATGTTTATATACGGTATTGTAAGGTGTTGTTATAACTTGTAAGGCGTCCTACAATTTAATATCGTGTTTTTCAAGGTGTTAATATGGCATACAGTGTCGTAAGTTGTCATAAATTGTCGTACGATGTTCTAAGGACTCGTACGAATTCATTAGGTAATTTATGGAGTTTTAAGTTTATATACGGTATTGTAAGGTGTTGTTACTATTTATATGGCGTCCTACAATATAATAATGTGTTTTTCAAGGTGTTAATATGGCATACAGAGTTGTAAGATGTCCTAAATTGTCGTACGATGTTCAAAGGACTCGTACGAATTCATTAGATTTATTATGAAGTTTTATGTTTATATACGGTATTGTAAGGTGTTGTTATAACTTGTAAGGCGTCCTACAATTTAATATCGTGTTTTTCAAGGTGTTAATATGGCATACAGTGTCGTAAGTTGTACTAAATTGTCGTACGATGTTCTAAGGACTCGGACGAATTTATTAGGTTTATTATGGAGTTTTAAGTTTATGTACGGTATTGTAAGGTGTTGTTACGATTTGTAAGGCGTCCTACAATATAATAACTTGCTTTTCAAGGTGTTAATATGGCATACAGAGTGGTAAGATGTCCTAAATTGTTGTACGATGTTCAAAGGACTCGTACGAATTCATTAGATTTATTATGAAGTTTTATGTTTATATACGGTATTGTAAGGTGTTGTTATAACTTGTAAGGCGTCATACAATTTAATATCGTGTTTTTCAAGGTGTTAATATGGCATACAGAGTTGTAAGATGTCCTAAATTGTCGTACGATGTTCAAAGGACTCGTACGAATTCATTAGATTTATTATGAAGTTTTATGTTTATATACGGTATTGTAAGGTGTTGTTATAACTTGTAAGGCGTCCTACAATTTAATATCGTGTTTTTCAAGGTGTTAATATGGCATACAGTGTCGTAAGTTGTCCTAAATTGTCGTACGATGTTCTAAGGACTCGTACGAATTCATTAGGTAATTTATGGAGTTTTAAGTTTATATACGGTATTGTAAGGTGTTGTTACTATTTATATGGCGTCCTACAATATAATAATGTGTTTTTCAAGGTGTTAATATGGCATACAGAGTTGTAAGATGTCCTAAATTGTCGTACGATGTTCAAAGGACTCGTACGAATTCATTAGATTTATTATGAAGTTTTATGTTTATATACGGTATTGTAAGGTGTTGTTATAACTTGTAAGGCGTCCTACAATTTAATATCGTGTTTTTCAAGGTGTTAATATGGCATACAGTGTCGTAAGTTGTCATAAATTGTCGTACGATGTTCTAAGGACTCGTACGAATTCATTAGGTAATTTATGGAGTTTTAAGTTTATATACGGTATTGTAAGGTGTTGTTACTATTTATATGGCGTCCTACAATATAATAATGTGTTTTTCAAGGTGTTAATATGGCATACAGAGTTGTAAGATGTCCTAAATTGTCGTACGATGTTCAAAGGACTCGTACGAATTCATTAGATTTATTATGAAGTTTTATGTTTATATACGGTATTGTAAGGTGTTGTTATAACTTGTAAGGCGTCCTACAATTTAATATCGTGTTTTTCAAGGTGTTAATATGGCATACAGTGTCGTAAGTTGTACTAAATTGTCGTACGATGTTCTAAGGACTCGGACGAATTTATTAGGTTTATTATGGAGTTTTAAGTTTATGTACGGTATTGTAAGGTGTTGTTACGATTTGTAAGGCGTCCTACAATATAATAACTTGCTTTTCAAGGTGTTAATATGGCATACAGAATGGTAAGATGTCCTAAATTGTTGTACGATGTTCAAAGGACTCGTACGAATTCATTAGATTTATTATGAAGTTTTATGTTTATATACGGTATTGTAAGGTGTTGTTATAACTTGTAAGGCGTCATACAATTTAATATCGTGTTTTTCAAGGTGTTAATATGGCATACAGTGTCGTAAGTTGTCCTAAATTGTCGTACGATGTTCAAAGGACTCGTACGAATTCATTAGGTTAATTATGGAGTTTTAAGTTTATATACGGTATTGTAAGGTATTGTTACTATTTATATGGCGTCCTACAATATAATAATGTGTTTTTCAAGGTGTTAATATGGCATACAGAGTTGTAAGATGTCCTAAATTGTCGTACGATGTTCAAAGGACTCGTACGAATTCATTAGATTTATTATGAAGTTTTATGTTTATATACGGTATTGTAAGGTGTTGTTATAACTTGTAAGGCGTCCTACAATTTAATATCGTGTTTTTCAAGGTGTTAATATGGCATACAGTGTCGTAAGTTGTACTAAATTGTCGTACGATGTTCTAAGGACTCGGACGAATTTATTAGGTTTATTATGGAGTTTTAAGTTTATGTACGGTATTGTAAGGTGTTGTTACGATTTGTAAGGCGTCCTACAATATAATAACATGCTTTTCAAGGTGTTAATATGGCATACAGAGTGGTAAGATGTCCTAAATTGTTGTACGATGTTCAAAGGACTCGTACGAATTCATTAGATTTATTATGAAGTTTTATGTTTATATACGGTATTGTAAGGTGTTGTTACTATTTATATGGCGTCCTACAATATAATAATGTGTTTTTCAAGGTGTTAATATGGCATACAGAGTTGTAAGATGTCCTAAATTGTCGTACGATGTTCAAAGGACTCGTACGAATTCATTAGATTTATTATGAAGTTTTATGTTTATATACGGTATTGTAAGGTGTTGTTATAACTTGTAAGGCGTCCTACAATTTAATATCGTGTTTTTCAAGGTGTTAATATGGCATACAGTGTCGTAAGTTGTCCTAAATTGTCGTACGATGTTCTAAGGACTCGTACGAATTCATTAGGTAATTTATGGAGTTTTAAGTTTATATACGGTATTGTAAGGTGTTGTTACTATTTATATGGCGTCCTACAATATAATAATGTGTTTTTCAAGGTGTTAATATGGCATACAGAGTTGTAAGATGTCCTAAATTGTCGTACGATGTTCAAAGGACTCGTACGAATTCATTAGATTTATTATGAAGTTTTATGTTTATATACGGTATTGTAAGGTGTTGTTATAACTTGTAAGGCGTCCTACAATTTAATATCGTGTTTTTCAAGGTGTTAATATGGCATACAGTGTCGTAAGTTGTACTAAATTGTCGTACGATGTTCTAAGGACTCGGACGAATTTATTAGGTTTATTATGTAGTTTTAAGTTTATGTACGGTATTGTAAGGTGTTGTTACGATTTGTAAGGCGTCCTACAATATAATAACTTGCTTTTCAAGGTGTTAATATGGCATACAGAGTGGTAAGATGTCCTAAATTGTTGTACGATGTTCAAAGGACTCGTACGAATTCATTAGATTTATTATGAAGTTTTATGTTTATATACGGTATTGTAAGGTGTTGTTATAACTTGTAAGGCGTCCTACAATTTAATATCGTGTTTTTCAAGGTGTTAATATGGCATACAGTGTCGTAAGTTGTACTAAATTGTCGTACGATGTTCTAAGGACTCGGACGAATTTATTAGGTTTATTATGGAGTTTTAAGTTTATGTACGGTATTGTAAGGTGTTGTTACGATTTGTAAGGCGTCCTACAATATAATAACTTGCTTTTCAAGGTGTTAATATGGCATACAGAATGGTAAGATGTCCTAAATTGTTGTACGATGTTCAAAGGACTCGTACGAATTCATTAGATTTATTATGAAGTTTTATGTTTATATACGGTATTGTAAGGTGTTGTTATAACTTGTAAGGCGTCATACAATTTAATATCGTGTTTTTCAAGGTGTTAATATGGCATACAGTGTCGTAAGTTGTCCTAAATTGTCGTACGATGTTCAAAGGACTCGTACGAATTCATTAGGTTAATTATGGAGTTTTAAGTTTATATACGGTATTGTAAGGTATTGTTACTATTTATATGGCGTCCTACAATATAATAATGTGTTTTTCAAGGTGTTAATATGGCATACAGAGTTGTAAGATGTCCTAAATTGTCGTACGATGTTCAAAGGACTCGTACGAATTCATTAGATTTATTATGAAGTTTTATGTTTATATACGGTATTGTAAGGTGTTGTTATAACTTGTAAGGCGTCCTACAATTTAATATCGTGTTTTTCAAGGTGTTAATATGGCATACAGTGTCGTAAGTTGTACTAAATTGTCGTACGATGTTCTAAGGACTCGGACGAATTTATTAGGTTTATTATGGAGTTTTAAGTTTATGTACGGTATTGTAAGGTGTTGTTACGATTTGTAAGGCGTCCTACAATATAATAACATGCTTTTCAAGGTGTTAATATGGCATACAGAGTGGTAAGATGTCCTAAATTGTTGTACGATGTTCAAAGGACTCGTACGAATTCATTAGATTTATTATGAAGTTTTATGTTTATATACGGTATTGTAAGGTGTTGTTACTATTTATATGGCGTCCTACAATATAATAATGTGTTTTTCAAGGTGTTAATATGGCATACAAAGTTGTAAGATGTCCTAAATTGTCGTACGATGTTCAAAGGACTCGTACGAATTCATTAGATTTATTATGAAGTTTTATGTTTATATACGGTATTGTAAGGTGTTGTTATAACTTGTAAGGCGTCCTACAATTTAATATCGTGTTTTTCAAGGTGTTAATATGGCATACAGTGTCGTAAGTTGTCCTAAATTGTCGTACGATGTTCTAAGGACTCGTACGAATTCATTAGGTAATTTATGGAGTTTTAAGTTTATATACGGTATTGTAAGGTGTTGTTACTATTTATATGGCGTCCTACAATATAATAATGTGTTTTTCAAGGTGTTAATATGGCATACAGAGTTGTAAGATGTCCTAAATTGTCGTACGATGTTCAAAGGACTCGTACGAATTCATTAGATTTATTATGAAGTTTTATGTTTATATACGGTATTGTAAGGTGTTGTTATAACTTGTAAGGCGTCCTACAATTTAATATCGTGTTTTTCAAGGTGTTAATATGGCATACAGTGTCGTAAGTTGTACTAAATTGTCGTACGATGTTCTAAGGACTCGGACGAATTTATTAGGTTTATTATGGAGTTTTAAGTTTATGTACGGTATTGTAAGGTGTTGTTACGATTTGTAAGGCGTCCTACAATATAATAACATGCTTTTCAAGGTGTTAATATGGCATACAGAGTGGTAAGATGTCCTAAATTGTTGTACGATGTTCAAAGGACTCGTACGAATTCATTAGATTTATTATGAAGTTTTATGTTTATATACGGTATTGTAAGGTGTTGTTACTATTTATATGGCGTCCTACAATATAATAATGTGTTTTTCAAGGTGTTAATATGGCATACAAAGTTGTAAGATGTCCTAAATTGTCGTACGATGTTCAAAGGACTCGTACGAATTCATTAGATTTATTATGAAGTTTTATGTTTATATACGGTATTGTAAGGTGTTGTTATAACTTGTAAGGCGTCCTACAATTTAATATCGTGTTTTTCAAGGTGTTAATATGGCATACAGTGTCGTAAGTTGTCCTAAATTGTCGTACGATGTTCTAAGGACTCGTACGAATTCATTAGGTAATTTATGGAGTTTTAAGTTTATATACGGTATTGTAAGGTGTTGTTACTATTTATATGGCGTCCTACAATATAATAATGTGTTTTTCAAGGTGTTAATATGGCATACAGAGTTGTAAGATGTCCTAAATTGTCGTACGATGTTCAAAGGACTCGTACGAATTCATTAGATTTATTATGAAGTTTTATGTTTATATACGGTATTGTAAGGTGTTGTTATAACTTGTAAGGCGTCCTACAATTTAATATCGTGTTTTTCAAGGTGTTAATATGGCATACAGTGTCGTAAGTTGTACTAAATTGTCGTACGATGTTCTAAGGACTCGGACGAATTTATTAGGTTTATTATGTAGTTTTAAGTTTATGTACGGTATTGTAAGGTGTTGTTACGATTTGTAAGGCGTCCTACAATATAATAACTTGCTTTTCAAGGTGTTAATATGGCATACAGAGTGGTAAGATGTCCTAAATTGTTGTACGATGTTCAAAGGACTCGTACGAATTCATTAGATTTATTATGAAGTTTTATGTTTATATACGGTATTGTAAGGTGTTGTTATAACTTGTAAGGCGTCATACAATTTAATATCGTGTTTTTCAAGGTGTTAATATGGCATACAGTGTCGTAAGTTGTCCTAAATTGTCGTACGATGTTCAAAGGACTCGTACGAATTCATTAGGTTAATTATGGAGTTTTAAGTTTATATACGGTATTGTAAGGTATTGTTACTATTTATATGGCGTCCTACAATATAATAATGTGTTTTTCAAGGTGTTAATATGGCATACAGAGTTGTAAGATGTCCTAAATTGTCGTACGATGTTCAAAGGACTCGTACGAATTCATTAGATTTATTATGAAGTTTTATGTTTATATACGGTATTGTAAGGTGTTGTTATAACTTGTAAGGCGTCCTACAATTTAATATCGTGTTTTTCAAGGTGTTAATATGGCATACAGTGTCGTAAGTTGTACTTAATTGTCGTACGATGTTCTAAGGACTCGGACGAATTTATTAGGTTTATTATGGAGTTTTAAGTTTATGTACGGTATTGTAAGGTGTTGTTACGATTTGTAAGGCGTCCTACAATATAATAACATGCTTTTCAAGGTGTTAATATGGCATACAGAGTGGTAAGATGTCCTAAATTGTTGTACGATGTTCAAAGGACTCGTACGAATTCATTAGATTTATTATGAAGTTTTATGTTTATATACGGTATTGTAAGGTGTTGTTACTATTTATATGGCGTCGTACAATATAATAATGTGTTTTTCAAGGTGTTAATATGGCATACAGAGTTGTAAGATGTCCTAAATTTTCGTACGATGTTCAAAGGACTCGTACGAATTCATTAGATTTATTATGAAGTTTTATGTTTATATACGGTATTGTAAGGTGTTGTTATAACTTGTAAGGCGTCCTACAGTTTAATATCGTGTTTTTCAAGGTGTTAATATGGCATACAGTGTAGTAAGTTGTCCTAAATTGTCGTACGATGTTCTAAGGACTCGTACGAATTCATTAGGTAATTTATGGAGTTTTAAGTTTATATACGGTATTGTAAGGTGTTGTTACTATTTATATGGCGTCCTACAATATAATAATGTGTTTTTCAAGGTGTTAATATGGCATACAGAGTTGTAAGATGTCCTAAATTGTCGTACGATGTTCAAAGGACTCGTACGAATTCATTAGATTTATTATGAAGTTTTATGTTTATATACGGTATTGTAAGGTGTTGTTATAACTTGTAAGGCGTCCTACAATTTAATATCGTGTTTTTCAAGGTGTTAATATGGCATACAGTGTCGTAAGTTGTACTAAATTGTCGTACGATGTTCTAAGGACTCGGACGAATTTATTAGGTTTATTATGTAGTTTTAAGTTTATGTACGGTATTGTAAGGTGTTGTTACGATTTGTAAGGCGTCCTACAATATAATAACTTGCTTTTCAAGGTGTTAATATGGCATACAGAGTGGTAAGATGTCCTAAATTGTTGTACGATGTTCAAAGGACTCGTACGAATTCATTAGATTTATTATGAAGTTTTATGTTTATATACGGTATTGTAAGGTGTTGTTATAACTTGTAAGGCGTCATACAATTTAATATCGTGTTTTTCAAGGTGTTAATATGGCATACAGTGTCGTAAGTTGTCCTAAATTGTCGTACGATGTTCAAAGGACTCGTACGAATTCATTAGGTTAATTATGGAGTTTTAAGTTTATATACGGTATTGTAAGGTATTGTTACTATTTATATGGCGTCCTACAATATAATAATGTGTTTTTCAAGGTGTTAATATGGCATACAGAGTTGTAAGATGTCCTAAATTGTCGTACGATGTTCAAAGGACTCGTACGAATTCATTAGATTTATTATGAAGTTTTATGTTTATATACGGTATTGTAAGGTGTTGTTATAACTTGTAAGGCGTCCTACAATTTAATATCGTGTTTTTCAAGGTGTTAATATGGCATACAGTGTCGTAAGTTGTACTTAATTGTCGTACGATGTTCTAAGGACTCGGACGAATTTATTAGGTTTATTATGGAGTTTTAAGTTTATGTACGGTATTGTAAGGTGTTGTTACGATTTGTAAGGCGTCCTACAATATAATAACATGCTTTTCAAGGTGTTAATATGGCATACAGAGTGGTAAGATGTCCTAAATTGTTGTACGATGTTCAAAGGACTCGTACGAATTCATTAGATTTATTATGAAGTTTTATGTTTATATACGGTATTGTAAGGTGTTGTTACTATTTATATGGCGTCGTACAATATAATAATGTGTTTTTCAAGGTGTTAATATGGCATACAGAGTTGTAAGATGTCCTAAATTTTCGTACGATGTTCAAAGGACTCGTACGAATTCATTAGATTTATTATGAAGTTTTATGTTTATATACGGTATTGTAAGGTGTTGTTATAACTTGTAAGGCGTCCTACAGTTTAATATCGTGTTTTTCAAGGTGTTAATATGGCATACAGTGTAGTAAGTTGTCCTAAATTGTCGTACGATGTTCTAAGGACTCGTACGAATTCATTAGGTAATTTATGGAGTTTTAAGTTTATATACGGTATTGTAAGGTGTTGTTACTATTTATATGGCGTCCTACAATATAATAATGTGTTTTTCAAGGTGTTAATATGGCATACAGAGTTGTAAGATGTCCTAAATTGTCGTACGATGTTCAAAGGACTCGTACGAATTCATTAGATTTATTATGAAGTTTTATGTTTATATACGGTATTGTAAGGTGTTGTTATAACTTGTAAGGCGTCCTACAATTTAATATCGTGTTTTTCAAGGTGTTAATATGGCATACAGTGTCGTAAGTTGTACTAAATTGTCGTACGATGTTCTAAGGACTCGGACGAATTTATTAGGTTTATTATGTAGTTTTAAGTTTATGTACGGTATTGTAAGGTGTTGTTACGATTTGTAAGGCGTCCTACAATATAATAACTTGCTTTTCAAGGTGTTAATATGGCATACAGAGTGGTAAGATGTCCTAAATTGTTGTACGATGTTCAAAGGACTCGTACGAATTCATTAGATTTATTATGAAGTTTTATGTTTATATACGGTATTGTAAGGTGTTGTTATAACTTGTAAGGCGTCATACAATTTAATATCGTGTTTTTCAAGGTGTTAATATGGCATACAGTGTCGTAAGTTGTCCTAAATTGTCGTACGATGTTCAAAGGACTCGTACGAATTCATTAGGTTAATTATGGAGTTTTAAGTTTATATACGGTATTGTAAGGTATTGTTACTATTTATATGGCGTCCTACAATATAATAATGTGTTTTTCAAGGTGTTAATATGGCATACAGAGTTGTAAGATGTCCTAAATTGTCGTACGATGTTCAAAGGACTCGTACGAATTCATTAGATTTATTATGAAGTTTTATGTTTATATACGGTATTGTAAGGTGTTGTTATAACTTGTAAGGCGTCCTACAATTTAATATCGTGTTTTTCAAGGTGTTAATATGGCATACAGTGTCGTAAGTTGTACTTAATTGTCGTACGATGTTCTAAGGACTCGGACGAATTTATTAGGTTTATTATGGAGTTTTAAGTTTATGTACGGTATTGTAAGGTGTTGTTACGATTTGTAAGGCGTCCTACAATATAATAACATGCTTTTCAAGGTGTTAATATGGCATACAGAGTGGTAAGATGTCCTAAATTGTTGTACGATGTTCAAAGGACTCGTACGAATTCATTAGATTTATTATGAAGTTTTATGTTTATATACGGTATTGTAAGGTGTTGTTACTATTTATATGGCGTCGTACAATATAATAATGTGTTTTTCAAGGTGTTAATATGGCATACAGAGTTGTAAGATGTCCTAAATTTTCGTACGATGTTCAAAGGACTCGTACGAATTCATTAGATTTATTATGAAGTTTTATGTTTATATACGGTATTGTAAGGTGTTGTTATAACTTGTAAGGCGTCCTACAATTTAATATCGTGTTTTTCAAGGTGTTAATATGGCATACAGTGTAGTAAGTTGTCCTAAATTGTCGTACGATGTTCTAAGGACTCGTACGAATTCATTAGGTAATTTATGGAGTTTTAAGTTTATATACGGTATTGTAAGGTGTTGTTACTATTTATATGGCGTCCTACAATATAATAATGTGTTTTTCAAGGTGTTAATATGGCATACAGAGTTGTAAGATGTCCTAAATTGTCGTACGATGTTCAAAGGACTCGTACGAATTCATTAGATTTATTATGAAGTTTTATGTTTATATACGGTATTGTAAGGTGTTGTTATAACTTGTAAGGCGTCCTACAATTTAATATCGTGTTTTTCAAGGTGTTAATATGGCATACAGTGTCGTAAGTTGTACTAAATTGTCATACGATGTTCTAAGGACTCGGACGAATTTATTAGGTTTATTATGTAGTTTTATGTTTATGTACGGTATTGTAAGGTGTTGTTACGATTTGTAAGGCGTCCTACAATATAATAACTTGCTTTTCAAGGTGTTAATATGGCATACAGAGTGGTAAGATGTCCTAAATTGTTGTACGATGTTCAAAGGACTCGTACGAATTCATTAGATTTATTATGAAGTTTTATGTTTATATACGGTATTGTAAGGTGTTGTTATAACTTGTAAGGCGTCATACAATTTAATATCGTGTTTTTCAAGGTGTTAATATGGCATACAGTGTCGTAAGTTGTCCTAAATTGTCGTACGATGTTCAAAGGACTCGTACGAATTCATTAGGTTAATTATGGAGTTTTAAGTTTATATACGGTATTGTAAGGTATTGTTACTATTTATATGGCGTCCTACAATATAATAATGTGTTTTTCAAGGTGTTAATATGGCATACAGAGTTGTAAGATGTCCTAAATTGTCGTACGATGTTCAAAGGACTCGTACGAATTCATTAGATTTATTATGAAGTTTTATGTTTATATACGGTATTGTAAGGTGTTGTTATAACTTGTAAGGCGTCATACAATTTAATATCGTGTTTTTCAAGGTGTTAATATGGCATACAGAGTTGTAAGATGTCCTAAATTGCCGTACGATGTTCAAAGGACTCGTACGAATTCATTAGATTTATTATGAAGTTTTATGTTTATATACGGTATTGTAAGGTGTTGTTATAACTTGTAAGGCGTCCTACAATTTAATATCGTGTTTTTCAAGGTGCTAATATGGCATACAGTGTCGTAAGTTGTACTAAATTGTCGTACGATGTTCTAAGGACTCGGACGAATTTATTAGGTTTATTATGGAGTTTTTAGTTTATGTACGGTATTGTAAGGTGTTGTTACGATTTGTAAGGCGTCCTACAATATAATAACATGCTTTTCAAGGTGTTAATATGGCATACAGAGTGGTAAGATGTCCTAAATTGTTGTACGATGTTCAAAGGACTCGTAAGAATTCATTAGATTTATTATGTAGTTTTATGTTTATATACGGTATTGTAAGGTGTTGTTATAACTTGTAAGGCGTCATACAATTTAATATCGTGTTTTTCAAGGTGTTAATATGGCATACAGTGTCGTAAGTTGTCCTAAATTGTCGTACGATGTTCAAAGGACTCGTACGAATTCATTAGGTTAATTATGGAGTTTTAAGTTTATATACGGTATTGTAAGGTATTGTTACTATTTATATGGCGTCCTACAATATAATAATGTGTTTTTCAAGGTGTTAATATGGCATACAGAGTTGTAAGATGTCCTAAATTGCCGTACGATGTTCAAAGGACTCGTACGAATTCATTAGATTTATTATGAAGTTTTATGTTTATATACGGTATTGTAAGGTGTTGTTATAACTTGTAAGGCGTCATACAATTTAATATCGTGTTTTTCAAGGTGTTAATATGGCATATAGTGTCGTAAGTTGTCCTAAATTGTCGTACGATGTTCAAAGGACTCGGACGAATTCATTAGGTTTATTATGGAGTTTTAAGTTTATATACGGTATTATAAGGTGTTGTTATGATTTGTAAGGCGTCCTACAATATAATAACGTGCTTTTCAAGGTGTTAATATGGCATACTGAGTCGTAAGATGTCCCAAATTGTCGTATGATGTTCAAAGGACTCGTACGAATTCATTAGGTTAATTATGAAGTTTTATGTTTATATACGGTATTGTAAGGTGTTGTTATAACTTGTAAGGCGTCCTACAATTTAATATCGTGTTTTTCAAGGTGTTAATATGGCATACAGTGTCGTAAGTTGTCCTAAATTGTCGTACGATGTTCTAAGGACTCGTACGAATTCATTCGGTAATTTATGGAGTTTTAAGTTTATATACGGTATTGTAAGGTGTTGTTACTATTTATATGGCGTCCTACAATATAATAATGTGTTTTTCAAGGTGTTAATATGGCATACAGAGTTGTAAGATGTCCTAACTTGTCGTACGATGTTCAAAGGACTCGTACGAATTCATTAGATTTATTATGAAGTTTTATGTTTATATACGGTATTGTAAGGTGTTGTTATAACTTGTAAGGCGTCCTACAATTTAATATCGTGTTTTTCAAGGTGTTAATATGGCATACAGTGTCGTAAGTTGTACTAAATTGTCGTACGATGTTCTAAGGACTCGGACGAATTTATTAGGTTTATTATGGAGTTTTAAGTTTATGTACGGTATTGTAAGGTGTTGTTACGATTTGTAAGGCGTCCTACAATATAATAACATGCTTTTCAAGGTGTTAATATGGCATACAGAGTGGTAAGATGTCCTAAATTGTTGTACGATGTTCAAAGGACTCGTACGAATTCATTAGATTTATTATGAAGTTTTATGTTTATATACGGTATTGTAAGGTGTTGTTACTATTTATATGGCGTCCTACAATATAATAATGTGTTTTTCAAGGTGTTAATATGGCATACAGAGTTGTAAGATGTCCTAAATTGTCGTACGATGTTCAAAGGACTCGTACGAATTCATTAGATTTATTATGAAGTTTTATGTTTATATACGGTATTGTAAGGTGTTGTTATAACTTGTAAGGCGTCCTACAATTTAATATCGTGTTTTTCAAGGTGTTAATATGGCATACAGTGTCGTAAGTTGTCCTAAATTGTCGTACGATGTTCTAAGGACTCGTACGAATTCATTCGGTAATTTATGGAGTTTTAAGTTTATATACGGTATTGTAAGGTGTTGTTACTATTTATATGGCGTCCTACAATATAATAATGTGTTTTTCAAGGTGTTAATATGGCATACAGAGTTGTAAGATGTCCTAACTTGTCGTACGATGTTCAAAGGACTCGTACGAATTCATTAGATTTATTATGAAGTTTTATGTTTATATACGGTATTGTAAGGTGTTGTTATAACTTGTAAGGCGTCCTACAATTTAATATCGTGTTTTTCAAGGTGTTAATATGGCATACAGTGTCGTAAGTTGTACTAAATTGTCGTACGATGTTCTAAGGACTCGGACGAATTTATTAGGTTTATTATGGAGTTTTAAGTTTATGTACGGTATTGTAAGGTGTTGTTACGATTTGTAAGGCGTCCTACAATATAATAACATGCTTTTCAAGGTGTTAATATGGCATACAGAGTGGTAAGATGTCCTAAATTGTTGTACGATGTTCAAAGGACTCGTACGAATTCATTAGATTTATTATGAAGTTTTATGTTTATATACGGTATTGTAAGGTGTTGTTACTATTTATATGGCGTCCTACAATATAATAATGTGTTTTTCAAGGTGTTAATATGGCATACAGAGTTGTAAGATGTCCTAAATTGTCGTACGATGTTCAAAGGACTCGTACGAATTCATTAGATTTATTATGAAGTTTTATGTTTATATACGGTATTGTAAGGTGTTGTTATAACTTGTAAGGCGTCCTACAATTTAATATCGTGTTTTTCAAGGTGTTAATATGGCATACAGTGTCGTAAGTTGTCCTAAATTGTCGTACGATGTTCTAAGGACTCGTACGAATTCATTAGGTAATTTATGGAGTTTTAAGTTTATATACGGTATTGTAAGGTGTTGTTACTATTTATATGGCGTCCTACAATATAATAATGTGTTTTTCAAGGTGTTAATATGGCATACAGAGTTGTAAGATGTCCTAAATTGTCGTACGATGTTCAAAGGACTCGTACGAATTCATTAGATTTATTATGAAGTTTTATGTTTATATACGGTATTGTAAGGTGTTGTTATAACTTGTAAGGCGTCCTACAATTTAATATCGTGTTTTTCAAGGTGTTAATATGGCATACAGTGTCGTAAGTTGTACTAAATTGTCGTACGATGTTCTAAGGACTCGGACGAATTTATTAGGTTTATTATGTAGTTTTAAGTTTATGTACGGTATTGTAAGGTGTTGTTACGATTTGTAAGGCGTCCTACAATATAATAACTTGCTTTTCAAGGTGTTAATATGGCATACAGAGTGGTAAGATGTCCTAAATTGTTGTACGATGTTCAAAGGACTCGTACGAATTCATTAGATTTATTATGAAGTTTTATGTTTATATACGGTATTGTAAGGTGTTGTTATAACTTGTAAGGCGTCATACAATTTAATATCGTGTTTTTCAAGGTGTTAATATGGCATACAGTGTCGTAAGTTGTCCTAAATTGTCGTACGATGTTCAAAGGACTCGTACGAATTCATTAGGTTAATTATGGAGTTTTAAGTTTATATACGGTATTGTAAGGTATTGTTACTATTTATATGGCGTCCTACAATATAATAATGTGTTTTTCAAGGTGTTAATATGGCATACAGAGTTGTAAGATGTCCTAAATTGTCGTACGATGTTCAAAGGACTCGTACGAATTCATTAGATTTATTATGAAGTTTTATGTTTATATACGGTATTGTAAGGTGTTGTTATAACTTGTAAGGCGTCCTACAATTTAATATCGTGTTTTTCAAGGTGTTAATATGGCATACAGTGTCGTAAGTTGTACTTAATTGTCGTACGATGTTCTAAGGACTCGGACGAATTTATTAGGTTTATTATGGAGTTTTAAGTTTATGTACGGTATTGTAAGGTGTTGTTACGATTTGTAAGGCGTCCTACAATATAATAACATGCTTTTCAAGGTGTTAATATGGCATACAGAGTGGTAAGATGTCCTAAATTGTTGTACGATGTTCAAAGGACTCGTACGAATTCATTAGATTTATTATGAAGTTTTATGTTTATATACGGTATTGTAAGGTGTTGTTACTATTTATATGGCGTCGTACAATATAATAATGTGTTTTTCAAGGTGTTAATATGGCATACAGAGTTGTAAGATGTCCTAAATTTTCGTACGATGTTCAAAGGACTCGTACGAATTCATTAGATTTATTATGAAGTTTTATGTTTATATACGGTATTGTAAGGTGTTGTTATAACTTGTAAGGCGTCCTACAATTTAATATCGTGTTTTTCAAGGTGTTAATATGGCATACAGTGTAGTAAGTTGTCCTAAATTGTCGTACGATGTTCTAAGGACTCGTACGAATTCATTAGGTAATTTATGGAGTTTTAAGTTTATATACGGTATTGTAAGGTGTTGTTACTATTTATATGGCGTCCTACAATATAATAATGTGTTTTTCAAGGTGTTAATATGGCATACAGAGTTGTAAGATGTCCTAAATTGTCGTACGATGTTCAAAGGACTCGTACGAATTCATTAGATTTATTATGAAGTTTTATGTTTATATACGGTATTGTAAGGTGTTGTTATAACTTGTAAGGCGTCCTACAATTTAATATCGTGTTTTTCAAGGTGTTAATATGGCATACAGTGTCGTAAGTTGTACTAAATTGTCATACGATGTTCTAAGGACTCGGACGAATTTATTAGGTTTATTATGTAGTTTTATGTTTATGTACGGTATTGTAAGGTGTTGTTACGATTTGTAAGGCGTCCTACAATATAATAACTTGCTTTTCAAGGTGTTAATATGGCATACAGAGTGGTAAGATGTCCTAAATTGTTGTACGATGTTCAAAGGACTCGTACGAATTCATTAGATTTATTATGAAGTTTTATGTTTATATACGGTATTGTAAGGTGTTGTTATAACTTGTAAGGCGTCATACAATTTAATATCGTGTTTTTCAAGGTGTTAATATGGCATACAGTGTCGTAAGTTGTCCTAAATTGTCGTACGATGTTCAAAGGACTCGTACGAATTCATTAGGTTAATTATGGAGTTTTAAGTTTATATACGGTATTGTAAGGTATTGTTACTATTTATATGGCGTCCTACAATATAATAATGTGTTTTTCAAGGTGTTAATATGGCATACAGAGTTGTAAGATGTCCTAAATTGTCGTACGATGTTCAAAGGACTCGTACGAATTCATTAGATTTATTATGAAGTTTTATGTTTATATACGGTATTGTAAGGTGTTGTTATAACTTGTAAGGCGTCATACAATTTAATATCGTGTTTTTCAAGGTGTTAATATGGCATACAGAGTTGTAAGATGTCCTAAATTGCCGTACGATGTTCAAAGGACTCGTACGAATTCATTAGATTTATTATGAAGTTTTATGTTTATATACGGTATTGTAAGGTGTTGTTATAACTTGTAAGGCGTCCTACAATTTAATATCGTGTTTTTCAAGGTGCTAATATGGCATACAGTGTCGTAAGTTGTACTAAATTGTCGTACGATGTTCTAAGGACTCGGACGAATTTATTAGGTTTATTATGGAGTTTTTAGTTTATGTACGGTATTGTAAGGTGTTGTTACGATTTGTAAGGCGTCCTACAATATAATAACATGCTTTTCAAGGTGTTAATATGGCATACAGAGTGGTAAGATGTCCTAAATTGTTGTACGATGTTCAAAGGACTCGTAAGAATTCATTAGATTTATTATGTAGTTTTATGTTTATATACGGTATTGTAAGGTGTTGTTATAACTTGTAAGGCGTCATACAATTTAATATCGTGTTTTTCAAGGTGTTAATATGGCATACAGTGTCGTAAGTTGTCCTAAATTGTCGTACGATGTTCAAAGGACTCGTACGAATTCATTAGGTTAATTATGGAGTTTTAAGTTTATATACGGTATTGTAAGGTATTGTTACTATTTATATGGCGTCCTACAATATAATAATGTGTTTTTCAAGGTGTTAATATGGCATACAGAGTTGTAAGATGTCCTAAATTGCCGTACGATGTTCAAAGGACTCGTACGAATTCATTAGATTTATTATGAAGTTTTATGTTTATATACGGTATTGTAAGGTGTTGTTATAACTTGTAAGGCGTCATACAATTTAATATCGTGTTTTTCAAGGTGTTAATATGGCATATAGTGTCGTAAGTTGTCCTAAATTGTCGTACGATGTTCAAAGGACTCGGACGAATTCATTAGGTTTATTATGGAGTTTTAAGTTTATATACGGTATTATAAGGTGTTGTTATGATTTGTAAGGCGTCCTACAATATAATAACGTGCTTTTCAAGGTGTTAATATGGCATACTGAGTCGTAAGATGTCCCAAATTGTCGTATGATGTTCAAAGGACTCGTACGAATTCATTAGGTTAATTATGAAGTTTTATGTTTATATACGGTATTGTAAGGTGTTGTTATAACTTGTAAGGCGTCCTACAATTTAATATCGTGTTTTTCAAGGTGTTAATATGGCATACAGTGTCGTAAGTTGTCCTAAATTGTCGTACGATGTTCTAAGGACTCGTACGAATTCATTCGGTAATTTATGGAGTTTTAAGTTTATATACGGTATTGTAAGGTGTTGTTACTATTTATATGGCGTCCTACAATATAATAATGTGTTTTTCAAGGTGTTAATATGGCATACAGAGTTGTAAGATGTCCTAACTTGTCGTACGATGTTCAAAGGACTCGTACGAATTCATTAGATTTATTATGAAGTTTTATGTTTATATACGGTATTGTAAGGTGTTGTTATAACTTGTAAGGCGTCCTACAATTTAATATCGTGTTTTTCAAGGTGTTAATATGGCATACAGTGTCGTAAGTTGTACTAAATTGTCGTACGATGTTCTAAGGACTCGGACGAATTTATTAGGTTTATTATGGAGTTTTAAGTTTATGTACGGTATTGTAAGGTGTTGTTACGATTTGTAAGGCGTCCTACAATATAATAACATGCTTTTCAAGGTGTTAATATGGCATACAGAGTGGTAAGATGTCCTAAATTGTTGTACGATGTTCAAAGGACTCGTACGAATTCATTAGATTTATTATGAAGTTTTATGTTTATATACGGTATTGTAAGGTGTTGTTACTATTTATATGGCGTCCTACAATATAATAATGTGTTTTTCAAGGTGTTAATATGGCATACAGAGTTGTAAGATGTCCTAAATTGTCGTACGATGTTCAAAGGACTCGTACGAATTCATTAGATTTATTATGAAGTTTTATGTTTATATACGGTATTGTAAGGTGTTGTTATAACTTGTAAGGCGTCCTACAATTTAATATCGTGTTTTTCAAGGTGTTAATATGGCATACAGTGTCGTAAGTTGTCCTAAATTGTCGTACGATGTTCTAAGGACTCGTACGAATTCATTCGGTAATTTATGGAGTTTTAAGTTTATATACGGTATTGTAAGGTGTTGTTACTATTTATATGGCGTCCTACAATATAATAATGTGTTTTTCAAGGTGTTAATATGGCATACAGAGTTGTAAGATGTCCTAACTTGTCGTACGATGTTCAAAGGACTCGTACGAATTCATTAGATTTATTATGAAGTTTTATGTTTATATACGGTATTGTAAGGTGTTGTTATAACTTGTAAGGCGTCCTACAATTTAATATCGTGTTTTTCAAGGTGTTAATATGGCATACAGTGTCGTAAGTTGTACTAAATTGTCGTACGATGTTCTAAGGACTCGGACGAATTTATTAGGTTTATTATGGAGTTTTAAGTTTATGTACGGTATTGTAAGGTGTTGTTACGATTTGTAAGGCGTCCTACAATATAATAACATGCTTTTCAAGGTGTTAATATGGCATACAGAGTGGTAAGATGTCCTAAATTGTTGTACGATGTTCAAAGGACTCGTACGAATTCATTAGATTTATTATGAAGTTTTATGTTTATATACGGTATTGTAAGGTGTTGTTACTATTTATATGGCGTCCTACAATATAATAATGTGTTTTTCAAGGTGTTAATATGGCATACAGAGTTGTAAGATGTCCTAAATTGTCGTACGATGTTCAAAGGACTCGTACGAATTCATTAGATTTATTATGAAGTTTTATGTTTATATACGGTATTGTAAGGTGTTGTTATAACTTGTAAGGCGTCCTACAATTTAATATCGTGTTTTTCAAGGTGTTAATATGGCATACAGTGTCGTAAGTTGTCCTAAATTGTCGTACGATGTTCTAAGGACTCGTACGAATTCATTAGGTAATTTATGGAGTTTTAAGTTTATATACGGTATTGTAAGGTGTTGTTACTATTTATATGGCGTCCTACAATATAATAATGTGTTTTTCAAGGTGTTAATATGGCATACAGAGTTGTAAGATGTCCTAAATTGTCGTACGATGTTCAAAGGACTCGTACGAATTCATTAGATTTATTATGAAGTTTTATGTTTATATACGGTATTGTAAGGTGTTGTTATAACTTGTAAGGCGTCCTACAATTTAATATCGTGTTTTTCAAGGTGTTAATATGGCATACAGTGTCGTAAGTTGTACTAAATTGTCGTACGATGTTCTAAGGACTCGGACGAATTTATTAGGTTTATTATGGAGTTTTAAGTTTATGTACGGTATTGTAAGGTGTTGTTACGATTTGTAAGGCGTCCTACAATATAATAACATGCTTTTCAAGGTGTTAATATGGCATACAGAGTGGTAAGATGTCCTAAATTGTTGTACGATGTTCAAAGGACTCGTACGAATTCATTAGATTTATTATGAAGTTTTATGTTTATATACGGTATTGTAAGGTGTTGTTACTATTTATATGGCGTCCTACAATATAATAATGTGTTTTTCAAGGTGTTAATATGGCATACAGAGTTGTAAGATGTCCTAAATTGTCGTACGATGTTCAAAGGACTCGTACGAATTCATTAGGTTAATTATGGAGTTTTAAGTTTATATACGGTATTGTAAGGTATTGTTACTATTTATATGGCGTCCTACAATATAATAATGTGTTTTTCAAGGTGTTAATATGGCTTACAGAGTTGTAAGATGTCCTAAATTGTCGTACGATGTTCAAAGGACTCGTACGAATTCATTAGATTTATTATGAAGTTTTATGTTTATATACGGTATTGTAAGGTGTTGTTATAACTTGTCACACCCCCAAATTCCACTAACGGAGTTTTACCGTTAGGAGGGTGACAAACCAGGATCTAAGTCATTAATTACACAAACGACTCTAAATGAGTTTTAAACCAAAAGTGTCTCAATAAATGAGAAAAACCAAATGTCAGAGTTTAACCGTTTAAAAATGCGGAAGCGTAAAGTAAAATAAAGCAACATCTGCGCAAAACACGCGCCCAAAATATAAGTTTAAATGCAAGCAATTATTAAATGAAAAATGTTTGAAAACCAAGCAGACCCATGATGCATGTCCTAATGTAACGTTCAGCTAACCTTGGTCACCTGAGAAAAACACGCTAAAAAGTGTCAACGCTAGGTTGGTGAGTTCACAGGTTTAAATAACAGTTCATAAACAAGTTTGTCCAGATAATGTAAATCACAAATATATCAGTAGGTAGCTAACTCAAGTTTTCATGTTACTCAAACGTTTCGAATCCGAGCTGACTGTTTATGTTGTGCCTTGTTACCATTGTTAACATTCAATGGCCTATGAGATTAGGACAATTCACACCTGCCCGGCTCCCAGCCGAGGGTGGGGTTTGTCAAACCCAGTAGTACTACCCGAACTTCCTCGCTATACCCCGTATATTAACGGTTCGAGAGAATTGAAAGGACTTTCGTATGTTAAGTTTAACGTTTAGTAAACCATGATGATATATAAGTAAATACAAAATCAAAAGTGTTTTCGTTGCGTGCTTTCTCCCCCAACAGGAAAATAGTAAAAGGGGCCGTGAAACTCACCTTAGGTTGCGCAGCTACAAATCAATTTTCAAGTAAAAGGCCTAGCTAGGTAGTCCCACTACCTAATCATGTTCACCAATTAGCTTCTAGTAATTAAAATAAAACTTAGACGGTTTCTCGTCTCCGATTCGGTTTCGTGCCCAAACCCAATTATGAACAATATATAAAAATGTCATCGTATAATTTAGATTTTTGACACAAGACCTACACTGATACATACAATTAACGTAAAATTCACACATATTTATATATATTATTATAGGCGCTAACACACACTATGAAGTTATATACACATATGTTATCAACTCACCATATCATCATTATTATGTAATCTTCAAGCGATTACCATCCAATCAATAGTTTACTATCAGTAAATCAACATGCTATTATTAACTACCTATTTCCATTTATCATTAACCATAATTTAACATTAATTCCTCATCTACACAATGTTCATGCAAGTATCGACATATATCCAAAATTACATCTATACCCATATTCATCATAATCTTGTATACACATCATGCAAATTCATGTATCATCTATCATACACACCTAGGCATTATACATTACACATGCACACATATTATTCAATCTATTACCTAATACAAACTGACAAATTAAAAACTCATTATCATCATATACATACACATACTTTAAATTCATAGTCATCCTACACACATGCATCACACGCACACACATGTGCTCATACACAGTTTACTAACAAACCTTCAAAACAATTCACTTTATCTAATTCACACTTTCATCTTTACCTGTCATATATATATACATGATTACATATTTACATCGCACTCGACCAAAAAACATAAATCCATATTTTTACATACTACGCATGCTTAATCACCTATGATCATGGCTTATACCTATATATATGCGTACAACAGAACTCGACAAAATTATTACCGAAACCTTCATACGTACATATCTTACATTGATATACATGTATATACCTATACATACAACTTTTCCCGCATACTTATACCGACCGTATTAGATTCGAACCCAAACCGCAACCAAAACCGAAATCGCAACGAACCAATACCATAACGCGTCATCAAAACTTACCGGATAGTTTACGCGGTGGTTCGCCGGTGATTGTAGAGTTCATTGGAGGTTGGAGGTTCGTCAGGGATGGTGATGGCGTCCCGAAACAGTACTAGCGATGGTTGTGGTGACTCCGAACAGCAACAATAGTTGACGACGATTGCAACGATGGTTCGTTGATGGCGTAGGACGATGATGGTGATTCCGGAGAGTACGAACGGCGATGAATTTAGGTGTTTAGGGTTGCGGCTGTTTTGTTTACGTAAAGGTGAAGAAGACTCGTAATGGGTTGGGTTATATAAGATTTGATTTAATTAAATGTTACACAATGGCCCCTCAAGTAATTAAAATGTTTAACTTGTTCCCAAAGTTAAGTAGTTAAACTTTAACTAATTATAATTTGAACACTAAACTTTAACTAACAAGTATAATTTACGGAAAACATTACGTTAACACTCGGTAATTTTTGCGAGTCGTGTAAACTAGTAATTCCCCGAATTACTATTCGTTTAGCGTTACTCGTGATGACTCAAACAATTCCCCGAATTATTATCGTGTATTTATTATCACATAATTAATCATTTCAACCAAGTGTAGCATGTATAAAACATTATTTATTTAGCGGCTTAACAGGATTTAAGAAAGTCGGGTTAACGGTGTTAACCTGAAAATGACGGGTGTCACATCATCTCCTTGTTAAATGAATTTTCGTCCCGAAAATTGAGTAAGGTAAGTAAGGGTTTGAGTTTGCAAGGAATAAAAGAAAAGAAAAGTTTTGGATTGTCACATCATCCCCTTGTTGAAAGAATTTCGTCCCGAAATTTTGGTATTGGTAGGCCACTTCGGTTTGTTAGTTGGTTTAATTAGTTTATCGCGTTTTAACTAAACAGTAATTTCAAGTTCTAGCAACTTATGCATCAAATGAAATTATAGAATGAAAGAAGTAGTCTAAGAGGGAAACTTACGAGAAAGGTGGCCGAGTTAATCCTTAAGTCTCGATCCAATTACATACGCCCTTCCTCTCGCGACATATTCATCATTATTTCCACCGTTGTTGTTATTACCACTTTCCCTCTTATTTAGTTGCGGACAATCCTTTTTAAAGTGCCCTTCCTTTCCACATTCAAAACATCCCCTAGTCGTTCCCTGATGCTGACGTTGTTGTTTATCCATTAGTTCACCCCTACAGTCCTTAGCTGCATGCCCATATTTACCGCAGCGCTGACAATTGTTTTTACCACATGATCCATAATGGTGACGGTTACACTTATCACACTTTGGGCTATTTCCAAGATATCCACCCTGGTTATTTTGAGTTGATGAAGTGGGAGTGTAGGTTCGAGAGTTGTCAAACTTCCTGGACTGTTGCACCTGCTGTGAAGATGAAGACGGTTTGTTGTTAGAGTTTTCCCACTTCCTTTTATTATTTTCAGTAACAGAAGCAGTAGCCAATGCCCCACGTTTGGGGAGTTTTCCTTGAGTAACAGCAAGATCAGTTAACTTGTGGGCCAAGAGTATCGCATCCTGAATAGTTGTAGGATTGGAAGTCAGGACATCGCTTTGAATTTCTGCGGCTAAGCCCTCGATATATTTTTCAATCCGCTTATAGGGTTGGTCGACCATTTGTGGGCACAATGAAGCAAGCTCATGGGAACGAGTAGTATAAGTCTCTATCTCCGAACCTTCCATTTTTAGATTCCAGAATTCGTTCTCTAGTTTCTGAATTTCTGATCTAGGACAGTACGCTTCCTTCATTAGGGTTTTGAAATCCTCCCAAGGAGTAGCATTAGCAACTTGAAGGCCTAGTCTTGCAACTTGCTGTTTCCACCATGTAAGTGCAGCATCCTGGAGTGTCGCAGCAGCATACCTCACCTTACTGGCCTCAGGGCAATCACACATTTCGAACACCGACTCCAACTTTTCGAACCAACGAAGGAGTCCGACGGCTTTTTCAGTACCGCTGAAGGTTTGGGGTTTGCAATCATTAAACTTTTTCCAAGAACACCCCGCTTGACCTAGGTTTATATTTTAGAAGTTATAATTAATCGCTTAGGAAGGAATTAAGTGTTATGTTAATTATTATAATTTATTTTGATTTTGATTTATCACCTTGATTATTCTGTAGGTGACCAGCTAGCACCCCAATGACTTGCTGTTGAACGAGAGCGGTTAGTTCAGCCGGAGTCATGTTAATGTTTCCTCTTCCACCTCCACGTCCTCTTCCACCTCCACGTCCGGCCATTAGATTGAATCTACAATAACCATAGTTGGAACGTATCAGACCATGAACGATTTATGCGCCGCTTCGGTTAGAATGTGTGAAGAGGTTGAGTAGATCAGTGTGTGCATTGTGCAAGTATCTAGAGCTACGGTCATAATTAAGTCACATAATAGGCCCTAATTTGTTTCAAATAATAATGCACAAAATAGTCCAAATAGCAGCTAACAGATAATTCATGTATTTGTAACTAGTCATGGTGTAACTAATGAAATGCAGTTATAGTCTAGAATGTACTTTTACCCATTGTTATTTAAAGGTGGACTTTCGCTTTAGAGAAATCTGAGTGGACTTTATTTATTTTCATAATGTGTTTTAGGTATAATCCACACGACGGGTTTTGTCAGGATCCTCATGTACATATAAATTCACCATTACGTTGCGCACCCGTAATCGTCAATTTACATCACACGACCATCCTAGCTTAATTCCCATCGCATGTTTTATTCCTTATTAAGTATATGGCGTGTCTAAGGAAAGTATGGTATACGTATATTTATAAGTAAGGTACACTACATGTGTAATATACAAATAGATTTCCTAGTGTGATGTACTTATAGGGAAAACATATCTAAAGCATGTCATGAGTTCTTAATAACTATCTAGTAGTAGCATGCAGTGAGCATACAGTAATCATGATAACTAGGAACATAAAGGCATCTAGATAACATATTATAACACATAATAATAGTTAATACACCTTGTAGTATGTTATAGCGTATAATGAGCCTCATAGCAAGTAGCATGTTATAATAGCACATAATTGAGTCACATAACATATGAAGTGTGATAGCACATAGTAAGTCACATGATTATCCAGTCCAAAACCCCACTATGAATAAGTTTCTAGAAAGAAAATTTCTATTTCGTTGTTCTTGTACTCTTATTCAGTAGGCGCCGGTCCCACCGGTTAGTTGCCATAATGATGTAAGTCCCAAATTGAAATGCAAGGAAAATTTTCACATGTAACCACAAAATATATAAATTGGTTTAAAACGGTATAATGTTTGAACAAATTTGTAAGACTAGTATATGCACGCTAAGAGCAACCAAATATTAGGTCAGTCTAACTTAATACCAGTGTAACTAATGTAGTGTACAGTTATAGTCTAGAATGCAATGCAATGCAACCTAGTTCGCTATAACTAATGGCTCTGATACCAATCTGTCACACCCCCAAATTCCACTAACGGAGTTTTACCGTTAGGAGGGTGACAAACCAGGATCTAAGTCATTAATTACACAAACGACTCTAAATGAGTTTTAAACCAAAAGTGTCTCAATAAATGAGAAAAACCAAATGTCAGAGTTTAACCGTTTAAAAATGCGGAAGCGTAAAGTAAAATAAAGCAACATCTGCGCAAAACACGCGCCCAAAATATAAGTTTAAATGCAAGCAATTATTAAATGAAAAATGTTTGAAAACCAAGCAGACCCATGATGCATGTCCTAATGTAACGTTCAGCTAACCTTGGTCACCTGAGAAAAACACGCTAAAAAGTGTCAACGCTAGGTTGGTGAGTTCACAGGTTTAAATAACAGTTCATAAACAAGTTTGTCCAGATAATGTAAATCACAAATATATCAGTAGGTAGCTAACTCAAGTTTTCATGTTACTCAAACGTTTCGAATCCGAGCTGACTGTTTATGTTGTGCCTTGTTACCATTGTTAACATTCAATGGCCTATGAGATTAGGACAATTCACACCTGCCCGGCTCCCAGCCGAGGGTGGGGTTTGTCAAACCCAGTAGTACTACCCGAACTTCCTCGCTATACCCCGTATATTAACGGTTCGAGAGAATTGAAAGGACTTTCGTATGTTAAGTTTAACGTTTAGTAAACCATGATGATATATAAGTAAATACAAAATCAAAAGTGTTTTCGTTGCGTGCTTTCTCCCCCAACAGGAAAATAGTAAAAGGGGCCGTGAAACTCACCTTAGGTTGCGCAGCTACAAATCAATTTTCAAGTAAAAGGCCTAGCTAGGTAGTCCCACTACCTAATCATGTTCACCAATTAGCTTCTAGTAATTAAAATAAAACTTAGACGGTTTCTCGTCTCCGATTCGGTTTCGTGCCCAAACCCAATTATGAACAATATATAAAAATGTCATCGTATAATTTAGATTTTTGACACAAGACCTACACTGATACATACAATTAACGTAAAATTCACACATATTTATATATATTATTATAGGCGCTAACACACACTATGAAGTTATATACACATATGTTATCAACTCACCATATCATCATTATTATGTAATCTTCAAGCGATTACCATCCAATCAATAGTTTACTATCAGTAAATCAACATGCTATTATTAACTACCTATTTCCATTTATCATTAACCATAATTTAACATTAATTCCTCATCTACACAATGTTCATGCAAGTATCGACATATATCCAAAATTACATCTATACCCATATTCATCATAATCTTGTATACACATCATGCAAATTCATGTATCATCTATCATACACACCTAGGCATTATACATTACACATGCACACATATTATTCAATCTATTACCTAATACAAACTGACAAATTAAAAACTCATTATCATCATATACATACACATACTTTAAATTCATAGTCATCCTACACACATGCATCACACGCACACACATGTGCTCATACACAGTTTACTAACAAACCTTCAAAACAATTCACTTTATCTAATTCACACTTTCATCTTTACCTGTCATATATATATACATGATTACATATTTACATCGCACTCGACCAAAAAACATAAATCCATATTTTTACATACTACGCATGCTTAATCACCTATGATCATGGCTTATACCTATATATATGCGTACAACAGAACTCGACAAAATTATTACCGAAACCTTCATACGTACATATCTTACATTGATATACATGTATATACCTATACATACAACTTTTCCCGCATACTTATACCGACCGTATTAGATTCGAACCCAAACCGCAACCAAAACCGAAATCGCAACGAACCAATACCATAACGCGTCATCAAAACTTACCGGATAGTTTACGCGGTGGTTCGCCGGTGATTGTAGAGTTCATTGGAGGTTGGAGGTTCGTCAGGGATGGTGATGGCGTCCCGAAACAGTACTAGCGATGGTTGTGGTGACTCCGAACAGCAACAATAGTTGACGACGATTGCAACGATGGTTCGTTGATGGCGTAGGACGATGATGGTGATTCCGGAGAGTACGAACGGCGATGAATTTAGGTGTTTAGGGTTGCGGCTGTTTTGTTTACGTAAAGGTGAAGAAGACTCGTAATGGGTTGGGTTATATAAGATTTGATTTAATTAAATGTTACACAATGGCCCCTCAAGTAATTAAAATGTTTAACTTGTTCCCAAAGTTAAGTAGTTAAACTTTAACTAATTATAATTTGAACACTAAACTTTAACTAACAAGTATAATTTACGGAAAACATTACGTTAACACTCGGTAATTTTTGCGAGTCGTGTAAACTAGTAATTCCCCGAATTACTATTCGTTTAGCGTTACTCGTGATGACTCAAACAATTCCCCGAATTATTATCGTGTATTTATTATCACATAATTAATCATTTCAACCAAGTGTAGCATGTATAAAACATTATTTATTTAGCGGCTTAACAGGATTTAAGAAAGTCGGGTTAACGGTGTTAACCTGAAAATGACGGGTGTCACATAACTTGTAAGGCGTCATACAATTTAATATCGTGTTTTTCAAGGTGTTAATATGGCATACAGAGTTGTAAGATGTCCTAAATTGCCGTACGATGTTCAAAGGACTCGTACGAATTCATTAGATTTATTATGAAGTTTTATGTTTATATACGGTATTGTAAGGTGTTGTTATAACTTGTAAGGCGTCCTACAATTTAATATCGTGTTTTTCAAGGTGCTAATATGGCATACAGTGTCGTAAGTTGTACTAAATTGTCATACGATGTTCTAAGGACTCGGACGAATTTATTAGGTTTATTATGTAGTTTTATGTTTATGTACGGTATTGTAAGGTGTTGTTACGATTTGTAAGGCGTCCTACAATATAATAACTTGCTTTTCAAGGTGTTAATATGGCATACAGAGTGGTAAGATGTCCTAAATTGTTGTACGATGTTCAAAGGACTCGTACGAATTCATTAGATTTATTATGAAGTTTTATGTTTATATACGGTATTGTAAGGTGTTGTTATAACTTGTAAGGCGTCATACAATTTAATATCGTGTTTTTCAAGGTGTTAATATGGCATACAGTGTCGTAAGTTGTCCTAAATTGTCGTACGATGTTCAAAGGACTCGTACGAATTCATTAGGTTAATTATGGAGTTTTAAGTTTATATACGGTATTGTAAGGTATTGTTACTATTTATATGGCGTCCTACAATATAATAATGTGTTTTTCAAGGTGTTAATATGGCATACAGAGTTGTAAGATGTCCTAAATTGCCGTACGATGTTCAAAGGACTCGTACGAATTCATTAGATTTATTATGAAGTTTTATGTTTATATACGGTATTGTAAGGTGTTGTTATAACTTGTAAGGCGTCCTACAATTTAATATCGTGTTTTTCAAGGTGTTAATATGGCATACAGTGTCGTAAGTTGTACTAAATTGTCGTACGATGTTCTAAGGACTCGGACGAATTTATTAGGTTTATTATGGAGTTTTAAGTTTATGTACGGTATTGTAAGGTGTTGTTACGATTTGTAAGGCGTCCTACAATATAATAACATGCTTTTCAAGGTGTTAATATGGCATACAGAGTGGTAAGATGTCCTAAATTGTTGTACGATGTTCAAAGGACTCGTACGAATTCATTAGATTTATTATGAAGTTTTATGTTTATATACGGTATTGTAAGGTGTTGTTACTATTTATATGGCGTCCTACAATATAATAATGTGTTTTTCAAGGTGTTAATATGGCATACAGAGTTGTAAGATGTCCTAAATTGTCGTACGATGTTCAAAGGACTCGTACGAATTCATTAGGTTAATTATGGAGTTTTAAGTTTATATACGGTATTGTAAGGTATTGTTACTATTTATATGGCGTCCTACAATATAATAATGTGTTTTTCAAGGTGTTAATATGGCTTACAGAGTTGTAAGATGTCCTAAATTGTCGTACGATGTTCAAAGGACTCGTACGAATTCATTAGATTTATTATGAAGTTTTATGTTTATATACGGTATTGTAAGGTGTTGTTATAACTTGTAAGGCGTCATACAATTTAATATCGTGTTTTTCAAGGTGTTAATATGGCATACAGAGTTGTAAGATGTCCTAAATTGCCGTACGATGTTCAAAGGACTCGTACGAATTCATTAGATTTATTATGAAGTTTTATGTTTATATACGGTATTGTAAGGTGTTGTTATAACTTGTAAGGCGTCCTACAATTTAATATCGTGTTTTTCAAGGTGCTAATATGGCATACAGTGTCGTAAGTTGTACTAAATTGTCATACGATGTTCTAAGGACTCGGACGAATTTATTAGGTTTATTATGTAGTTTTATGTTTATGTACGGTATTGTAAGGTGTTGTTACGATTTGTAAGGCGTCCTACAATATAATAACTTGCTTTTCAAGGTGTTAATATGGCATACAGAGTGGTAAGATGTCCTAAATTGTTGTACGATGTTCAAAGGACTCGTACGAATTCATTAGATTTATTATGAAGTTTTATGTTTATATACGGTATTGTAAGGTGTTGTTATAACTTGTAAGGCGTCATACAATTTAATATCGTGTTTTTCAAGGTGTTAATATGGCATACAGTGTCGTAAGTTGTCCTAAATTGTCGTACGATGTTCAAAGGACTCGTACGAATTCATTAGGTTAATTATGGAGTTTTAAGTTTATATACGGTATTGTAAGGTATTGTTACTATTTATATGGCGTCCTACAATATAATAATGTGTTTTTCAAGGTGTTAATATGGCATACAGAGTTGTAAGATGTCCTAAATTGCCGTACGATGTTCAAAGGACTCGTACGAATTCATTAGATTTATTATGAAGTTTTATGTTTATATACGGTATTGTAAGGTGTTGTTATAACTTGTAAGGCGTCCTACAATTTAATATCGTGTTTTTCAAGGTGTTAATATGGCATACAGTGTCGTAAGTTGTACTAAATTGTCGTACGATGTTCTAAGGACTCGGACGAATTTATTAGGTTTATTATGGAGTTTTAAGTTTATGTACGGTATTGTAAGGTGTTGTTACGATTTGTAAGGCGTCCTACAATATAATAACATGCTTTTCAAGGTGTTAATATGGCATACAGAGTGGTAAGATGTCCTAAATTGTTGTACGATGTTCAAAGGACTCGTACGAATTCATTAGATTTATTATGAAGTTTTATGTTTATATACGGTATTGTAAGGTGTTGTTATAACTTGTAAGGCGTCATACAATTTATTATCGTGTTTTTCAAGGTGTTAATATGGCATATAGTGTCGTAAGTTGTCCTAAATTGTCGTACGATGTTCAAAGGACTCGGACGACTTCATTAGGTTTATTATGGAGTTTTAAGTTTATATACGGTATTATAAGGTGTTGTTATGATTTGTAAGGCGTCCTACAATATAATAACGTGCTTTTCAAGGTGTTAATATGGCATACTGAGTCGTAAGATGTCCCAAATTTTCGTATGATGTTCAAAGGACTCGTACGAATTCATTAGGTTAATTATGAAGTTTTATGTTTATATACGGTATTGTAAGGTGTTGTTATAACTTGTAAGGCGTCCTACAATTTAATATCGTGTTTTTCAAGGTGTTAATATGGCATACAGTGTCGTAAGTTGTCCTAAATTGTCGTACGATGTTCTAAGGACTCGTACGAATTCATTCGGTAATTTATGGAGTTTTAAGTTTATATACGGTATTGTAAGGTGTTGTTACTATTTATATGGCGTCCTACAATATAATAATGTGTTTTTCAAGGTGTTAATATGGCATACAGAGTTGTAAGATGTCCTAACTTGTCGTACGATGTTCAAAGGACTCGTACGAATTCATTAGATTTATTATGAAGTTTTATGTTTATATACGGTATTGTAAGGTGTTGTTATAACTTGTAAGGCGTCCTACAATTTAATATCGTGTTTTTCAAGGTGTTAATATGGCATACAGTGTCGTAAGTTGTACTAAATTGTCGTACGATGTTCTAAGGACTCGGACGAATTTATTAGGTTTATTATGGAGTTTTAAGTTTATGTACGGTATTGTAAGGTGTTGTTACGATTTGTAAGGCGTCCTACAATATAATAACATGCTTTTCAAGGTGTTAATATGGCATACAGAGTGGTAAGATGTCCTAAATTGTTGTACGATGTTCAAAGGACTCGTACGAATTCATTAGATTTATTATGAAGTTTTATGTTTATATACGTTATTGTAAGGTGTTGTTATAACTTGTAAGGCGTCATACAATTTAATATCGTGTTTTTCAAGGTGTTAATATGGCATACAGTGTCGTAAGTTGTCCTAAATTGTCGTACGATGTTCAAAGGACTCGTACGAATTCATTAGGTTAATTATGGAGTTTTAAGTTTATATACGGTATTGTAAGGTATTGTTACTATTTATATGGCGTCCTACAATATAATAATGTGTTTTTCAAGGTGTTAATATGGCATACAGAGTTGTAAGATGTCCTAAATTGTCGTACGATGTTCAAAGGACTCGTACGAATTCATTAGATTTATTATGAAGTTTTATGTTTATATACGGTATTGTAAGGTGTTGTTATAACTTGTAAGGCGTCCTACAATTTAATATCGTGTTTTTCAAGGTGTTAATATGGCATACAGTGTCGTAAGTTGTACTAAATTGTCGTACGATGTTCTAAGGACTCGGACGAATTTATTAGGTTTATTATGGAGTTTTAAGTTTATGTACGGTATTGTAAGGTGTTGTTACGATTTGTAAGGCGTCCTACAATATAATAACATGCTTTTCAAGGTGTTAATATGGCATACAGAGTGGTAAGATGTCCTAAATTGTTGTACGATGTTCAAAGGACTCGTACGAATTCATTAGATTTATTATGAAGTTTTATGTTTATATACGGTATTGTAAGGTGTTGTTATAACTTGTAAGGCGTCATACAATTTAATATCGTGTTTTTCAAGGTGTTAATATGGCATATAGTGTCGTAAGTTGTCCTAAATTGTCGTACGATGTTCAAAGGACTCGGACGAATTCATTAGGTTTATTATGGAGTTTTAAGTTTATATACGGTATTATAAGGTGTTGTTATGATTTGTAAGGCGTCCTACAATATAATAACGTGCTTTTCAAGGTGTTAATATGGCATACTGAGTCGTAAGATGTCCCAAATTTTCGTATGATGTTCAAAGGACTCGTACGAATTCATTAGGTTAATTATGAAGTTTTATGTTTATATACGGTATTGTAAGGTGTTGTTATAACTTGTAAGGCGTCCTACAATTTAATATCGTGTTTTTCAAGGTGTTAATATGGCATACAGTGTCGTAAGTTGTCCTAAATTGTCGTACGATGTTCTAAGGACTCGTACGAATTCATTCGGTAATTTATGGAGTTTTAAGTTTATATACGGTATTGTAAGGTGTTGTTACTATTTATATGGCGTCCTACAATATAATAATGTGTTTTTCAAGGTGTTAATATGGCATACAGAGTTGTAAGATGTCCTAACTTGTCGTACGATGTTCAAAGGACTCGTACGAATTCATTAGATTTATTATGAAGTTTTATGTTTATATACGGTATTGTAAGGTGTTGTTATAACTTGTAAGGCGTCCTACAATTTAATATCGTGTTTTTCAAGGTGTTAATATGGCATACAGTGTCGTAAGTTGTACTAAATTGTCGTACGATGTTCTAAGGACTCGGACGAATTTATTAGGTTTATTATGGAGTTTTAAGTTTATGTACGGTATTGTAAGGTGTTGTTACGATTTGTAAGGCGTCCTACAATATAATAACATGCTTTTCAAGGTGTTAATATGGCATACAGAGTGGTAAGATATCCTAAATTGTTGTACGATGTTCAAAGGACTCGTACGAATTCATTAGATTTATTATGAAGTTTTATGTTTATATACGTTATTGTAAGGTGTTGTTATAACTTGTAAGGCGTCATACAATTTAATATCGTGTTTTTCAAGGTGTTAATATGGCATACAGTGTCGTAAGTTGTCCTAAATTGTCGTACGATGTTCAAAGGACTCGTACGAATTCATTAGGTTAATTATGGAGTTTTAAGTTTATATACGGTATTGTAAGGTATTGTTACTATTTATATGGCGTCCTACAATATAATAATGTGTTTTTCAAGGTGTTAATATGGCATACAGAGTTGTAAGATGTCCTAAATTGCCGTACGATGTTCAAAGGACTCGTACGAATTCATTAGATTTATTATGAAGTTTTATGTTTATATACGGTATTGTAAGGTGTTGTTATAACTTGTAAGGCGTCCTACAATTTAATATCGTGTTTTTCAAGGTGCTAATATGGCATACAGTGTCGTAAGTTGTACTAAATTGTCGTACGATGTTCTAAGGACTCGGACGAATTTATTAGGTTTATTATGGAGTTTTAAGTTTATGTACGGTATTGTAAGGTGTTGTTACGATTTGTAAGGCGTCCTACAATATAATAACATGCTTTTCAAGGTGTTAATATGGCATACAGAGTGGTAAGATGTCCTAAATTGTTGTACGATGTTCAAAGGACTCTTACGAATTCATTAGATTTATTATGTAGTTTTATGATTATATACGGTATTGTAAGGTGTTGTTATAACTTGTAAGGCGTCATACAATTTAATATCGTGTTTTTCAAGGTGTTAATATGGCATACAGTGTCGTAAGTTGTCCTAAATTGTCGTACGATGTTCAAAGGACTCGTACGAATTCATTAGGTTAATTATGGAGTTTTAAGTTTATATACGGTATTGTAAGGTATTGTTACTATTTATATGGCGTCCTACAATATAATAATGTGTTTTTCAAGGTGTTAATATGGCATACAGAGTTGTAAGATGTCCTAAATTGCCGTACGATGTTCAAAGGACTCTTACGAATTCATTAGATTTATTATGAAGTTTTATGTTTATATACGGTATTGTAAGGTGTTGTTATAACTTGTAAGGCGTCCTACAATTTAATATCGTGTTTTTCAAGGTGTTAATATGGCATACAGTGTCGTAAGTTGTACTAAATTGTCGTACGATGTTCTAAGGACTCGGACGAATTTATTAGGTTTATTATGGAGTTTTAAGTTTATGTACGGTATTGTAAGGTGTTGTTACGATTTGTAAGGCGTCCTACAATATAATAACATGCTTTTCAAGGTGTTAATATGGCATACAGAGTGGTAAGATGTCCTAAATTGTTGTACGATGTTCAAAGGACTCGTACGAATTCATTAGATTTATTATGAAGTTTTATGTTTATATACGGTATTGTAAGGTGTTGTTATAACTTGTAAGGCGTCATACAATTTAATATCGTGTTTTTCAAGGTGTTAATATGGCATATAGTGTCGTAAGTTGTCCTAAATTGTCGTACGATGTTCAAAGGACTCGGACGAATTTATTAGGTTTATTATGGAGTTTTAAGTTTATGTACGGTATTGTAAGGTGTTGTTACGATTTGTAAGGCGTCCTACAATATAATAACATGCTTTTCAAGGTGTTAATATGGCATACAGAGTGGTAAGATGTCCTAAATTGCCGTACGATGTTCAAAGGACTCTTACGAATTCATTAGATTTATTATGAAGTTTTATGTTTATATACGGTATTGTAAGGTGTTGTTATAACTTGTAAGGCGTCCTACAATTTAATATCGTGTTTTTCAAGGTGTTAATATGGCATACAGTGTCGTAAGTTGTACTAAATTGTCGTACGATGTTCTAAGGACTCGGACGAATTTATTAGGTTTATTATGGAGTTTTAAGTTTATGTACGGTATTGTAAGGTGTTGTTACGATTTGTAAGGCGTCCTACAATATAATAACATGCTTTTCAAGGTGTTAATATGGCATACAGAGTGGTAAGATGTCCTAAATTGTTGTACGATGTTCAAAGGACTCGTACGAATTCATTAGATTTATTATGAAGTTTTATGTTTATATACGGTATTGTAAGGTGTTGTTATAACTTGTAAGGCGTCATACAATTTAATATCGTGTTTTTCAAGGTGTTAATATGGCATATAGTGTCGTAAGTTGTCCTAAATTGTCGTACGATGTTCAAAGGACTCGGACGAATTCATTAGGTTTATTATGGAGTTTTAAGTTTATATACGGTATTATAAGGTGTTGTTATGATTTGTAAGGCGTCCTACAATATAATAACGTGCTTTTCAAGGTGTTAATATGGCATACTGAGTCGTAAGATGTCCCAAATTTTCGTATGATGTTCAAAGGACTCGTACGAATTCATTAGGTTAATTATGAAGTTTTATGTTTATATACGGTATTGTAAGGTGTTGTTATAACTTGTAAGGCGTCCTACAATTTAATATCGTGTTTTTCAAGGTGTTAATATGGCATACAGTGTCGTAAGTTGTCCTAAATTGTCGTACGATGTTCTAAGGACTCGTACGAATTCATTCGGTAATTTATGGAGTTTTAAGTTTATATACGGTATTGTAAGGTGTTGTTACTATTTATATGGCGTCCTACAATATAATAATGTGTTTTTCAAGGTGTTAATATGGCATACAGAGTTGTAAGATGTCCTAACTTGTCGTACGATGTTCAAAGGACTCGTACGAATTCATTAGATTTATTATGAAGTTTTATGATTATATACGGTATTGTAAGGTGTTGTTATAACTTGTAAGGCGTCCTACAATTTAATATCGTGTTTTTCAAGGTGTTAATATGGCATACAGTGTCGTAAGTTGTACTAAATTGTCGTACGATGTTCTAAGGACTCGGACGAATTTATTAGGTTTATTATGGAGTTTTAAGTTTATGTACGGTATTGTAAGGTGTTGTTACGATTTGTAAGGCGTCCTACAATATATTAACATGCTTTTCAAGGTGTTAATATGGCATACAGAGTGGTAAGATATCCTAAATTGTTGTACGATGTTCAAAGGACTCGTACGAATTCATTAGATTTATTATGAAGTTTTATGTTTATATACGTTATTGTAAGGTGTTGTTATAACTTGTAAGGCGTCATACAATTTAATATCGTGTTTTTCAAGGTGTTAATATGGCATACAGTGTCGTAAGTTGTCCTAAATTGTCGTACGATGTTCAAAGGACTCGTACGAATTCATTAGGTTAATTATGGAGTTTTAAGTTTATATACGGTATTGTAAGGTTTTGTTACTATTTATATGGCGTCCTACAATATAATAATGTGTTTTTCAAGGTGTTAATATGGCATACAGAGTTGTAAGATGTCCTAAATTGCCGTACGATGTTCAAAGGACTCGTACGAATTCATTAGATTTATTATGAAGTTTTATGTTTATATACGGTATTGTAAGGTGTTGTTATAACTTGTAAGGCGTCCTACAATTTAATATCGTGTTTTTCAAGGTGCTAATATGGCATACAGTGTCGTAAGTTGTACTAAATTGTCGTACGATGTTCTAAGGACTCGGACGAATTTATTAGGTTTATTATGGAGTTTTAAGTTTATGTACGGTATTGTAAGGTGTTGTTACGATTTGTAAGGCGTCCTACAATATAATAACATGCTTTTCAAGGTGTTAATATGGCATACAGAGTGGTAAGATGTCCTAAATTGTTGTACGATGTTCAAAGGACTCGTACGAATTCATTAGATTTATTATGTAGTTTTATGTTTATATACGGTATTGTAAGGTGTTGTTATAACTTGTAAGGCGTCATACAATTTAATATCGTGTTTTTCAAGGTGTTAATATGGCATACAGTGTCGTAAGTTGTCCTAAATTGTCGTACGATGTTCAAAGGACTCGTACGAATTCATTAGGTTAATTATGGAGTTTTAAGTTTATATACGGTATTGTAAGGTATTGTTACTATTTATATGGCGTCCTACAATATAATAATGTGTTTTTCAAGGTGTTAATATGGCATACAGAGTTGTAAGATGTCCTAAATTGCCGTACGATGTTCAAAGGACTCTTACGAATTCATTAGATTTATTATGAAGTTTTATGTTTATATACGGTATTGTAAGGTGTTGTTATAACTTGTAAGGCGTCCTACAATTTAATATCGTGTTTTTCAAGGTGTTAATATGGCATACAGTGTCGTAAGTTGTACTAAATTGTCGTACGATGTTCTAAGGACTCGGACGAATTTATTAGGTTTATTATGGAGTTTTAAGTTTATGTACGGTATTGTAAGGTGTTGTTACGATTTGTAAGGCGTCCTACAATATAATAACATGCTTTTCAAAGTGTTAATATGGCATACAGAGTGGTAAGATGTCCTAAATTGTTGTACGATGTTCAAAGGACTCGTACGAATTCATTAGATTTATTATGAAGTTTTATGTTTATATACGGTATTGTAAGGTGTTGTTATAACTTGTAAGGCGTCATACAATTTAATATCGTGTTTTTCAAGGTGTTAATATGGCATATAGTGTCGTAAGTTGTCCTAAATTGTCGTACGATGTTCAAAGGACTCGAACGAATTCATTAGGTTTATTATGGAGTTTTAAGTTTATATACGGTATTATAAGGTGTTGTTATGATTTGTAAGGCGTCCTACAATATAATAACGTGGTTTTCAAGGTGTTAATATGGCATACTGAGTCGTAAGATGTCCCAAATTGTCGTATGATGTTCAAAGGACTCGAACCAATTCATTAGGTTTATTATGGAGTTATAAGTTTATATACGGTATTATAAGGTGTTGTTATGGTTTGTAAGGTGTCCTACAATATAATAACGTGCTTTTCAAGGTGTTAATATGGCATACAGAGTCGTAAGATGTCCTAAATTGTCGTATGATGTTCAAAGGACTCGTACGAATTCATTAGGTTAATTATGAAGTTTTATGTTTATATACGGTATTGTAAGGTGTTGTTATAACTTGTAAGGCGTCCTACAATTTAATATCGTGTTTTTGAAGGTGTTAATATGGCATACAGTGTCGTAAGTTGTCTTAAATTGTCGTACGATGTTCTAAGGACTCGTACGAATTCATTCGGTAATTTATGGAGTTTTAAGTTTATATACGGTAGTGTAAGGTGTTGTTACTATTTATATGGCGTCCTACAATATAATAATGTGTTTTTCAAGGTGTTAATATGGCATACAGAGTTGTAAGATGTCCTAAATTGTCGTACGATGTTCAAAGGACTCGTACGAATTCATTAGATTTATTATGAAGTTTTATGTTTATATACGGTATTGTAAGGTGTTGTTATAACTTGTAAGGCGTCATACAATTTAATATCGTGTTTTTCAAGGTGTTAATATGGCATACAGAGTTGTAAGATGTCCTAAATTGCCGTACGATGTTCAAAGGACTCGTTCGAATTCATTAGATTTATTATGAAGTTTTATGTTTATATACGGTATTGTAAGGTGTTGTTATAACTTGTAAGGCGTCCTACAATTTAATATCGTGTTTTTCAAGGTGCTAATATGGCATACAGTGTCGTAAGTTGTACTAAATTGTCGTACGATGTTCAAAGGACTCGTACGAATTCATTAGGTTAATTATGGAGTTTTAAGTTTATATACGGTATTGTAAGGTATTGTTACTATTTATATGGCGTCCTACAATATAATAATGTGTTTTTCAAGGTGTTAATATGGCATACAGAGTTGTAAGATGTCCTAAATTGCCGTACGATGTTCAAAGGACTCTTACGAATTCATTAGATTTATTATGAAGTTTTATGTTTATATACGGTATTGTAAGGTGTTGTTATAACTTGTAAGGCGTCCTACAATTTAATATCGTGTTTTTCAAGGTGTTAATATGGCATACAGTGTCGTAAGTTGTACTAAATTGTCGTACGATGTTCTAAGGACTCGGACGAATTTATTAGGTTTATTATGGAGTTTTAAGTTTATGTACGGTATTGTAAGGTGTTGTTACGATTTGTAAGGCGTCCTACAATATAATAACATGCTTTTCAAGGTGTTAATATGGCATACAGAGTGGTAAGATGTCCTAAATTGTTGTACGATGTTCAAAGGACTCGTACGAATTCATTAGATTTATTATGTAGTTTTATGTTTATATACGGTATTGTAAGGTGTTGTTATAACTTGTAAGGCGTCATACAATTTAATATCGTGTTTTTCAAGGTGTTAATATGGCATACAGTGTCGTAAGTTGTCCTAAATTGTCGTACGATGTTCAAAGGACTCGTACGAATTCATTAGGTTAATTATGGAGTTTTAAGTTTATATACGGTATTGTAAGGTATTGTTACTATTTATATGGCGTCCTACAATATAATAATGTGTTTTTCAAGGTGTTAATATGGCATACAGAGTTGTAAGATGTCCTAAATTGCCGTACGATGTTCAAAGGACTCTTACGAATTCATTAGATTTATTATGAAGTTTTATGTTTATATACGGTATTGTAAGGTGTTGTTATAACTTGTAAGGCGTCCTACAATTTAATATCGTGTTTTTCAAGGTGTTAATATGGCATACAGTGTCGTAAGTTGTACTAAATTGTCGTACGATGTTCTAAGGACTCGGACGAATTTATTAGGTTTATTATGGAGTTTTAAGTTTATGTACGGTATTGTAAGGTGTTGTTACGATTTGTAAGGCGTCCTACAATATAATAACATGCTTTTCAAGGTGTTAATATGGCATACAGAGTGGTAAGATGTCCTAAATTGTTGTACGATGTTCAAAGGACTCGTACGAATTCATTAGATTTATTATGAAGTTTTATGTTTATATACGGTATTGTAAGGTGTTGTTATAACTTGTAAGGCGTCATACAATTTAATATCGTGTTTTTCAAGGTGTTAATATGGCATATAGTGTCGTAAGTTGTCCTAAATTGTCGTACGATGTTCAAAGGACTCGGACGAATTCATTAGGTTTATTATGGAGTTTTAAGTTTATATACGGTATTATAAGGTGTTGTTATGATTTGTAAGGCGTCCTACAATATAATAACGTGGTTTTCAAGGTGTTAATATGGCATACTGAGTCGTAAGATGTCCCAAATTGTCGTATGATGTTCAAAGGACTCGAACCAATTCATTAGGTTTATTATGGAGTTATAAGTTTATATACGGTATTATAAGGTGTTGTTATGGTTTGTAAGGTGTCCTACAATATAATAACGTGCTTTTCAAGGTGTTAATATGGCATACAGAGTCGTAAGATGTCCTAAATTGTCGTATGATGTTCAAAGGACTCGTACGAATTCATTAGGTTAATTATGAAGTTTTATGTTTATATACGGTATTGTAAGGTGTTGTTATAACTTGTAAGGCGTCCTACAATTTAATATCGTGTTTTTGAAGGTGTTAATATGGCATACAGTGTCGTAAGTTGTCTTAAATTGTCGTACGATGTTCTAAGGACTCGTACGAATTCATTCGGTAATTTATGGAGTTTTAAGTTTATATACGGTAGTGTAAGGTGTTGTTACTATTTATATGGCGTCCTACAATATAATAATGTGTTTTTCAAGGTGTTAATATGGCATACAGAGTTGTAAGATGTCCTAAATTGTCGTACGATGTTCAAAGGACTCGTACGAATTCATTAGATTTATTATGAAGTTTTATGTTTATATACGGTATTGTAAGGTGTTGTTATAACTTGTAAGGCGTCATACAATTTAATATCGTGTTTTTCAAGGTGTTAATATGGCATACAGAGTTGTAAGATGTCCTAAATTGCCGTACGATGTTCAAAGGACTCGTTCGAATTCATTAGATTTATTATGAAGTTTTATGTTTATATACGGTATTGTAAGGTGTTGTTATAACTTGTAAGGCGTCCTACAATTTAATATCGTGTTTTTCAAGGTGCTAATATGGCATACAGTGTCGTAAGTTGTACTAAATTGTCGTACGATGTTCTAAGGACTCGGACGAATTTATTAGGTTTATTATGGAGTTTTTAGTTTATGTACGGTATTGTAAGGTGTTGTTACGATTTGTAAGGCGTCCTACAATATAATAACATGCTTTTCAAGGTGTTAATATGGCATACAGAGTGGTAAGATGTCCTAAATTGTTGTACGATGTTCAAAGGACTCGTACGAATTCATTAGATTTATTATGTAGTTTTATGTTTATATACGGTATTGTAAGGTGTTGTTATAACTTGTAAGGCGTCATACAATTTAATATCGTGTTTTTCAAGGTGTTAATATGGCATACAGTGTCGTAAGTTGTCCTAAATTGTCGTACGATGTTCAAAGGACTCGTACGAATTCATTAGGTTAATTATGGAGTTTTAAGTTTATATACGGTATTGTAAGGTATTGTTACTATTTATATGGCGTCCTACAATATAATAATGTGTTTTTCAAGGTGTTAATATGGCATACAGAGTTGTAAGATGTCCTAAATTGCCGTACGATGTTCAAAGGACTCGTACGAATTCATTAGATTTATTATGAAGTTTTATGTTTATATACGGTATTGTAAGGTGTTGTTATAACTTGTAAGGCCTCCTACAATTTAATATCGTGTTTTTCAAGGTGTTAATATGGCATACAGTGTCGTAAGTTGTACTAAATTGTCGTACGATGTTCTAAGGACTCGGACGAATTTATTAGGTTTATTATGGAGTTTTAAGTTTATGTACGGTATTGTAAGGTGTTGTTACGATTTGTAAGGCGTCCTACAATATAATAACATGCTTTTCAAGGTGTTAATATGGCATACAGAGTGGTAAGATGTCCTAAATTGTTGTACGATGTTCAAAGGACTCGTACGAATTCATTAGATTTATTATGTAGTTTTATGTTTATATACGGTATTGTAAGGTGTTGTTATAACTTGTAAGGCGTCATACAATTTAATATCGTGTTTTTCAAGGTGTTAATATGGCATACAGTGTCGTAAGTTGTCCTAAATTGTCGTACGATGTTCAAAGGACTCGTACGAATTCATTAGGTTAATTATGGAGTTTTAAGTTTATATACGGTATTGTAAGGTATTGTTACTATTTATATGGCGTCCTACAATATAATAATGTGTTTTTCAAGGTGTTAATATGGCATACAGAGTTGTAAGATGTCCTAAATTGCCGTACGATGTTCAAAGGACTCTTACGAATTCATTAGATTTATTATGAAGTTTTATGTTTATATACGGTATTGTAAGGTGTTGTTATAACTTGTAAGGCGTCCTACAATTTAATATCGTGTTTTTCAAGGTGTTAATATGGCATACAGTGTCGTAAGTTGTACTAAATTGTCGTACGATGTTCTAAGGACTCGGACGAATTTATTAGGTTTATTATGGAGTTTTAAGTTTATGTACGGTATTGTAAGGTGTTGTTACGATTTGTAAGGCGTCCTACAATATAATAACATGCTTTTCAAGGTGTTAATATGGCATACAGAGTGGTAAGATGTCCTAAATTGTTGTACGATGTTCAAAGGACTCGTACGAATTCATTAGATTTATTATGAAGTTTTATGTTTATATACGGTATTGTAAGGTGTTGTTATAACTTGTAAGGCGTCATACAATTTAATATCGTGTTTTTCAAGGTGTTAATATGGCATATAGTGTCGTAAGTTGTCCTAAATTGTCGTACGATGTTCAAAGGACTCGGACGAATTCATTAGGTTTATTATGGAGTTTTAAGTTTATATACGGTATTATAAGGTGTTGTTATGATTTGTAAGGCGTCCTACAATATAATAACGTGGTTTTCAAGGTGTTAATATGGCATACTGAGTCGTAAGATGTCCCAAATTGTCGTATGATGTTCAAAGGACTCGAACCAATTCATTAGGTTTATTATGGAGTTATAAGTTTATATACGGTATTATAAGGTGTTGTTATGGTTTGTAAGGTGTCCTACAATATAATAACGTGCTTTTCAAGGTGTTAATATGGCATACAGAGTCGTAAGATGTCCTAAATTGTCGTATGATGTTCAAAGGACTCGTACGAATTCATTAGGTTAATTATGAAGTTTTATGTTTATATACGGTATTGTAAGGTGTTGTTATAACTTGTAAGGCGTCCTACAATTTAATATCGTGTTTTTGAAGGTGTTAATATGGCATACAGTGTCGTAAGTTGTCTTAAATTGTCGTACGATGTTCTAAGGACTCGTACGAATTCATTCGGTAATTTATGGAGTTTTAAGTTTATATACGGTAGTGTAAGGTGTTGTTACTATTTATATGGCGTCCTACAATATAATAATGTGTTTTTCAAGGTGTTAATATGGCATACAGAGTTGTAAGATGTCCTAAATTGTCGTACGATGTTCAAAGGACTCGTACGAATTCATTAGATTTATTATGAAGTTTTATGTTTATATACGGTATTGTAAGGTGTTGTTATAACTTGTAAGGCGTCATACAATTTAATATCGTGTTTTTCAAGGTGTTAATATGGCATACAGAGTTGTAAGATGTCCTAAATTGCCGTACGATGTTCAAAGGACTCGTTCGAATTCATTAGATTTATTATGAAGTTTTATGTTTATATACGGTATTGTAAGGTGTTGTTATAACTTGTAAGGCGTCCTACAATTTAATATCGTGTTTTTCAAGGTGCTAATATGGCATACAGTGTCGTAAGTTGTACTAAATTGTCGTACGATGTTCTAAGGACTCGGACGAATTTATTAGGTTTATTATGGAGTTTTTAGTTTATGTACGGTATTGTAAGGTGTTGTTACGATTTGTAAGGCGTCCTACAATATAATAACATGCTTTTCAAGGTGTTAATATGGCATACAGAGTGGTAAGATGTCCTAAATTGTTGTACGATGTTCAAAGGACTCGTACGAATTCATTAGATTTATTATGTAGTTTTATGTTTATATACGGTATTGTAAGGTGTTGTTATAACTTGTAAGGCGTCATACAATTTAATATCGTGTTTTTCAAGGTGTTAATATGGCATACAGTGTCGTAAGTTGTCCTAAATTGTCGTACGATGTTCAAAGGACTCGTACGAATTCATTAGGTTAATTATGGAGTTTTAAGTTTATATACGGTATTGTAAGGTATTGTTACTATTTATATGGCGTCCTACAATATAATAATGTGTTTTTCAAGGTGTTAATATGGCATACAGAGTTGTAAGATGTCCTAAATTGCCGTACGATGTTCAAAGGACTCGTACGAATTCATTAGATTTATTATGAAGTTTTATGTTTATATACGGTATTGTAAGGTGTTGTTATAACTTGTAAGGCCTCCTACAATTTAATATCGTGTTTTTCAAGGTGTTAATATGGCATACAGTGTCGTAAGTTGTACTAAATTGTCGTACGATGTTCTAAGGACTCGGACGAATTTATTAGGTTTATTATGGAGTTTTAAGTTTATGTACGGTATTGTAAGGTGTTGTTACGATTTGTAAGGCGTCCTACAATATAATAACATGCTTTTCAAGGTGTTAATATGGCATACAGAGTGGTAAGATGTCCTAAATTGTTGTACGATGTTCAAAGGACTCGTACGAATTCATTAGATTTATTATGAAGTTTTATGTTTATATACGGTATTGTAAGGTGTTGTTATAACTTGTAAGGCGTCATACAATTTAATATCGTATTTTTCAAGGTGCTAATATGGCATACAGTGTCGTAAGTTGTACTAAATTGTCGTACGATGTTCAAAGGACTCGGACGAATTCATTAGGTTTATTATGGAGTTTTAAGTTTATATACGGTATTATAAGGTGTTGTTATGATTTGTAAGGCGTCCTACAATATAATAACGTGCTTTTCAAGGTGTTAATATGGCATACTGAGTCGTAAGATGTCCCAAATTGTCGTATGATGTTCAAAGGACTCGTACGAATTCATTAGGTTAATTATGAAGTTTTATGTTTATATACGGTATTGTAAGGTGTTGTTATAACTTGTAAGGCGTCCTGCAATTTAATATCGTGTTTTTCAAGGTGTTAATATGGCATACAGTGTCGTAAGTTGTCCTAAATTGTCGTACGATGTTCTAAGGACTCGTACGAATTCATTCGGTAATTTATGGAGTTTTAAGTTTATATACGGTATTGTAAGGTGTTGTTTCTATTTATATGGCGTCCTACAATATAATAATGTGTTTTTCAAGGTGTTAATATGGCATACAGAGTTGTAAGATGTCCTAACTTGTCGTACGATGTTCAAAGGACTCGTACGAATTCATTAGATTTATTATGAAGTTTTATGTTTATATACGGTATTGTAAGGTGTTGTTATAACTTGTAAGGCGTCCTACAATTTAATATCGTGTTTTTCAAGGTGTTAATATGGCATACAGTGTCGTAAGTTGTACTAAATTGTCGTACGATGTTCTAAGGACTCGGACGAATTTATTAGGTTTATTATGGAGTTTTAAGTTTATGTACGGTATTGTAAGGTGTTGTTACGATTTGTAAGGCGTCCTACAATATAATAACATGCTTTTCAAGGTGTTAATATGGCATACAGAGTGGTAAGATGTCCTAAATTGTTGTACGATGTTCAAAGGACTCGTACGAATTCATTAGATTTATTATGAAGTTTTATGTTTATATACGGTATTGTAAGGTGTTGTTATAACTTGTAAGGCGTCATACAATTTAATATCGTGTTTTTCAAGGTGTTAATATGGCATATAGTGTCGTAAGTTGTCCTAAATTGTCGTACGATGTTCAAAGGACTCGGACGAATTCATTAGGTTTATTATGGAGTTTTAAGTTTATATACGGTATTATAAGGTGTTGTTATGATTTGTAAGGCGTCCTACAATATAATAACGTGCTTTTCAAGGTGTTAATATGGCATACTGAGTCGTAAGATGTCCCAAATTGTCGTATGATGTTCAAAGGACTCGTACGAATTCATTAGGTTAATTATGAAGTTTTATGTTTATATACGGTATTGTAAGGTGTTGTTATAACTTGTAAGGCGTCCTGCAATTTAATATCGTGTTTTTCAAGGTGTTAATATGGCATACAGTGTCGTAAGTTGTCCTAAATTGTCGTACGATGTTCTAAGGACTCGTACGAATTCATTCGGTAATTTATGGAGTTTTAAGTTTATATACGGTATTGTAAGGTGTTGTTACTATTTATATGGCGTCCTACAATATAATAATGTGTTTTTCAAGGTGTTAATATGGCATACAGAGTTGTAAGATGTCCTAACTTGTCGTACGATGTTCAAAGGACTCGTACGAATTCATTAGATTTATTATGAAGTTTTATGTGTATATACGGTATTGTAAGGTGTTGTTATAACTTGTAAGGCGTCCTACAATTTAATATCGTGTTTTTCAAGGTGTTAATATGGCATACAGTGTCGTAAGTTGTACTAAATTGTCGTACGATGTTCTAAGGACTCGGACGAATTTATTAGGTTTATTATGGAGTTTTAAGTTTATGTACGGTATTGTAAGGTGTTGTTACGATTTGTAAGGCGTCCTACAATATAATAACATGCTTTTCAAGGTGTTAATATGGCATACAGAGTGGTAAGATGTCCTAAATTGTTGTACGATGTTCAAAGGACTCGTACGAATTCATTAGATTTATTATGAAGTTTTATGTTTATATACGTTATTGTAAGGTGTTGTTATAACTTGTAAGGCGTCATACAATTTAATATCGTGTTTTTCAAGGTGTTAATATGGCATACAGTGTCGTAAGTTGTCCTAAATTGTCGTACGATGTTCAAAGGACTCGTACGAATTCATTAGGTTAATTATGGAGTTTTAAGTTTATATACGGTATTGTAAGGTATTGTTACTATTTATATGGCGTCCTACAATATAATAATGTGTTTTTCAAGGTGTTAATATGGCATACAGAGTTGTAAGATGTCCTAAATTGCCGTACGATGTTCAAAGGACTCGTACGAATTCATTAGATTTATTATGAAGTTTTATGTTTATATACGGTATTGTAAGGTGTTGTTATAACTTGTAAGGCGTCCTACAATTTAATATCGTGTTTTTCAAGGTGCTAATATGGCATACAGTGTCGTAAGTTGTACTAAATTGTCGTACGATGTTCTAAGGACTCGGACGAATTTATTAGGTTTATTATGGAGTTTTAAGTTTATGTACGGTATTGTAAGGTGTTGTTACGATTTGTAAGGCGTCCTACAATATAATAACATGCTTTTCAAGGTGTTAATATGGCATACAGAGTGGTAAGATGTCCTAAATTGTTGTACGATGTTCAAAGGACTCGTACGAATTCATTAGATTTATTATGTAGTTTTATGTTTATATACGGTATTGTAAGGTGTTGTTATAACTTGTAAGGCGTCATACAATTTAATATCGTGTTTTTCAAGGTGTTAATATGGCATACAGTGTCGTAAGTTGTCCTAAATTGTCGTACGATGTTCAAAGGACTCGTACGAATTCATTAGGTTAATTATGGAGTTTTAAGTTTATATACGGTATTGTAAGGTGTTGTTACTATTTATATGGCGTCCTACAATATAATAATGTGTTTTTCAAGGTGTTAATATGGCATACAGAGTTGTAAGATGTCCTAAATTGCCGTACGATGTTCAAAGGACTCTTACGAATTCATTAGATTTATTATGAAGTTTTATGTTTATATACGGTATTGTAAGGTGTTGTTATAACTTGTAAGGCGTCCTACAATTTAATATCGTGTTTTTCAAGGTGTTAATATGGCATACAGTGTCGTAAGTTGTACTAAATTGTCGTACGATGTTCTAAGGACTCGGACGAATTTATTAGGTTTATTATGGAGTTTTAAGTTTATGTACGGTATTGAAAGGTGTTGTTACGATATGTAAGGCGTCCTACAATATAATAACATGCTTTTCAAGGTGTTAATATGGCATACAGAGTGGTAAGATGTCCTAAATTGTTGTACGATGTTCAAAGGACTCGTACGAATTCATTAGATTTATTATGAAGTTTTATGTTTATATACGGTATTGTAAGGTGTTGTTATAACTTGTAAGGCGTCATACAATTTAATATCGTGTTTTTCAAGGTGTTAATATGGCATATAGTGTCGTAAGTTGTCCTAAATTGTCGTACGATGTTCAAAGGAGTCGGACGAATTCATTAGGTTTATTATGGAGTTTTAAGTTTATATACGGTATTATAAGGTGTTGTTATGATTTGTAAGGCGTCCTACAATATAATAACGTGCTTTTCAAAGTGTTAATATGGCATACTGAGTCGTAAGATGTCCCAAATTGTCATATGATGTTCAAAGGACTCGAACCAATTCATTAGGTTTATTATGGAGTTATAAGTTTATATACGGTATTATAAGGTGTTGTTATGGTTTGTAAGGTGTCCTACAATATAATAACGTGCTTTTCAAGGTGTTAATATGGCATACAGAGTGGTAAGATGTCCTAAATTGTTGTACGATGTTCAAAGGACTCGTACGAATTCATTAGATTTATTATGAAGTTTTATGTTTATATACGTTATTGTAAGGTGTTGTTATAACTTGTAAGGCGTCATACAATTTAATATCGTGTTTTTCAAGGTGTTAATATGGCATACAGTGTCGTAAGTTGTCCTAAATTGTCGTACGATGTTCAAAGGACTCGTACGAATTCATTAGGTTAATTATGGAGTTTTAAGTTTATATACGGTATTGTAAGGTATTGTTACTATTTATATGGCGTCCTACAATATAATAATGTGTTTTTCAAGGTGTTAATATGGCATACAGAGTTGTAAGATGTCCTAAATTGCCGTACGATGTTCAAAGGACTCGTACGAATTCATTAGATTTATTATGAAGTTTTATGTTTATATACGGTATTGTAAGGTGTTGTTATAACTTGTAAGGCGTCCTACAATTTAATATCGTGTTTTTCAAGGTGCTAATATGGCATACAGTGTCGTAAGTTGTACTAAATTGTCGTACGATGTTCTAAGGACTCGGACGAATTTATTAGGTTTATTATGGAGTTTTAAGTTTATGTACGGTATTGTAAGGTGTTGTTACGATTTGTAAGGCGTCCTACAATATAATAACATGCTTTTCAAGGTGTTAATATGGCATACAGAGTGGTAAGATGTCCTAAATTGTTGTACGATGTTCAAAGGACTCGTACGAATTCATTAGATTTATTATGTAGTTTTATGTTTATATACGGTATTGTAAGGTGTTGTTATAACTTGTAAGGCGTCATACAATTTAATATCGTGTTTTTCAAGGTGTTAATATGGCATACAGTGTCGTAAGTTGTCCTAAATTGTCGTACGATGTTCAAAGGACTCGTACGAATTCATTAGGTTAATTATGGAGTTTTAAGTTTATATACGGTATTGTAAGGTGTTGTTACTATTTATATGGCGTCCTACAATATAATAATGTGTTTTTCAAGGTGTTAATATGGCATACAGAGTTGTAAGATGTCCTAAATTGCCGTACGATGTTCAAAGGACTCTTACGAATTCATTAGATTTATTATGAAGTTTTATGTTTATATACGGTATTGTAAGGTGTTGTTATAACTTGTAAGGCGTCCTACAATTTAATATCGTGTTTTTCAAGGTGTTAATATGGCATACAGTGTCGTAAGTTGTACTAAATTGTCGTACGATGTTCTAAGGACTCGGACGAATTTATTAGGTTTATTATGGAGTTTTAAGTTTATGTACGGTATTGAAAGGTGTTGTTACGATATGTAAGGCGTCCTACAATATAATAACATGCTTTTCAAGGTGTTAATATGGCATACAGAGTGGTAAGATGTCCTAAATTGTTGTACGATGTTCAAAGGACTCGTACGAATTCATTAGATTTATTATGAAGTTTTATGTTTATATACGGTATTGTAAGGTGTTGTTATAACTTGTAAGGCGTCATACAATTTAATATCGTGTTTTTCAAGGTGTTAATATGGCATATAGTGTCGTAAGTTGTCCTAAATTGTCGTACGATGTTCAAAGGAGTCGGACGAATTCATTAGGTTTATTATGGAGTTTTAAGTTTATATACGGTATTATAAGGTGTTGTTATGATTTGTAAGGCGTCCTACAATATAATAACGTGCTTTTCAAGGTGTTAATATGGCATACTGAGTCGTAAGATGTCCCAAATTGTCATATGATGTTCAAAGGACTCGAACCAATTCATTAGGTTTATTATGGAGTTATAAGTTTATATACGGTATTATAAGGTGTTGTTATGGTTTGTAAGGTGTCCTACAATATAATAACGTGCTTTTCAAGGTGTTAATATGGCATACAGAGTCGTAAGATGTCCTAAATTGTCGTATGATGTTCAAAGGACTCGTACGAATTCATTAGGTTAATTATGAAGTTTTATGTTTATATACGGTATTGTAAGGTGTTGTTATAACTTGTAAGGCGTCCTACAATTTAATATCGTGTTTTTCAAGGTGTTAATATGGCATACAGTGTCGTAAGTTGTCTTAAATTGTCGTACGATGTTCTAAGGACTCGTACGAATTCATTCGGTAATTTATGGAGTTTTAAGTTTATATACGGTAGTGTAAGGTGTTGTTACTATTTATATGGCGTCCTACAATATAATAATGTGTTTTTCAAGGTGTTAATATGGCATACAGAGTTGTAAGATGTCCTAAATTGTCGTACGATGTTCAAAGGACTCGTACGAATTCATTAGATTTATTATGAAGTTTTATGTTTATATACGGTATTGTAAGGTGTTGTTATAACTTGTAAGGCGTCATACAATTTAATATCGTGTTTTTCAAGGTGTTAATATGGCATACAGAGTTGTAAGATGTCCTAAATTGCCGTACGATGTTCAAAGGACTCGTTCGAATTCATTAGATTTATTATGAAGTTTTATGTTTATATACGGTATTGTAAGGTGTTGTTATAACTTGTAAGGCGTCCTACAATTTAATATCGTGTTTTTCAAGGTGCTAATATGGCATACAGTGTCGTAAGTTGTACTAAATTGTCGTACGATGTTCTAAGGACTCGGACGAATTTATTAGGTTTATTATGGAGTTTTTAGTTTATGTACGGTATTGTAAGGTGTTGTTACGATTTGTAAGGCGTCCTACAATATAATAACATGCTTTTCAAGGTGTTAATATGGCATACAGAGTGGTAAGATGTCCTAAATTGTTGTACGATGTTCAAAGGACTCGTACGAATTCATTAGATTTATTATGTAGTTTTATGTTTATATACGGTATTGTAAGGTGTTGTTATAACTTGTAAGGCGTCATACAATTTAATATCGTGTTTTTCAAGGTGTTAATATGGCATACAGTGTCGTAAGTTGTCCTAAATTGTCGTACGATGTTCAAAGGACTCGTACGAATTCATTAGGTTAATTATGGAGTTTTAAGTTTATATACGGTATTGTAAGGTATTGTTACTATTTATATGGCGTCCTACAATATAATAATGTGTTTTTCAAGGTGTTAATATGGCATACAGAGTTGTAAGATGTCCTAAATTGCCGTACGATGTTCAAAGGACTCGTACGAATTCATTAGATTTATTATGAAGTTTTATGTTTATATACGGTATTGTAAGGTGTTGTTATAACTTGTAAGGCGTCCTACAATTTAATATCGTGTTTTTCAAGGTGTTAATATGGCATACAGTGTCGTAAGTTGTACTAAATTGTCGTACGATGTTCTAAGGACTCGGACGAATTTATTAGGTTTATTATGGAGTTTTAAGTTTATGTACGGTATTGTAAGGTGTTGTTACGATTTGTAAGGCGTCCTACAATATAATAACATGCTTTTCAAGGTGTTAATATGGCATACAGAGTGGTAAGATGTCCTAAATTGTTGTACGATGTTCAAAGGACTCGTACGAATTCATTAGATTTATTATGAAGTTTTATGTTTATATACGGTATTGTAAGGTGTTGTTATAACTTGTAAGGCGTCATACAATTTAATATCGTGTTTTTCAAGGTGCTAATATGGCATACAGTGTCGTAAGTTGTACTAAATTGTCGTACGATGTTCAAAGGACTCGGACGAATTCATTAGGTTTATTATGGAGTTTTAAGTTTATATACGGTATTATAAGGTGTTGTTATGATTTGTAAGGCGTCCTACAATATAATAACGTGCTTTTCAAGGTGTTAATATGGCATACTGAGTCGTAAGATGTCCCAAATTGTCGTATGATGTTCAAAGGACTCGTACGAATTCATTAGGTTAATTATGAAGTTTTATGTTTATATACGGTATTGTAAGGTGTTGTTATAACTTGTAAGGCGTCCTGCAATTTAATATCGTGTTTTTCAAGGTGTTAATATGGCATACAGTGTCGTAAGTTGTCCTAAATTGTCGTACGATGTTCTAAGGACTCGTACGAATTCATTCGGTAATTTATGGAGTTTTAAGTTTATATACGGTATTGTAAGGTGTTGTTACTATTTATATGGCGTCCTACAATATAATAATGTGTTTTTCAAGGTGTTAATATGGCATACAGAGTTGTAAGATGTCCTAACTTGTCGTACGATGTTCAAAGGACTCGTACGAATTCATTAGATTTATTATGAAGTTTTATGTGTATATACGGTATTGTAAGGTGTTGTTATAACTTGTAAGGCGTCCTACAATTTAATATCGTGTTTTTCAAGGTGTTAATATGGCATACAGTGTCGTAAGTTGTACTAAATTGTCGTACGATGTTCTAAGGACTCGGACGAATTTATTAGGTTTATTATGGAGTTTTAAGTTTATGTACGGTATTGTAAGGTGTTGTTACGATTTGTAAGGCGTCCTACAATATAATAACATGCTTTTCAAGGTGTTAATATGGCATACAGAGTGGTAAGATGTCCTAACTTGTCGTACGATGTTCAAAGGACTCGTACGAATTCATTAGATTTATTATGTAGTTTTATGTTTATATACGGTATTGTAAGGTGTTGTTATAACTTGTAAGGCGTCATACAATTTAATATCGTGTTTTTCAAGGTGTTAATATGGCATACAGTGTCGTAAGTTGTCCTAAATTGTCGTACGATGTTCAAAGGACTCGTACGAATTCATTAGGTTAATTATGGAGTTTTAAGTTTATATACGGTATTGTAAGGTGTTGTTACTATTTATATGGCGTCCTACAATATAATAATGTGTTTTTCAAGGTGTTAATATGGCATACAGAGTTGTAAGATGTCCTAAATTGTCGTACGATGTTCAAAGGACTCTTACGAATTCATTAGATTTATTATGAAGTTTTATGTTTATATACGGTATTGTAAGGTGTTGTTATAACTTGTAAGGCGTCCTACAATTTAATATCGTGTTTTTCAAGGTGTTAATATGGCATACAGTGTCGTAAGTTGTACTAAATTGTCGTACGATGTTCTAAGGACTCGGACGAATTTATTAGGTTTATTATGGAGTTTTAAGTTTATGTACGGTATTGAAAGGTGTTGTTACGATATGTAAGGCGTCCTACAATATAATAACATGCTTTTCAAGGTGTTAATATGGCATACAGAGTGGTAAGATGTCCTAAATTGTTGTACGATGTTCAAAGAACTCGTACGAATTCATTAGATTTATTATGAAGTTTTATGTTTATATACGGTATTGTAAGGTGTTGTTATAACTTGTAAGGCGTCATACAATTTAATATCGTGTTTTTCAAGGTGTTAATATGGCATATAGTGTCGTAAGTTGTCCTAAATTGTCGTACGATGTTCAAAGGAGTCGGACGAATTCATTAGGTTTATTATGGAGTTTTAAGTTTATATACGGTATTATAAGGTGTTGTTATGATTTGTAAGGCGTCCTACAATATAATAACGTGCTTTTCAAGGTGTTAATATGGCATACTGAGTCGTAAGATGTCCCAAATTGTCATATGATGTTCAAAGGACTCGAACCAATTCATTAGGTTTATTATGGAGTTATAAGTTTATATACGGTATTATAAGGTGTTGTTATGGTTTGTAAGGTGTCCTACAATATAATAACGTGCTTTTCAAGGTGTTAATATGGCATACAGAGTCGTAAGATGTCCTAAATTGTCGTATGATGTTCAAAGGACTCGTACGAATTCATTAGGTTAATTATGAAGTTTTATGTTTATATACGGTATTGTAAGGTGTTGTTATAACTTTTAAGGCGTCCTACAATTTAATATCGTGTTTTTCAAGGTGTTAATATGGCATACAGTGTCGTAAGTTGTCTTAAATTGTCGTACGATGTTCTAAAGACTCGTACGAATTCATTCGGTAATTTATGGAGTTTTAAGTTTATATACGGTAGTGTAAGGTGTTGTTACTATTTATATGGCGTCCTACAATATAATAATGTGTTTTTCAAGGTGTTAATATGGCATACAGAGTTGTAAGATGTCCTAAATTGTCGTACGATGTTCAAAGGACTCGTACGAATTCATTAGATTTATTATGAAGTTTTATGTTTATATACGGTATTGTAAGGTGTTGTTATAACTTGTAAGGCGTCCTACAATTTAATATCGTGTTTTTCAAGGTGCTAATATGGCATACAGTGTCGTAAGTTGTACTAAATTGTCGTACGATGTTCTAAGGACTCGGACGAATTTATTAGGTTTATTATGGAGTTTTAAGTTTATGTACGGTATTGTAAGGTGTTGTTACGATTTGTAAGGCGTCCTACAATATAATAACATGCTTTTCAAGGTGTTAATATGGCATACAGAGTGGTAAGATGTCCTAAATTGTTGTACGATGTTCAAAGGACTCGTACGAATTCATTAGGTTTATTAAGGAGTTATAAGTTTATATACGGTATTATAAGGTGTTGTTATGGTTTGTAAGGCGTCCTACAATATAATAACGTGCTTTTCAAGGTGTTAATATGGCATACAGAGTCGTAAGATGTCCTAAATTGCCGTATGATGTTCAAAGGACTCGTACGAATTCATTAGGTTTATTATGGAGTTTTAAGTTTATATACGGTATTATAAGGTGTTGTTATGATTTGTAAAGCGTCCTACAATATAATAACGTGCTTTTCAAGGTGTTAATATGGCATACAGAGTCGTAAGATGTCCCAAATTGTCGTACGATGTTCAAAGGACACGAACGAATTCATTTGGTAATTTATGGAGTTTTAAGTTTATATACGGTATTATAAGGTGTTCCTATGGTTTGTAAGGCGTCCTACAATATAATAACGTGCTTTTCAAGGTGTTAATATGGCATACAGAGTCGTAAGATGTCCTAAATTGTCGTATGATGTTCAAAGGACGCGTACGAATTCATTAGGTTAATTATGGAGTTTTAAGTTTATATACGGTATTGAAAGGTATTGTTACTATTTATATGGCGTCCTACAATATAATAATGTGTTTTTCAAGGTGTTAATATGGCATACAGAGTTGTAAGATGTCCTAAATTGTCGTACGATGTTCAAAGGACTCGTACGAATTCATTAGATTTATTATGAAGTTTTATGTTTATATACGGTATTGTAAGGTGTTGTTATAACTTGTAAGGCGTCCTACAATTTAATATCGTGTTTTTCAAGGTGTTAATATGGCATACAGTGTCGTAAGTTGTCCTAAATTGTCGTACGATGTTCTAAGGACTCGTACGAATTCATTAGGTAATTTATGGAGTTTTAAGTTTATATACGGTATTGTAAGGTGTTGTTACTATTTATATGGCGTTCTACAATATAATAATGTGTTTTTCAAGGTGTTAATATGGCATACAGAGTTGTAAGATGTCCTAAATTGTCGTACGATGTTCAAAGGACTCGTACGAATTCATTAGATTTATTATGAAGTTTTATGTTTATATACGGTATTGTAAGGTGTTGTTATAACTTGTAAGGCGTCCTACAATTTAATATCGTGTTTTTCAAGGTGTTAATATGACATACAGTGTCGTAAGTTGTCCTAAATTGTCGTACGATGTTCTAAGGACTCGTACGAATTCATTAGGTAATTTATGGAGTTTTAAGTTTATATACGGTATTGTAAGGTGTTGTTACTATTTATATGGCGTCCTACAATATAATAATGTATTTTTCAAGGTGTTAATATGGCATACAGAGTTGTAAGATGTCCTAAATTGTCGTACGATGTTCAAAGGACTCGTACGAATTCATTAGATTTATTATGAAGTTTTATGTTTATATACAGTATTGTAAGGTGTTGTTATAACTTGTAAGGCGTCCTACAATTTAATATCGTGTTTTTCAAGGTGTTAATATGGCATACAGTGTCGTAAGTTGTCCTAAATTGTCGTACGATGTTCTAAGGACTCGTACGAATTTATTAGGTATATTATGGAGTTTTAAATTTATATACGGTATTGTAAGGTGTTGTTACTATTTATATGGCGTCCTACAATATAATAATGTGTTTTTCAAGGTGTTAATATGGCATACAGAGTTGTAAGATGTCCTAAATTGTCGTACGATGTTCAAAGGACTCGTACGAATTCATTAGATTTATTATGAAGTTTTATGTTTATATACGGTATTGTAAGGTATTGTTATGACATGTAAGGCGTCCTACAATATAATATCGTGTTTTTCAAGGTGTTAATATGTCATACAATGTCGTAAGTTGTCATAAATTGTCGTACGATGTTCAAAGGACTCGGACGAATTTATTAGGTTTATTATGGAGTTTTAAGTTTATGTACGGTATTGTAAGGTGTTGTTACGATTTGTAAGGCGTCCTACAATATAATAACATGCTTTTCAAGGTGTTAATATGGCATACAGAGTGGTAAGATGTCCTAAATTGTTGTACGATGTTCAAAGGACTCGTACGAATTCATTAGATTTATTATGAAGTTTTATGTTTATATACGGTATTGTAAGGTGTTGTTATAACTTGTAAGGCGTCATACAATTTAATATCGTGTTTTTCAAGGTGTTAATATGGCATACAGTGTCGTAAGTTGTCCTAAATTGTCGTACGATGTTCAAAGGACTCGGACGAATTCATTAGGTTTATTATGGAGTTTTAAGTTTATATACGGTATTATAAGGTGTTGTTATGATTTGTAAGGCGTCCTACAATATAATAACGTGCTTTTCAAGGTGTTAATATGGCATACAGAGTCGTAAGATGTCCCAAATTGTCGTATGATGTTCAAAGGACTTGAACGAATTCATTAGGTTTATTATGGAGTTATAAGTTTATATACGGTATTATAAGGTGTTGTTATGGTTTGTAAGGCGTCCTACAATATAATAACGTGCTTTTCAAGGTGTTAATATGGCATACAGAGTCGTAAGATGTCCTAAATTGTCGTATGATGTTCAAAGGACGCGTACGAATTCATTAGGTTAATTATGGAGTTTTAAGTTTATATACGGTATTGAAAGGTATTGTTACTATTTATATGGCGTCCTACAATATAATAATGTGTTTTTCAAGGTGTTAATATGGCATACAGAGTTGTAAGATGTCCTAAATTGTCGTACGATGTTCAAAGGACTCGTACGAATTCATTAGATTTATTATGAAGTTTTATGTTTATATACAGTATTGTAAGGTGTTGTTATAACTTGTAAGGCGTCCTACAATTTAATATCGTGTTTTTCAAGGTGTTAATATGGCATACAGTGTCGTAAGTTGTCCTAAATTGTCGTACGATGTTCTAAGGACTCGTACGAATTTATTAGGTATATTATGGAGTTTTAAATTTATATACGGTATTGTAAGGTGTTGTTACTATTTATATGGCGTCCTACAATATAATAATGTGTTTTTCAAGGTGTTAATATGGCATACAGAGTTGTAAGATGTCCTAAATTGTCGTACGATGTTCAAAGGACTCGTACGAATTCATTAGATTTATTATGAAGTTTTATGTTTATATACGGTATTGTAAGGTATTGTTATGACATGTAAGGCGTCCTACAATATAATATCGTGTTTTTCAAGGTGTTAATATGTCATACAATGTCGTAAGTTGTCATAAATTGTCGTACGATGTTCAAAGGACTCGGACGAATTTATTAGGTTTATTATGGAGTTTTAAGTTTATGTACGGTATTGTAAGGTGTTGTTACGATTTGTAAGGCGTCCTACAATATAATAACATGCTTTTCAAGGTGTTAATATGGCATACAGAGTGGTAAGATGTCCTAAATTGTTGTACGATGTTCAAAGGACTCGTACGAATTCATTAGATTTATTATGAAGTTTTATGTTTATATACGGTATTGTAAGGTGTTGTTATAACTTGTAAGGCGTCATACAATTTAATATCGTGTTTTTCAAGGTGTTAATATGGCATACAGTGTCGTAAGTTGTCCTAAATTGTCGTACGATGTTCAAAGGACTCGGACGAATTCATTAGGTTTATTATGGAGTTTTAAGTTTATATACGGTATTATAAGGTGTTGTTATGATTTGTAAGGCGTCCTACAATATAATAACGTGCTTTTCAAGGTGTTAATATGGCATACAGAGTCGTAAGATGTCCCAAATTGTCGTATGATGTTCAAAGGACTTGAACGAATTCATTAGGTTTATTATGGAGTTATAAGTTTATATACGGTATTATAAGGTGTTGTTATGGTTTGTAAGGCGTCCTACAATATAATAACGTGCTTTTCAAGGTGTTAATATGGCATACAGAGTCGTAAGATGTCCTAAATTGTCGTATGATGTTCAAAGGACGCGTACGAATTCATTAGGTTAATTATGGAGTTTTAAGTTTATATACGGTATTGAAAGGTATTGTTACTATTTATATGGCGTCCTACAATATAATAATGTGTTTTTCAAGGTGTTAATATGGCATACAGAGTTGTAAGATGTCCTAAATTGTCGTACGATGTTCAAAGGACTCGTACGAATTCATTAGATTTATTATGAAGTTTTATGTTTATATACGGTATTGTAAGGTGTTGTTATGACATGTAAGGCGTCCTACAATATAATATCGTGTTTTTCAAGGTGTTAATATGGCATACAGTGTCGTAAGTTGTCCTAAATTGTCGTACGATGTTCTAAGGACTCGTACGAATTCATTAGGTAATTTATGGAGTTTTAAGTTTATATACGGTATTGTAAGGTGTTGTTACTATTTATATGGCGTTCTACAATATAATAATGTGTTTTTCAAGGTGTTAATATGGCATACAGAGTTGTAAGATGTCCTAAATTGTCGTATGATGTTCAAAGGACTCGTACGAATTCATTAGATTTATTATGAAGTTTTATGTTTATATACGGTATTGTAAGGTGTTGTTATAACTTGTAAGGCGTCCTACAATTTAATATCGTGTTTTTCAAGGTGTTAATATGACATACAGTGTCGTAAGTTGTCCTAAATTGTCGTACGATGTTCTAAGGACTCGTACGAATTCATTAGGTAATTTATGGAGTTTTAAGTTTATATACGGTATTGTAAGGTGTTGTTACTATTTATATGGCGTCCTACAATATAATAATGTATTTTTCAAGGTGTTAATATGGCATACAGAGTTGTAAGATGTCCTAAATTGTCGTACGATGTTCAAAGGACTCGTACGAATTCATTAGATTTATTATGAAGTTTTATGTTTATATACAGTATTGTAAGGTGTTGTTATAACTTGTAAGGCGTCCTACAATTTAATATCGTGTTTTTCAAGGTGTTAATATGGCATACAGTGTCGTAAGTTGTCCTAAATTGTCGTACGATGTTCTAAGGACTCGTACGAATTTATTAGGTATATTATGGAGTTTTAAATTTATATACGGTATTGTAAGGTGTTGTTACTATTTATATGGCGTCCTACAATATAATAATGTGTTTTTCAAGGTGTTAATATGGCATACAGAGTTGTAAGATGTCCTAAATTGTCGTACGATGTTCAAAGGACTCGTACGAATTCATTAGATTTATTATGAAGTTTTATGTTTATATACGGTATTGTAAGGTATTGTTATGACATGTAAGGCGTCCTACAATATAATATCGTGTTTTTCAAGGTGTTAATATGTCATACAATGTCGTAAGTTGTCATAAATTGTCGTACGATGTTCAAAGGACTCGGACGAATTTATTAGGTTTATTATGGAGTTTTAAGTTTATGTACGGTATTGTAAGGTGTTGTTACGATTTGTAAGGCGTCCTACAATATAATAACATGCTTTTCAAGGTGTTAATATGGCATACAGAGTGGTAAGATGTCCTAAATTGTTGTACGATGTTCAAAGGACTCGTACGAATTCATTAGATTTATTATGAAGTTTTATGTTTATATACGGTATTGTAAGGTGTTGTTATAACTTGTAAGGCGTCATACAATTTAATATCGTGTTTTTCAAGGTGTTAATATGGCATACAGTGTCGTAAGTTGTCCTAAATTGTCGTACGATGTTCAAAGGACTCGGACGAATTCATTAGGTTTATTATGGAGTTTTAAGTTTATATACGGTATTATAAGGTGTTGTTATGATTTGTAAGGCGTCCTACAATATAATAACGTGCTTTTCAAGGTGTTAATATGGCATACAGAGTCGTAAGATGTCCCAAATTGTCGTATGATGTTCAAAGGACTTGAACGAATTCATTAGGTTTATTATGGAGTTATAAGTTTATATACGGTATTATAAGGTGTTGTTATGGTTTGTAAGGCGTCCTACAATATAATAACGTGCTTTTCAAGGTGTTAATATGGCATACAGAGTCGTAAGATGTCCTAAATTGTCGTATGATGTTCAAAGGACGCGTACGAATTCATTAGGTTAATTATGGAGTTTTAAGTTTATATACGGTATTGAAAGGTATTGTTACTATTTATATGGCGTCCTACAATATAATAATGTGTTTTTCAAGGTGTTAATATGGCATACAGAGTTGTAAGATGTCCTAAATTGTCGTACGATGTTCAAAGGACTCGTACGAATTCATTAGATTTATTATGAAGTTTTATGTTTATATACGGTATTGTAAGGTGTTGTTATGACATGTAAGGCGTCCTACAATATAATATCGTGTTTTTCAAGGTGTTAATATGTCGTACAATGTCGTAAGTTGTCATAAATTGTCGTACGATGTTCAAAGGACTCGGACGAATTTATTAGGTTTATTATGGAGTTTTAAGTTTATGTACGGTATTGTAAGGTGTTGTTACGATTTGTAAGGCGTCCTACAATATAGTAACATGCTTTTCAAGGTGTTAATATGGCATACAGAGTCGTAAGATGTCCCAAATTGTCGTACGATGTTCAAAGGACTCGAACGAATTCATTAGATTTATTATGAAGTTTTATGTTTATATACGGTATTGTAAGGTATTGTTACTATTTATATGGCGTCCTACAATATAATAATGTGTTTTTCAAGGTGTTAATATGGCATACAGAGTTGTAAGATGTCCTAAATTGTCGTACGATGTTCAAAGGACTCGTACGAATTCATTAGATTTATTATGAAGTTTTATGTTTATATACGGTATTGTAAGGTATTGTTATGACATGTAAGGCGTCCTACAATATAATATCGTGTTTTTCAAGGTGTTAATATGTCATACAATGTCGTAAGTTGTCATAAATTGTCGTACGATGTTCAAAGGACTCGGACGAATTTATTAGGTTTATTATGGAGTTTTAAGTTTATGTACGGTATTGTAAGGTGTTGTTACGATTTGTAAGGCGTCCTACAATATAATAACATGCTTTTCAAGGTGTTAATATGGCATACAGAGTGGTAAGATGTCCTAAATTGTTGTACGATGTTCAAAGGACTCGTACGAATTCATTAGATTTATTATGAAGTTTTATGTTTATATACGGTATTGTAAGGTGTTGTTATAACTTGTAAGGCGTCATACAATTTAATATCGTGTTTTTCAAGGTGTTAATATGGCATACAGTGTCGTAAGTTGTCCTAAATTGTCGTACGATGTTCAAAGGACTCGGACGAATTCATTAGGTTTATTATGGAGTTTTAAGTTTATATACGGTATTATAAGGTGTTGTTATGATTTGTAAGGCGTCCTACAATATAATAACGTGCTTTTCAAGGTGTTAATATGGCATACAGAGTCGTAAGATGTCCCAAATTGTCGTATGATGTTCAAAGGACTTGAACGAATTCATTAGGTTTATTATGGAGTTATAAGTTTATATACGGTATTATAAGGTGTTGTTATGGTTTGTAAGGCGTCCTACAATATAATAACGTGCTTTTCAAGGTGTTAATATGGCATACAGAGTCGTAAGATGTCCTAAATTGTCGTATGATGTTCAAAGGACGCGTACGAATTCATTAGGTTAATTATGGAGTTTTAAGTTTATATACGGTATTGAAAGGTATTGTTACTATTTATAAGGCGTCCTACAATATAATAATGTGTTTTTCAAGGTGTTAATATGGCATACAGAGTTGTAAGATGTCCTAAATTGTCGTACGATGTTCAAAGGACTCGTACGAATTCATTAGATTTATTATGAAGTTTTATGTTTATATACGGTATTGTAAGGTGTTGTTATGACATGTAAGGCGTCCTACAATATAATATCGTGTTTTTCAAGGTGTTAATATGGCATACAGTGTCGTAAGTTGTCCTAAATTGTCGTACGATGTTCTAAGGACTCGTACGAATTCATTAGGTAATTTATGGAGTTTTAAGTTTATATACGGTATTGTAAGGTGTTGTTACTATTTATATGGCGTTCTACAATATAATAATGTGTTTTTCAAGGTGTTAATATGGCATACAGAGTTGTAAGATGTCCTAAATTGTCGTACGATGTTCAAAGGACTCGTACGAATTCATTAGATTTATTATGAAGTTTTATGTTTATATACGGTATTGTAAGGTGTTGTTATAACTTGTAAGGCGTCCTACAATTTAATATCGTGTTTTTCAAGGTGTTAATATGACATACAGTGTCGTAAGTTGTCCTAAATTGTCGTACGATGCTCTAAGGACTCGTACGAATTCATTAGGTAATTTATGGAGTTTTAAGTTTATATACGGTATTGTAAGGTGTTGTTACTATTTATATGGCGTCCTACAATATAATAATGTATTTTTCAAGGTGTTAATATGGCATACAGAGTTGTAAGATGTCCTAAATTGTCGTACGATGTTCAAAGGACTCGTACGAATTCATTAGATTTATTATGAAGTTTTATGTTTATATACAGTATTGTAAGGTGTTGTTATAACTTGTAAGGCGTCCTACAATTTAATATCGTGTTTTTCAAGGTGTTAATATGGCATACAGTGTCGTAAGTTGTCCTTAATTGTCGTACGATGTTCTAAGGACTCGTACGAATTTATTAGGTATATTATGGAGTTTTAAATTTATATACGGTATTGTAAGGTGTTGTTACTATTTATATGGCGTCCTACAATATAATAATGTGTTTTTCAAGGTGTTAATATGGCATACAGAGTTGTAAGATGTCCTAAATTGTCGTACGATGTTCAAAGGACTCGTACGAATTCATTAGATTTATTATGAAGTTTTATGTTTATATACGGTATTGTAAGGTATTGTTATGACATGTAAGGCGTCCTACAATATAATATCGTGTTTTTCAAGGTGTTAATATGTCATACAATGTCGTAAGTTGTCATAAATTGTCGTACGATGTTCAAAGGACTCGGACGAATTTATTAGGTTTATTATGGAGTTTTAAGTTTATGTACGGTATTGTAAGGTGTTGTTACGATTTGTAAGGCGTCCTACAATATAATAACATGCTTTTCAAGGTGTTAATATGGCATACAGAGTGGTAAGATGTCCTAAATTGTTGTACGATGTTCAAAGGACTCGTACGAATTCATTAGATTTATTATGAAGTTTTATGTTTATATACGGTATTGTAAGGTGTTGTTATAACTTGTAAGGCGTCATACAATTTAATATCGTGTTTTTCAAGGTGTTAATATGGCATACAGTGTCGTAAGTTGTCCTAAATTGTCGTACGATGTTCAAAGGACTCGGACGAATTCATTAGGTTTATTATGGAGTTTTAAGTTTATATACGGTATTATAAGGTGTTGTTATGATTTGTAAGGCGTCCTACAATATAATAACGTGCTTTTCAAGGTGTTAATATGGCATACAGAGTCGTAAGATGTCCCAAATTGTCGTATGATGTTCAAAGGACTTGAACGAATTCATTAGGTTTATTATGGAGTTATAAGTTTATATACGGTATTATAAGGTGTTGTTATGGTTTGTAAGGCGTCCTACAATATAATAACGTGCTTTTCAAGGTGTTAATATGGCATACAGAGTCGTAAGATGTCCTAAATTGTCGTATGATGTTCAAAGGACGCGTACGAATTCATTAGGTTAATTATGGAGTTTTAAGTTTATATACGGTATTGAAAGGTATTGTTACTATTTATATGGCGTCCTACAATATAATAATGTGTTTTTCAAGGTGTTAATATGGCATACAGAGTTGTAAGATGTCCTAAATTGTCGTACGATGTTCAAAGGACTCGTACGAATTCATTAGATTTATTATGAAGTTTTATGTTTATATACGGTATTGTAAGGTGTTGTTATGACATGTAAGGCGTCCTACAATATAATATCGTGTTTTTCAAGGTGTTAATATGTCATACAATGTCGTAAGTTGTCATAAATTGTCGTACGATGTTCAAAGGACTCGGACGAATTTATTAGGTTTATTATGGAGTTTTAAGTTTATGTACGGTATTGTAAGGTGTTGTTACGATTTGTAAGGCGTCCTACAATATAGTAACATGCTTTTCAAGGTGTTAATATGGCATACAGAGTCGTAAGATGTCCCAAATTGTCGTATGATGTTCAAATGACTCGAACGAATTCATTAGGTTTATTAAGGAGTTATAAGTTTATATACGGTATTATAAGGTGTTGTTATGGTTTGTAAGGCGTCCTACAATATAATAACGTGCTTTTCAAGGTGTTAATATGGCATACAGAGTCGTAAGATGTCCTAAATTGCCGTATGATGTTCAAAGGACTCGTACGAATTCATTAGGTTTATTATGGAGTTTTAAGTTTATATACGGTATTATAAGGTGTTGTTATGATTTGTAAAGCGTCCTACAATATAATAACGTGCTTTTCAAGGTGTTAATATGGCATACAGAGTCGTAAGATGTCCCAAATTGTCGTACGATGTTCAAAGGACTCGAACGAATTCATTCGGTAATTTATGGAGTTTTAAGTTTATATACGGTATTATAAGGTGTTCCTATGGTTTGTAAGGCGTCCTACAATATAATAACGTGCTTTTCAAGGTGTTAATATGGCATACAGAGTCGTAAGATGTCCTAAATTGTCGTATGATGTTCAAAGGACGCGTACGAATTCATTAGGTTAATTATGGAGTTTTAAGTTTATATACGGTATTGAAAGGTATTGTTACTATTTATATGGCGTCCTACAATATAATAATGTGTTTTTCAAGGTGTTAATATGGCATACAGAGTTGTAAGATGTCTTAAATTGTCGTACGATGTTCAAAGGACTCGTACGAATTCATTAGATTTATTATGAAGTTTTATGTTTATATACGGTATTGTAAGGTGTTGTTATAACTTGTAAGGCGTCCTACAATTTAATATCGTGTTTTTCAAGGTGTTAATATGGCATACAGTGTCGTAAGTTGTCCTAAATTGTCGTACGATGTTCTAAGGACTCGTACGAATTCATTAGGTAATTTATGGAGTTTTAAGTTTATATACGGTATTGTAAGGTGTTGTTACTATTTATATGGCGTTCTACAATATAATAATGTGTTTTTCAAGGTGTTAATATGGCTTACAGAGTTGTAAGATGTCCTAAATTGTCGTACGATGTTCAAAGGACTCGTACGAATTCATTAGATTTATTATGAAGTTTTATGTTTATATACGGTATTGTATGGTGTTGTTATAACTTGTAAGGCGTCCTACAATTTAATATCGTGTTTTTCAAGGTGTTAATATGACATACAGTGTCGTAAGTTGTCCTAAATTGTCGTACGATGTTCTAAGGACTCGTACGAATTCATTAGGTAAATTATGGAGTTTTAAGTTTATATACGGTATTGTAAGGTGTTGTTACTATTTATATGGCGTCCTACAATATAATAATGTATTTTTCAAGGTGTTAATATGGCATACAGAGTTGTAAGATGTCCTAAATTGTCGTACGATGTTCAAAGGACTCGTACGAATTCATTAGATTTATTATGAAGTTTTATGTTTATATACAGTATTGTAAGGTGTTGTTATAACTTGTAAGGCGTCCTACAATTTAATATCGTGTTTTTCAAGGTGTTAATATGGCATACAGTGTCGTAAGTTGTCCTAAATTGTCGTACGATGTTCTAAGGACTCGTACGAATTTATTAGGTATATTATGGAGTTTTAAATTTATATACGGTATTGTAAGGTGTTGTTACTATTTATATGGCGTCCTATAATATAATAATGTGTTTTTCAAGGTGTTAATATGGCATACAGAGTTGTAAGATGTCCTAAATTGTCGTACGATGTTCAAAGGACTCGTACGAATTCATTAGATTTATTATGAAGTTTTATGTTTATATACGGTATTGTAAGGTATTGTTATTACATGTAAGGCGTCCTACAATATAATATCGTGTTTTTCAAGGTGTTAATATGTCATACAATGTCGTAAGTTGTCATAAATTGTCGTACGATGTTCAAAGGACTCGGACGAATTTATTAGGTTTATTATGGAGTTTTAAGTTTATGTACGGTATTGTAAGGTGTTGTTACGATTTGTAAGGCGTCCTACAATATAATAACATGCTTTTCAAGGTGTTAATATGGCATACAGAGTGGTAAGATGTCCTAAATTGTTGTACGATGTTCAAAGGACTCGTACGAATTCATTAGATTTATTATGAAGTTTTATGTTTATATACGGTATTGTAAGGTGTTGTTATAACTTGTAAGGCGTCATACAATTTAATATCGTGTTTTTCAAGGTGTTAATATGGCATACAGTGTCGTAAGTTGTCCTAAATTGTCGTACGATGTTCAAAGGACTCGGACGAATTCATTAGGTTTATTATGGAGTTTTAAGTTTATATACGGTATTATAAGGTGTTGTTATGATTTGTAAGGCGTCCTACAATATAATAACGTGCTTTTCAAGGTGTTAATATGGCATACAGAGTCGTAAGATGTCCCAAATTGTCGTATGATGTTCAAAGGACTTGAACGAATTCATTAGGTTTATTATGGAGTTATAAGTTTATATACGGTATTATAAGGTGTTGTTATGGTTTGTAAGGCGTCCTACAATATAATAACGTGCTTTTCAAGGTGTTAATATGGCATACAGAGTCGTAAGATGTCCTAAATTGTCGTATGATGTTCAAAGGACGCGTACGAATTCATTAGGTTAATTATGGAGTTTTAAGTTTATATACGGTATTGAAAGGTATTGTTACTATTTATATGGCGTCCTACAATATAATAATGTGTTTTTCAAGGTGTTAATATGGCATACAGAGTTGTAAGATGTCCTAAATTGTCGTACGATGTTCAAAGGACTCGTACGAATTCATTAGATTTATTATGAAGTTTTATGTTTATATACGGTATTGTAAGGTGTTGTTATGACATGTAAGGCGTCCTACAATATAATATCGTGTTTTTCAAGGTGTTAATATGTCATACAATGTCGTAAGTTGTCATAAATTGTCGTACGATGTTCAAAGGACTCGGACGAATTTATTAGGTTTATTATGGAGTTTTAAGTTTATGTACGGTATTGTAAGGTGTTGTTACGATTTGTAAGGCGTCCTACAATATAGTAACATGCTTTTCAAGGTGTTAATATGGCATACAGAGTCGTAAGATGTCCCAAATTGTCGTATGATGTTCAAATGACTCGAACGAATTCATTAGGTTTATTAAGGAGTTATAAGTTTATATACGGTATTATAAGGTGTTGTTATGGTTTGTAAGGCGTCCTACAATATAATAACGTGCTTTTCAAGGTGTTAATATGGCATACAGAGTCGTAAGATGTCCTAAATTGCCGTATGATGTTCAAAGGACTCGTACGAATTCATTAGGTTTATTATGGAGTTTTAAGTTTATATACGGTATTATAAGGTGTTGTTATGATTTGTAAAGCGTCCTACAATATAATAACGTGCTTTTCAAGGTGTTAATATGGCATACAGAGTCGTAAGATGTCCCAAATTGTCGTACGATGTTCAAAGGACTCGAACGAATTCATTCGGTAATTTATGGAGTTTTAAGTTTATATACGGTATTATAAGGTGTTCCTATGGTTTGTAAGGCGTCCTACAATATAATAACGTGCTTTTCAAGGTGTTAATATGGCATACAGAGTCGTAAGATGTCCTAAATTGTCGTATGATGTTCAAAGGACGCGTACGAATTCATTAGGTTAATTATGGAGTTTTAAGTTTATATACGGTATTGAAAGGTATTGTTACTATTTATATGGCGTCCTACAATATAATAATGTGTTTTTCAAGGTGTTAATATGGCATACAGAGTTGTAAGATGTCTTAAATTGTCGTACGATGTTCAAAGGACTCGTACGAATTCATTAGATTTATTATGAAGTTTTATGTTTATATACGGTATTGTAAGGTGTTGTTATAACTTGTAAGGCGTCCTACAATTTAATATCGTGTTTTTCAAGGTGTTAATATGGCATACAGTGTCGTAAGTTGTCCTAAATTGTCGTACGATGTTCTAAGGACTCGTACGAATTCATTAGGTAATTTATGGAGTTTTAAGTTTATATACGGTATTGTAAGGTGTTGTTACTATTTATATGGCGTTCTACAATATAATAATGTGTTTTTCAAGGTGTTAATATGGCTTACAGAGTTGTAAGATGTCCTAAATTGTCGTACGATGTTCAAAGGACTCGTACGAATTCATTAGATTTATTATGAAGTTTTATGTTTATATACGGTATTGTAAGGTGTTGTTATAACTTGTAAGGCGTCCTACAATTTAATATCGTGTTTTTCAAGGTGTTAATATGACATACAGTGTCGTAAGTTGTCCTAAATTGTCGTACGATGTTCTAAGGACTCGTACGAATTCATTAGGTAAATTATGGAGTTTTAAGTTTATATACGGTATTGTAAGGTGTTGTTACTATTTATATGGCGTCCTACAATATAATAATGTATTTTTCAAGGTGTTAATATGGCATACAGAGTTGTAAGATGTCCTAAATTGTCGTACGATGTTCAAAGGACTCGTACGAATTCATTAGATTTATTATGAAGTTTTATGTTTATATACAGTATTGTAAGGTGTTGTTATAACTTGTAAGGCGTCCTACAATTTAATATCGTGTTTTTCAAGGTGTTAATATGGCATACAGTGTCGTAAGTTGTCCTAAATTGTCGTACGATGTTCTAAGGACTCGTACGAATTTATTAGGTATATTATGGAGTTTTAAATTTATATACGGTATTGTAAGGTGTTGTTACTATTTATATGGCGTCCTATAATATAATAATGTGTTTTTCAAGGTGTTAATATGGCATACAGAGTTGTAAGATGTCCTAAATTGTCGTACGATGTTCAAAGGACTCGTACGAATTCATTAGATTTATTATGAAGTTTTATGTTTATATACGGTATTGTAAGGTATTGTTATTACATGTAAGGCGTCCTACAATATAATATCGTGTTTTTCAAGGTGTTAATATGTCATACAATGTCGTAAGTTGTCATAAATTGTCGTACGATGTTCAAAGGACTCGGACGAATTTATTAGGTTTATTATGGAGTTTTAAGTTTATGTACGGTATTGTAAGGTGTTGTTACGATTTGTAAGGCGTCCTACAATATAATAACATGCTTTTCAAGGTGTTAATATGGCATACAGAGTGGTAAGATGTCCTAAATTGTTGTACGATGTTCAAAGGACTCGTACGAATTCATTAGATTTATTATGAAGTTTTATGTTTATATACGGTATTGTAAGGTGTTGTTATAACTTGTAAGGCGTCATACAATTTAATATCGTGTTTTTCAAGGTGTTAATATGGCATACAGTGTCGTAAGTTGTCCTAAATTGTCGTACGATGTTCAAAGGACTCGGACGAATTCATTAGGTTTATTATGGAGTTTTAAGTTTATATACGGTATTATAAGGTGTTGTTATGATTTGTAAGGCGTCCTACAATATAATAACGTGCTTTTCAAGGTGTTAATATGGCATACAGAGTCGTAAGATGTCCCAAATTGTCGTATGTTGTTCAAAGGACTTGAACGAATTCATTAGGTTTATTATGGAGTTATAAGTTTATATACGGTATTATAAGGTGTTGTTATGGTTTGTAAGGCGTCCTACAATATAATAACGTGCTTTTCAAGGTGTTAATATGGCATACAGAGTCGTAAGATGTCCTAAATTGTCGTATGATGTTCAAAGGACGCGTACGAATTCATTAGGTTAATTATGGAGTTTTAAGTTTATATACGGTATTGAAAGGTATTGTTACTATTTATATGGCGTCCTACAATATAATAATGTGTTTTTCAAGGTGTTAATATGGCATACAGAGTTGTAAGATGTCCTAAATTGTCGTACGATGTTCAAAGGACTCGTACGAATTCATTAGATTTATTATGAAGTTTTATGTTTATATACGGTATTGTAAGGTGTTGTTATGACATGTAAGGCGTCCTACAATATAATATCGTGTTTTTCAAGGTGTTAATATGTCATACAATGTCGTAAGTTGTCATAAATTGTCGTACGATGTTCAAAGGACTCGGACGAATTTATTAGGTTTATTATGGAGTTTTAAGTTTATGTACGGTATTGTAAGGTGTTGTTACGATTTGTAAGGCGTCCTACAATATAATAACATGCTTTTCAAGGTGTTAATATGGCATACAGAGTGGTAAGATGTCCTAAATTGTTGTACGATGTTCAAAGGACTCGTACGAATTCATTAGATTTATTATGAAGTTTTATGTTTATATACGGTATTGTAAGGTGTTGTTATAACTTGTAAGGCGTCATACAATTTAATATCGTGTTTTTCAAGGTGTTAATATGGCATACAGTGTCGTAAGTTGTCATAAATTGTCGTACGATGTTCAAAGGACTCGGACGAATTCATTAGGTTTATTATGGAGTTTTAAGTTTATATACGGTATTATAAGGTGTTGTTATGATTTGTAAGGCGTCCTACAATATAATAACGTGCTTTTCAAGGTGTTAATATGGCATACAGAGTCGTAAGATGTCCCAAATTGTCGTATGATGTTCAAAGGACTTGAACGAATTCATTAGGTTTATTATGGAGTTATAAGTTTATATACGGTATTATAAGGTGTTGTTATGGTTTGTAAGGCGTCCTACAATATAATAACGTGCTTTTCAAGGTGTTAATATGGCATACAGAGTCGTAAGATGTTCTAAATTGTCGTATGATGTTCAAAGGACGTGTACGAATTCATTAGGTTAATTATGGAGTTTTAAGTTTATATACGGTATTGAAAGGTATTGTTACTATTTATATGGCGTCCTACAATATAATAATGTGTTTTTCAAGGTGTTAATATGGCATACAGAGTTGTAAGATGTCCTAAATTGTCGTACGATGTTCAAAGGACTCGTACGAATTCATTAGATTTATTATGAAGTTTTATGTTTATATACGGTATTGTAAGGTGTTGTTATGACATGTAAGGCGTCCTACAATATAATATCGTGTTTTTCAAGGTGTTAATATGTCATACAATGTCGTAAGTTGTCATAAATTGTCGTACGATGTTCAAAGGACTCGGACGAATTTATTAGGTTTATTATGGAGTTTTAAGTTTATGTACGGTATTGTAAGGTGTTGTTACGATTTGTAAGGCGTCCTACAATATAATAACATGCTTTTCAAGGTGTTAATATGGCATACAGAGTGGTAAGATGTCCTAAATTGTTGTACGATGTTCAAAGGACTCGTACGAATTCATTAGATTTATTATGAAGTTTTATGTTTATATACGGTATTGTAAGGTGTTGTTATAACTTGTAAGGCGTCATACAATTTAATATCGTGTTTTTCAAGGTGTTAATATGGCATACAGTGTCGTAAGTTGTCATAAATTGTCGTACGATGTTCAAAGGACTCGGACGAATTCATTAGGTTTATTATGGAGTTTTAAGTTTATATACGGTATTATAAGGTGTTGTTATGATTTGTAAGGCGTCCTACAATATAATAACGTGCTTTTCAAGGTGTTAATATGGCATACAGAGTCGTAAGATGTCCCAAATTGTCGTATGATGTTCAAAGGACTTGAACGAATTCATTAGGTTTATTATGGAGTTATAAGTTTATATACGGTATTATAAGGTGTTGTTATGGTTTGTAAGGCGTCCTACAATATAATAACGTGCTTTTCAAGGTGTTAATATGGCATACAGAGTCGTAAGATGTTCTAAATTGTCGTATGATGTTCAAAGGACGCGTACGAATTCATTAGGTTAATTATGGAGTTTTAAGTTTATATACGGTATTGAAAGGTATTGTTACTATTTATATGGCGTCCTACAATATAATAATGTGTTTTTCAAGGTGTTAATATGGCATACAGAGTTGTAAGATGTCCTAAATTGTCGTACGATGTTCAAAGGACTCGTACGAATTCATTAGATTTATTATGAAGTTTTATGTTTATATACGGTATTGTAAGGTGTTGTTATGACATGTAAGGCGTCCTACAATATAATATCGTGTTTTTCAAGGTGTTAATATGTCATACAATGTCGTAAGTTGTCATAAATTGTCGTACGATGTTCAAAGGACTCGGACGAATTTATTAGGTTTATTATGGAGTTTTAAGTTTATGTACGGTATTGTAAGGTGTTGTTACGATTTGTAAGGCGTCCTACAATATAATAACATGCTTTTCAAGGTGTTAATATGGCATACAGAGTGGTAAGATGTCCTAAATTGTTGTACGATGTTCAAAGGACTCGTACGAATTCATTAGATTTATTATGAAGTTTTATGTTTATATACGGTATTGTAAGGTGTTGTTATAACTTGTAAGGCGTCATACAATTTAATATCGTGTTTTTCAAGGTGTTAATATGGCATACAGTGTCGTAAGTTGTCCTAAATTGTCGTACGATGTTCAAAGGACTCGGTCGAATTCATTAGGTTTATTATGGAGTTTTAAGTTTATATACGGTATTATAAGGTGTTGTTATGATTTGTAAGGCGTCCTACAATATAATAACGTGCTTTTCAAGGTGTTAATATGGCATACAGAGTCGTAAGATGTCCCAAATTGTCGTATGATGTTCAAAGGACTTGAACGAATTCATTAGGTTTATTATGGAGTTATAAGTTTATATACGGTATTATAAGGTGTTGTTATGGTTTGTAAGGCGTCCTACAATATAATAACGTGCTTTTCAAGGTGTTAATATGGCATACAGAGTCGTAAGATGTTCTAAATTGTCGTATGATGTTCAAAGGACGCGTACGAATTCATTAGGTTAATTATGGAGTTTTAAGTTTATATACGGTATTGAAAGGTATTGTTACTATTTATATGGCGTCCTACAATATAATAATGTGTTTTTCAAGGTGTTAATATGGCATACAGAGTTGTAAGATGTCCTAAATTGTCGTACGATGTTCAAAGGACTCGTACGAATTCATTAGATTTATTATGAAGTTTTATGTTTATATACGGTATTGTAAGGTGTTGTTATGACATGTAAGGCGTCCTACAATATAATATCGTGTTTTTCAAGGTGTTAATATGTCATACAATGTCGTAAGTTGTCATAAATTGTCGTACGATGTTCAAAGGACTCGGACGAATTTATTAGGTTTATTATGGAGTTTTAAGTTTATGTACGGTATTGTAAGGTGTTGTTACGATTTGTAAGGCGTCCTACAATATAATAACATGCTTTTCAAGGTGTTAATATGGCATACAGAGTGGTAAGATGTCCTAAATTGTTGTACGATGTTCAAAGGACTCGTACGAATTCATTAGATTTATTATGAAGTTTTATGTTTATATACGGTATTGTAAGGTGTTGTTATAACTTGTAAGGCGTCATACAATTTAATATCGTGTTTTTCAAGGTGTTAATATGGCATACAGTGTCGTAAGTTGTCCTAAATTGTCGTACGCTGTTCAAAGGACTCGGTCGAATTCATTAGGTTTATTATGGAGTTTTAAGTTTATATACGGTATTATAAGGTGTTGTTATGATTTGTAAGGCGTCCTACAATATAATAACGTGCTTTTCAAGGTGTTAATATGGCATACAGAGTCGTAAGATGTCCCAAATTGTCGTATGATGTTCAAAGGACTTGAACGAATTCATTAGGTTTATTATGGAGTTATAAGTTTATATACGGTATTATAAGGTGTTGTTATGGTTTGTAAGGCGTCCTACAATATAATAACGTGCTTTTCAAGGTGTTAATATGGCATACAGAGTCGTAAGATGTTCTAAATTGTCGTATGATGTTCAAAGGACGCGTACGAATTCATTAGGTTAATTATGGAGTTTTAAGTTTATATACGGTATTGAAAGGTATTGTTACTATTTATATGGCGTCCTACAATATAATAATGTGTTTTTCAAGGTGTTAATATGGCATACAGAGTTGTAAGATGTCCTAAATTGTCGTACGATGTTCAAAGGACTCGTACGAATTCATTAGATTTATTATGAAGTTTTATGTTTATATACGGTATTGTAAGGTGTTGTTATGACATGTAAGGCGTCCTACAATATAATATCGTGTTTTTCAAGGTGTTAATATGTCATACAATGTCGTAAGTTGTCATAAATTGTCGTACGATGTTCAAAGGACTCGGACGAATTTATTAGGTTTATTATGGAGTTTTAAGTTTATGTACGGTATTGTAAGGTGTTGTTACGATTTGTAAGGCGTCCTACAATATAATAACATGCTTTTCAAGGTGTTAATATGGCATACAGAGTGGTAAGATGTCCTAAATTGTTGTACGATGTTCAAAGGACTCGTACGAATTCATTAGATTTATTATGAAGTTTTATGTTTATATACGGTATTGTAAGGTGTTGTTATAACTTGTAAGGCGTCATACAATTTAATATCGTGTTTTTCAAGGTGTTAATATGGCATACAGTGTCGTAAGTTGTCCTAAATTGTCGTACGCTGTTCAAAGGACTCGGTCGAATTCATTAGGTTTATTATGGAGTTTTAAGTTTATATACGGTATTATAAGGTGTTGTTATGATTTGTAAGGCGTCCTACAATATAATAACGTGCTTTTCAAGGTGTTAATATGGCATACAGAGTCGTAAGATGTCCCAAATTGTCGTATGATGTTCAAAGGACTTGAACGAATTCATTAGGTTTATTATGGAGTTATAAGTTTATATACGGTATTATAAGGTGTTGTTATGGTTTGTAAGGCGTCCTACAATATAATAACGTGCTTTTCAAGGTGTTAATATGGCATACAGAGTCGTAAGATGTTCTAAATTGTCGTATGATGTTCAAAGGACGCGTACGAATTCATTAGGTTAATTATGGAGTTTTAAGTTTATATACGGTATTGAAAGGTATTGTTACTATTTATATGGCGTCCTACAATATAATAATGTGTTTTTCAAGGTGTTAATATGGCATACAGAGTTGTAAGATGTCCTAAATTGTCGTACGATGTTCAAAGGACTCGTACGAATTCATTAGATTTATTATGAAGTTTTATGTTTATATACGGTATTGTAAGGTGTTGTTATGACATGTAAGGCGTCCTACAATATAATATCGTGTTTTTCAAGGTGTTAATATGTCATACAATGTCGTAAGTTGTCATAAATTGTCGTACGATGTTCAAAGGACTCGGACGAATTTATTAGGTTTATTATGGAGTTTTAAGTTTATGTACGGTATTGTAAGGTGTTGTTACGATTTGTAAGGCGTCCTACAATATAATAACATGCTTTTCAAGGTGTTAATATGGCATACAGAGTGGTAAGATGTCCTAAATTGTTGTACGATGTTCAAAGGACTCGTACGAATTCATTAGATTTATTATGAAGTTTTATGTTTATATACGGTATTGTAAGGTGTTGTTATAACTTGTAAGGCGTCATACAATTTAATATCGTGTTTTTCAAGGTGTTAATATGGCATACAGTGTCGTAAGTTGTCCTAAATTGTCGTACGCTGTTCAAAGGACTCGGTCGAATTCATTAGGTTTATTATGGAGTTTTAAGTTTATATACGGTATTATAAGGTGTTGTTATGATTTGTAAGGCGTCCTACAATATAATAACGTGCTTTTCAAGGTGTTAATATGGCATACAGAGTCGTAAGATGTCCCAAATTGTCGTATGATGTTCAAAGGACTTGAACGAATTCATTAGGTTTATTATGGAGTTATAAGTTTATATACGGTATTATAAGGTGTTGTTATGGTTTGTAAGGCGTCCTACAATATAATAACGTGCTTTTCAAGGTGTTAATATGGCATACAGAGTCGTAAGATGTCCTAAATTGTCGTATGATGTTCAAAGGACGCGTACGAATTCATTAGGTTAATTATGGAGTTTTAAGTTTATATACGGTATTGAAAGGTATTGTTACTATTTATATGGCGTCCTACAATATAATAATGTGTTTTTCAAGGTGTTAATATGGCATACAGAGTTGTAAGATGTCCTAAATTGTCGTACGATGTTCAAAGGACTCGTACGAATTCATTAGATTTATTATGAAGTTTTATGTTTATATACGGTATTGTAAGGTGTTATTATGACATGTAAGGCGTCCTACAATATAATATCGTGTTTTTCAAGGTGTTAATATGTCATACAATGTCGTAAGTTGTCATAAATTGTCGTACGATGTTCAAAGGACTCGGACGAATTTATTAGGTTTATTATGGAGTTTTAAGTTTATGTACGGTATTGTAAGGTGTTGTTACGATTTGTAAGGCGTCCTACAATATAATAACATGCTTTTCAAGGTGTTAATATGGCATACAGAGTGGTAAGATGTCCTAAATTGTTGTACGATGTTCAAAGGACTCGTACGAATTCATTAGATTTATTATGAAGTTTTATGTTTATATACGGTATTGTAAGGTGTTGTTATAACTTGTAAGGCGTCATACAATTTAATATCGTGTTTTTCAAGGTGTTAACATGGCATACAGAGTCGTAAGATGTCCTAAATTGTCGTATGATGTTCAAAGGACTCGTACGAATGCATTAGGTTTATTATGGAGTTTTAAGTTTATATACGGTATTATAAAGTGTTGTTATGATTTGTAAGGCGTCCTACAATATAATAACGTGCTTTTCAAGGTGTTAATATGGCATACAGAGTCGTAAGATGTCCCAAATTGTCGTATGATGTTCAAAGGACTCGAACGAATTCATTAGGTTTATTATGGAGTTATAAGTTTATATACGGTATTATAAGGTGTTGTTATGGTTTGTAAGGCGTCCTACAATATAATAACGTGCTTTTCAAGGTGTTAATATGGCTTACAGAGTCGTAAGATGTCCTAAATTGTCGTATGATGTTCAAAGGACGCGTACGAATTCATTAGGTTAATTATGGAGTTTTAAGTTTATATACGGTATTGAAAGGTATTGTTACTATTTATATGGCGTCCTACAATATAATAATGTGTTTTTCAAGGTGTTAATATAGCATACAGAGTTGTAAGATGTCCTAAATTGTCGTACGATGTTCAAAGGACTCGTACGAATTCATTAGATTTATTATGAAGTTTTATGTTTATATACGGTATTGTAAGGTGTTGTTATAACTTGTAAGGCGTCCTACAATTTAATATCGTGTTTTTCAAGGTGTTAATATGGCATACAGTGTCGTAAGTTGTCCTAAATTGTCGTACGATGTTCTAAGGACTCGTGCGAATTCATTAGGTAATTTATGGAGTTTTAAGTTAATATACGGTATTGTAAGGTGTTGTTACTATTTATATGGCGTCCTACAATATAATAATGTATTTTTCAATGTGTTAATATGGCATACAGAGTTGTAAGATGTCCTAAATTGTCGTACGATGTTCAAAGGACTCGTACGAATTCATTAGATGTATTATGAAGTTTTATGTTTATATACGGTATTGTAAGGTGTTGTTATAACTTGTAAGGCGTCCTACAATTTAATATCGTGTTTTTCAAGGTGTTAATATGGCATACAGTGTCGTAAGTTGTCCTAAATTGTCGTACGATGTTCTAAGGACTCGTACGAATTCATTAGGTAATTTATGGAGTTTTAAGTTTATATACGGTATTGTAAGGTGTTGTTACTATTTATATGGCGTCCTACAATATAATAATGTGTTTTTCAAGGTGTTAATATGGCATACAAAGTTGTAAGATGTCCTAAATTGTCGTACGATGTTCAAAGGACTCGTACGAATTCATTAGATTTATTATGAAGTTTTATGTTTATATACGGTATTGTAAGGTGTTGTTATGACATGTAAGGCGTCCTACAATTTAATATCGTGTTTTTCAAGGTGTTAATATGGCATACAGTGTCGTAAGTTGTCCTAAATTGTCGTACGATGTTCTAAGGACTCGTACGAATTCATTAGGTAATTTATGGAGTTTTAAGTTTATATACGGTATTGTAAGGTGTTGTTACTATTTATATGGCGTCCTACAATATAATAATGTATTTTTCAAGGTGTTAATATGGCATACAGAGTTGTAAGATGTCCTAAATTGTCGTACGATGTTCAAAGGACTCGTACGGATTCATTAGATTTATTATGAAGTTTTATGTTTATATACGGTATTGTAAGGTGTTGTTATAACTTGTAAGGCGTCCTACAATTTAATATCGTGTTTTTCAAGGTGTTAATATGGCATACAGTGTCGTAAGTTGTCCTAAATTGTCGTACGATGTTCAAAGGACTCAGACGAATTCATTAGGTTTATTATGGAGTTTTAAGTTTATATACGGTATTATAAGGTGTTGTTATGATTTGTAAGGCGTCCTACAATATAATAACGTGCTTTTCAAGGTGTTAATATGGCATACAGAGTCGTAAGATGTCCCAAATTGTCGTATGATGTTCAAAGGACTCGTACGAATTCATTAGATTTGTTATGAAGTTTTATGTTTATATACGGTATTGTAAGGTGTTGTTATGACATGTAAGGCGTCCTACAATATAATATCGTGTTTTTCAAGGTGTTAATATGTCATACAATGTCATAAGTTGTCATAAATTGTCGTACGATGTTCAAAGGACTCGGACGAATTTATTAGGTTTATTATGGAGTTTTAAGTTTATGTACGGTATTGTAAGGTGTTGTTACGATTTGTAAGGCGTCCTACAATATAATAACATGCTTTTCAAGGTGTTAATATGGCATACAGAGTGGTAAGATGTCCTAAATTGTTGTACGATGTTCAAAGGACTCGTACGAATTCATTAGATTTATTATGAAGTTTTATGTTTATATACGGTATTGTAAGGTGTTGTTATAACTTGTAAGGCGTCATACAATTTAATATCGTGTTTTTCAAGGTGTTAATATGGCATACAGTGTCGTAAGTTGTCCTAAATTGTCGTACGATGTTCAAAGGACTCGGACGAATTCATTAGGTTTATTATGGAGTTTTAAGTTTATATACGGTATTATAAGGTGTTGTTATGATTTGTAAGGCGTCCTACAATATAATAACGTGCTTTTCAAGGTGTTAATATGGCATACAGAGTCGTAAGATGTCCCAAATTGTCGTATGATGTTCAAAGGACTTGAACGAATTCATTAGGTTTATTATGGAGTTATAAGTTTATATACGGTATTATAAGGTGTTGTTATGGTTTGTAAGGCGTCCTACAATATAATAACGTGCGTTTCAAGGTGTTAATATGGCATACAGAGTCGTAAGATGTCCTAAATTGTCGTATGATGTTCAAAGGACGCGTACGAATTCATTAGGTTAATTATGGAGTTTTAAGTTTATATACGGTATTGAAAGGTATTGTTACTATTTATATGGCGTCCTACAATATAATAATGTGTTTTTCAAGGTGTTAATATGGCATACAGAGTTGTAATATGTCCTAAATTGTCGTACGATGTTCAAAGGACTCGTACGAATTCATTAGATTTATTATGAAGTTTTATGTTTATATACGGTATTGTAAGGTGTTGTTATAACTTGTAAGGCGTCCTACAATTTAATATCGTGTTTTTCAAGGTGTTAATATGGCATACAGTGTCGTAAGTTGTCCTAAATTGTCGTACGATGTTCTAAGGACTCGTGCGAATTCATTAGGTAATTTATGGAGTTTTAAGTTTATATACGGTATTGTAAGGTGTTGTTACTATTTATATGGCGTCCTACAATATAATAATGTATTTTTCAAGGTGTTAATATGGCATAGAGAGTTGTAAGATGTCCTAAATTGTCGTACGATGTTCAAAGGACTCGTACGAATTCATTAGATTTATTATGAAGTTTTATGTTTATATACGGTATTGTAAGGTGTTGTTATAACTTGTAAGGCGTCCTACAATTTAATATCGTGTTTTTCAAGGTGTTAATATGGCATAAAGTGTCGTAAGTTGTCCTAAATTGTCGTACGATGTTCTAAGGACTCGTACGAATTCATTAGGTAATTTATGGAGTTTTAAGTTTATATACGGTATTGTAAGGTGTTGTTACTATTTATATGGCGTCCTACAATATAATAATGTGTTTTTCAAGGTGTTAATATGGCATACAAAGTTGTAAGATGTCCTAAATTGTCGTACGATGTTCATAGGACTCGTACGAATTCATTAGATTTATTATGAAGTTTTATGTTTATATACGGTATTGTAAGGTGTTGTTATGACATGTAAGGCGTCCTACAATTTAATATCGTGTTTTTCAAGGTGTTAATATGGCATACAGTGTCGTAAGTTGTCCTAAATTGTCGTACGATGTTCTAAGGACTCGTACGAATTCATTAGGTAATTTATGGAGTTTTAAGTTTATATACGGTATTGTAAGGTGTTGTTACTATTTATATGGCGTCCTACAATATAATAATGTATTTTTCAAGGTGTTAATATGGCATACAGAGTTGTAAGATGTCCTAAATTGTCGTACGATGTTCAAAGGACTGGTACGAATTCATTAGATTTATTATGAAGTTTTATGTTTATATACGGTATTGTAAGGTGTTGTTATAACTTGTAAGGCGTCCTACAATTTAATATCGTGTTTTTCAAGGTGTTAATATGGCATACAGTGTCGTAAGTTGTCCTAAATTGTCGTACGATGTTCAAAGGACTCAGACGAATTCATTAGGTTTATTATGGAGTTTTAAGTTTATATACGGTATTATAAGGTGTTGTTATGATTTGTAAGGCGTCCTACAATATAATAACGTGCTTTTCAAGGTGTTAATATGGCATACAGAGTCGTAAGATGTCCCAAATTGTCGTATGATGTTCAAAGGACTTGAACGAATTCATTAGGTTTATTATGGAGTTATAAGTTTATATACGGTATTATAAGGTGTTGTTATGGTTTGTAAGGCGTCCTACAATATAATAACGTGCTTTTCAAGGTGTTAATATGGCATACAGAGTCGTAAGATGTCCTAAATTGTCGTATGATGTTCAAAGGACGCGTACGAATTCATTAGGTTAATTATGGAGTTTTAAGTTTATATACGGTATTGAAAGGTATTGTTACTATTTATATGGCGTCCTACAATATAATAATGTGTTTTTCAAGGTGTTAATATGGCATACAGAGTTGTAAGATGTCCTAAATTGTCGTACGATGTTCAAAGGACTCGTACGAATTCATTAGATTTATTATGAAGTTTTATGTTTATATACGGTATTGTAAGGTGTTGTTATAACTTGTAAGGCGTCCTACAATTTAATATCGTGTTTTTCAAGGTGTTAATATGGCATACAGTGTCGTAAGTTGTCCTAAATTGTCGTACGATGTTCTAAGGACTCGTACGAATTCATTAGGTAATTTATGGAGTTTTAAATTTATATACGGTATTGTAAGGTGTTGTTACTATTTATATGGCGTCCTACAATATAATAATGTGTTTTTCAAGGTGTTAATATGGCATACAGAGTTGTAAGATGTCCTAAATTGTCGTACGATGTTCAAAGGACTCGTACGAATTCATTAGATTTATTATGAAGTTTTATGTTTATATACGGTATTGTAAGGTGTTGTTATGACATGTAAGGCGTCCTACAATATAATATCGTGTTTTTCAAGGTGTTAATATGTCATACAATGTTGTAAGTTGTCATAAATTGTCGTACGATGTTCAAAGGACTCGGACGAATTTATTAGGTTTATTATGGAGTTTTAAGTTTATGTACGGTATTGTAAGGTGTTGTTACGATTTGTAAGGCGTCCTACAATATAATAACATGCTTTTCAAGGTGTTAATATGGCATACAGAGTGGTAAGATGTCCTAAATTGTTGTACGATGTTCAAAGGACTCGTACGAATTTATTAGATTTATTATGAAGTTTTATGTTTATATACGGTATTGTAAGGTGTTGTTATAACTTGTAAGGCGTCATACAATTTAATATCGTGTTTTTCAAGGTGTTAATATGGCATACAGAGTCGTAAGATGTCCCAAATTGTCGTATGATGTTCAAAGGACTCGTACGAATTCATTAGGTTTATTATGGAGTTTTAAGTTTATATACGGTATTATAAGGTGTTGTTATGATTTGTAAGGCGTCCTACAATATAATAACGTGCTTTTCAAGGTGTTAATATGGCATACAGAGTCGTAAGATGTCCCAAATTGTCGTATGATGTTCAAAGGACTCGAACGAATTCATTAGGTTTATTATGGAGTTATAAGTTTATATACGGTATTATAAGGTGTTGTTATGGTTTGTAAGGCGTCCTACAATATAATAACGTGCTTTTCAAGGTGTTAATATGGCATACAGAGTCGTAAGATGTCCTAAATTGTCGTATGATGTTCAAAGGACGCGTACGAATTCATTAGGTTAATTATGGAGTTTTAAGTTTATATACGGTATTGAAAGGTATTGTTACTATTTATATGGCGTCCTACAATATAATAATGTGTTTTTCATGGTGTTAATATGGCATACAGAGTTGTAAGATGTCCTAAATTGTCGTACGATGTTCAAAGGACTCGTACGAATTCATTAGATTTATTATGAAGTTTTATGTTTATATACGGTATTGTAAGGTGTTGTTATAACTTGTAAGGCGTCCTACAATTTAATATCGTGTTTTTCAAGGTGTTAATATGGCATACAGTGTCGTAAGTTGTCTTAAATTGTCGTACGATGTTCTAAGGACTCGTACGAATTCATTAGGTAATTTATGGAGTTTTAAGTTTATATACGGTATTGTAAGGTGTTGTTACTATTTATATGGCGTCCTACAATATAATAATGTATTTTTCAAGGTGTTAATATGGCATACAGAGTTGTAAGATGTCCTAAATTGTCGTACGATGTTCAAAGGACTCGTACGAATTCATTAGATTTATTATGAAGTTTTATGTTTATATACGGTATTGTAAGGTGTTGTTATAACTTGTAAGGCGTCCTACAATTTAATATCGTGTTTTTCAAGGTGTTAATATGGCATACAGTGTCGTAAGTTGTCCTAAATTGTCGTACGATGTTCTAAGGGCTCGTACGAATTCATTAGGTAATTTATGGAGTTTTAAGTTTATATACGGTATTGTAAGGTGTTGTTACTATTTATATGGCGTCCTACAATATAATAATGTATTTTTCAAGGTGTTAATATGGCATACAGAGTTGTAAGATGTCCTAAATTGTCGTACGATGTTCAAAGGACTCGTACGAATTCATTAGATTTATTATGAAGTTTTATGTTTATATACGGTATCGTAAGGTGTTGTTATAACTTGTAAGGCGTCCTACAATTTAATATCGTGTTTTTCAAGGTGTTAATATGGCATACAGTGTCGTAAGTTGTCCTAAATTGTCGTACGATGTTCTAAGGACTCGTACGAATTCATTAGGTAATTTATGGAGTTTTAAATTTATATACGGTATTGTAAGGTGTTGTTACTATTTATATGGCGTCCTACAATATAATAATGTGTTTTTCAAGGTGTTAATTTGGCATACAGAGTTGTAAGATGTCCTAAATTGCCGTACGATGTTCAAAGGACTCGTACGAATTCATTAGATTTGTTATGAAGTTTTATGTTTATATACGGTATTATAAGGTGTTGTTATGACATGTAAGGCGTCCTACAATATAATATCGTGTTTTTCAAGGTGTTAATATGTCATACAATGTCGTAAGTTGTCATAAATTGTCGTACGATGTTCAAAGGACTCGGACGAATTTATTAGGTTTATTATGGAGTTTTAAGTTTATGTACGGTATTGTAAGGTGTTGTTACGATTTGTAAGGCGTCCTACAATATAATAACATGCTTTTCAAGGTGTTAATATGGCATACAGAGTGGTAAGATGTCCTAAATTGTTGTACGATGTTCAAAGGACTCGTACGAATTCATTTGATTTATTATGAAGTTTTACGTTTATATACGGTATTGTAAGGTGTTGTTATAACTTGTAAGGCGTCATACAATTTAATATCGTGTTTTTCAAGGTGTTAATATGGCATACAGTGTCGTAAGTTGTCCTAAATTGTCGTACGATGTTCAAAGGACTCAGAAGAATTCATTAGGTTTATTATGGAGTTTTAAGTTTATATACGGTATTATAAGGTGTTGTTATGTATTGTAAGGCGTCCTACAATTTAATATCGTGTTTTTCAAGGTGTTAATATGGCATACAGTGTCGTAAGTTGTCCTAAATTGTCGTACGATGTTCTAAGGACTCGTACGAATTCATTAGGTAATTTATGGAGTTTTAAGTTTATATACGGTATTGTAAGGTGTTGTTACTATTTATATGGCGTCCTACAATATAATAATGTATTTTTCAAGGTGTTAATATGGCATACAGAGTTGTAAGATGTCCTAAATTGTCGTACGATGTTCAAAGGACTCGTACGAATTCATTAGATTTATTATGAAGTTTTATGTTTTTATACGGTATTGTAAGGTGTTGTTATAACTTGTAAGGCGTCCTACAATTTAATATCGTGTTTTTCAAGGTGTTAATATGGCATATAGTGTCGTAAGTTGTCTTAAATTGTCGTACGATGTTCTAAGGACTCGTACGAATTCATTAGTTAATTTATGGAGTTTTAAATTTATATACGGTATTGTAAGGTGTTGTTACTATTTATATGGCGTCCTACAATATAATAATGTGTTTTTCAAGGTGTTAATATGGCATACAGAGTTGTAAGATGTCCTAAATTGTCGTACGATGTTCAAAGGACTCGTACGAATTCATTAGATTTATTATGAAGTTTTATGTTTATATACGGTATTGTAAGGTGTTGTTATGACATGTAAGGCGTCCTACAATATAATATCGTGTTTTTCAAGGTGTTAATATGTCATACAATGTCGTAAGTTGTCATAAATTGTCGTACGATGTTCAAAGGACTCGGACGAATTTATTAGGTTTATTATGGAGTTTTAAGTTTATGTACGGTATTGTTAGGTGTTGTTACGATTTGTAAGGCGTCCTACAATATAATAACATGCTTTTCAAGGTGTTAATATGGCATACAGAGTGGTAAGATGTCCTAAATTGTTGTACGATGTTCAAAGGACTCGTACGAATTCATTTGATTTATTATGAAGTTTTATGTTTATATACGGTATTGTAAGGTGTTGTTATAACTTGTAAGGCGTCATACAATTTAATATCGTGTTTTTCAAGGTGTTAATATGGCATACAGAGTCGTAAGATGTCCCAAATTGTCGTATGATGTTCAAAGGACTCGTACGAATTCATTAGGTTTATTATGGAGTTTTAAGTTTATATACGGTATTATAAGGTGTTGTTATGATTTGTAAGGCGTCCTACAATATAATAACGTGCTTTTCAAGGTGTTAATATGGCATACAGAGTCGTAAGATGTCCCAAATTGTCGTATGATGTTCAAAGGACTCGAACGAATTCATTAAGTTTATTATGGAGTTATAAGTTTATATACGGTATTATAAGGTGTTGTTATGGTTTCTAAGGCGTCCTACAATATAATAACGTGCTTTTCAAGGTGTTAATATGGCATACAGAGTCGTAAGATGTCCTAAATTGTCGTATGATGTTCAAAGGACGCGTACGAATTCATTAGGTTAATTATGGAGTTTTAAGTTTATATACGGTATTGAAAGGTATTGTTACTATTTATATGGCGTCCTACAATATAATAATGTGTTTTTCAAGTTGTTAATATGGCATACAGAGTTGTAAGATGTCCTAAATTGTCGTACGATGTTCAAAGGACTCGTACGAATTCATTAGATTTATTATGAAGTTTTATGTTTATATACGGTATTGTAAGGTGTTGTTATAACTTGTAAGGCGTCCTACAATTTAATATCGTGTTTTTCAAGGTGTTAATATGGCATACAGTGTCGTAAGTTGTCTTAAATTGTCGTACGATGTTCTAAGGACTCGTACGAATTCATTAGGTAATTTATGGAGTTTTAAGTTTATATACGGTATTGTAAGGTGTTGTTACTATTTATATGGCCTCCTACAATATAATAATGTATTTTTCAAGGTGTTAATATGGCATACAGAGTTGTAAGATGTCCTAAATTGTCGTACGATGTTCAAAGGACTCGTACGAATTCATTAGATTTATTATGAAGTTTTATGTTTATATACGGTATTGTAAGGTGTTGTTATAACTTGTATGGCGTCCTACAATTTAATATCGTGTTTTTCAAGGTGTTAATATGGCATACAGTGTCGTAAGTTGTCCTAAATTTTCGTACGATGTTCTAAGGGCTCGTACGAATTCATTAGGTAATTTATGGAGTTTTAAGTTTATATACGGTATTGTAAGGTGTTGTTACTATTTATATGGCGTCCTACAATATAATAATGTATTTTTCAAGGTTTTAATATGGCATACAGAGTTGTAAGATGTCCTAAATTGTCGTACCATGTTCAAAGGACTCGTACGAATTCATTAGATTTATTATGAAGTTTTATGTTTATATACGGTATTGTAAGGTGTTGTTATAACTTGTAAGGCGTCCTACAATTTAATATCGTGTTTTTCAAGGTGTTAATATGGCATACAGTGTCGTAAGTTGTCCTAAATTGTCGTACGATGTTCTAAGGACTCGTACGAATTCATTAGGTAATTTATGGAGTTTTAAATTTATATACGGTATTGTAAGGTGTTGTTACTATTTATATGGCGTCCTACAATATAATAATGTGTTTTTCAAGGTGTTAATTTGGCATACAGAGTTGTAAGATGTCCTAAATTGTCGTACGATGTTCAAAGGACTCGTACGAATTCATTAGATTTGTTATGAAGTTTTATGTTTATATACGGTATTGTAAGGTGTTGTTATGACATGTAAGGCGTCCTACAATATAATATCGTGTTTTTCAAGGTGTTAATATGTCATACAATGTCGTAAGTTGTCATAAATTGTCGTACGATGTTCAAAGGACTCGGACGAATTTATTAGGTTTATTATGGAGTTTTAAGTTTATGTACGGTATTGTAAGGTGTTGTTACGATTTGTAAGGCGTCCTACAATATAATAACATGCTTTTCAAGATGTTAATATGGCATACAGAGTGGTAAGATGTCCTAAATTGTTGTACGATGTTCAAAGGACTCGTACGAATTCATTTGATTTATTATGAAGTTTTATGTTTATATACGGTATTGTAAGGTGTTGTTATAATTTGTAAGGCGTCATACAATTTAATATCGTGTTTTTCAAGGTGTTAATATGGCATACAGTGTCGTAAGTTGTCCTAAACTGTCGTACGATGTTCAAAGGACTCAGACGAATTCATTAGGTTTATTATGGAGTTTTAAGTTTATATACGGTATTATAAGGTGTTGTTATGTATTGTAAGGCGTCCTACAATATAATAACGTGCTTTTCAAGGTGTTAATATGGCATACAGAGTCGTAAGATGTCCCAAATTGTCGTATGATGTTCAAAGGACTTGAACGAATTCATTAGGTTTATTATGGAGTTATAAGTTTATATACGGTATTATAAGGTGTTGTTATGGTTTGTAAGGCGCCCTACAATATAATAACGTCCTTTTCAAGGTGTTAATATGGCATACAGAGTCGTAAGATGTCCTAAATTGTCGTATGATGTTCAAAGGACGCGTACGAATTCATTAGGTTAATTATGGAGTTTTAAGTTTATATACGGTATTGAAAGGTATTGTTACTATTTATATGGCGTCCTACAATATAATAATGTGTTTTTCAAGGTGTTAATATGACATACAGAGTTGTAAGATGTCCTAAATTGTCGTACGATGTTCAAAGGACTCGTACGAATTCATTAGATTTATTATGAAGTTTTATGTTTATATACGGTATTGTAAGGTGTTGTTATAACTTGTAAGGCGTCCTACAATTTAATATCGTGTTTTTCAAGGTGTTAATATGGCATACAGTGTCGTAAGTTGTCCTAAATTGTCGTACGATGTTCTAAGGACTCGTACGAATTCATTAGGTAACTTATGGAGTTTTAAATTTATATACGGTATTGTAAGGTGTTGTTACTATTTATATGGCGTCCTACAATATAATAATGTGTTTTTCAAGGTGTTAATATGGCATACAGAGTTGTAAGATGTCCTAAATTGTCGTACGATGTTCAAAGGACTCGTACGAATTCATTAGATTTATTATGAAGTTTTATGTTTATATACGGTATTGTAAGGTGTTGTTATGACATGTAAGGCGTCCTACAATATAATATCGTGTTTTTCAAGGTGTTAATATGTCATACAATGTCGTAAGTTGTCATAAATTGTCGTACGATGTTCAAAGGACTCGGACGAATTTATTAGGTTTATTATGGAGTTTTAAGTTTATGTACGGTATTGTAAGGTGTTGTTACGATTTGTAAGGCGTCCTACAATATAATAACATGCTTTTCAAGGTGTTAATATGGCATACAGAGTGGTAAGATGTCCTAAATTGTTGTACGATGTTCAAAGGACTCGTACGAATTCATTAGATTTATTATGAAGTTTAATGTTTATATACGGTATTGTAAGGTGTTGTTATAACTTGTAAGGCGTCATACAATTTAATATCGTGTTTTTCAAGGTGTTAATATGGCATACAGAGTCGTAAGATGTCCTAAATTGTCGTATGACGTTCAAAGGACTCGTACGGATTCATTAGGTTTATTATGGAGTTTTAAGTTTATATACGGTATTATAAGGTGTTGTTATGATTTGTAAGGCGTCCTACAATATAATAACGTGCTTTTCAAGGTGTTAATATGGCATACAGAGTCGTAAGATGTCCCAAATTGTCGTATGATGTTCAAAGGACTCGAACGAATTCATTAGGTTTATTATGGAGTTATAAGTTTATATACGGTATTATAAGGTGTTGTTATGGTTTGTAAGGCGTCCTACAATATAATAACGTGCTTTTCAAGGTGTTAATATGGCATACAGAGTCGTAAGATGTCCTAAATTGTCGTATGATGTTCAAAGGACGCGTACGAATTCATTAGGTTAATTATGGAGTTTTAAGTTTATATACGGTATTGAAAGGTATTGTTACTATTTATATGGCGTCCTACAATATAATAATGTGTTTTTCAAGGTGTTAATATGGCATACAGAGTTGTAAGATGTCCTAAATTGTCGTACGATGTTCAAAGGACTCGTACGAATTCATTAGATTTATTATGAAGTTTTATGTTTATATACGGTATTGTAAGGTGTTGTTATAACTTGTAAGGCGTCCTACAATTTAATATCGTGTTTTTCAAGGTGTTAATATGGCATACAGTGTCGTAAGTTGTCCTAAATTGTCGTACGATGTTCTAAGGACTCGTACGAATTCATTAGGTAATTTATGGAGTTTTAAGTTTATATACGGTATTGTAAGGTGTTGTTACTATTTATATGGTGTCCTACAATATAATAATGTATTTTTCAAGGTGTTAATATGGCATACAGAGTTGTAAGATGTCCTAAATTGTCGTACGATGTTCAAAGGACTCGTAGAATTCATTAGATTTATTATGAAGTTTTATGTTTATATACGGTATTGTAAGGTGTTGTTATAACTTGTAAGGCGTCCTACAATTTAATATCGTGTTTTTCAAGGTGTTAATATGGCATACAGTGTCGTAAGTTGTCCTAAATTGTCGTACGATGATCTAAGGACTCGTACGAATTCATTAGGTAATTTATGGAGTTTTAAGTTTATATACGGTATTGTAAGGTGTTGTTACTATTTATATGGCGTCCTACAATATAATAATGTGTTTTTCAAGGTGTTAATATGGCATACAGAGTTGTAAGATGTCCTAAATTGTCGTACGATGTTCAAATGACTCGTACGAATTCATTAGATTTATTATGAAGTTTTATGTTTATATACGGTATTGTAAGGTGTTGTTATGACTTGTAAGGCGTCCTACAATATAATATCGTGTTTTTCAAGGTGTTAATATGTCATACAATGTCGTAAGTTGTCAAAAATTGTCGTACGATGTTCAAAGGACTCGGACGAATTTATTAGGTTTATTATGGAGTTTTAAGTTTATGTACGGTATTGTAAGGTGTTATTACGATTTGTAAGGCGTCCTACAATATAATAACATGCTTTTCAAGGTGTTAATATGGCATACAGAGTGGTAAGATGTCCTAAACTATTGTACGATGTTCAAAGGACTCGTACGAAATCATTAGATTTATTATGAAGTTTTATGTTTATATACGGTATTGTAAGGTGTTGTTATAACTTGTAAGGCGTCATACAATTTAATATCGTGTTTTTCAAGGTGTTAATATGGCATACAGTGTCGTAAGTTGTCCTAAATTGTCGTACGATGTTCAAAGGACTCGGACGAATTCATTAGGTTTATTATGGAGTTTTAAGTTTATATACGGTATTATAAGGTGTTGTTATGATTTGTAAGGCGTCCTACAATATAATAACGTGCTTTTCAAGGTGTTAATATGGCATACAGAGTCGTAAGATGTCCCAAATTGTCGTATGATGTTCAAAGGACTCGAACGAATTCATTAGGTTTATTATGGAGTTATAAGTTTATATACGGTATTATAAGGTGTTGTTATGGTTTGTAAGGGGTCCTACAATATAATAACGTGCTTTTCAAGGTGTTAATATGGCATACAGAGTCGTAAGATGTCCTAAATTGTCGTATGATGTTCAAAGGACGCGTACGAATTCATTAGGTTAATTATGGAGTTTTAAGTTTATATACGGTATTGAAAGGTATTGTTACTATTTATATGGCGTCCTACAATATAATAATGTGTTTTTCATGGTGTTAATATGGCATACAGAGTTGTAAGATGTCCTAAATTGTCGTACGATGTTCAAAGGACTCGTACGAATTCATTAGATTTATTATGAAGTTTTATGTTTATATACGGTATTGTAAGGTGTTGTTATAACTTGTAAGGCGTCCTACAATTTAATATCGTGTTTTTCAAGGTGTTAATATGGCATACAGAGTCGTAAGATGTCCCAAATTGTCGTATGATGTTCAAAGGACTTGAACGAATTCATTAGGTTTATTATGGAGTTATAAGTTTATATACGGTATTATAAGGTGTTGTTATGGTTTGTAAGGCGCCCTACAATATAATAACGTCCTTTTCAAGGTGTTAATATGGCATACAGAGTCGTAAGATGTCCTAAATTGTCGTATGATGTTCAAAGGACGCGTACGAATTCATTAGGTTAATTATGGAGTTTTAAGTTTATATACGGTATTGAAAGGTATTGTTACTATTTATATGGCGTCCTACAATATAATAATGTGTTTTTCAAGGTGTTAATATGACATACAGAGTTGTAAGATGTCCTAAATTGTCGTACGATGTTCAAAGGACTCGTACGAATTCATTAGATTTATTATGAAGTTTTATGTTTATATACGGTATTGTAAGGTGTTGTTATAACTTGTAAGGCGTCCTACAATTTAATATCGTGTTTTTCAAGGTGTTAATATGGCATACAGTGTCGTAAGTTGTCCTAAATTGTCGTACGATGTTCTAAGGACTCGTACGAATTCATTAGGTAACTTATGGAGTTTTAAATTTATATACGGTATTGTAAGGTGTTGTTACTATTTATATGGCGTCCTACAATATAATAATGTGTTTTTCAAGGTGTTAATATGGCATACAGAGTTGTAAGATGTCCTAAATTGTCGTACGATGTTCAAAGGACTCGTACGAATTCATTAGATTTATTATGAAGTTTTATGTTTATATACGGTATTGTAAGGTGTTGTTATGACATGTAAGGCGTCCTACAATATAATATCGTGTTTTTCAAGGTGTTAATATGTCATACAATGTCGTAAGTTGTCATAAATTGTCGTACGATGTTCAAAGGACTCGGACGAATTTATTAGGTTTATTATGGAGTTTTAAGTTTATGTACGGTATTGTAAGGTGTTGTTACGATTTGTAAGGCGTCCTACAATATAATAACATGCTTTTCAAGGTGTTAATATGGCATACAGAGTGGTAAGATGTCCTAAATTGTTGTACGATGTTCAAAGGACTCGTACGAATTCATTAGATTTATTATGAAGTTTAATGTTTATATACGGTATTGTAAGGTGTTGTTATAACTTGTAAGGCGTCATACAATTTAATATCGTGTTTTTCAAGGTGTTAATATGGCATACAGAGTCGTAAGATGTCCTAAATTGTCGTATGACGTTCAAAGGACTCGTACGGATTCATTAGGTTTATTATGGAGTTTTAAGTTTATATACGGTATTATAAGGTGTTGTTATGATTTGTAAGGCGTCCTACAATATAATAACGTGCTTTTCAAGGTGTTAATATGGCATACAGAGTCGTAAGATGTCCCAAATTGTCGTATGATGTTCAAAGGACTCGAACGAATTCATTAGGTTTATTATGGAGTTATAAGTTTATATACGGTATTATAAGGTGTTGTTATGGTTTGTAAGGCGTCCTACAATATAATAACGTGCTTTTCAAGGTGTTAATATGGCATACAGAGTCGTAAGATGTCCTAAATTGTCGTATGATGTTCAAAGGACGCGTACGAATTCATTAGGTTAATTATGGAGTTTTAAGTTTATATACGGTATTGAAAGGTATTGTTACTATTTATATGGCGTCCTACAATATAATAATGTGTTTTTCAAGGTGTTAATATGGCATACAGAGTTGTAAGATGTCCTAAATTGTCGTACGATGTTCAAAGGACTCGTACGAATTCATTAGATTTATTATGAAGTTTTATGTTTATATACGGTATTGTAAGGTGTTGTTATAACTTGTAAGGCGTCCTACAATTTAATATCGTGTTTTTCAAGGTGTTAATATGGCATACAGTGTCGTAAGTTGTCCTAAATTGTCGTACGATGTTCTAAGGACTCGTACGAATTCATTAGGTAATTTATGGAGTTTTAAGTTTATATACGGTATTGTAAGGTGTTGTTACTATTTATATGGTGTCCTACAATATAATAATGTATTTTTCAAGGTGTTAATATGGCATACAGAGTTGTAAGATGTCCTAAATTGTCGTACGATGTTCAAAGGACTCGTAGAATTCATTAGATTTATTATGAAGTTTTATGTTTATATACGGTATTGTAAGGTGTTGTTATAACTTGTAAGGCGTCCTACAATTTAATATCGTGTTTTTCAAGGTGTTAATATGGCATACAGTGTCGTAAGTTGTCCTAAATTGTCGTACGATGATCTAAGGACTCGTACGAATTCATTAGGTAATTTATGGAGTTTTAAGTTTATATACGGTATTGTAAGGTGTTGTTACTATTTATATGGCGTCCTACAATATAATAATGTGTTTTTCAAGGTGTTAATATGGCATACAGAGTTGTAAGATGTCCTAAATTGTCGTACGATGTTCAAATGACTCGTACGAATTCATTAGATTTATTATGAAGTTTTATGTTTATATACGGTATTGTAAGGTGTTGTTATGACTTGTAAGGCGTCCTACAATATAATATCGTGTTTTTCAAGGTGTTAATATGTCATACAATGTCGTAAGTTGTCAAAAATTGTCGTACGATGTTCAAAGGACTCGGACGAATTTATTAGGTTTATTATGGAGTTTTAAGTTTATGTACGGTATTGTAAGGTGTTATTACGATTTGTAAGGCGTCCTACAATATAATAACATGCTTTTCAAGGTGTTAATATGGCATACAGAGTGGTAAGATGTCCTAAACTATTGTACGATGTTCAAAGGACTCGTACGAAATCATTAGATTTATTATGAAGTTTTATGTTTATATACGGTATTGTAAGGTGTTGTTATAACTTGTAAGGCGTCATACAATTTAATATCGTGTTTTTCAAGGTGTTAATATGGCATACAGTGTCGTAAGTTGTCCTAAATTGTCGTACGATGTTCAAAGGACTCGGACGAATTCATTAGGTTTATTATGGAGTTTTAAGTTTATATACGGTATTATAAGGTGTTGTTATGATTTGTAAGGCGTCCTACAATATAATAACGTGCTTTTCAAGGTGTTAATATGGCATACAGAGTCGTAAGATGTCCCAAATTGTCGTATGATGTTCAAAGGACTCGAACGAATTCATTAGGTTTATTATGGAGTTATAAGTTTATATACGGTATTATAAGGTGTTGTTATGGTTTGTAAGGGGTCCTACAATATAATAACGTGCTTTTCAAGGTGTTAATATGGCATACAGAGTCGTAAGATGTCCTAAATTGTCGTATGATGTTCAAAGGACGCGTACGAATTCATTAGGTTAATTATGGAGTTTTAAGTTTATATACGGTATTGAAAGGTATTGTTACTATTTATATGGCGTCCTACAATATAATAATGTGTTTTTCATGGTGTTAATATGGCATACAGAGTTGTAAGATGTCCTAAATTGTCGTACGATGTTCAAAGGACTCGTACGAATTCATTAGATTTATTATGAAGTTTTATGTTTATATACGGTATTGTAAGGTGTTGTTATAACTTGTAAGGCGTCCTACAATTTAATATCGTGTTTTTCAAGGTGTTAATATGGCATACAGTGTCGTAAGTTGTCTTAAATTGTCGTACGATGTTCTAAGGACTCGTACGAATTCATTAGGTAATTTATGGAGTTTTAAGTTTATATACGGTATTGTAAGGTGTTGTTACTATTTATATGGCGTCCTACAATATAATAATGTATTTTTCAAGGTGTTAATATGGCATACAGAGTTGTAAGATGTCCTAAATTGTCGTACGATGTTCAAAGGACTCGTACGAATTCATTAGATTTATTATGAAGTTTTATGTTTATATACGGTATTGTAAGGTGTTGTTATAACTTGTAAGGCGTCCTACAATTTAATATCGTGTTTTTCAAGGTGTTAATATGGCATACAGTGTCGTAAGTTGTCCTAAATTGTCGTACGATGTTCTAAGGGCTCGTACGAATTCATTAGGTAATTTATGGAGTTTTAAGTTTATATACGGTATTGTAAGGTGTTGTTACTATTTATATGGCGTCCTACAATATAATAATGTATTTTTCAAGGTGTTAATATGGCATACAGAGTTGTAAGATGTCCTAAATTGTCGTACGATGTTCAAAGGACTCGTACGAATTCATTAGATTTATTATGAAGTTTTATGTTTATATACGGTATCGTAAGGTGTTGTTATAACTTGTAAGGCGTCCTACAATTTAATATCGTGTTTTTCAAGGTGTTAATATGGCATACAGTGTCGTAAGTTGTCCTAAATTGTCGTACGATGTTCTAAGGACTCGTACGAATTCATTAGGTAATTTATGGAGTTTTAAATTTATATACGGTATTGTAAGGTGTTGTTACTATTTATATGGCGTCCTACAATATAATAATGTGTTTTTCAAGGTGTTAATTTGGCATACAGAGTTGTAAGATGTCCTAAATTGCCGTACGATGTTCAAAGGACTCGTACGAATTCATTAGATTTGTTATGAAGTTTTATGTTTATATACGGTATTATAAGGTGTTGTTATGACATGTAAGGCGTCCTACAATATAATATCGTGTTTTTCAAGGTGTTAATATGTCATACAATGTCGTAAGTTGTCATAAATTGTCGTACGATGTTCAAAGGACTCGGACGAATTTATTAGGTTTATTATGGAGTTTTAAGTTTATGTACGGTATTGTAAGGTGTTGTTACGATTTGTAAGGCGTCCTACAATATAATAACATGCTTTTCAAGGTGTTAATATGGCATACAGAGTGGTAAGATGTCCTAAATTGTTGTACGATGTTCAAAGGACTCGTACGAATTCATTTGATTTATTATGAAGTTTTACGTTTATATACGGTATTGTAAGGTGTTGTTATAACTTGTAAGGCGTCCTACAATTTAATATCGTGTTTTTCAAGGTGTTAATATGGCATACAGTGTCGTAAGTTGTCCTAAATTGTCGTACGATGTTCTAAGGGCTCGTACGAATTCATTAGGTAATTTATGGAGTTTTAAGTTTATATACGGTATTGTAAGGTGTTGTTACTATTTATATGGCGTCCTACAATATAATAATGTATTTTTCAAGGTGTTAATATGGCATACAGAGTTGTAAGATGTCCTAAATTGTCGTACGATGTTCAAAGGACTCGTACGAATTCATTAGATTTATTATGAAGTTTTATGTTTATATACGGTATCGTAAGGTGTTGTTATAACTTGTAAGGCGTCCTACAATTTAATATCGTGTTTTTCAAGGTGTTAATATGGCATACAGTGTCGTAAGTTGTCCTAAATTGTCGTACGATGTTCTAAGGACTCGTACGAATTCATTAGGTAATTTATGGAGTTTTAAATTTATATACGGTATTGTAAGGTGTTGTTACTATTTATATGGCGTCCTACAATATAATAATGTGTTTTTCAAGGTGTTAATTTGGCATACAGAGTTGTAAGATGTCCTAAATTGCCGTACGATGTTCAAAGGACTCGTACGAATTCATTAGATTTGTTATGAAGTTTTATGTTTATATACGGTATTATAAGGTGTTGTTATGACATGTAAGGCGTCCTACAATATAATATCGTGTTTTTCAAGGTGTTAATATGTCATACAATGTCGTAAGTTGTCATAAATTGTCGTACGATGTTCAAAGGACTCGGACGAATTTATTAGGTTTATTATGGAGTTTTAAGTTTATGTACGGTATTGTAAGGTGTTGTTACGATTTGTAAGGCGTCCTACAATATAATAACATGCTTTTCAAGGTGTTAATATGGCATACAGAGTGGTAAGATGTCCTAAATTGTTGTACGATGTTCAAAGGACTCGTACGAATTCATTTGATTTATTATGAAGTTTTACGTTTATATACGGTATTGTAAGGTGTTGTTATAACTTGTAAGGCGTCATACAATTTAATATCGTGTTTTTCAAGGTGTTAATATGGCATACAGTGTCGTAAGTTGTCCTAAATTGTCGTACGATGTTCAAAGGACTCAGAAGAATTCATTAGGTTTATTATGGAGTTTTAAGTTTATATACGGTATTATAAGGTGTTGTTATGTATTGTAAGGCGTCCTACAATTTAATATCGTGTTTTTCAAGGTGTTAATATGGCATACAGTGTCGTAAGTTGTCCTAAATTGTCGTACGATGTTCTAAGGACTCGTACGAATTCATTAGGTAATTTATGGAGTTTTAAGTTTATATACGGTATTGTAAGGTGTTGTTACTATTTATATGGCGTCCTACAATATAATAATGTATTTTTCAAGGTGTTAATATGGCATACAGAGTTGTAAGATGTCCTAAATTGTCGTACGATGTTCAAAGGACTCGTACGAATTCATTAGATTTATTATGAAGTTTTATGTTTTTATACGGTATTGTAAGGTGTTGTTATAACTTGTAAGGCGTCCTACAATTTAATATCGTGTTTTTCAAGGTGTTAATATGGCATATAGTGTCGTAAGTTGTCTTAAATTGTCGTACAATGTTCTAAGGACTCGTACGAATTCATTAGTTAATTTATGGAGTTTTAAATTTATATACGGTATTGTAAGGTGTTGTTACTATTTATATGGCGTCCTACAATATAATAATGTGTTTTTCAAGGTGTTAATATGGCATACAGAGTTGTAAGATGTCCTAAATTGTCGTACGATGTTCAAAGGACTCGTACGAATTCATTAGATTTATTATGAAGTTTTATGTTTATATACGGTATTGTAAGGTGTTGTTATGACATGTAAGGCGTCCTACAATATAATATCGTGTTTTTCAAGGTGTTAATATGTCATACAATGTCGTAAGTTGTCATAAATTGTCGTACGATGTTCAAAGGACTCGGACGAATTTATTAGGTTTATTATGGAGTTTTAAGTTTATGTACGGTATTGTTAGGTGTTGTTACGATTTGTAAGGCGTCCTACAATATAATAACATGCTTTTCAAGGTGTTAATATGGCATACAGAGTGGTAAGATGTCCTAAATTGTTGTACGATGTTCAAAGGACTCGTACGAATTCATTTGATTTATTATGAAGTTTTATGTTTATATACGGTATTGTAAGGTGTTGTTATAACTTGTAAGGCGTCATACAATTTAATATCGTGTTTTTCAAGGTGTTAATATGGCATACAGAGTCGTAAGATGTCCCAAATTGTCGTATGATGTTCAAAGGACTCGTACGAATTCATTAGGTTTATTATGGAGTTTTAAGTTTATATACGGTATTATAAGGTGTTGTTATGATTTGTAAGGCGTCCTACAATATAATAACGTGCTTTTCAAGGTGTTAATATGGCATACAGAGTCGTAAGATGTCCCAAATTGTCGTATGATGTTCAAAGGACTCGAACGAATTCATTAGGTTTATTATGGAGTTATAAGTTTATATACGGTATTATAAGGTGTTGTTATGGTTTCTAAGGCGTCCTACAATATAATAACGTGCTTTTCAAGGTGTTAATATGGCATACAGAGTCGTAAGATGTCCTAAATTGTCGTATGATGTTCAAAGGACGCGTACGAATTCATTAGGTTAATTATGGAGTTTTAAGTTTATATACGGTATTGAAAGGTATTGTTACTATTTATATGGCGTCCTACAATATAATAATGTGTTTTTCAAGTTGTTAATATGGCATACAGAGTTGTAAGATGTCCTAAATTGTCGTACGATGTTCAAAGGACTCGTACGAATTCATTAGATTTATTATGAAGTTTTATGTTTATATACGGTATTGTAAGGTGTTGTTATAACTTGTAAGGCGTCCTACAATTTAATATCGTGTTTTTCAAGGTGTTAATATGGCATACAGTGTCGTAAGTTGTCTTAAATTGTCGTACGATGTTCTAAGGACTCGTACGAATTCATTAGGTAATTTATGGAGTTTTAAGTTTATATACGGTATTGTAAGGTGTTGTTACTATTTATATGGCGTCCTACAATATAATAATGTATTTTTCAAGGTGTTAATATGGCATACAGAGTTGTAAGATGTCCTAAATTGTCGTACGATGTTCAAAGGACTCGTACGAATTCATTAGATTTATTATGAAGTTTTATGTTTTTATACGGTATTGTAAGGTGTTGTTATAACTTGTAAGGCGTCATACAATTTAATATCGTGTTTTTCAAGGTGTTAATATGGCATACAGTGTCGTAAGTTGTCCTAAATTGTCGTACGATGTTCAAAGGACTCAGAAGAATTCATTAGGTTTATTATGGAGTTTTAAGTTTATATACGGTATTATAAGGTGTTGTTATGTATTGTAAGGCGTCCTACAATTTAATATCGTGTTTTTCAAGGTGTTAATATGGCATACAGTGTCGTAAGTTGTCCTAAATTGTCGTACGATGTTCTAAGGACTCGTACGAATTCATTAGGTAATTTATGGAGTTTTAAGTTTATATACGGTATTGTAAGGTGTTGTTACTATTTATATGGCGTCCTACAATATAATAATGTATTTTTCAAGGTGTTAATATGGCATACAGAGTTGTAAGATGTCCTAAATTGTCGTACGATGTTCAAAGGACTCGTACGAATTCATTAGATTTATTATGAAGTTTTATGTTTTTATACGGTATTGTAAGGTGTTGTTATAACTTGTAAGGCGTCCTACAATTTAATATCGTGTTTTTCAAGGTGTTAATATGGCATATAGTGTCGTAAGTTGTCTTAAATTGTCGTACAATGTTCTAAGGACTCGTACGAATTCATTAGTTAATTTATGGAGTTTTAAATTTATATACGGTATTGTAAGGTGTTGTTACTATTTATATGGCGTCCTACAATATAATAATGTGTTTTTCAAGGTGTTAATATGGCATACAGAGTTGTAAGATGTCCTAAATTGTCGTACGATGTTCAAAGGACTCGTACGAATTCATTAGATTTATTATGAAGTTTTATGTTTATATACGGTATTGTAAGGTGTTGTTATGACATGTAAGGCGTCCTACAATATAATATCGTGTTTTTCAAGGTGTTAATATGTCATACAATGTCGTAAGTTGTCATAAATTGTCGTACGATGTTCAAAGGACTCGGACGAATTTATTAGGTTTATTATGGAGTTTTAAGTTTATGTACGGTATTGTTAGGTGTTGTTACGATTTGTAAGGCGTCCTACAATATAATAACATGCTTTTCAAGGTGTTAATATGGCATACAGAGTGGTAAGATGTCCTAAATTGTTGTACGATGTTCAAAGGACTCGTACGAATTCATTTGATTTATTATGAAGTTTTATGTTTATATACGGTATTGTAAGGTGTTGTTATAACTTGTAAGGCGTCATACAATTTAATATCGTGTTTTTCAAGGTGTTAATATGGCATACAGAGTCGTAAGATGTCCCAAATTGTCGTATGATGTTCAAAGGACTCGTACGAATTCATTAGGTTTATTATGGAGTTTTAAGTTTATATACGGTATTATAAGGTGTTGTTATGATTTGTAAGGCGTCCTACAATATAATAACGTGCTTTTCAAGGTGTTAATATGGCATACAGAGTCGTAAGATGTCCCAAATTGTCGTATGATGTTCAAAGGACTCGAACGAATTCATTAGGTTTATTATGGAGTTATAAGTTTATATACGGTATTATAAGGTGTTGTTATGGTTTCTAAGGCGTCCTACAATATAATAACGTGCTTTTCAAGGTGTTAATATGGCATACAGAGTCGTAAGATGTCCTAAATTGTCGTATGATGTTCAAAGGACGCGTACGAATTCATTAGGTTAATTATGGAGTTTTAAGTTTATATACGGTATTGAAAGGTATTGTTACTATTTATATGGCGTCCTACAATATAATAATGTGTTTTTCAAGTTGTTAATATGGCATACAGAGTTGTAAGATGTCCTAAATTGTCGTACGATGTTCAAAGGACTCGTACGAATTCATTAGATTTATTATGAAGTTTTATGTTTATATACGGTATTGTAAGGTGTTGTTATAACTTGTAAGGCGTCCTACAATTTAATATCGTGTTTTTTAAGGTGTTAATATGGCATACAGTGTCGTAAGTTGTCTTAAATTGTCGTACGATGTTCTAAGGACTCGTACGAATTCATTAGGTAATTTATGGAGTTTTAAGTTTATATACGGTATTGTAAGGTGTTGTTACTATTTATATGGCGTCCTACAATATAATAATGTATTTTTCAAGGTGTTAATATGGCATACAGAGTTGTAAGATGTCCTAAATTGTCGTACGATGTTCAAAGGACTCGTACGAATTCATTAGATTTATTATGAAGTTTTATGTTTTTATACGGTATTGTAAGGTGTTGTTATAACTTGTAAGGCGTCATACAATTTAATATCGTGTTTTTCAAGGTGTTAATATGGCATACAGTGTCGTAAGTTGTCCTAAATTGTCGTACGATGTTCAAAGGACTCAGAAGAATTCATTAGGTTTATTATGGAGTTTTAAGTTTATATACGGTATTATAAGGTGTTGTTATGTATTGTAAGGCGTCCTACAATTTAATATCGTGTTTTTCAAGGTGTTAATATGGCATACAGTGTCGTAAGTTGTCCTAAATTGTCGTACGATGTTCTAAGGACTCGTACGAATTCATTAGGTAATTTATGGAGTTTTAAGTTTATATACGGTATTGTAAGGTGTTGTTACTATTTATATGGCGTCCTACAATATAATAATGTATTTTTCAAGGTGTTAATATGGCATACAGAGTTGTAAGATGTCCTAAATTGTCGTACGATGTTCAAAGGACTCGTACGAATTCATTAGATTTATTATGAAGTTTTATGTTTTTATACGGTATTGTAAGGTGTTGTTATAACTTGTAAGGCGTCCTACAATTTAATATCGTGTTTTTCAAGGTGTTAATATGGCATATAGTGTCGTAAGTTGTCTTAAATTGTCGTACGATGTTCTAAGGACTCGTACGAATTCATTAGTTAATTTATGGAGTTTTAAATTTATATACGGTATTGTAAGGTGTTGTTACTATTTATATGGCGTCCTACAATATAATAATGTGTTTTTCAAGGTGTTAATATGGCATACAGAGTTGTAAGATGTCCTAAATTGTCGTACGATGTTCAAAGGACTCGTACGAATTCATTAGATTTATTATGAAGTTTTATGTTTATATACGGTATTGTAAGGTGTTGTTATGACATGTAAGGCGTCCTACAATATAATATCGTGTTTTTCAAGGTGTTAATATGTCATACAATGTCGTAAGTTGTCATAAATTGTCGTACGATGTTCAAAGGACTCGGACGAATTTATTAGGTTTATTATGGAGTTTTAAGTTTATGTACGGTATTGTTAGGTGTTGTTACGATTTGTAAGGCGTCCTACAATATAATAACATGCTTTTCAAGGTGTTAATATGGCATACAGAGTGGTAAGATGTCCTAAATTGTTGTACGATGTTCAAAGGACTCGTACGAATTCATTTGATTTATTATGAAGTTTTATGTTTATATACGGTATTGTAAGGTGTTGTTATAACTTGTAAGGCGTCATACAATTTAATATCGTGTTTTTCAAGGTGTTAATATGGCATACAGAGTCGTAAGATGTCCCAAATTGTCGTATGATGTTCAAAGGACTCGTACGAATTCATTAGGTTTATTATGGAGTTTTAAGTTTATATACGGTATTATAAGGTGTTGTTATGATTTGTAAGGCGTCCTACAATATAATAACGTGCTTTTCAAGGTGTTAATATGGCATACAGAGTCGTAAGATGTCCCAAATTGTCGTATGATGTTCAAAGGACTCGAACGAATTCATTAGGTTTATTATGGAGTTATAAGTTTATATACGGTATTATAAGGTGTTGTTATGGTTTCTAAGGCGTCCTACAATATAATAACGTGCTTTTCAAGGTGTTAATATGGCATACAGAGTCGTAAGATGTCCTAAATTGTCGTATGATGTTCAAAGGACGCGTACGAATTCATTAGGTTAATTATGGAGTTTTAAGTTTATATACGGTATTGAAAGGTATTGTTACTATTTATATGGCGTCCTACAATATAATAATGTGTTTTTCAAGTTGTTAATATGGCATACAGAGTTGTAAGATGTCCTAAATTGTCGTACGATGTTCAAAGGACTCGTACGAATTCATTAGATTTATTATGAAGTTTTATGTTTATATACGGTATTGTAAGGTGTTGTTATAACTTGTAAGGCGTCCTACAATTTAATATCGTGTTTTTCAAGGTGTTAATATGGCATACAGTGTCGTAAGTTGTCTTAAATTGTCGTACGATGTTCTAAGGACTCGTACGAATTCATTAGGTAATTTATGGAGTTTTAAGTTTATATACGGTATTGTAAGGTGTTGTTACTATTTATATGGCGTCCTACAATATAATAATGTATTTTTCAAGGTGTTAATATGGCATACAGAGTTGTAAGATGTCCTAAATTGTCGTACGATGTTCAAAGGACTCGTACGAATTCATTAGATTTATTATGAAGTTTTATGTTTTTATACGGTATTGTAAGGTGTTGTTATAACTTGTAAGGCGTCCTACAATTTAATATCGTGTTTTTCAAGGTGTTAATATGGCATATAGTGTCGTAAGTTGTCTTAAATTGTCGTACGATGTTCTAAGGACTCGTACGAATTCATTAGTTAATTTATGGAGTTTTAAATTTATATACGGTATTGTAAGGTGTTGTTACTATTTATATGGCGTCCTACAATATAATAATGTGTTTTTCAAGGTGTTAATATGGCATACAGAGTTGTAAGATGTCCTAAATTGTCGTACGATGTTCAAAGGACTCGTACGAATTCATTAGATTTATTATGAAGTTTTATGTTTATATACGGTATTGTAAGGTGTTGTTATGACATGTAAGGCGTCCTACAATATAATATCGTGTTTTTCAAGGTGTTAATATGTCATACAATGTCGTAAGTTGTCATAAATTGTCGTACGATGTTCAAAGGACTCGGACGAATTTATTAGGTTTATTATGGAGTTTTAAGTTTATGTACGGTATTGTTAGGTGTTGTTACGATTTGTAAGGCGTCCTACAATATAATAACATGCTTTTCAAGGTGTTAATATGGCATACAGAGTGGTAAGATGTCCTAAATTGTTGTACGATGTTCAAAGGACTCGTACGAATTCATTTGATTTATTATGAAGTTTTATGTTTATATACGGTATTGTAAGGTGTTGTTATAACTTGTAAGGCGTCATACAATTTAATATCGTGTTTTTCAAGGTGTTAATATGGCATACAGAGTCGTAAGATGTCCCAAATTGTCGTATGATGTTCAAAGGACTCGTACGAATTCATTAGGTTTATTATGGAGTTTTAAGTTTATATACGGTATTATAAGGTGTTGTTATGATTTGTAAGGCGTCCTACAATATAATAACGTGCTTTTCAAGGTGTTAATATGGCATACAGAGTCGTAAGATGTCCCAAATTGTCGTATGATGTTCAAAGGACTCGAACGAATTCATTAGGTTTATTATGGAGTTTTATGTTTATATACGGTATTGTAAGGTGTTGTTATAACTTGTAAGGCGTCCTACAATTTAATATCGTGTTTTTCAAGGTGTTAATATGGCATACAGTGTCGTAAGTTGTCTTAAATTGTCGTACGATGTTCTAAGGACTCGTACGAATTCATTAGGTAATTTATGGAGTTTTAAGTTTATATACGGTATTGTAAGGTGTTGTTACTATTTATATGGCGTCCTACAATATAATAATGTATTTTTCAAGGTGTTAATATGGCATACAGAGTTGTAAGATGTCCTAAATTGTCGTACGATGTTCAAAGGACTCGTACGAATTCATTAGATTTATTATGAAGTTTTATGTTTTTATACGGTATTGTAAGGTGTTGTTATAACTTGTAAGGCGTCCTACAATTTAATATCGTGTTTTTCAAGGTGTTAATATGGCATATAGTGTCGTAAGTTGTCTTAAATTGTCGTACGATGTTCTAAGGACTCGTACGAATTCATTAGTTAATTTATGGAGTTTTAAATTTATATACGGTATTGTAAGGTGTTGTTACTATTTATATGGCGTCCTACAATATAATAATGTGTTTTTCAAGGTGTTAATATGGCATACAGAGTTGTAAGATGTCCTAAATTGTCGTACGATGTTCAAAGGACTCGTACGAATTCATTAGATTTATTATGAAGTTTTATGTTTATATACGGTATTGTAAGGTGTTGTTATGACATGTAAGGCGTCCTACAATATAATATCGTGTTTTTCAAGGTGTTAATATGTCATACAATGTCGTAAGTTGTCATAAATTGTCGTACGATGTTCAAAGGACTCGGACGAATTTATTAGGTTTATTATGGAGTTTTAAGTTTATGTACGGTATTGTTAGGTGTTGTTACGATTTGTAAGGCGTCCTACAATATAATAACATGCTTTTCAAGGTGTTAATATGGCATACAGAGTGGTAAGATGTCCTAAATTGTTGTACGATGTTCAAAGGACTCGTACGAATTCATTTGATTTATTATGAAGTTTTATGTTTATATACGGTATTGTAAGGTGTTGTTATAACTTGTAAGGCGTCATACAATTTAATATCGTGTTTTTCAAGGTGTTAATATGGCATACAGAGTCGTAAGATGTCCCAAATTGTCGTATGATGTTCAAAGGACTCGTACGAATTCATTAGGTTTATTATGGAGTTTTAAGTTTATATACGGTATTATAAGGTGTTGTTATGATTTGTAAGGCGTCCTACAATATAATAACGTGCTTTTCAAGGTGTTAATATGGCATACAGAGTCGTAAGATGTCCCAAATTGTCGTATGATGTTCAAAGGACTCGAACGAATTCATTAGGTTTATTATGGAGTTTTATGTTTATATACGGTATTGTAAGGTGTTGTTATAACTTGTAAGGCGTCCTACAATTTAATATCGTGTTTTTCAAGGTGTTAATATGGCATACAGTGTCGTAAGTTGTCTTAAATTGTCGTACGATGTTCTAAGGACTCGTACGAATTCATTAGGTAATTTATGGAGTTTTAAGTTTATATACGGTATTGTAAGGTGTTGTTACTATTTATATGGCGTCCTACAATATAATAATGTATTTTTCAAGGTGTTAATATGGCATACAGAGTTGTAAGATGTCCTAAATTGTCGTACGATGTTCAAAGGACTCGTACGAATTCATTAGATTTATTATGAAGTTTTATGTTTTTATACGGTATTGTAAGGTGTTGTTATAACTTGTAAGGCGTCCTACAATTTAATATCGTGTTTTTCAAGGTGTTAATATGGCATATAGTGTCGTAAGTTGTCTTAAATTGTCGTACGATGTTCTAAGGACTCGTACGAATTCATTAGTTAATTTATGGAGTTTTAAATTTATATACGGTATTGTAAGGTGTTGTTACTATTTATATGGCGTCCTACAATATAATAATGTGTTTTTCAAGGTGTTAATATGGCATACAGAGTTGTAAGATGTCCTAAATTGTCGTACGATGTTCAAAGGACTCGTACGAATTCATTAGATTTATTATGAAGTTTTATGTTTATATACGGTATTGTAAGGTGTTGTTATGACATGTAAGGCGTCCTACAATATAATATCGTGTTTTTCAAGGTGTTAATATGTCATACAATGTCGTAAGTTGTCATAAATTGTCGTACGATGTTCAAAGGACTCGGACGAATTTATTAGGTTTATTATGGAGTTTTAAGTTTATGTACGGTATTGTTAGGTGTTGTTACGATTTGTAAGGCGTCCTACAATATAATAACATGCTTTTCAAGGTGTTAATATGGCATACAGAGTGGTAAGATGTCCTAAATTGTTGTACGATGTTCAAAGGACTCGTACGAATTCATTTGATTTATTATGAAGTTTTATGTTTATATACGGTATTGTAAGGTGTTGTTATAACTTGTAAGGCGTCATACAATTTAATATCGTGTTTTTCAAGGTGTTAATATGGCATACAGAGTCGTAAGATGTCCCAAATTGTCGTATGATGTTCAAAGGACTCGTACGAATTCATTAGGTTTATTATGGAGTTTTAAGTTTATATACGGTATTATAAGGTGTTGTTATGATTTGTAAGGCGTCCTACAATATAATAACGTGCTTTTCAAGGTGTTAATATGGCATACAGAGTCGTAAGATGTCCCAAATTGTCGTATGATGTTCAAAGGACTCGAACGAATTCATTAGGTTTATTATGGAGTTATAAGTTTATATACGGTATTATAAGGTGTTGTTATGGTTTCTAAGGCGTCCTACAATATAATAACGTGCTTTTCAAGGTGTTAATATGGCATACAGAGTCGTAAGATGTCCTAAATTGTCGTATGATGTTCAAAGGACGCGTACGAATTCATTAGGTTAATTATGGAGTTTTAAGTTTATATACGGTATTGAAAGGTATTGTTACTATTTATATGGCGTCCTACAATATAATAATGTGTTTTTCAAGTTGTTAATATGGCATACAGAGTTGTAAGATGTCCTAAATTGTCGTACGATGTTCAAAGGACTCGTACGAATTCATTAGATTTATTATGAAGTTTTATGTTTATATACGGTATTGTAAGGTGTTGTTATAACTTGTAAGGCGTCCTACAATTTAATATCGTGTTTTTCAAGGTGTTAATATGGCATACAGTGTCGTAAGTTGTCTTAAATTGTCGTACGATGTTCTAAGGACTCGTACGAATTCATTAGGTAATTTATGGAGTTTTAAGTTTATATACGGTATTGTAAGGTGTTGTTACTATTTATATGGCCTCCTACAATATAATAATGTATTTTTCAAGGTGTTAATATGGCATACAGAGTTGTAAGATGTCCTAAATTGTCGTACGATGTTCAAAGGACTCGTACGAATTCATTAGATTTATTATGAAGTTTTATGTTTATATACGGTATTGTAAGGTGTTGTTATAACTTGTATGGCGTCCTACAATTTAATATCGTGTTTTTCAAGGTGTTAATATGGCATACAGTGTCGTAAGTTGTCTTAAATTGTCGTACGATGTTCTAAGGACTCGTACGAATTCATTAGGTAATTTATGGAGTTTTAAGTTTATATACGGTATTGTAAGGTGTTGTTACTATTTATATGGCCTCCTACAATATAATAATGTATTTTTCAAGGTGTTAATATGGCATACAGAGTTGTAAGATGTCCTAAATTGTCGTACGATGTTCAAAGGACTCGTACGAATTCATTAGATTTATTATGAAGTTTTATGTTTATATACGGTATTGTAAGGTGTTGTTATAACTTGTATGGCGTCCTACAATTTAATATCGTGTTTTTCAAGGTGTTAATATGGCATACAGTGTCGTAAGTTGTCCTAAATTTTCGTACGATGTTCTAAGGGCTCGTACGAATTCATTAGGTAATTTATGGAGTTTTAAGTTTATATACGGTATTGTAAGGTGTTGTTACTATTTATATGGCGTCCTACAATATAATAATGTATTTTTCAAGGTTTTAATATGGCATACAGAGTTGTAAGATGTCCTAAATTGTCGTACCATGTTCAAAGGACTCGTACGAATTCATTAGATTTATTATGAAGTTTTATGTTTATATACGGTATTGTAAGGTGTTGTTATAACTTGTAAGGCGTCCTACAATTTAATATCGTGTTTTTCAAGGTGTTAATATGGCATACAGTGTCGTAAGTTGTCCTAAATTGTCGTACGATGTTCTAAGGACTCGTACGAATTCATTAGGTAATTTATGGAGTTTTAAATTTATATACGGTATTGTAAGGTGTTGTTACTATTTATATGGCGTCCTACAATATAATAATGTGTTTTTCAAGGTGTTAATTTGGCATACAGAGTTGTAAGATGTCCTAAATTGTCGTACGATGTTCAAAGGACTCGTACGAATTCATTAGATTTGTTATGAAGTTTTATGTTTATATACGGTATTGTAAGGTGTTGTTATGACATGTAAGGCGTCCTACAATATAATATCGTGTTTTTCAAGGTGTTAATATGTCATACAATGTCGTAAGTTGTCATAAATTGTCGTACGATGTTCAAAGGACTCGGACGAATTTATTAGGTTTATTATGGAGTTTTAAGTTTATGTACGGTATTGTAAGGTGTTGTTACGATTTGTAAGGCGTCCTACAATATAATAACATGCTTTTCAAGGTGTTAATATGGCATACAGAGTGGTAAGATGTCCTAAATTGTTGTACGATGTTCAAAGGACTCGTACGAATTCATTTGATTTATTATGAAGTTTTATGTTTATATACGGTATTGTAAGGTGTTGTTATAATTTGTAAGGCGTCATACAATTTAATATCGTGTTTTTCAAGGTGTTAATATGGCATACAGTGTCGTAAGTTGTCCTAAACTGTCGTACGATGTTCAAAGGACTCAGACGAATTCATTAGGTTTATTATGGAGTTTTAAGTTTATATACGGTATTATAAGGTGTTGTTATGTATTGTAAGGCGTCCTACAATATAATAACGTGCTTTTCAAGGTGTTAATATGGCATACAGAGTCGTAAGATGTCCCAAATTGTCGTATGATGTTCAAAGGACTTGAACGAATTCATTAGGTTTATTATGGAGTTATAAGTTTATATACGGTATTATAAGGTGTTGTTATGGTTTGTAAGGCGCCCTACAATATAATAACGTCCTTTTCAAGGTGTTAATATGGCATACAGAGTCGTAAGATGTCCTAAATTGTCGTATGATGTTCAAAGGACGCGTACGAATTCATTAGGTTAATTATGGAGTTTTAAGTTTATATACGGTATTGAAAGGTATTGTTACTATTTATATGGCGTCCTACAATATAATAATGTGTTTTTCAAGGTGTTAATATGACATACAGAGTTGTAAGATGTCCTAAATTGTCGTACGATGTTCAAAGGACTCGTACGAATTCATTAGATTTATTATGAAGTTTTATGTTTATATACGGTATTGTAAGGTGTTGTTATAACTTGTAAGGCGTCCTACAATTTAATATCGTGTTTTTCAAGGTGTTAATATGGCATACAGTGTCGTAAGTTGTCCTAAATTGTCGTACGATGTTCTAAGGACTCGTACGAATTCATTAGGTAACTTATGGAGTTTTAAATTTATATACGGTATTGTAAGGTGTTGTTACTATTTATATGGCGTCCTACAATATAATAATGTGTTTTTCAAGGTGTTAATATGGCATACAGAGTTGTAAGATGTCCTAAATTGTCGTACGATGTTCAAAGGACTCGTACGAATTCATTAGATTTATTATGAAGTTTTATGTTTATATACGGTATTGTAAGGTGTTGTTATGACATGTAAGGCGTCCTACAATATAATATCGTGTTTTTCAAGGTGTTAATATGTCATACAATGTCGTAAGTTGTCATAAATTGTCGTACGATGTTCAAAGGACTCGGACGAATTTATTAGGTTTATTATGGAGTTTTAAGTTTATGTACGGTATTGTAAGGTGTTGTTACGATTTGTAAGGCGTCCTACAATATAATAACATGCTTTTCAAGGTGTTAATATGGCATACAGAGTGGTAAGATGTCCTAAATTGTTGTACGATGTTCAAAGGACTCGTACGAATTCATTAGATTTATTATGAAGTTTAATGTTTATATACGGTATTGTAAGGTGTTGTTATAACTTGTAAGGCGTCATACAATTTAATATCGTGTTTTTCAAGGTGTTAATATGGCATACAGAGTCGTAAGATGTCCTAAATTGTCGTATGACGTTCAAAGGACTCGTACGGATTCATTAGGTTTATTATGGAGTTTTAAGTTTATATACGGTATTATAAGGTGTTGTTATGATTTGTAAGGCGTCCTACAATATAATAACGTGCTTTTCAAGGTGTTAATATGGCATACAGAGTCGTAAGATGTCCCAAATTGTCGTATGATGTTCAAAGGACTCGAACGAATTCATTAGGTTTATTATGGAGTTATAAGTTTATATACGGTATTATAAGGTGTTGTTATGGTTTGTAAGGCGTCCTACAATATAATAACGTGCTTTTCAAGGTGTTAATATGGCATACAGAGTCGTAAGATGTCCTAAATTGTCGTATGATGTTCAAAGGACGCGTACGAATTCATTAGGTTAATTATGGAGTTTTAAGTTTATATACGGTATTGAAAGGTATTGTTACTATTTATATGGCGTCCTACAATATAATAATGTGTTTTTCAAGGTGTTAATATGGCATACAGAGTTGTAAGATGTCCTAAATTGTCGTACGATGTTCAAAGGACTCGTACGAATTCATTAGATTTATTATGAAGTTTTATGTTTATATACGGTATTGTAAGGTGTTGTTATAACTTGTAAGGCGTCCTACAATTTAATATCGTGTTTTTCAAGGTGTTAATATGGCATACAGTGTCGTAAGTTGTCCTAAATTGTCGTACGATGTTCTAAGGACTCGTACGAATTCATTAGGTAATTTATGGAGTTTTAAGTTTATATACGGTATTGTAAGGTGTTGTTACTATTTATATGGTGTCCTACAATATAATAATGTATTTTTCAAGGTGTTAATATGGCATACAGAGTTGTAAGATGTCCTAAATTGTCGTACGATGTTCAAAGGACTCGTAGAATTCATTAGATTTATTATGAAGTTTTATGTTTATATACGGTATTGTAAGGTGTTGTTATAACTTGTAAGGCGTCCTACAATTTAATATCGTGTTTTTCAAGGTGTTAATATGGCATACAGTGTCGTAAGTTGTCCTAAATTGTCGTACGATGATCTAAGGACTCGTACGAATTCATTAGGTAATTTATGGAGTTTTAAGTTTATATACGGTATTGTAAGGTGTTGTTACTATTTATATGGCGTCCTACAATATAATAATGTGTTTTTCAAGGTGTTAATATGGCATACAGAGTTGTAAGATGTCCTAAATTGTCGTACGATGTTCAAATGACTCGTACGAATTCATTAGATTTATTATGAAGTTTTATGTTTATATACGGTATTGTAAGGTGTTGTTATGACTTGTAAGGCGTCCTACAATATAATATCGTGTTTTTCAAGGTGTTAATATGTCATACAATGTCGTAAGTTGTCATAAATTGTCGTACGATGTTCAAAGGACTCGGACGAATTTATTAGGTTTATTATGGAGTTTTAAGTTTATGTACGGTATTGTAAGGTGTTATTACGATTTGTAAGGCGTCCTACAATATAATAACATGCTTTTCAAGGTGTTAATATGGCATACAGAGTGGTAAGATGTCCTAAACTATTGTACGATGTTCAAAGGACTCGTACGAAATCATTAGATTTATTATGAAGTTTTATGTTTATATACGGTATTGTAAGGTGTTGTTATAACTTGTAAGGCGTCATACAATTTAATATCGTGTTTTTCAAGGTGTTAATATGGCATACAGTGTCGTAAGTTGTCCTAAATTGTCGTACGATGTTCAAAGGACTCGGACGAATTCATTAGGTTTATTATGGAGTTTTAAGTTTATATACGGTATTATAAGGTGTTGTTATGATTTGTAAGGCGTCCTACAATATAATAACGTGCTTTTCAAGGTGTTAATATGGCATACAGAGTCGTAAGATGTCCCAAATTGTCGTATGATGTTCAAAGGACTCGAACGAATTCATTAGGTTTATTATGGAGTTATAAGTTTATATACGGTATTATAAGGTGTTGTTATGGTTTGTAAGGGGTCCTACAATATAATAACGTGCTTTTCAAGGTGTTAATATGGCATACAGAGTCGTAAGATGTCCTAAATTGTCGTATGATGTTCAAAGGACTCGTACGAATTCATTAGGTTAATTATGGAGTTTTAAGTTTATATACGGTATTGTAAGGTATTGATACTATTTATATGGCGTCCTACAATATAATAATGTGTTTTTCAAGGTGTTAATATGGCATACAGAGTTGTAAGATGTCCTAAATTGTCGTACGATGTTCAAAGGACTCGTACGAATTCATTAGATTTATTATGAAGATTTATGTTCATATACGGTATTGTAAGGTGTTGTTATAACTTGTAAGGCGTCCTACAATTTAATATCGTGTTTTTCAAGGTGTTAATATGGCATACAGTGTCGTAAGTTGTCCTAAATTGTCGTACGATGTTCTAAGGACTCGTACGAATTCATTAGGTAATTTATGGAGTTTTAAGTTTATATACAGTATTGTAAGGTGTTGTTACTATTTATATGGCGTCCTACAATATAATAATGTGTTTTTCAAGGTGTTAATATGGCATACAGAGTTGTAAGATGTCCTAAATTGTCGTACGATGTTCAAAGGACTCGTACGAATTCATTAGATTTATTATGAAGTTTTATGTTTATATACGGTATTGTAAGGTGTTGTTATAACTTGTAAGGCGTACTACAATTTAATATCGTGTTTTTCAAGGTGTTAATATGGCATACAGTGTCGTAAGTTGTCCTAAATTGTCGTACGATGTTCTAAGGACTCGTACGAATTCATTAGGTTTATTATGGAGTTTTATGTTTATATACGGTATTATAAGGTGTTGTTATGGTTTGTAAGGCGTCCTACAATATAATAACGTCCTTTTCAAGGTGTTAATATGGCATACAGAGTCGTAAGATGTCCTAAATTGTCGTATGATGTTCAAAGGACGCGTACGAATTCATTAGGTTAATTATGGAGTTTTAAGTTTATATACGGTATTGAAAGGTATTGTTACTATTTATATGGCGTCCTACAATATAATAATGTGTTTTTCAAGGTGTTAATATGGCATACAGAGTTGTAAGATGTCCTAAATTGTCGTACGATGTTCAAAGGACTCGTACGAATTCATTAGATTTATTATGAAGTTTTATGTTTATATACGGTATTGTAAGGTGTTGTTATAACTTGTAAGGCGTCCTACAATTTAATATCGTGTTTTTCAAGGTGTTAATATGGCATACAGTGTCGTAAGTTGTCCTAAATTGTCGTACGATGTTCTAAGGACTCGTACGAATTCATTAGGTAATTTATGGAGTTTTAAGTTTATATACGGTATTGTAAGGTGTTGTTACTATTTATATGGCGTCCTACAATATAATAATGTGTTTTTCAAGGTGTTAATATGGCATACAGAGTTGTAAGATGTCCTAAATTGTCGTACGATGTTCAAAGGACTCGTACGAATTCATTAGATTTATTATGAAGTTTTATGTTTATATACGGTATTGTAAGGTGTTGTTATAACTTGTAAGGCATCCTACAATTTAATATCGTGTTTTTCAAGGTGTTAATATGGCATACAGTGTCGTAAGTTGTCCTAAATTGTCGTACGATGTTCTAAGGACTCGTACGAATTCATTAGGTAATTTATGGAGTTTTAAGTTTATATACGGTATTGTAAGGTGTTGTTACTATTTATATGGCGTCCTACAATATAATAATGTGTTTTTCAAGGTGTTAATATGGCATACAGAGTTGTAAGATGTCCTAAATTGTCGTACGATGTTCTAAGGACTCGTACGAATTCATTAGATTTATTATGAAGTTTTATGTTTATATACGGTATTGTATGGTGTTGTTATAACTTGTAAGGCGTACTACAATTTAATATCGTGTTTTTCAAGGTGTTAATATGGCATACAGTGTCGTAAGTTGTCCTAAATTGTCGTACGATGTTCAAAGGACTCAGACGAATTCATTAGGTTTATTATGGAGTTTTAAGTTTATATACGGTATTATAAGGTGTTGTTATGTATTGTAAGGCGTCCTACAATATAATAACGTGCTTTTCAAGGTGTTAATATGGCATACAGAGTCGTAAGATGTCCCAAATTGTCGTATGATGTTCAAAGGACTTGAACGAATTCATTAGGTTTATTATGGAGTTATAAGTTTATATACGGTATTATAAGGTGTTGTTATGGTTTGTAAGGCGTCCTACAATATAATAACGTCCTTTTCAAGGTGTTAATATGGCATACAGAGTCGTAAGATGTCCTAAATTGTCGTATGATGTTCAAAGGACGCGTACGAATTCATTAGGTTAATTATGGAGTTTTAAGTTTATATACGGTATTGAAAGGTATTGTTACTATTTATATGGCGTCCTACAATATAATAATGTGTTTTTCAAGGTGTTAATATGGCATACAGAGTTGTAAGATGTCCTAAATTGTCGTACGATGTTCAAAGGACTCGTACGAATTCATTAGATTTATTATGAAGTTTTATGTTTATATACGGTATTGTAAGGTGTTGTTATAACTTGTAAGGCGTCCTACAATTTAATATCGTGTTTTTCAAGGTGTTAATATGGCATACAGTGTCGTAAGTTGTCCTAAATTGTCGTACGATGTTCTAAGGACTCGTACGAATTCATTAGGTAATTTATGGAGTTTTAAGTTTATATACGGTATTGTAAGGTGTTGTTACTATTTATATGGCGTCCTACAATATAATAATGTGTTTTTCAAGGTGTTAATATGGCATACAGAGTTGTAAGATGTCCTAAATTGTCGTACGATGTTCAAAGGACTCGTACGAATTCATTAGATTTATTATGAAGTTTTATGTTTATATACGGTATTGTAAGGTGTTGTTATAACTTGTAAGGCATCCTACAATTTAATATCGTGTTTTTCAAGGTGTTAATATGGCATACAGTGTCGTAAGTTGTCCTAAATTGTCGTACGATGTTCTAAGGACTCGTACGAATTCATTAGGTAATTTATGGAGTTTTAAGTTTATATACGGTATTGTAAGGTGTTGTTACTATTTATATGGCGTCCTACAATATAATAATGTGTTTTTCAAGGTGTTAATATGGCATACAGAGTTGTAAGATGTCCTAAATTGTCGTACGATGTTCTAAGGACTCGTACGAATTCATTAGATTTATTATGAAGTTTTATGTTTATATACGGTATTGTATGGTGTTGTTATAACTTGTAAGGCGTACTACAATTTAATATCGTGTTTTTCAAGGTGTTAATATGGCATACAGTGTCGTAAGTTGTCCTAAATTGTCGTACGATGTTCAAAGGACTCAGACGAATTCATTAGGTTTATTATGGAGTTTTAAGTTTATATACGGTATTATAAGGTGTTGTTATGTATTGTAAGGCGTCCTACAATATAATAACGTGCTTTTCAAGGTGTTAATATGGCATACAGAGTCGTAAGATGTCCCAAATTGTCGTATGATGTTCAAAGGACTTGAACGAATTCATTAGGTTTATTATGGAGTTATAAGTTTATATACGGTATTATAAGGTGTTGTTATGGTTTGTAAGGCGTCCTACAATATAATAACGTCCTTTTCAAGGTGTTAATATGGCATACAGAGTCGTAAGATGTCCTAAATTGTCGTATGATGTTCAAAGGACGCGTACGAATTCATTAGGTTAATTATGGAGTTTTAAGTTTATATACGGTATTGAAAGGTATTGTTACTATTTATATGGCGTCCTACAATATAATAATGTGTTTTTCAAGGTGTTAATATGGCATACAGAGTTGTAAGATGTCCTAAATTGTCGTACGATGTTCAAAGGACTCGTACGAATTCATTAGATTTATTATGAAGTTTTATGTTTATATACGGTATTGTAAGGTGTTGTTATAACTTGTAAGGCGTCCTACAATTTAATATCGTGTTTTTCAAGGTGTTAATATGGCATACAGTGTCGTAAGTTGTCCTAAATTGTCGTACGATGTTCTAAGGACTCGTACGAATTCATTAGGTAATTTATGGAGTTTTAAGTTTATATACGGTATTGTAAGGTGTTGTTACTATTTATATGGCGTCCTACAATATAATAATGTGTTTTTCAAGGTGTTAATATGGCATACAGAGTTGTAAGATGTCCTAAATTGTCGTACGATGTTCAAAGGACTCGTACGAATTCATTAGATTTATTATGAAGTTTTATGTTTATATACGGTATTGTAAGGTGTTGTTATAACTTGTAAGGCATCCTACAATTTAATATCGTGTTTTTCAAGGTGTTAATATGGCATACAGTGTCGTAAGTTGTCCTAAATTGTCGTACGATGTTCTAAGGACTCGTACGAATTCATTAGGTAATTTATGGAGTTTTAAGTTTATATACGGTATTGTAAGGTGTTGTTACTATTTATATGGCGTCCTACAATATAATAATGTGTTTTTCAAGGTGTTAATATGGCATACAGAGTTGTAAGATGTCCTAAATTGTCGTACGATGTTCTAAGGACTCGTACGAATTCATTAGATTTATTATGAAGTTTTATGTTTATATACGGTATTGTATGGTGTTGTTATAACTTGTAAGGCGTACTACAATTTAATATCGTGTTTTTCAAGGTGTTAATATGGCATACAGTGTCGTAAGTTGTCCTAAATTGTCGTACGATGTTCAAAGGACTCAGACGAATTCATTAGGTTTATTATGGAGTTTTAAGTTTATATACGGTATTATAAGGTGTTGTTATGTATTGTAAGGCGTCCTACAATATAATAACGTGCTTTTCAAGGTGTTAATATGGCATACAGAGTCGTAAGATGTCCTAAATTGTCGTATGATGTTCAAAGGACGCGTACGAATTCATTAGGTTTATTATGGAGTTATAAGTTTATATACGGTATTGAAAGGTATTGTTACTATTTATATGGCGTCCTACAATATAATAATGTGTTTTTCAAGGTGTTAATATGGCATACAGAGTTGTAAGATGTCCTAAATTGTCGTACGATGTTCAAAGGACTCGTACGAATTCATTAGATTTATTATGAAGTTTTATGTTTATATACGGTATTGTAAGGTGTTGTTATAACTTGTAAGGCGTCCTACAATTTAATATCGTGTTTTTCAAGGTGTTAATATGGCATACAGTGTCGTAAGTTGTCCTAAATTGTCGTACGATGTTCTAAGGACTCGTACGAATTCATTAGGTAATTTATGGAGTTTTAAGTTTATATACGGTATTGTAAGGTGTTGTTACTATTTATATGGCGTCCTACAATATAATAATGTGTTTTTCAAGGTGTTAATATGGCATACAGAGTTGTAAGATGTCCTAAATTGTCGTACGATGTTCAAAGGACTCGTACGAATTCATTAGATTTATTATGAAGTTTTATGTTTATATACGGTATTGTAAGGTGTTGTTATAACTTGTAAGGCATCCTACAATTTAATATCGTGTTTTTCAAGGTGTTAATATGGCATACAGTGTCGTAAGTTGTCCTAAATTGTCGTACGATGTTCTAAGGACTCGTACGAATTCATTAGGTAATTTATGGAGTTTTAAGTTTATATACGGTATTGTAAGGTGTTGTTACTATTTATATGGCGTCCTACAATATAATAATGTGTTTTTCAAGGTGTTAATATGGCATACAGAGTTGTAAGATGTCCTAAATTGTCGTACGATGTTCTAAGGACTCGTACGAATTCATTAGATTTATTATGAAGTTTTATGTTTATATACGGTATTGTATGGTGTTGTTATAACTTGTAAGGCGTACTACAATTTAATATCGTGTTTTTCAAGGTGTTAATATGGCATACAGTGTCGTAAGTTGTCCTAAATTGTCGTACGATGTTCAAAGGACTCAGACGAATTCATTAGGTTTATTATGGAGTTTTAAGTTTATATACGGTATTATAAGGTGTTGTTATGTATTGTAAGGCGTCCTACAATATAATAACGTGCTTTTCAAGGTGTTAATATGGCATACAGAGTCGTAAGATGTCCCAAATTGTCGTATGATGTTCAAAGGACTTGAACGAATTCATTAGGTTTATTATGGAGTTATAAGTTTATATACGGTATTATAAGGTGTTGTTATGGTTTGTAAGGCGTCCTACAATATAATAACGTCCTTTTCAAGGTGTTAATATGGCATACAGAGTCGTAAGATGTCCTAAATTGTCGTATGATGTTCAAAGGACGCGTACGAATTCATTAGGTTAATTATGGAGTTTTAAGTTTATATACGGTATTGAAAGGTATTGTTACTATTTATATGGCGTCCTACAATATAATAATGTGTTTTTCAAGGTGTTAATATGGCATACAGAGTTGTAAGATGTCCTAAATTGTCGTACGATGTTCAAAGGACTCGTACGAATTCATTAGATTTATTATGAAGTTTTATGTTTATATACGGTATTGTAAGGTGTTGTTATAACTTGTAAGGCGTCCTACAATTTAATATCGTGTTTTTCAAGGTGTTAATATGGCATACAGTGTCGTAAGTTGTCCTAAATTGTCGTACGATGGTCTAAGGACTCGTACGAATTCATTAGGTAATTTATGGAGTTTTAAGTTTATATACGGTATTGTAAGGTGTTGTTACTATTTATATGGCGTCCTACAATATAATAATGTATTTTTCAAGGTGTTAATATGGCATACAGAGTTGTAAGATGTCCTAAATTGTCGTACGATGTTCAAAGGACTCGTACGAATTCATTAGATTTATTATGAAGTTTTATGTTTATATACGGTATTGTAAGGTGTTGTTATAACTTGTAAGGCGTCATACAATTTAATATCGTGTTTTTCAAGGTGTTAATATGGCATACAGTGTCGTAAGTTGTCCTAAATTGTCGTACGATGTTCTAAGGACTCGTACGAATTCATTAGGTAATTTATGGAGTTTTAAATTTATATACGGTATTGTAAGGTGTTGTTACTATTTATATGGCGTCCTACAATATAATAATGTGTTTTTCAAGGTGTTAATATGGCATACAGAGTTGTAAGATGTCCTAAATTGTCGTACGATGTTCAAAGGACTCGTACGAATTCATTAGATTTATTATGAAGTTTTATGTTTATATACGGTATTGTAAGGTGTTGTTATGACATGTAAGGCGTCCTACAATATAATATCGTGTTTTTCAAGGTGTTAATATGTCATACAATGTCGTAAGTTGTCATAAATTGTCGTACGATGTTCAAAGGACTCGGACGAATTTATTAGGTTTATTATGGAGTTTTAAGTTTATGTACGGTATTGTAAGGTGTTGTTACGATTTGTAAGGCGTCCTACAATATAATAACATGCTTTTCAAGGTGTTAATATGGCATACAGAGTGGTAAGATGTCCTAAATTGTTGTACGATGTTCAAAGGACTCGTACGAATTCATTAGATTTATTATGAAGTTTAATGTTTATATACGGTATTGTAAGGTGTTGTTATAACTTGTAAGGCGTCATACAATTTAATATCGTGTTTTTCAAGGTGTTAATATGGCATACAGAGTCGTAAGATGTCCTAAATTGTCGTATGACGTTCAAAGGACTCGTACGAATTCATTAGGTTTATTATGGAGTTTTAAGTTTATATACGGTATTATAAGGTGTTGTTATGATTTGTAAGGCGTCCTACAATATAATAACGTGCTTTTCAAGGTGTTAATATGGCATACAGAGTCGTAAGATGTCCCAAATTGTCGTATGATGTTCAAAGGACTCGAACCAATTCATTAGGTTTATTATGGAGTTATAAGTTTATATACGGTATTATAAGGTGTTGTTATGGTTTGTAAGGCGTCCTACAATATAATAACGTGCTTTTCAAGGTGTTAATATGGCATACAGAGTCGTAAGATGTCCTAAATTGTCGTATGATGTTCAAAGGACGCGTACGAATTCATTAGGTTAATTATGGAGTTTTAAGTTTATATACGGTATTGTAAGGTATTGTTACTATTTATATGGCGTCCTACAATATAATAATGTGTTTTTCAAGGTGTTAATATGGCATACAGAGTTGTAAGATGTCCTAAATTGTCGTACGATGTTCAAAGGACTCGTACGAATTCATTAGATTTATTATGAAGTTTTATGTTCATATACGGTATTGTAAGGTGTTATTATAACTTGTAAGGCGTCCTACAATTTAATATCGTGTTTTTCAAGGTGTTAATATGGCATACAGTGTCGTAAGTTGTCCTAAATTGTCGTACGATGTTCTAAGGACTCGTACGAATTCATTAGGTAATTTATGGAGTTTTAAGTTTATATACGGTATTGTAAGGTGTTGTTACTATTTATATGGCGTCCTACAATATAATAATGTGTTTTTCAAGGTGTTAATATGGCATACAGAGTTGTAAGAAGTCCTAAATTGTCGTACGATATTCAAAGGACTCGTACGAATTCATTAGATTTATTATGAAGTTTTATGTTTATATACGGTATTGTAAGGTGTTGTTATAACTTGTAAGGCGTACTACAATTTAATATCGTGTTTTTCAAGGTGTTAATATGGCATACAGTGTCGTAAGTTGTCCTAAATTGTCGTACGATGTTCTAAGGACTCAGACGAATTTATTAGGTTTATTATGGAGTTTTAAGTTTATGTACGGTATTGTAAGGTGTTGTTACGATTTGTAAGGCGTCCTACAATATAATAACATGCTTTTCAAGGTGTTAATATGGCATACAGAGTGGTAAGATGTCCTAAATTGTTGTATGATGTTCAAAGGACTCGTACGAATTCTTTAGGTTAATTATGGAGTTTTAAGTTTATATACGGTATTGTAAGGTATTGTTACTATTTATATGGCGTCCTACAATATAATAATGTGTGTTTCAAGGTGTTAATATGGCATACAGAGTTGTAAGATGTCCTAAATTGTCGTACGATGTTCAAAGGACTCGTACGAATTCATTAGATTTATTATGATGTTTTATGTTCATATACGGTATTGTAAGGTGTTGTTATAACTTGTAAGGCGTCCTACAATTTAATATCGTGTTTTTCAAGGTGTTAATATGGCATACAGTGTCGTAAGTTGTCCTAAATTGTCGTACGATGTTCTAAGGACTCGTACGAATTCATTAGGTAATTTATGGAGTTTTAAGTTTATATACGGTATTGTAAGGTGTTGTTACTATTTATATGGCGTCCTACAATATAATAATGTGTTTTTCAAGGTGTTAATATGGCATACAGAGTTGTAAGATGTCCTAAATTGTCGTACGATGTTCAAAGGACTCGTACGAATTCATTAGATTTATTATGAAGTTTTATGTTTATATACGTTATTGTAAGGTGTTGTTATAACTTGTAAGGCGTACTACAATTTAATATCGTGTTTTTCAAGGTGTTAATATGGCATACAGTGTCGTAAGTTGTCCTAAATTGTCGTACGATGTTCTAAGGACTCGTACGAATTCATTAGGTAATTTATGGAGTTTTAAGTTTATATACGGTATTGTAAGGTGTTGTTACTATTTATATGGCGTCATACAATATAATAATGTGTTTTTCAAGGTGTTAATATTGCATACAGAGTTGTAAGATGTCCTAAATTGTCGTACGATGTTCAAAGGACTCGTACGAATTTATTAGATTTATTATGAAGTTTTATGTTTATATACGGTATTGTAAGGTGTTGTTATGACTTGTAAGGCGTCCTACAATATAATATCGTGTTTTTCAAGGTGTTAATATGTCATACAATGTCATAAGTTGTCATAAATTGTCGTACGATGTTCAAAGGACTCGGACGAATTTATTAGGTTTATTATGGAGTTTTAAGTTTATGTACGGTATTGTAAGGTGTTGTTACGATTTGTAAGTCGTCCTACAATATAATAACTTGCTTTTCAAGGTGTTAATATGGCATACAGAGTGGTAAGATGTCCTAAATTGTTGTACGATGTTCAAAGGACTCGTACGAATTCTTTAGATTTATTATGGAGTTTAATGTTTATATACGGTATTGTAAGGTGTTGTTATAACTTGTAAGGCGTCCTACAATTTAATATCGTGTTTTTCAAGGTGTTAATATGGCATACAGTGTCGTAAGTTGTCCTAAATTGTCGTACGATGTTCAAAGGACTCGTACGAATTCATTAGGTAATTTATGGAGTTTTAAGTTTATATACGGTATTGTAAGGTGTTGTTACTATTTATATGGCGTCCTACAATATAATAATGTGTTTTTCAAGGTGTTAATATGGCATACAGAGTTGTAAGATGTCCTAAATTGTCGTACGATGTTCAAAGGACTCGTACGAATTCATTAGATTTATTATGAAGTTTTATGTTTATATACGGTATTGTAAGGTGTTGTTATGACTTGTAAGGCGTCCTACAATATAATATCGTGTTTTTCAAGGTGTTAATATGGCATACAGTGTCGTAAGTTGTCATAAATTGTCGTACGATGTTCAAAGGACTCGGACGAATTTATTAGGTTTATTATGGAGTTTTAAGTTTATGTACGGTATTGTAAGGTGTTGTTACGAATTGTAAGGCGTCCTACAATATAATAACATGCTTTTCAAGGTGTTAATATGGCATACAGAGTGGTAAGATGTCCTAAATTGTTGTATGATGTTCAAAGGACTCGTACGAATTCTTTAGATTTATTATGGAGTTTAATGTTTATATACGATATTGTAAGGTGTTGTTATAACTTGTAAGGCGTCCTACAATTTAATATCGTGTTTTTCAAGGTGTTAATATGGCATACAGTGTCGTAAGTTGTCCTAAATTGTCGTACGATGTTCAAAGGACTCGGACGAATTCATTAGGTTTATTATGGAGTTTTAAGTTTATATACGGTATTATAAGGTGTTGTTATGATTTGTAAGGCGTCCTACAATATAATAACGTGCTTTTCAAGGTGTTAATATGGCATACAGAGTCGTAAGATGTCCCAAATTGTCGTATGATGTTCAAAGGACTCGAACGAATTCATTAGGTTTATTATGGAGTTATAAGTTTATATACGGTATTATAAGGTGTTGTTATGGTTTGTAAGGGGTCCTACAATATAATAACGTGCTTTTCAAGGTGTTAATATGGCATACAGAGTCGTAAGATGTCCTAAATTGTCGTATGTTGTTCAAAGGACTCGTACGAATTCATTAGGTTAATTATGGAGTTTTAAGTTTATATACGGTATTGTAAGGTATTGTTACTATTTATATGGCGTCCTACAATATAATAATGTGTTTTTCAAGGTGTTAATATGGCATACAGAGTTGTAAGATGTCCTAAATTGTCGTACGATGTTCAAAGGACTCGTACGAATTCATTAGATTTATTATGAAGTTTTATGTTCATATACGGTATTGTAAGGTGTTATTATAACTTGTAAGGCGTCCTACAATTTAATATCGTGTTTTTCAAGGTGTTAATATGGCATACAGTGTCGTAAGTTGTCCTAAATTGTCGTACGATGTTCTAAGGACTCGTACGAATTCATTAGGTAATTTATGGAGTTTTAAGTTTATATACGGTATTGTAAGGTGTTGTTACTATTTATATGGCGTCCTACAATATAATAATGTGTTTTTCAAGGTGTTAATATGGCATACAGAGTTGTAAGAAGTCCTAAATTGTCGTACGATGTTCAAAGGACTCGTACGAATTTATTAGATTTATTATGAAGTTTTATGTTTATATACGGTATTGTAAGGTGTTGTTATGACTTGTAAGGCGTCCTACAATATAATATCGTGTTTTTCAAGGTGTTAATATGTCATACAATGTCATAAGTTGTCATAAATTGTCGTACGATGTTCAAAGGACTCGGACGAATTTATTAGGTTTATTATGGAGTTTTAAGTTTATGTACGGTATTGTAAGGTGTTGTTACGATTTGTAAGTCGTCCTACAATATAATAACTTGCTTTTCAAGGTGTTAATATGGCATACAGAGTGGTAAGATGTCCTAAATTGTTGTACGATGTTCAAAGGACTCGTACGAATTCTTTAGATTTATTAGGGAGTTTAATGTTTATATACGGTATTGTAAGGTGTTGTTATAACTTGTAAGGCGTCCTACAATTTAATATCGTGTTTTTCAAGGTGTTAATATGGCATACAGTGTCGTAAGTTGTCCTAAATTGTCGTACGATGTTCAAAGGACTCGTACGAATTCATTAGGTAATTTATGGAGTTTTAAGTTTATATACGGTATTGTAAGGTGTTGTTACTATTTATATGGCGTCCTACAATATAATAATGTGTTTTTCAAGGTGTTAATATGGCATACAGAGTTGTAAGATGTCCTAAATTGTCGTACGATGTTCAAAGGACTCGTACTAATTCATTAGATTTATTATGAAGTTTTATGTTTATATACGGTATTGTAAGGTGTTGTTATGACTTGTAAGGCGTCCTACAATATAATATCGTGTTTTTCAAGGTGTTAATATGGCATACAATGTCGTAAGTTGTCATAAATTGTCGTACGATGTTCAAAGGACTCGGACGAATTTATTAGGTTTATTATGGAGTTTTAAGTTTATGTACGGTATTGTAAGGTGTTGTTACGATTTGTAAGGCGTCCTACAATATAATAACATGCTTTTCAAGGTGTTAATATGGCATACAGAGTGGTAAGATGTCCTAAATTGTTGTATGATGTTCAAAGGACTCGTACGAATTCTTTAGATTTATTATGGAGTTTAATGTTTATATACGATATTGTAAGGTGTTGTTATAACTTGTAAGGCGTCCTACAATTTAATATCGTGTTTTTCAAGGTGTTAATATGGCATACAGTGTCGTAAGTTGTCCTAAATTGTCGTACGATGTTCAAAGGACTCGGACGAATTCATTAGGTTTATTATGGAGTTTTAAGTTTATATACGGTATTATAAGGTGTTGTTATGATTTGTAAGGCGTCCTACAATATAATAACGTGCTTTTCAAGGTGTTAATATGGCATACAGAGTCGTAAGATGTCCCAAATTGTCGTATGATGTTCAAAGGACTCGAACGAATTCATTAGGTTTATTATGGAGTTATAAGTTTATATACGGTATTATAAGGTGTTGTTATGGTTTGTAAGGGGTCCTACAATATAATAACGTGCTTTTCAAGGTGTTAATATGGCATACAGAGTCGTAAGATGTCCTAAATTGTCGTATGTTGTTCAAAGGACTCGTACGAATTCATTAGGTTAATTATGGAGTTTTAAGTTTATATACGGTATTGTAAGGTATTGTTACTATTTATATGGCGTCCTACAATATAATAATGTGTTTTTCAAGGTGTTAATATGGCATACAGAGTTGTAAGATGTCCTAAATTGTCGTACGATGTTCAAAGGACTCGTACGAATTCATTAGATTTATTATGAAGTTTTATGTTCATATACGGTATTGTAAGGTGTTATTATAACTTGTAAGGCGTCCTACAATTTAATATCGTGTTTTTCAAGGTGTTAATATGGCATACAGTGTCGTAAGTTGTCCTAAATTGTCGTACGATGTTCTAAGGACTCGTACGAATTCATTAGGTAATTTATGGAGTTTTAAGTTTATATACGGTATTGTAAGGTGTTGTTACTATTTATATGGCGTCCTACAATATAATAATGTGTTTTTCAAGGTGTTAATATGGCATACAGAGTTGTAAGAAGTCCTAAATTGTCGTACGATGTTCAAAGGACTCGTACGAATTCATTAGATTTATTATGAAGTTTTATGTTTATATACGGTATTGTAAGGTGTTGTTATAACTTGTAAGGCGTACTACAATTTAATATCGTGTTTTTCAAGGTGTTAATATGGCATACAGTGTCGTAAGTTGTCCTAAATTGTCGTACGATGTTCTAAGGACTCGGACGAATTTATTAGGTTTATTATGGAGTTTTAAGTTTATGTACGGTATTGTAAGGTGTTGTTACGATTTGTAAGGCGTCCTACAATATAATAACATGCTTTTCAAGGTGTTAATATGGCATACAGAGTGGTAAGATGTCCTAAATTGTTGTATGATGTTCAAAGGACTCGTACGAATTCTTTAGGTTAATTATGGAGTTTTAAGTTTATATACGGTATTGTAAGGTATTGTTACTATTTATATGGCGTCCTACAATATAATAATGTGTGTTTCAAGGTGTTAATATGGCATACAGAGTTGTAAGATGTCCTAAATTGTCGTACGATGTTCAAAGGACTCGTACGAATTCATTAGATTTATTATGATGTTTTATGTTCATATACGGTATTGTAAGGTGTTGTTATAACTTGTAAGGCGTCCTACAATTTAATATCGTGTTTTTCAAGGTGTTAATATGGCATACAGTGTCGTAAGTTGTCATAAATTGTCGTACGATGTTCAAAGGACTCGGACGAATTTATTAGGTTTATTATGGAGTTTTAAGTTTATGTACGGTATTGTAAGGTGTTGTTACGATTTGTAAGGCGTCCTACAATATAATAACATGCTTTTCAAGGTGTTAATATGGCATACAGAGTGGTAAGATGTCCTAAATTGTTGTATGATGTTCAAAGGACTCGTACGAATTCTTTAGATTTATTATGGAGTTTAATGTTTATATACGATATTGTAAGGTGTTGTTATAACTTGTAAGGCGTCCTACAATTTAATATCGTGTTTTTCAAGGTGTTAATATGGCATACAGTGTCGTAAGTTGTCCTAAATTGTCGTACGATGTTCAAAGGACTCGGACGAATTCATTAGGTTTATTATGGAGTTTTAAGTTTATATACGGTATTATAAGGTGTTGTTATGATTTGTAAGGCGTCCTACAATATAATAACGTGCTTTTCAAGGTGTTAATATGGCATACAGAGTCGTAAGATGTCCCAAATTGTCGTATGATGTTCAAAGGACTCGAACGAATTCATTAGGTTTATTATGGAGTTATAAGTTTATATACGGTATTATAAGGTGTTGTTATGGTTTGTAAGGGGTCCTACAATATAATAACGTGCTTTTCAAGGTGTTAATATGGCATACAGAGTCGTAAGATGTCCTAAATTGTCGTATGTTGTTCAAAGGACTCGTACGAATTCATTAGGTTAATTATGGAGTTTTAAGTTTATATACGGTATTGTAAGGTATTGTTACTATTTATATGGCGTCCTACAATATAATAATGTGTTTTTCAAGGTGTTAATATGGCATACAGAGTTGTAAGATGTCCTAAATTGTCGTACGATGTTCAAAGGACTCGTACGAATTCATTAGATTTATTATGAAGTTTTATGTTCATATACGGTATTGTAAGGTGTTATTATAACTTGTAAGGCGTCCTACAATTTAATATCGTGTTTTTCAAGGTGTTAATATGGCATACAGTGTCGTAAGTTGTCCTAAATTGTCGTACGATGTTCTAAGGACTCGTACGAATTCATTAGGTAATTTATGGAGTTTTAAGTTTATATACGGTATTGTAAGGTGTTGTTACTATTTATATGGCGTCCTACAATATAATAATGTGTTTTTCAAGGTGTTAATATGGCATACAGAGTTGTAAGAAGTCCTAAATTGTCGTACGATGTTCAAAGGACTCGTACGAATTCATTAGATTTATTATGAAGTTTTATGTTTATATACGGTATTGTAAGGTGTTGTTATAACTTGTAAGGCGTACTACAATTTAATATCGTGTTTTTCAAGGTGTTAATATGGCATACAGTGTCGTAAGTTGTCCTAAATTGTCGTACGATGTTCTAAGGACTCGGACGAATTTATTAGGTTTATTATGGAGTTTTAAGTTTATGTACGGTATTGTAAGGTGTTGTTACGATTTGTAAGGCGTCCTACAATATAATAACATGCTTTTCAAGGTGTTAATATGGCATACAGAGTGGTAAGATGTCCTAAATTGTTGTATGATGTTCAAAGGACTCGTACGAATTCTTTAGGTTAATTATGGAGTTTTAAGTTTATATACGGTATTGTAAGGTATTGTTACTATTTATATGGCGTCCTACAATATAATAATGTGTGTTTCAAGGTGTTAATATGGCATACAGAGTTGTAAGATGTCCTAAATTGTCGTACGATGTTCAAAGGACTCGTACGAATTCATTAGATTTATTATGATGTTTTATGTTCATATACGGTATTGTAAGGTGTTGTTATAACTTGTAAGGCGTCCTACAATTTAATATCGTGTTTTTCAAGGTGTTAATATGGCATACAGTGTCGTAAGTTGTCATAAATTGTCGTACGATGTTCAAAGGACTCGGACGAATTTATTAGGTTTATTATGGAGTTTTAAGTTTATGTACGGTATTGTAAGGTGTTGTTACGAATTGTAAGGCGTCCTACAATATAATAACATGCTTTTCAAGGTGTTAATATGGCATACAGAGTGGTAAGATGTCCTAAATTGTTGTATGATGTTCAAAGGACTCGTACGAATTCTTTAGATTTATTATGGAGTTTAATGTTTATATACGATATTGTAAGGTGTTGTTATAACTTGTAAGGCGTCCTACAATTTAATATCGTGTTTTTCAAGGTGTTAATATGGCATACAGTGTCGTAAGTTGTCCTAAATTGTCGTACGATGTTCAAAGGACTCGGACGAATTCATTAGGTTTATTATGGAGTTTTAAGTTTATATACGGTATTATAAGGTGTTGTTATGATTTGTAAGGCGTCCTACAATATAATAACGTGCTTTTCAAGGTGTTAATATGGCATACAGAGTCGTAAGATGTCCCAAATTGTCGTATGATGTTCAAAGGACTCGAACGAATTCATTAGGTTTATTATGGAGTTATAAGTTTATATACGGTATTATAAGGTGTTGTTATGGTTTGTAAGGGGTCCTACAATATAATAACGTGCTTTTCAAGGTGTTAATATGGCATACAGAGTCGTAAGATGTCCTAAATTGTCGTATGTTGTTCAAAGGACTCGTACGAATTCATTAGGTTAATTATGGAGTTTTAAGTTTATATACGGTATTGTAAGGTATTGTTACTATTTATATGGCGTCCTACAATATAATAATGTGTTTTTCAAGGTGTTAATATGGCATACAGAGTTGTAAGATGTCCTAAATTGTCGTACGATGTTCAAAGGACTCGTACGAATTCATTAGATTTATTATGAAGTTTTATGTTCATATACGGTATTGTAAGGTGTTATTATAACTTGTAAGGCGTCCTACAATTTAATATCGTGTTTTTCAAGGTGTTAATATGGCATACAGTGTCGTAAGTTGTCCTAAATTGTCGTACGATGTTCTAAGGACTCGTACGAATTCATTAGGTAATTTATGGAGTTTTAAGTTTATATACGGTATTGTAAGGTGTTGTTACTATTTATATGGCGTCCTACAATATAATAATGTGTTTTTCAAGGTGTTAATATGGCATACAGAGTTGTAAGAAGTCCTAAATTGTCGTACGATGTTCAAAGGACTCGTACGAATTCATTAGATTTATTATGAAGTTTTATGTTTATATACGGTATTGTAAGGTGTTGTTATAACTTGTAAGGCGTACTACAATTTAATATCGTGTTTTTCAAGGTGTTAATATGGCATACAGTGTCGTAAGTTGTCCTAAATTGTCGTACGATGTTCTAAGGACTCGGACGAATTTATTAGGTTTATTATGGAGTTTTAAGTTTATGTACGGTATTGTAAGGTGTTGTTACGATTTGTAAGGCGTCCTACAATATAATAACATGCTTTTCAAGGTGTTAATATGGCATACAGAGTGGTAAGATGTCCTAAATTGTTGTATGATGTTCAAAGGACTCGTACGAATTCTTTAGGTTAATTATGGAGTTTTAAGTTTATATACGGTATTGTAAGGTATTGTTACTATTTATATGGCGTCCTACAATATAATAATGTGTGTTTCAAGGTGTTAATATGGCATACAGAGTTGTAAGATGTCCTAAATTGTCGTACGATGTTCAAAGGACTCGTACGAATTCATTAGATTTATTATGATGTTTTATGTTCATATACGGTATTGTAAGGTGTTGTTATAACTTGTAAGGCGTCCTACAATTTAATATCGTGTTTTTCAAGGTGTTAATATGGCATACAGTGTCGTAAGTTGTCATAAATTGTCGTACGATGTTCAAAGGACTCGGACGAATTTATTAGGTTTATTATGGAGTTTTAAGTTTATGTACGGTATTGTAAGGTGTTGTTACGAATTGTAAGGCGTCCTACAATATAATAACATGCTTTTCAAGGTGTTAATATGGCATACAGAGTGGTAAGATGTCCTAAATTGTTGTATGATGTTCAAAGGACTCGTACGAATTCTTTAGATTTATTATGGAGTTTAATGTTTATATACGATATTGTAAGGTGTTGTTATAACTTGTAAGGCGTCCTACAATTTAATATCGTGTTTTTCAAGGTGTTAATATGGCATACAGTGTCGTAAGTTGTCCTAAATTGTCGTACGATGTTCAAAGGACTCGGACGAATTCATTAGGTTTATTATGGAGTTTTAAGTTTATATACGGTATTATAAGGTGTTGTTATGATTTGTAAGGCGTCCTACAATATAATAACGTGCTTTTCAAGGTGTTAATATGGCATACAGAGTCGTAAGATGTCCCAAATTGTCGTATGATGTTCAAAGGACTCGAACGAATTCATTAGGTTTATTATGGAGTTATAAGTTTATATACGGTATTATAAGGTGTTGTTATGGTTTGTAAGGGGTCCTACAATATAATAACGTGCTTTTCAAGGTGTTAATATGGCATACAGAGTCGTAAGATGTCCTAAATTGTCGTATGTTGTTCAAAGGACTCGTACGAATTCATTAGGTTAATTATGGAGTTTTAAGTTTATATACGGTATTGTAAGGTATTGTTACTATTTATATGGCGTCCTACAATATAATAATGTGTTTTTCAAGGTGTTAATATGGCATACAGAGTTGTAAGATGTCCTAAATTGTCGTACGATGTTCAAAGGACTCGTACGAATTCATTAGATTTATTATGAAGTTTTATGTTCATATACGGTATTGTAAGGTGTTATTATAACTTGTAAGGCGTCCTACAATTTAATATCGTGTTTTTCAAGGTGTTAATATGGCATACAGTGTCGTAAGTTGTCCTAAATTGTCGTACGATGTTCTAAGGACTCGTACGAATTCATTAGGTAATTTATGGAGTTTTAAGTTTATATACGGTATTGTAAGGTGTTGTTACTATTTATATGGCGTCCTACAATATAATAATGTGTTTTTCAAGGTGTTAATATGGCATACAGAGTTGTAAGAAGTCCTAAATTGTCGTACGATGTTCAAAGGACTCGTACGAATTCATTAGATTTATTATGAAGTTTTATGTTTATATACGGTATTGTAAGGTGTTGTTATAACTTGTAAGGCGTACTACAATTTAATATCGTGTTTTTCAAGGTGTTAATATGGCATACAGTGTCGTAAGTTGTCCTAAATTGTCGTACGATGTTCTAAGGACTCGGACGAATTTATTAGGTTTATTATGGAGTTTTAAGTTTATGTACGGTATTGTAAGGTGTTGTTACGATTTGTAAGGCGTCCTACAATATAATAACATGCTTTTCAAGGTGTTAATATGGCATACAGAGTGGTAAGATGTCCTAAATTGTTGTATGATGTTCAAAGGACTCGTACGAATTCTTTAGGTTAATTATGGAGTTTTAAGTTTATATACGGTATTGTAAGGTATTGTTACTATTTATATGGCGTCCTACAATATAATAATGTGTGTTTCAAGGTGTTAATATGGCATACAGAGTTGTAAGATGTCCTAAATTGTCGTACGATGTTCAAAGGACTCGTACGAATTCATTAGATTTATTATGATGTTTTATGTTCATATACGGTATTGTAAGGTGTTGTTATAACTTGTAAGGCGTCCTACAATTTAATATCGTGTTTTTCAAGGTGTTAATATGGCATACAGTGTCGTAAGTTGTCATAAATTGTCGTACGATGTTCAAAGGACTCGGACGAATTTATTAGGTTTATTATGGAGTTTTAAGTTTATGTACGGTATTGTAAGGTGTTGTTACGAATTGTAAGGCGTCCTACAATATAATAACATGCTTTTCAAGGTGTTAATATGGCATACAGAGTGGTAAGATGTCCTAAATTGTTGTATGATGTTCAAAGGACTCGTACGAATTCTTTAGATTTATTATGGAGTTTAATGTTTATATACGATATTGTAAGGTGTTGTTATAACTTGTAAGGCATCCTACAATTTAATATCGTGTTTTTCAAGGTGTTAATATGGCATACAGTGTCGTAAGTTGTCCTAAATTGTCGTACGATGTTCAAAGGACTCGGACGAATTCATTAGGTTTATTATGGAGTTTTAAGTTTATATACGGTATTATAAGGTGTTGTTATGATTTGTAAGGCGTCCTACAATATAATAACGTGCTTTTCAAGGTGTTAATATGGCATACAGAGTCGTAAGATGTCCCAAATTGTCGTATGATGTTCAAAGGACTCGAACGAATTCATTAGGTTTATTATGGAGTTATAAGTTTATATACGGTATTATAAGGTGTTGTTATGGTTTGTAAGGGGTCCTACAATATAATAACGTGCTTTTCAAGGTGTTAATATGGCATACAGAGTCGTAAGATGTCCTAAATTGTCGTATGTTGTTCAAAGGACTCGTACGAATTCATTAGGTTAATTATGGAGTTTTAAGTTTATATACGGTATTGTAAGGTATTGTTACTATTTATATGGCGTCCTACAATATAATAATGTGTTTTTCAAGGTGTTAATATGGCATACAGAGTTGTAAGATGTCCTAAATTGTCGTACGATGTTCAAAGGACTCGTACGAATTCATTAGATTTATTATGAAGTTTTATGTTCATATACGGTATTGTAAGGTGTTATTATAACTTGTAAGGCGTCCTACAATTTAATATCGTGTTTTTCAAGGTGTTAATATGGCATACAGTGTCGTAAGTTGTCCTAAATTGTCGTACGATGTTCTAAGGACTCGTACGAATTCATTAGGTAATTTATGGAGTTTTAAGTTTATATACGGTATTGTAAGGTGTTGTTACTATTTATATGGCGTCCTACAATATAATAATGTGTTTTTCAAGGTGTTAATATGGCATACAGAGTTGTAAGAAGTCCTAAATTGTCGTACGATGTTCAAAGGACTCGTACGAATTTATTAGATTTATTATGAAGTTTTATGTTTATATACGGTATTGTAAGGTGTTGTTATGACTTGTAAGGCGTCCTACAATATAATATCGTGTTTTTCAAGGTGTTAATATGTCATACAATGTCATAAGTTGTCATAAATTGTCGTACGATGTTCAAAGGACTCGGACGAATTTATTAGGTTTATTATGGAGTTTTAAGTTTATGTACGGTATTGTAAGGTGTTGTTACGATTTGTAAGTCGTCCTACAATATAATAACTTGCTTTTCAAGGTGTTAATATGGCATACAGAGTGGTAAGATGTCCTAAATTGTTGTACGATGTTCAAAGGACTCGTACGAATTCTTTAGATTTATTATGGAGTTTAATGTTTATATACGGTATTGTAAGGTGTTGTTATAACTTGTAAGGCGTCCTACAATTTAATATCGTGTTTTTCAAGGTGTTAATATGGCATACAGTGTCGTAAGTTGTCCTAAATTGTCGTACGATGTTCAAAGGACTCGTACGAATTCATTAGGTAATTTATGGAGTTTTAAGTTTATATACGGTATTGTAAGGTGTTGTTACTATTTATATGGCGTCCTACAATATAATAATGTGTTTTTCAAGGTGTTAATATGGCATACAGAGTTGTAAGATGTCCTAAATTGTCGTACGATGTTCAAAGGACTCGTACTAATTCATTAGATTTATTATGAAGTTTTATGTTTATATACGGTATTGTAAGGTGTTGTTATGACTTGTAAGGCGTCCTACAATATAATATCGTGTTTTTCAAGGTGTTAATATGGCATACAATGTCGTAAGTTGTCATAAATTGTCGTACGATGTTCAAAGGACTCGGACGAATTTATTAGGTTTATTATGGAGTTTTAAGTTTATGTACGGTATTGTAAGGTGTTGTTACGATTTGTAAGGCGTCCTACAATATAATAACATGCTTTTCAAGGTGTTAATATGGCATACAGAGTGGTAAGATGTCCTAAATTGTTGTATGATGTTCAAAGGACTCGTACGAATTCTTTAGATTTATTATGGAGTTTAATGTTTATATACGATATTGTAAGGTGTTGTTATAACTTGTAAGGCGTCCTACAATTTAATATCGTGTTTTTCAAGGTGTTAATATGGCATACAGTGTCGTAAGTTGTCCTAAATTGTCGTACGATGTTCAAAGGACTCGGACGAATTCATTAGGTTTATTATGGAGTTTTAAGTTTATATACGGTATTATAAGGTGTTGTTATGATTTGTAAGGCGTCCTACAATATAATAACGTGCTTTTCAAGGTGTTAATATGGCATACAGAGTCGTAAGATGTCCCAAATTGTCGTATGATGTTCAAAGGACTCGAACGAATTCATTAGGTTTATTATGGAGTTATAAGTTTATATACGGTATTATAAGGTGTTGTTATGGTTTGTAAGGGGTCCTACAATATAATAACGTGCTTTTCAAGGTGTTAATATGGCATACAGAGTCGTAAGATGTCCTAAATTGTCGTATGTTGTTCAAAGGACTCGTACGAATTCATTAGGTTAATTATGGAGTTTTAAGTTTATATACGGTATTGTAAGGTATTGTTACTATTTATATGGCGTCCTACAATATAATAATGTGTTTTTCAAGGTGTTAATATGGCATACAGAGTTGTAAGATGTCCTAAATTGTCGTACGATGTTCAAAGGACTCGTACGAATTCATTAGATTTATTATGAAGTTTTATGTTCATATACGGTATTGTAAGGTGTTATTATAACTTGTAAGGCGTCCTACAATTTAATATCGTGTTTTTCAAGGTGTTAATATGGCATACAGTGTCGTAAGTTGTCCTAAATTGTCGTACGATGTTCTAAGGACTCGTACGAATTCATTAGGTAATTTATGGAGTTTTAAGTTTATATACGGTATTGTAAGGTGTTGTTACTATTTATATGGCGTCCTACAATATAATAATGTGTTTTTCAAGGTGTTAATATGGCATACAGAGTTGTAAGAAGTCCTAAATTGTCGTACGATGTTCAAAGGACTCGTACGAATTCATTAGATTTATTATGAAGTTTTATGTTTATATACGGTATTGTAAGGTGTTGTTATAACTTGTAAGGCGTACTACAATTTAATATCGTGTTTTTCAAGGTGTTAATATGGCATACAGTGTCGTAAGTTGTCCTAAATTGTCGTACGATGTTCTAAGGACTCGGACGAATTTATTAGGTTTATTATGGAGTTTTAAGTTTATGTACGGTATTGTAAGGTGTTGTTACGATTTGTAAGGCGTCCTACAATATAATAACATGCTTTTCAAGGTGTTAATATGGCATACAGAGTGGTAAGATGTCCTAAATTGTTGTATGATGTTCAAAGGACTCGTACGAATTCTTTAGGTTAATTATGGAGTTTTAAGTTTATATACGGTATTGTAAGGTATTGTTACTATTTATATGGCGTCCTACAATATAATAATGTGTGTTTCAAGGTGTTAATATGGCATACAGAGTTGTAAGATGTCCTAAATTGTCGTACGATGTTCAAAGGACTCGTACGAATTCATTAGATTTATTATGATGTTTTATGTTCATATACGGTATTGTAAGGTGTTGTTATAACTTGTAAGGCGTCCTACAATTTAATATCGTGTTTTTCAAGGTGTTAATATGGCATACAGTGTCGTAAGTTGTCCTAAATTGTCGTACGATGTTCTAAGGACTCGTACGATTTCATTAGGTAATTTATGGAGTTTTAAGTTTATATACGGTATTGTAAGGTGTTGTTACTATTTATACGGCGTCCTACAATATAATAATGTGTTTTTCAAGGTGTTAATATGGCATACAGAGTTGTAAGATGTCCTAAATTGTCGTACGATGTTCAAAGGACTCGTACGAATTCATTAGATTTATTATGAAGTTTTATGTTTATATACGGTATTGTAAGGTGTTGTTATAACTTGTAAGGCGTACTACAATTTAATATCGTGTTTTTCAAGGTGTTAATATGGCATACAGTGTCGTAAGTTGTCCTAAATTGTCGTACGATGTTCTAAGGACTCGTACGAATTCATTAGGTAATTTATGGAGTTTTAAGTTTATATACGGTATTGTAAGGTGTTGTTACTATTTATATGGCGTCATACAATATAATAATGTGTTTTTCAAGGTGTTAATATGACATACAGAGTTGTAAGATGTCCTAAATTGTCGTACGATGTTCAAAGGACTCGTACGAATTTATTAGATTTATTATGAAGTTTTATGTTTATATACGGTATTGTAAGGTGTTGTTATGACTTGTAAGGCGTCCTACAATATAATATCGTGTTTTTCAAGGTGTTAATATGTCATACAATGTCATAAGTTGTCATAAATTGTCGTACGATGTTCAAAGGACTCGGACGAATTTATTAGGTTTATTATGGAGTTTTAAGTTTATGTACGGTATTGTAAGGTGTTGTTACGATTTGTAAGTCGTCCTACAATATAATAACTTGCTTTTCAAGGTGTTAATATGGCATACAGAGTGGTAAGATGTCCTAAATTGTTGTACGATGTTCAAAGGACTCGTACGAATTCTTTAGATTTATTATGGAGTTTAATGTTTATATACGGTATTGTAAGGTGTTGTTATAACTTGTAAGGCGTCCTACAATTTAATATCGTGTTTTTCAAGGTGTTAATATGGCATACAGTGTCGTAAGTTGTCCTAAATTGTCGTACGATGTTCAAAGGACTCGTACGAATTCATTAGGTAATTTATGGAGTTTTAAGTTTATATACGGTATTGTAAGGTGTTGTTACTATTTATATGGCGTCCTACAATATAATAATGTGTTTTTCAAGGTGTTAATATGGCATACAGAGTTGTAAGATGTCCTAAATTGTCGTACGATGTTCAAAGGACTCGTACTAATTCATTAGATTTATTATGAAGTTTTATGTTTATATACGGTATTGTAAGGTGTTGTTATGACTTGTAAGGCGTCCTACAATATAATATCGTGTTTTTCAAGGTGTTAATATGGCATACAATGTCGTAAGTTGTCATAAATTGTCGTACGATGTTCAAAGGACTCGGACGAATTTATTAGGTTTATTATGGAGTTTTAAGTTTATGTACGGTATTGTAAGGTGTTGTTACGATTTGTAAGGCGTCCTACAATATAATAACATGCTTTTCAAGGTGTTAATATGTCATACAGAGTGGTAAGATGTCCTAAATTGTTGTATGATGTTCAAAGGACTCGTACGAATTCTTTAGATTTATTATGGAGTTTAATGTTTATATACGATATTGTAAGGTGTTGTTATAACTTGTAAGGCGTCCTACAATTTAATATCGTGTTTTTCAAGGTGTTAATATGGCATACAGTGTCGTAAGTTGTCCTAAATTGTCGTACGATGTTCAAAGGACTCGGACGAATTCATTAGGTTTATTATGGAGTTTTAAGTTTATATACGGTATTATAAGGTGTTGTTATGATTTGTAAGGTGTCCTAGAATATAATAACGTTCTTTTCAAGGTGTTAATACGGCATACAGAGTCGTAAGATGTCCTAAATTGTCGTATGATGTTCAAAGGACTCGAACGAATTCATTAGGTTTATTATGCAGTTATAAGTTTATATACGGTATTATAAGGTGTTGTTATGGTTTGTAAGGCGTCCTACAATATGTTAGGGTTATTTCTTGTTAAGATTTACTTTGTATTTTGTTTATTGTTTATATGTTTGTAAATAGTTTAGGGTCTATTTTGTTATATTCCTTAAACTTGTAATTGGTTGATATAAGCATGTAGTGTGTGTGTGTGAGGAGAGAGGCTAGATCACTTTTACACTGTTAGAGAGAGAATTAACTGTGTGTGATTTTATTTCTCCTGCACCTTGTACTACGAATTGCTTTGATCATCAATATACAAAGAGAATTATTAGTATGGATTGTGTTTGTGATTGAACTGTTTGTTTGTGCTTGTTATTCTGATCATTGTGAGCGATATTAACGATCCAATTGAACCTATCAGTTGGTATCAGAGCTTTCGGTATTGTGTTCTTCGCTGTTCTTAAGCAAAACACATCAATATTGCTCAAAAATCATGATCTGAATGAATTGTTGGTGTTTTTAGTTGTGATTTATCATCGCAATCACTCCTATACACAACGATTGTGCAGATTCCTTCAGATTATCATCAGATCTGAGGATTTTAGAAGAAAGAAAAATTTTACTGTTCAATCAAATTTTGCTCAAATTTGATCATGTTTTGGATTGATTGATTTAAGGGATTGTTAATCGGACTGTTTCACAGCTTGTGTGTGAATTTTGGACAAATCGGACAAGTTTTAGACAAAACCCAGAAAATTCTCATGGAGAAGATGATGAACAGTATGATTTTGGTTGAAGATTAACTTGCCGGGTGATTATTTTTGACTTAGACAAATTCTTTGGACTTAGATTTGAGAAGAAATTAGGTCCTGTATTGCCGTGTAAAGAAATTTGTGCTTGTCGGGTGAAGAATTTGACTTAGAAAAAGTGCTACTGTTCAGTCGTGTGATACACTGTTGTGCCGGGTAAAACACTGTTACGCCGGGTGAAGAAAAGAGTCAGCCGGGTAATCATCAATTGTGTTGCCGGGTAAACAACCTTGCAGTGTGATCGAGTACTGTTCAGCCGGGGAAGCTTTTTATCGTGTCAAGATTCTGCCGGGTCAAGATATATTGCCGTGTCAAAGTTTTTCTTGCTGCCGGGTAACTGTTCATCCGGGTGAAGAACAAAAATTATTACAACTGTTGAGCCGAATAACTGTTCTGCCGTGTAAAGACTTTTTCCTGCCGGGTGAAGAACAAAAGACACTGTTTAGCCGGTTGAAGAAGATTTTTCACTGTTTTGCCGTGTGACTCATTTTTGTTGTTTTTAATACTTGTTTCTTATCTTGTCTTTAATTACTTGTCTTTATTTTAGTATTTTAATCATTTTCTTTTCAAAAATTAACAAAAACCAAAAATATTTTCTTTAAAATTTGTTAAAATGGCTCCTAATGATGATTCTGATAACCGTGTTCCTAGACTTTTGAATCGTGCAGATTTCAAGAACTGGACCATCAGGTTGAGACATCACTTGTGTTCTATTGACAATGACTTGTGGAAGTCCATTGAAAAAGGTCCTCACATTCCAACTCAGACAGCACCAGATAGTGCAAGTACCTACATTAAAGATTCTACTACACCTTATCCAGAAGATAATTTGTCAGCAGAAGATCTGAGAAAAGTAAAGAATGATAGCAAAGCATATTCTTTAATGTGCAAGGGGTTGCCACTTCAAGTTCTGTCTAGATTGGATGCATATCAGACTGGTTATACATGTTTCAAAGCTTTGAAGTCGATATGTGAAGGAGGAGAACAATTAAGGAGTTTGAAGAAGTCGAAACTAAAAAGACAATTGGAGTTGTTTGAACACATTAATGGAGAGACAGTACACCAGATGATGAACAGGTTTGTTCACTTAACTACTGAGATGTCAAACCTCGGAGTGAAGACTGAACTTCAAGACTTGAATGATCGATTGTTGAATGCTTTACCATCATCATGGAAGCAAACTGTTACTCTGTTGAAACATACTGAGAAATTTCCAATGGAACTTGATTTGCTTATTGGAAAGATAGAAGAAGTTGAGATTGATGAAGGATCAAGAAATACTGATAGATCAAGCTCACAAACTCAGTATAAGTATGTGGTAAATCATGCCAATACTGTGGAGAATGCTTTTCTTGCACAAGATGCAACGAAGTTTGAAGATGAGGGTGACTTATTTGTTGGTGCAAGTTTCTTTACTGATTCAGCATATTTTCCTAATTCACCAACTTATTCTCAACCTCAATCTCCACCAAGAGCCCAAGTTCAAAGTCAATCAGAAAATCAGAATTCAAATGTTCAAGCTAAGGTGAAAGACGTAATGAATATTCTGCTTCAAGATGACGAAACTAAAACTGCCTTTACTGCTTTTATGGCAAGTTTTCAAGCGTACCAAGGAAGTCATTTAAGTCAAATGGACGTGGTCCTTCAAGACTTATTTGAAATGGATCCAGTTGATGTTGAAGAAATGGATCTTAATTGGCAAATGGTTATGGTTGCATATCGAACTCAAAAGCATGCATATGTGAACCGAAATTACAAACCTCATGCTAACAAGACAGTTGGATTTGACAAAACTAAAGCCAGATGTTTTAACTGTAATCAGTATGGTCATTTCTCAAGAGAATGCAAAGCTCCAAAGAATTTCAATGACCAAGCTAGTTCAAGCAATCAAGGCCAAGGTCAAAGTTTTCAACAGTCTTCGAGTTATCCAGGCAGAAATCAACGTTTTGTTCAGAAACCATACCAAAGTCTTCCCATGCCGAAACTGAAAGACGAAGGAAAGAAGCCAGAAGACCAAACAAAGGCACTGGTAGTCAGCGTAAAAGATGGTTATGATTGGAGCGCATATGCAGAACAGTTTACGTCTGATCTTACATCAAATCTGGCTTTGGTATGTGAAATTGAAGAAGACTGGTCTGAAGAAGGGGATGGAAAGATGGTTGAAGATGTCAGTGAAGATTCTGAAGATTATGACTGGAGTGCAAAGTCTGATCCTACTGAAGAAACCGAAGCTGAAATTGCATTAATGGCTACATCCAGTGAGTCTTCATCTGCTACCGAACAACCAAAGGTTAATGACTTACCCCCTAACTATGTTCCATTGCCCCTAGATGTGAAAGAAAGGTTATGTTCTGAACAATGCATTCAACAGGTAGAACATTATCGAACTCATTCATTTAAAATTGGTGATAAATTAAGTAAACATGAAAAACTTCATGAACAACTTAAACTTGATCATAAAATTTCTGATGAGAAGATTTTGTCACTAACTGAATCATGGAACAAAACTTTGAAAGAATTGGAACTTGTTACCAAACAACTTGAAGAAATGACAAAGAACTTTGAACAAGAAAAAGTTGAACATGCTGTCACACAAGTTGAATTAAAGAAAGTTAAAAGTTGTAAAACAATGGTTGAACAACTCATTAATGAAAGAGGTAACAAAAACAAAACCGGGTTGGGTTTTACTCATGAACCAATGCCAAATTCAATCACTCAAACCTTACCGGAAAACTTTAATGAATTTGATCATTCACCTGAAAATGAACGAAAATTCAAAGAAATTCAAAGAAGTAAATCCGAGTCCGAAGGATCTGAGGAGTTGATTGAAAGTTTGAGAGAAGAAGATGGAATGACAACTAAAGCAGATGATGAAGCAAGCAACAAATCTGACAACAAGCCGGAGCCTGTTCTTATTCAACTTGTTGAGTATCCGGAACTGAATCCGAAACCAGAAACGGTGAAGGAAGAAGGTGAGTTTTCAGGATACAATGATCCTGAATACATCAAGTGGAAGAAAGAACAAAAGGCGCAAGTTGCTGATCAGTTGATCAAGAAACAAGAAGTGAAAAAGACTGAAGTTTCGAATGCAAAGAAGCAGAAATCGAAAATAATGAACAATCAATCTGAAACGAAACAGTCAAATGGCAAAAGTGTCATAAAATCGAATGATAACACCAAAGTTCAAAGTGTTAAAACTGACAAAGTTAAAACTGTCAAGAAAGTGTCAAAAGGTAAGACAATCAAGTTTGTGTCTGCAGGTACTTTCGACATGAACGGTTCTTATGGTAACCAAATCAATGCTCAAATCAAATCTAACTCTGGTCTGAAAACAGGTTCAGGTCCTAAGTCTTCCGCTGTCAACGATAAGAGAATTGAAAACAAAAAGGTAACCAAACAGAACAGTTTAAAATCGAACCAAAGTCCCATGCAATCAAAATCTCAAACCAAGTCTCTACAAAAGATCGTTAATCTAAAACCGAATAACCAAGATAATGAATCACGTTTTGGTTCAACATCAAAAGTTAACAATCGGCTCTTTAGGATTAGCATGAAACATTGTGAAATTTGTAATAGGTATAATCATGCAACTGCTGAATGTTTCTTTAACAGGTACTGCAGTTTCTGTGACAAAAGAAACCATTCTTCAGAAGAATGTTACTATAACAAATTTTGTGATATTTGTGAGAAAAGAAACCATGACACAAAGGATTGTTTCTTTCGATCAAACTCAACTAGAGAAATGACTCCGTTTTCAAACTTTAATAGAAATCATTCATTTGGTTTTCAAAATATGAGTCAAAGTCATTCTCCAGTTTTGAGAAATTTCAATCGAAACAATTTTGTTTCTAACTTGACAAGAAGTGTGCAGGTTAACAATTTTAAGCCAAGAGCTTTGTTGGTAAGAAACCAAATTTTTGAAAACAACCTTGATCCTCAGTTGGAGGAAAGGTTCAGGGCTTTAAGAAGAAAGCAGTCAATGAACGCCAATGGGCGAAACAACAGTTATCAACATCAAAATCTCATGAATGAAACAAATTTTCAAAATATTCAATATAAACAAGTTACAATTGCAGATAAATTCGGAAAACCCAAGACCGTGTGGGCCTGGGTTGACCAAACTAACTGAAAATGTTTGAATTGCAGGTACGCCCAAGAAGACCTATCAACTCATGGTTTGTTGATAGTGGGTGTAGCCGGCACATGACAGGCAACCATGCCTTGCTTCAGGATTTCAAGCTGAAAAATGGTACACACGTGGCTTTTGGAGGTGATGCTGGTGGTAAAATCACAGGAGAAGGAACTGTTTCGAATGGGGTCATAAGTTTTGATAAAGTCAACTACTGTGCACAGTTGAACTTTAACTTACTTAGTGTATCTCAAATCTGTGATAAATCTTATTCAACTCTTTTTGATGATTCTTTCTGTTATATTCTTAAACCAGGTTTCAAGATTGACAATGAGTGGGTAGTGGTTAAAGCGCCTAGAGATCGTGATGTATACAAATTGGATATGTCGCAGATTGATGCCGAAACCGAAACAACCTGTCTCATTGCCCATGCTTCAAATGATGAGAGTCAGCTTTGGCATAGACGGCTGGGACATTCCAACTTCAGAAACATGAACCGTTTGGTAACTGGAAATCACGCTGTGGGAATTCCATCGAAGAAGTTCTCCACAACTGATCTTTGTCCAGCGTGTTTGAAGGGAAAACAGCATCGGATGTCTTTTAAGTCCAAGCTCGAAAACTCCATTTCAAAACCCTTGCAGATGCTACATATGGATCTTTTCGGACCAACAAATGTGCAAAGCATTGGAAAGAAGTCTTACTGTTTTGTCATTATTGACGATTTCACTAGATTTTCTTGGGTTTATTTTTTGCATACTAAATTTGAAACAGCTGAATTATTAAAAGAATTTATCATCAAAGTTGAAAATCAATTGGAATGCAAAGTTAAAGTTTTAAGAAGTGATAATGGAACTGAATTTAAGAATGCTAATGTTGATTTATTTTGTGCAGAAAAGGGGATTGCTAGACAATTTAGTGCGCCAAGAACACCTCAATAAAACGGGGTTGCGGAACGGAAAAACCGGACACTGATTGAAGCAGCAAGATCCATGCTCGCAGATGCCAAAATCCCGATCACTTTTTGGGACGAAGCTATTGCAACTGCGTGTTTTGTACAAAATAGAACATTATTAGTGCAAGATAAAAAGAAAACTTCTTATGAGTTGTTGTTTGGAAGGAAACCAAATATTTCTTACTTGAAAGCATTTGGTTGTCCGGTATCGATTTTAAATTTGAATGATCATCTCGGGAAGTTTGAGTCAAAATCTGACGATGGATTTTTCTTAGGTTATTCGTCTGTTTCTAAAGCTTATCGGGTTTTTTATAGCAAAACAAATACTGTTATTGAAACTATTAACGTCAAGTTTTTAGATAATTCGTTTCCTTTAGTGGCTCATGGTCCAGAATGGTTATTTGATTTAGATTCATTATCGAAATCCTTCAATTCTAACTTATTCGATTTTTCAGGAAACGCAAGGAAGGAATCAGGCGACTTAGGATGCTTTAGTGACGATTCTGATAGTGACGAAGATGGAAATCTCAACTCTGAATATCCATTTATGTCTTTTCACAATCCTGATCATGTCAAATCCAGTCAAGCTCCGGGTCCTTCTGGTTCGCATGAAGATCAAGAATCGAACAATCAAGAAGAAGATGTGTTTTCTCCTAATGATGGTGGATCTGTTCAGAATCAACCATCATCAGATCCGAATGGTGAAGCTGTTCCAGAATCATTTGATTACTTCATCAATTCACCGGATCAGGTCCCGAATTTTACTCCACATACTTCGTCCATTCTACAAGATCTACCAAATCTGAATACTTCTAATCTGGAGAGTCAAGTGCAAGGAGGTGACATACCAATTCATCGAATTCACAAGAAACATCCTGTCTCTCAGATTATTGGGCCGTTGAATCAGAGAACTACAAGAAGTCAGACTGAGCAAGCAAATGTCTGTCTTTATTCGTGCTTCCTATCTCAAGTGGTGCCAAAGAACATTTCAGAGGCGTTGAAAGATAACAGTTGGATTGAAGCTATGCAGGAGGAATTACTTCAGTTTCGCAAACAGGAAGTTTGGAAACTTGTGGACTTACCTGAAGGAGAGAACGCAATAGGTACAAGATGGTTGTACAAAAACAAGCCAGACGAACGTGGCATTGTAGTGAGAAACAAAGCCAGACTCATTGCACAGGGATACACTCAGGAAGAAGGCATTGATTACGAAGAGGTGTTTGCTCCGGTCGCAAGACTTGAAGCCATACGCGTTTTTCTTGCATATGCTTCCTTCATGAAGTTTAAAGTATTCCAAATGGACGTTAAAGGTGCTTTCTTGTATGGACCGATTACAGATGACGTTTATGTCAGACAACCTCCGGGTTTTGAAGATCCTGACTATCCTCATCGTGTATACAAGTTGAGTAAAGCGCTTTATGGTCTACACCAAGCTCCAAGAATCTGGTATGAGACATTATCCAAGCATTTACTAGAACATGGATTCACAAGAGGACAGATTGATCCAACTTTGTTTATGAAGAGGGAGAATGACGACTTATTGTGTGTTCAAGTTTATGTGGACGATATTATCTTTGGTTCGACCAGTGCGTCAATGTGCAAAAATTTTGAAGAAATCATGAAGTCTAGATTCCAGATGAGTTCAATGGGGGAGATTAACTTCTTTCTTGGATTACAAGTGAAACAATCAGCTGACGGAATTTTCATCAATCAATCTAAATTTGTTGAGAAGTTGTTGAAGAAATTCAAGATGCAAGATTGTCAAACAATTCGAACTCCATCTGATGTAAATTGCAAGATTCAACCAGATCCAAAGGGCAAAGCAGTTGATCAAAAACTATACAGATCAATGATCGGTTCTCTGATGTATCTTACTGCATCAAGACCAGACATCATGTACGCTGTGTGTGTATGCGCCAGATACCAGTCTGATCCGAAAGAGTCGCATCTTGTTGCTGTGAAGCGTATATTCAGATATCTCAAAGGGAAACCAAATCTTGGGTTATGGTATCCTTACGAAGGAAACTTTGAATTATATAGCTATTCTGACAGTGATTTTGGTGGTTGTGCTCTTGACAGGAAATCGACAACTGGTGGCTGTCAATTTCTGGGTCCAAGGCTTGTCTCTTGGCAATGCAAGAAGCAGACCAATGTTTCTGTATCCACAGCTGAAGCAGAGTATATCGCTGCATCTGCAGGATGTTCTCAGGTTTTATGGTTACAAAATCAGTTGCTTGACTACGGGTTTAACTTTCTAAAAACTCCTATATACATAGACAATACTGCTGCTATGTTTATAACTGCAAATCCTGTTCAACATTCTAAAACCAAACACATCGAAATTAGATATCATTTTTTAAGAGATAACTCTGAAAAGGGTTTAATAATTTTGATTAAGGTTCATACCGACAAACAACTGGCAGATCTTTTCACAAAATCTTTTTTGTCAGGCCGGTTTGAATTCTTAATTCAATCCATAGGATTAATCAATCATGATTGATTCTATTTTTCGAAAACAAAACAAAAATCAGAAAAATATAAAAGCCAAAAATATAATAAGTTGATGTTATATTTTGATTCCTTTGTCTTTTACTTTATGTTTTGCATTGTGTGTGCTTGCGTGAAAAAGAAAATAGAAAAGCAAAAACAAAATATAAAAGCAAAAAGAAAAGAAAAATATCATGTCATAAGAATCTATATTGCACAAAGTGAGAAATGATAGATACACTAGACATTATTTGTTACATCATTTTAAATAAAGACTGATGAATGTTAGTTGATGTGCTAGACAGCTCAGACAATTAGACTGAACAAGTAAGTTGATTGTTGACAAACATAAACTTAATGATCCTTGTGTTAAGTTCCATTGCTATACATGTCTAGATATATATCTTTTGATACATTGCTTGTGATGATAGTTGTGCATGATCGGGTAACGATGTAGTCTTCTCAGTGTGATGAACCGCATCGTGAGCTTCTTTGTTGTGGTACCCACAGACCTGAAGTCTCACACGAAGTCTCTTTTGAGCTTCAAGGTGCAGCAAAAGATTCCAAAATGGAACAAAAAGAGTCCCAAATGTGGACCAACACCAAACAAAAATTCCAAAAAGGAATTCAGAAGATTCCCAAGGGGAACGATAGGAAAGAAAAATTCCCAAAGATGGAATTAAAAAGAAGTCCCAAAGTGGACCAAATCCGAATAGAACCCAGATTCCACACTGTGTATGACTGTAAGTAACCAGGTTTTGTGCAATATGCATTCAGGTAGTGTTTGATAAGGAAATATGTTGACATATGTATACATGTGGGTCACATAAGTCATTCTAATTGAACCTTAAATATCATCATGATACTGAAAAAGTAAGTGTGTCAACTCGAGCTAATTGGTATGTTTTCATATCATCACTCAATCAAGCATAAGTCAAATGTCTATTCAAAACTTGCAAAACATGTTCAGATAATGTGTGGTATGATCTCACTGCGATATTTTGATTCATTGCATTGCATATGTCTTTATTTTAATGTTTGTGCTTTGAGTGTGCAGGCATTTGGAATCATTATTGATACATCAACATCCTTGTTAAACTTAAAAATTTCTAGAAATTTCAAGTTTAGGGGGAGAATAAAAAATTGAAGAAAAATATCTACAAAAATCCAAAAATATTTTGTTTTGAATAAGTGTGTTTTGAATGAACAAGGTTATGTGGTATGAAAAGCAAAGGTATTGGATGTGTTAAAAACAAACCCAAGGTCTTGTAATTTGTTTTTAAGAAATTGCTTCGGGATATAGAAAAATTGGTTGTGCAAAAACATTTTAAAAGAAAAATGGATTTAATTGGTAATTAAATTTGTTGCAATGTTTAATATTGTTTGATAATTAATATGACAAACATTCTTTTTAAGGATATCTTGTCTAATTAATATGTCGGAGAATGTTTGCAGGTGCAATAAATGACGTTGAAAAAGTCAACAGACAAGAAAAATGAAGAAAATTGATCAAGTGTTATAGTCGGGCAAAGATATCAGATGCAACTATTCTGCCGGGTAAAGAACTGTTCTGCCGGGTAATGTTGTAAGTCTGATACATGTCGGGTAAGTGAGGAAAAGGTGAAGATATTATGACCACTGTACAGCCGTGCAATGATCATGTCAAATACAGCCGGGTGAAGGTCATAGATATCTTGTCGGGTGACAAGTGTTTACTATACAGCCGGGTAAAAGAGAAATCTTCTTGCCGTGTAAAGGTATGACATTGTGTTGCCGGGTAATGAAGAAAGTTGCCTTATGAAGAAGGTTGCCTTGTGAAGAAGGTTGCCGTGTGAAGAAGAAAAGCAAGCCGGATGAAGGAAAGCAACTGTGTTGCCGGGTGATGAAGAAATATTGCCGGGTGATGTTTTGAAGATAACTATTCTGTCGGGTGATGAATAAAAACCCATCAGGTTAGTTGTTTCTAACCTTTACCCGTCACTGCAGTGACTTACCCGTCCCTACAGTGCTTGACCCGTCAAGTGATTTTCACATATTTGTGACTTGTCTTATGTACTTGACCCGTCACTACAGTACATGACCCGTCACTACAGTACTTAACCCGGCAAGGCTTATTGGGCTTTTTAAGCTTGCCCGTCCCTTTTGTTGACCCGGCACTTAAAGTTTGACCTAAAATTTTTGACGATACAAATGACCGCCTCTTCACAAACACTTATCATTTCACACATTCACTTTCACACAAATCCTCTGAACGTAAAATCGCCGTGTTATCATATTCAATCGTTTGCTCTGTAACAAGGTTAATCGATTGAATAAGGTAGTGATTAAGTGTTTTTGACCTAAATAGACCTGCAAATCAACCGTTAAAAAGAAAAACGATGATGAACAGTGTTTTTGGGCATTGAATCGACACTTCGATTTTGTGTGTTAAAATCAAAATCGAATGTTGATTTAGGTGTAAAAACACTCGATTATCATCATTCAATCACTCATTTGCATCAAAAAACCTTAAAATCAACTGAATCACTCAAAATGTTCTTAACTGATAAAATCGCCATTGATGTACCTTGAAGCTCTTGAAAGTTAAAACATCAAATGATGAAATATCTTTTTAAAGTGACAAATGCATGATAAAACTGAACTAAAACATGTTAAATAACTTCATCACAGAAATGTCAAAATTTTGTCTAAGTGATTAACAGTTAAAATTGATACATGAAGTATAATCCTTTAGATTCAATGTTGTTTGATTAAGAATGATGAAAATCAGGTTATTAGAACAATTTAGGATTTAAAATGATTATATGAATGTTTTGCTTTCTAACTGTTATTTAAACACTTATAAAAATTTGATATGTGATTAATGAAGAATCTAACACATTTGTTTTGTTTTTGTGTTTGTTTGTGTTTTAACAGATGGAGAATCTCAAGTTCGAGCCTAAACACAATTTAGTAGCATGTTTGGATGAATCACTTCCTGAAACAGAGGGTTACAGGGATATGATCAAGTTTTTGAAGAGAACCAAGTATGTATATGCTATATGTGCCAAACCGGTCATATATGCCAGGCTGATTAAGAGATTTTGGAGGACAGCTGAGGTGGTTAGAGAAGAGAATAAGGTTACAGTTGTTCGAGGCAACATAACTGAAGATATGGTACTGACAGTATCTGAAGAATCAATTAGACAAGCCCTGAGAATTGACGAGGATGAGGTTGGTATGATGGATGAGCTGACCATGGAGGAATGTAAATCGTGTTTTGTGAATATGGGACATCCACCTATATTTCCAAAGTCACAGTTTTATCGGGCTAAGTTGGGAAAGAAGTACAAACTGCTATGTTATGTTGTGCAACAATGCATGTCCAGGAGGAGTGCAGGGTTTGACAACTTCCCGTCAGATATTGCTTCAGCAATTGTAGCTATAGCAGAGAACAAACCATTCAACTTTTCGAGATGGATAATGAATGGGTTTGTATTCAACTTGGTCAAGGGCAAAAGGTTTAAGTTCCTCATGTACCCGAGGTTCTTACAACTGATGATCAATGTTGCATATCCTGTCATCAGAAATGAAGGCTATTCAGGAGGTATTTTATATACTGAGGACATGAACGATCTATCTTACCGAAAGATGAGTATCGGGAATGTGCCTGATGTAGAATTGTTTGACTATATGAGAGATATAGTCAACAATGAAGAAGATGTAGAGGTTGTCTATCATCATATTTCGAATGGAGAGATTGTTAATCCAATGGATATTGTTGATAGAGAAATTGATGAAAGTGATGATGATCAAGATGATGAGAATGATAATGGTGACAATGATGAAGATAGTGATGGTAATGATGGTGGTGATGATGCTGAATCTGAATCTAATTCAGAGGAGGTTGAACCAATGGAGACTGAGATTGTGGAGACATTTGAACCAATAGAAGTAGAGTCTGAGACTGTTGTGATAGAAGAACCTACTGAGGTTGCTTCTGTGGTTGAAGAAGTTGTTGTTGATATTCCAAAAGATGTTTCAGTTCAGTATGTGACAACCCGTAAATTCAGTTTAACGCCGTTAACCATCTTATTCGTTTATCTCGTCAAGTCTTTGTAAAGTTGGGATTAAAATTATAAATTAAACAAACTAAACTATTAAGTCTAAACAACCTAACATTGTCTAAGGTCCTAAGTGTAAAATTTCAAATTATATAAACCAACCCCCCATACCTATACCCGTCTTCAACAGCCATCTCGGCACACACATCCAAAACCCTAGTTCGGTTGCACACCATACCAGCCGCTGCATAACTCCATCATCATCGTATCGTTTCGGTTTCACCCGGGCATCAAAGAAGATTAGCCTCGTCCCACCGTTACGCGTTGTTACTGCTATTCGGAGTACCGAACGAGTCCGGCGAACCTGCAAACTCTGCTGTTTCCGATCATCTTCATCGTCTCCACTGTTCTCACGTGTTTCCGGTGAGCAACCTGAAGTCCGAAACAGCAGCTGCAAAACCGCGTATTCGGTCATCTTCTTCGTGCTTTCCGGTGGGTTTCGCGCCATCATCAACGCCGTTGTTCTTTTCCCTGTTTCCGATCACCTCCGTCGCTATTCTCCGGTGAGTTTCGCGACCCGTAAACTTTTATGCGCGATTATGTGCGGGTTGTATGTCGATCATGTATATTACTGTGTATAAGCTGATATATATTTGTATGTATATGTATGATCATTGTTGTATGTGTAAGTATATATGAATATAATTGTACGTATGCGCTGCAGATTATATGTCGGGAAATTGTATGTGTTTATACAACTGTATACGGTTAATTATATACGAATGAAATTGGGTTGCATCATGTTAGTATATACATGCGTTGTATGTATAGATATGTGTGAGTACAATAAAGTGTAGTAAGAATGTATGTATGGGTCACTATGTATGCGTATGTGGTATGGGAAGAAACAGAAGTGGAAATTTAATCTTATATATATGTGTATGTGAAGCCATAAGATTAATGTGGGTATGTACATTAAACTAGTAGGTAGCCAGGTAGGGAGGAATGGATAATATATGCGTATGTGGTGTGTGTGTAGTCTATGTATGTAATTGCTGTAAGTATAATGACATATGTAAATAAATAAATAAATAAAAATATGAATGTGTGTATGCATAGAGTTGTAACAGGCAACGTTAATTAATTGGATAACAATTTAATGAGGATGTTGGTATATTAAGGAAACATTAGGCGCACAAGTGTATATATATGTATAATAGTTTACAAGGGGCGTATGCATTATATGACAGTGTGCAATGTATGTATATATGTATGTAGGCTATAGCAGATTTACAATGTATGTATATTGGTTGTGTGAATGTAGGAAAGCATGTATGTGTGTGTACTAAATAAAGAACATGTATGATAATGTCTAGCTATTGGATTGTCTTGATTTAAGGATGAATCTAGGATTCTTATGCATGCATAAGTGAAGTGTGTATAAGTGAAAATATGTGATGTATGCATGCTAGTATTATTCGGGTAATAATGAGTTCGTATGAAATGTATAAATATATGCATGAAAATAAAATGTACTCATGTGTAGGTTGGATTTAAGTAAAGGTATATGTGGTTTTGTGTATGTAAATATATACGTGTATATAAATATATTATTATGTGTCTATATATGTAGGTTCTTAGCTAATAACTAGAATAATTATTAAGCAGGCTGTAGGACGGTTTTGGTTCTCTGTTGCATTCGTGCTGGTAAATTGCTGTGCGCTTCAAATGTGAGTTCTTTGCCCGCTTTTAAATCTTTTTCGGGGAGAAAACATACAAATGATTTTACAGAGCCTTCGGGCAACTAATTTTACAGCACCTTCGGGTGGACTGCATTTTTATGCCTTCAGGCAGGGCCTTCGGGCAACACTTTATGCCTACGGACGGGGCCAACTAAGGCTGCATTTTATACCTTCGGGTATGGCCTACGGGCAGGTTTCGGTAAAAGTATAAATGCCTACGGGCAGGTTTTGGTAAAAGTATAAATGCCTACGGGCAGGTTTGGTAAAAGTACAAATGCCTACGGGCAGAATTTTATTAGGGCTTATAGTGCTTTACACGAATTGGAACCACATTCAAGTCCTTATAAAAGTTCGAGGTTGATTAATATATGATAGCGGGGAAATTTGAGTAGTACTACCGGGTTGCGACGGCACCCCACCCTTGACTGGGCGTCATGTGGTGCAAATTGTCCTTAATGGTTATGGGTCATCCTGGTTAGATGGCGACAAGGCAAAAGTAACGTTTAGCTTTCATCTCGACGTGTTGACAAGCAATAAGCATTCGGTCTTGCAAACCGCCTAATAAAATGAAATATATATTATTTTTGGTTTATCTATATTATGAACGGTATCTTTTATTTATAAACAAATCTCATTGAACTCACCAACATTATGTGTTGACCGTTTTAGTATGTTTTCTCAGGTAGCTAAGGAGTTGAGCACGTAGGACATGCATGCATTGGGTCGTCCTTTGGATTATTTTAAAAATTAAATTTAATATCTACTTTATTTTGTTAATTTGGTTTATTGTTTTGTGCGCGGGTTTTTGCGCACCGGATTTATTTATGCTTCCGCTAAAAGTTGGTTTTAACCTTTAAACTCTAAACCTTTGGTTATTTACAAGGTTATATATATTTTATAAACGTTGAGTCGAAGTTCGTGTAACTAATGGCTTGAGGTCCTGGTATGTCACACGCCTAACGGATACCCCGTTTGTGGAAATTGAGGGTGTGACAGATTGGTATCAGAGCCATAAGTTATAGAGAACTAGCATTTGCATCTAGACTATAACTAGGCATTGCATTAGTTACACTCACACTGCACCGTAGTACTATAGTTAGAATTAGTGCTTGTTGCCTATACGTGTTACACCTTATGTACTTACCTGATATGAAATACTTGTAGTATACTGAATTTTTAAGTAAAGTATTGTGCTGTTTATAATATAAAAAAAAAAATCTAATTCCCCGTCAAACGTTAAATTTTCTTCGCACGATGTGACTGAGTCTCCTTCTCGAGGCGCAAGGGGACGAAAGTACGAACATGGCGACTGCATCCGTAGTCGCGATAACAAGACTAGAAGGATTTATGCGCCGAAGTTATCTATAGTAATTCTTTATCCGTTGAAATATTCTATTCTTTAAACCTAATCGAGAAAATGTTATTTTCGTCCAACTCGTTTCGGTATTCAAGAAATTTACTCGTGGAAATAATTGTGAACACGTTACAATTTATTTGCCAAAGAATTTACATTAAATCTCTATTCTAAATAAATTCTCGTATGTTGGCTATAATTACTATGTGTTACCAATGAGATTTATATACGTAAATATTTAAATCATTGTGTGATCGGTGAATGTAGATCAATGGCTGGAAGAGGTATGGGCCGTGGACGTGGCAATTATGTGTTAACTCCGGAACAGCTAATGGCAATGATGAATGAGCATGCGGCTGCAGTTATCGGGGCAGCGGCGGGGATGCAGAACCAAGCTCCTCCCGGTAATTAAATCAATACAATCACTAATCAGTAAATTAATTTTAAATCTATACCTTTTTCCCATTCTAAATAAGTATAATCTAATTAAATCAATTTTCCTTCCAGTTTGCACCTTTTCCGACTTTATGGACTGTAAACCTCATTCATTTAATGGTGTTGATGGAGCAACCGCGATGCTTCAGTGGTTTGACAAGCTAGAGTCAGCCTTTCAGATGTGTAATTGCCCGGTCGGCAGCCGGGTGAAGTTTGCTTCAGGTACTTTGGAAGGTACCGCGTTGACATTCTGGAATCGTCAAGTGCAACTTATGGGGATCGAAATGGCGAACGCAACCCCATGGGCGGAATTTAAGACCCTCTTCACGGAGGAGTACTGTGCACGCGACGATATTCGTAAATTAGAGGATGAATTGTGGAATCACAAGATGATTGGGTCGGACATCGAGACCTATACTACTAGGGCTAATGAATTAGCAGCGTTGTGTCCGCAAATGGTGGTGCCTGAAACCAAACGTATTGAGTTTTACATCAAGGGATTGGTACCGGAAATCAGGATGAACGTGACGTCGGCCAACCTGACAACGATTCAGGCGGCAGTAAGAATGGCCAAGCGAATCACTGATCAGGCAGTAGAGTTAGGGACATTGCCCGCTAAGGGATCATCAACTGTTGTCGACAACAAAAGGAAATGGGAAGGCTCAAACAACAAGGACTCATCCTTTACACAGTCCCAAGCTCAGAAGAGGTATGATAATAGGGATCACTCTTCATCTCAGGGAGATCCTAGATCTGCGGGTAAGGCTCAGGTGTGCGGAACATGTGGTAAAAACCACTCTGGGGTATGTAGAAAGGTAAAGTGTGAGCGGTGCGATAAGTTTGGACACACCGCAAGGGATTGTCATGTCAATTTGGGGTACAACAAGCAGGGTCAGAGGGGTCAAGCACGAGGGAACAACAACAACACCAAGAACTGCTTCAGGTGCGGCAAGTCGGGTCACTGGAAGAACGAGTGTCCTGAAAACAATGTAGATAATAACAATAACCGCAACGACAATAATAATAATAATAATAATAACGGTAATGGGGACAATACAGCGAGAGGCAGAGCATTCACCATAGGTGGTGGAGGAGCAAGAAATGAGGACAACAATGGAAACAGGTACTTTCCTACCCCAATAGCATTAAAATCATATTTTATTTAAATTTAAGAAACGATAGGCGTTCGTATTAACTTAAATTCGCAAAGAGATTGCCTAGAAATAACTTCTACCCCCTCTTCGGTTTAAGGGGCCGTTAGTCTGTTGTAACTTCGCGTTTATCTTATTGGGCACATTTATATGACCAGTTTGACCAATTGGAAGGGTCAGGTTCTACTCTAAATTTAGCTCACCTAACTTATCATCACGTGGGTGTTCATTTAAATGCATTGTCATTCCATTCGGGTTATCTAGCGTACCGACTATACTCAAGGGTCAGCTACCTGACTAAAAAGCATAATTTGCAATTTTCGGGACGAAAATTCTGTTAACAAGGGATGATGTGACGACCTAAAAAAATAAAAATAAAATAAAATAAAATAAAATCTCCCCTTCTTTCTTTTTGATTTCATTTCGTTGCAGACGACTAGTGACGCGACGTAATTTTCGGGACGAAAATTCTCTTAACAAGGGGATGATGTGACAACCCGTAAATTCAGTTTAACGCCGTTAACCATCTTATTCGTTTATCTCGTCAAGTCTTTGTAAAGTTGGGATTAAAATTATAAATTAAACAAACTAAACTATTAAGTCTAAACAACCTAACATTGTCTAAGGGCCTAAGTGTAAAATTTCAAATTATATAAACCAACCCCCCATACCTATACCCGTCTTCAACAGCCATCTCGGCACACACATCCAAAACCCTAGTTCGGTTGCACACCATACCAGCCGCTGCATAACTCCATCATCATCGTATCGTTTCGGTTTCACCCGGGCATCAAAGAAGATTAGCCTCGTCCCACCGTTACGCGTTGTTACTGCTATTCGGAGTACCGAACGAGTCCGGCGAACCTGCAAACTCTGCTGTTTCCGATCATCTTCATCGTCTCCACTGTTCTCACGTGTTTCCGGTGAGCAACCTGAAGTCCGAAACAGCAGCTGCAAAACCGCGTATTCGGTCATCTTCTTCGTGCTTTCCGGTGGGTTTCGCGCCATCATCAACGCCGTTGTTCTTTTCCCTGTTTCCGATCACCTCCGTCGCTATTCTCCGGTGAGTTTCGCGACCCGTAAACTTTTATGCGCGATTATGTGCGGGTTGTATGTCGATCATGTATATTACTGTGTATAAGCTGATATATATTTGTATGTATATGTATGATCATTGTTGTATGTGTAAGTATATATGAATATAATTGTACGTATGCGCTGCAGATTATATGTCGGGAAATTGTATGTGTTTATACAACTGTATACGGTTAATTATATACGAATGAAATTGGGTTGCATCATGTTAGTATATACATGCGTTGTATGTATAGATATGTGTGAGTACAATAAAGTGTAGTAAGAATGTATGTATGGGTCACTATGTATGCGTATGTGGTATGGGAAGAAACAGAAGTGGAAATTAAATCTTATATATATGTGTATGTGAAGCCATAAGATTAATGTGGGTATGTACATTAAACTAGTAGGTAGCCAGGTAGGGAGGAATGGATAATGTATGCGTATGTGGTGTGTGTAGTCTATGTATGTAATTGCTGTAAGTATAATGACATATGTAAATAAATAAATAAATAAAAATATGAATGTGTATATGCATAGAGTTGTAACAGGCAACGTTAATTAATTGGATAACAATTTAATGAGGATGTTGGTATATTAAGGAAACATTAGGCGCACAAGTGTATATATATGTATAATAGTTTACAAGGGGCGTATGCATTATATGACAGTGTGCGATGTATGTATATATGTATGTAGGCTATAGCAGATTTACAATGTATGTGTGTGTACTAAATAAAGAACATGTATGATAATGTCTAGCTATTGGATTGTCTTGATTTAAGGATGAATCTAGGATTCTTATGCATGCATAAGTGAAGTGTGTATAAGTGAAAATATGTGATGTATGCATGCTAGTAATATTCGGGTAATAATGAGTTCGTATGAAATGTATAAATATATGCATGAAAATAAAATGTACTCATGTGTAGGTTGGATTTAAGTAAAGGTATATGTGGTTTTGTGTATGTAAATATATACGTGTATATAAATATATTATTATGTGTCTATATATGTAGGTTCTTAGCTAATAACTAGAATAATTATTAAGCAGGCTGTAGGACGGTTTTGGTTCTCTGTTACATTCGTGCTGGTAAATTGCTGTGCGCTTCAAAGGTGAGTTCTTTGCCCGCTTTTAAATCTTTTTCGGGGAGAAAACATACAAATGATTTTACAGAGCCTTCGGGCAACTAATTTTACAGCACCTTCGGGTGGACTGCATTTTTATGCCTTCGGGCAGGGCCTTCGGGCAACACTTTATGCCTACGGACGGGGCCAACTAAGGCTGCATTTTATACCTTCGGGTATGGCCTACGGGCAGGTTTCGGTAAAAGTATAAATGCCTACGGGCAGGTTTTGGTAAAAGTATAAATGCCTACGGGCAGGTTTGGTAAAAGTACAAATGCCTACGGGCAGAATTTTATTAGGGCTTATAGTGCTTTACACGAATTGGAACCACATTCAAGTCCTTATAAAAGTTCGAGGTTGATTAATATATGATAGCGGGGAAATTTGAGTAGTACTACCGGGTTGCGACGGCACCCCACCCTTGACTGGGCGTCATGTGGTGCAAATTGTCCTTAATGGTTATGGGTCATCCTGGTTAGATGGCGACAAGGCAAAAGTAACGTTTAGCTTTCATCTCGACGTGTTGACAAGCAATAAGCATTCGGTCTTGCAAACCGCCTAATAAAATGAAATATATATTATTTTTGGTTTATCTATATTATGAACGGTATCTTTTATTTATAAACAAATCTCATTGAACTCACCAACATTATGTGTTGACCGTTTTAGTATGTTTTCTCAGGTAGCTAAGGAGTTGAGCACGTAGGACATGCATGCATTGGGTCGTCCTTTGGATTATTTTAAAAATTAAATTTAATATCTACTTTATTTTGTTAATTTGGTTTATTGTTTTGTGCGCGGGTTTTTGCGCACCGGATTTATTTATGCTTCCGCTAAAAGTTGGTTTTAACCTTTAAACTCTAAACCTTTGGTTATTTACAAGGTTATATATATTTTATAAACGTTGAGTCAAAGTTCGTGTAACTAATGGCTTGAGGTCCTGGTATGTCACACGCCTAACGGATACCCCGTTTGTGGAAAATTGAGGGTGTGACACAGTATGTTCGAAGAAAGAAATCAAAACCAGTGGTAGAACCTGAAGAGATTGACATAGTTCAGATTGCACAGGAGGTAGTGGCCGAAGCTGAAACTGTGGCACAGATAGTTGAGGAAGCTGATACTGGCACTACTGATCCTATTACTGTTGATATTCCCACCTCGTCACCACAAATTGCTGAAAATGTTGAACATGGTTTGGAGTCTTCACCAAACTTTGTGTCAAAAATTGATGAAGATGAAAAAGAGAAAAGAATAGCTGAGTTAGAGGATATGGTACAAAAGTTGTTAGAAGCAAATGAACTAATGAAGGCTTCGAATGAAAGAAAAAGGAAAAGACTTGATGAGTATTGGGAGATTCATACTCAAAATTTGAAAACCTTCAAGAAATTGGATGAGGATCATGTCAAATTGGTCGATGAACATGTGAAGCTGAAGGATGATTATGAGAAACTGAAAGAGGAGCATGAAAATCTGAAATATGATTACAAAGATTTGCAAGCTGAATGCAATACTTTGGACGCAGAGAAAGAAATGTTAGAAAAAGAGTTGGAGGAAATGAAACCGAAGAAAGCTAGCTCATCATCAGACAAAGACTTTTCTGATGAAGTTGAAGTGACTGAATCGCATGTGCCTAAAGTTTATTTGACTAGAGCTCGAGGAACTTCGAATGCTGGTATTTTGGTAGAATCACCAATCATCATTCCCGATGAAGCTGTTGCTGAAATTGTCAATATGGACAAAGCTGAGGGAAAGAGGAAGATAGATGCGATACCGGAGATTTTTGGTGATGAAGAAAGGTCAAAGAAGGCGAAAATTGATGAAGCAGTGCAGATTGAGCTGATTCAATCTGTAGCTGTAATTGAGACTGAGAAGGAGAATGAAGCTGAGATTGCTAAATCAGGTCAGATTGAGCCGATTCAATCTGATTCTGTAGCTGAAACTGAGGTATTTGCAGTGACAGATAGTGAGAAGGAGGTTGGCTCTGAAGAAACAGTTCAGGTTGAGCCGATTCAACCTGAAGCTGTTGAAGTTGAAAGTATGCCTGAAACAGAAGCTGAAGTTGCTAGTCAGTTTGAGCCGGTTCAAACTGATGATGCACCTATGATTGAAGCGTTAGATAATCTAGATGACATAGATTGGACTGAGTCTGAAGGTGAAGCTGAGCCAGTACAGAATGTTACTGAAGAGATACCTGATGATTTGGATCAAAGGTTTGCATATCTCGAGAAGATGAAGTATAATACTGTATTTCTGAATGGGTTGACGGTGAGTCAGATAAATGAAGAGTACGAGAAATGCATGATTCATCAAGATAAAGCCGAAGCTGATAAAAAGGAGTTTGTTACTGAGATGGGCGAATGGACTCCAATGCAAGAAAGTTTGAATATAGAAGATTTGCCACCAACTGAGCTTTATCATCCAAATCCTGAGGAAATGACAAGCAGAGAGATGCGTGATTGGTTATGTTCAAGGAACTATCCGTACAAGACATTGCAGAGGTTGAAGTCTGTATCACTGAAGAAGATTGTAGTCAGTTTTATGAAGACAGAAAAACTGTACAACCGGATGTTTTATTTGGACTATAACAATCCGCAATACTTCGAGCTAACAAAGAGATTCAAAATTCTTGGACCAAGAGAAATTCCAGTAATGGCGCTTCCTGAAGATGCTCACAAAAAGAGGCACGAACTGATGGATATGTTTCCAAGCGAGGTTAAATCGTACAACATACCGATGGATGTGCGTGAAACTTGGCATAAATCATCAACACCAGGTGATGTGGTTAGGTCGCTGATGAGCAAAGGACAGTCAATTGCTGAGTTACTTGACTCTATGATTGTGCCTGAGAAGAACAAGAAAGTAAAAATCATAGCATGGAAATACGACGAAGTATTTGATGCGTTTATGATTAAGAGAGTGAATGGTCTTTGTGACGTATATCATTACTATTCGAGCATCTTTAAACTGGAAGTTCAGGATTTAAAGGAGTTACACAAATTAAGGTTGATAAATCACACGCGTGCTGAGCGTGGTGATAAGTGTGTAATGCTTCTTGATGCAGGGATTGGTAGATCGCCGAAGTTTCTGGATTTTCGAGGCCAACAGGAAGATACTGCATATGTGCAAGCAAAGAAACAAAGGAAGAAAAAGAAATTGGTTGTGACTGAAGACATGTATTTAGAAGAGTTTTCGGACGAATACTTTGACAAAGTAACGGATCCTGGATTGAAGGTGATAGATGGTTCACAAATGACGAAGCCAATACTCAGAGTGTTCTATAATCAAGAGACTTTTGAACTGAAGCTTGTTCGGAATTTGGAGGATTGGGACAAGGATATGATTACGCTTTTTAGCACTTTTGAGTTGAAGCTGTTACATCCATCCTATATAGACTTTTTGAGAAGCTACAGAATGGAAAAGTGTAGGGATGCACTTGCTGAAGCTAATAGGAAGTTGTTTGTAGTGATGATAGAAGTGATAGCAGCAGCAACTGAAAAGATTCGGGTGAGGAAAGCATTGCTAAACTCTAATCTCGTGAGGGTGGATTTACCAGAGATAGAGTACATGAGGATATCGAGGAAAGGAACCTTGGAGGTGAAAGTCAAAGGCCAGGAGATGCCATTTGAGTTTTACGCTAATATTGATTTTGCAGGTTTGAATCTAGATTCGCTCAGACGCATGAATGCTTTACCAATTCTGACGAATGAATCAAAGCCTCGACAAGCCAAGATTGCTGAAAAGTTCAAATCTTGTATTGAAGAAGCTTTGAAGGAACAAGAAGAGTATAAAGGACGAGAGTTGCTGAACGTCAAAGATGAACCAGAAGAATGGTAGAAAAAGATTGATGCTGATCAAAGAAGAAGAAAAAGATAGAAGATTTTGCTGAAGATCCAAAGATAAATCTTAGGGGGAGTACTGTTAGGGTTATTTCTTGTTAAGATTTACTTTGTATTTTGTTTATTGTTTATATGTTTGTAAATAGTTTAGGGTCTATTTTGTTATATTCCTTAAACTTGTAATTGGTTGATATAAGCATGTAGTGTGTGTGTGTGAGGAGAGAGGCTAGATCACTTTTACACTGTTAGAGAGAGAATTAACTGTGTGTGATTTTATTTCTCCTGCACCTTGTACTACGAATTGCTTTGATCATCAATATACAAAGAGAATTATTAGTATGGATTGTGTTTGTGATTGAACTGTTTGTTTGTGCTTGTTATTCTGATCATTGTGAGCGATATTAACGATCCAATTGAACCTATCACAATATAATAACGTGCTTTTCAAGGTGTTAATATGGCATACAGAGTCGTAAGATGTCCTAAATTGTCGTATGATGTTCAAAGGACTCGTACGAATTCATTAGGTTAATTATGGAGTTTTAAGTTTATATACGGTATTGTAAGGTGTTGTTACTATTTATATGGCGTCCTACAATATAATAATGTGTTTTTCAAGGTGTTAATATGGCATACAGAGTTGTAAGATGTCCTAAATTGTCGTACGATGTTCAAAGGACTCGTACGAATTCATTAGATTTATTATGAAGTTTTATGTTTATATACTGTATTGTAAGGTGTTGTTATAACTTGTAAGGCGTCCTACAATTTAATATCGTGTTTTTCAAGGTGTTAATATGGCATACAGTGTCGTAAGTTGTCCTAGATTGTCGTACGATGTTCTAAGGACTCGTACGAATTCATTAGGTAATTTATGGAGCTTTAAGTTTATATACGGTATTGTAAGGTGTTGTTACTATTTATATGGCGTCCTACAATATAATAATGTGTTTTTCAAGGTGTTAATATGGCATACAGAGTTGTAAGATGTCCTAAATTGTCGTACGATGTTCAAAGGACTCGTACAAATTCATTAGATTTATTATGAAGTTTTATGTTTATATACGGTATTGTAAGGTGCTGTTATAACTTGTAAGGCGTCCTACAATTTAATATCGTGTTTTTCAAGGTGTTAATATGGCATACAGTGTCGTAAGTTGTCCTAGATTATCGTACGATGTTCTAAGGACTCGTACGAATTCATTAGGTAATTTATGGAGCTTTAAGTTTATATACGGTATTGTAAGGTGTTGTTACTATTTATATGGCGTCCTACAATATAATAATGTGTTTTTCAAGGTGTTAATATGGCATACAGAGTTGTAAGATGTCCTAAATTGTCGTACGATGTTCAAAGGACTCGTACGAATTCATTAGATTTATTATGAAGTTTTATGTTTATATACGGTATTGTAAGGTGTTGTTATAACTTGTAAGGCGTCCTACAATTTAATATCGTGTTTTTCAAGGTGTTAATAAGGCATACAGTGTCGTAAGTTGTCCTAAATTGTCGTACGATGTTCTAAGGACTCGTACGAATTCATTAGGTAATTTATGGAGCTTTAAGTTTATATACGGTATTGTAAGGTGTTGTTACTATTTATATGGCGTCCTACAATATAATAATGTGTTTTTCAAGGTGTTAATATGGCATACAGAGTTGTAAGATGTCCTAAATTGTCGTACGATGTTCAAAGGACTCGTACGAATTCATTAGATTTATTATGAAGTTTTATGTTTATATACGGTATTGTAAGGTGTTGTTATAACTTGTAAGGCGTCCTACAATTTAATATCGTGTTTTTCAAGGTGTTAATAAGGCATACAGTGTCGTAAGTTGTCCTAAATTGTCGTACGATGTTCTAAGGACTCGTACGAATTCATTAGGTAATTTATGGAGTTTTAAGTTTATATACGGTATTGTAAGGTGTTGTTACTATTTATATGGCGTCCTACAATATAATAATGTGTTTTTCAAGGTGTTAATATGGCATACAGAGTTGTAAGATGTCCTAAATTGTCGTACGATGTTCAAAGGACTCGTACGAATTCATTAGATTTATTATGAAGTTTTATGTTTATATACGGTATTGTAAGGTGTTGTTATAACTTGTAAGGCGTCCTACAATTTAATATCGTGTTTTCAAGGTGTTAATAAGGCATACAGTGTCGTAAGTTGTCCTAAATTATTGTACGATGTTCTAAGGACTCGTACGAATTCATTAGGTAATTTATGGAGTTTTAAGTTTATATACGGTATTGTAAGGTGTTGTTACTATTTATATGGCGTCCTACAATATAATAATGTGTTTTTCAAGGTGTTAATATGGCATACAGAGTTGTAAGATGTCCTAAATTGTCGTACGATGTTCAAAGGACTCGTACTAATTCATTAGATTTATTATGAAGTTTTATGTTTATATACGGTATTGTAAGGTGTTGTTATGACTTGTAAGGCGTCCTACAATTTAATATCGTGTTTTTCAAGGTGTTAATATGTCATACAATGTCGTAAGTTGTCATAAATTGTCGTACGATGTTCAAAGGACTCGGACGAATTTATTAGGTTTATTATGGAGTTTTAAGTTTATGTACGGTATTGTAAGGTGTTGTTACGATTTGTAAGGCGTCCTACAATATAATAACATGCGTTTCAAGGTGTTAATATGGCATACAGAGTTGTAAGATGTCCTAAATTGTCGTACGATGTTCAAAGGACTCGTACTAATTCATTAGATTTATTATGAAGTTTTATGTTTATATACGGTATTGTAAGGTGTTTTTATGACTTGTAAGGCGTCCTACAATTTAATATCAAGTTTTTCAAGGTGTTAATATGTCATACAATGTCGTAAGTTGTCATAAATTGTCGTACGATGTTCAAAGAACTCGGACGAATTTATTAGGTTTATTATGGAGTTTTAAGTTTATGTACGGTATTGTAAGGTGTTGTTACGATTTGTAAGGCGTCTTACAATATAATAACATGCTTTTCAAGGTGTTAATATTGCATACAGAGTGGTAAGATGTCCTAAATTGTTGTATGATGTTCAAAGGACTCGTACGAATTCTTTAGATTTATTATGGAGTTTAATGTTTATATACGATATTGTAAGGTGTTGTTATAACTTGTAAGGCGTCCTACAATTTAATATCGTGTTTTTCAAGGTGTTAATATGGCATAGAGTGTCGTAAGTTGTCCTAAATTGTCGTACGATGTTCAAAGGACTCGGACGAATTCATTAGGTTTATTATGAAGTTTTAAGTTTATATACGGTATTATAAGGTGTTGTTATGATTTGTAAGGTGTCCTAGAATATAATAACGTGCTTTTCAAGGTGTTAATACGGCATACAGAGTCGTAAGATGTCCTAAATTGTCGTATGATGTTCAAAGGACTCGAACGAATTCATTAGGTTTATTATGCAGTTATAAGTTTATATACGGTATTATAAGGTGTTGTTATGGTTTGTAAGGCGTCCTACAATATAATAACGTGCTTTTCAAGGTGTTAATATGGCATACAGAGTCGTAAGATGTCCTAAATTGTCGTATGATGTTTAAAGGACTCGTACGAATTCATTAGGTTAATTATGGAGTTTTAAGTTTATATACGGTATTGTAAGGTGTTGTTACTATTTATATGGCGTCCTACAATATAATAATGTGTTTTTCAAGGTGTTAATATGGCATACAGAGTTGTAAGATGTCCTAAATTGTCGTACGATGTTCAAAGGACTCGTACGAATTCATTAGATTTATTATGAAGTTTTATGTTTATATACGGTATTGTAAGGTGTTGTTATAACTTGTAAGGCGTCCTACAATTTAATATCGTGTTTTTCAAGGTGTTAATAAGGCATACAGTGTCGTAAGTTGTCCTAAATTGTTGTACGATGTTCTAAGGACTCGTACGAATTCATTAGGTAATTTATGGAGTTTTAAGTTTATATACGGTATTGTAAGATGTTGTTACTATTTATATGGCGTCCTACAATATAATAATGTGTTTTTCAAGGTGTTAATATGGCATACAGAGTTGTAAGATGTCCTAAATTGTCGTACGATGTTCAAAGGACTCGTACTAATTCATTAGATTTATTATGAAGTTTTATGTTTATATACGGTATTGTAAGGTGTTGTTATGACTTGTAAGGCGTCCTACAATTTAATATCGTGTTTTTCAAGGTGTTAATATGTCATACAATGTCGTAAGTTGTCATAAATTGTCGTACGATGTTCAAAGGACTCGGACGAATTTATTAGGTTTATTATGGATTTAAGTTTATGTACGGTATTGTAAGGTGTTGTTACGATTTGTAAGGCGTCCTACAATATAATAACATGCTTTTCAAGGTGTTAATATGGCATACAGAGTTGTAAGATGTCCTAAATTGTCGTACGATGTTCAAAGGACTCGTACTAATTCATTAGATTTATTATGAAGTTTTATGTTTATATACGGTATTGTAAGGTGTTGTTATGACTTGTAAGGCGTCCTACAATTTAATATCGTGTTTTTCAAGGTGTTAATATGTCATACAATGTCGTAAGTTGTCATAAATTGTCGTACGATGTTCAAAGGACTCGGACGAATTTATTAGGTTTATTATGGAGTTTTAAGTTTATGTACGGTATTGTAAGGTGTTGTTACGATTTGTAAGGCGTCCTACAATATAATAACATGCTTTTCAAGGTGTTAATATTGCATACAGAGTGGTAAGATGTCCTAAATTGTTGTATGATGTTCAAAGGACTCGTACGAATTCATTAGGTTAATTATGGAGTTTTAAGTTTATATACGGTATTGTAAGGTGTTGTTACTATTTATATGGCGTCCTACAATATAATGATGTGTTTTTCAAGGTGTTAATATGGCATACAGAGTTGTAAGATGTCCTAAATTGTCGTACGATGTTCAAAGGACTCGTACGAATTCATTAGATTTATTATGAAGTTTTATGTTTATATACGGTATTGTAAGGTGTTGTTATAACTTGTAAGGCGTCCTACAATTTAATATCGTGTTTTTCAAGGTGTTAATATGACATACAGTGTCGTAAGTTGTCCTAGATTGTCGTACGATGTTCTAAGGACTCGTACGAATTCATTAGGTAATTTATGGAGCTTTAAGTTTATATACGGTATTGTAAGGTGTTGTTACTATTTATATGGCGTCCTACAATATAATAATGTGTTTTTCAAGGTGTTAATATGGCATACAGAGTTGTAAGATGTCCTAAATTGTCGTACGATGTTCAAAGGACTCGTACGAATTCATTAGATTTATTATGAAGTTTTATGTTTATATACGGTATTGTAAGGTGTTGTTATAACTTGTAAGGCGTCCTACAATTTAATATCGTGTTTTTCAAGGTGTTAATAAGGCATACAGTGTCGTAAGTTGTCCTAAATTGTTGTACGATGTTCTAAGGACTCGTACGAATTCATTAGGTAATTTATGGAGTTTTAAGTTTATATACGGTGTTGTAAGGTGTTGTTACTATTTATATGGCGTCCTACAATATAATAATGTGTTTTTCAAGGTGTTAATATGTCATACAGAGTTGTAAGATGTCCTAAATTGTCGTACGATGTTCAAAGGACTCGTACTAATTCATTTGATTTATTATGAAGTTTTATGTTTATATACGGTATTGTAAGGTGTTGTTATGACTTGTAAGGCGTCCTACAATTTAATATCGTGTTTTTCAAGGTGTTAATATGTCATACAATGTCGTAAGTTGTCATAAATTGTCGTACGATGTTCAAAGGACTCGAACGAATTTATTAGGTTTATTATGGAGTTTTAAGTTTATGTACGGTATTGTAAGGTGTTGTTACGATTTGTAAGGCGTCCTACAATATAATAACATGCTTTTCAAGGTGTTAATATGGCATACAGAGTTGTAAGATGTCCTAAATTGTCGTACGATGTTCAAAGGACTCGTACTAATTCATTAGATTTATTATGAAGTTTTATGTTTATATACGGTATTGTAAGGTGTTGTTATGACTTGTAAGGCGTCCTACAATTTAATATCGTGTTTTTCAAGGTGTTAATATGTCATACAATGTCGTAAGTTGTCATAAATTGTCGTACGATGTTCAAAGGACTCGGACGAATTTATTAGGTTTATTATGGAGTTTTAAGTTTATGTACGGTATTGTAAGGTGTTGTTACGATTTGTAAGGCGTCCTACAATATAATAACATGCTTTTCAAGGTGTTAATATTGCATACAGAGTGGTAAGATGTCCTAAATTGTTGTATAATGTTCAAAGGACTCGTACGAATTCTTTAGATTTATTATGGAGTTTAATGTTTATATACGATATTGTAAGGTGTTGTTATAACTTGTAAGGCGTCCTACAATTTAATATCGTGTTTTTCAAGGTGTTAATATGTCATACAATGTCGTAAGTTGTCATAAATTGTCGTACGATGTTCAAAGGACTCGGACGAATTTATTAGGTTTATTATGGAGTTTTAAGTTTATGTACGGTATTGTAAGGTGTTGTTACGATTTGTAAGGCGTCCTACAATATAATAACATGCTTTTCAAGGTGTTAATATTGCATACAGAGTGGTAAGATGTCCTAAATTGTTGTATGATGTTCAAAGGACTCGTACGAATTCTTTAGATTTATTATGGAGTTTAATGTTTATATACGATATTGTAAGGTGTTGTTATAACTTGTAAGGCGTCCTACAATTTAATATCGTGTTTTTCAAGGTGTTAATATGGCATAGAGTGTCGTAAGTTGTCCTAAATTGTCGTACGATGTTCAAAGGACTCGGACGAATTCATTAGGTTTATTATGAAGTTTTATGTTTATATACGGTATTGTAAGGTGTTGTTATAACTTGTAAGGCGTCCTACAATTTAATATCGTGTTTTTCAAGGTGTTAATAAGGCATACAGTGTCGTAAGTTGTCCTAAATTGTTGTACGATGTTCTAAGGACTCGTACGAATTCATTAGGTAATTTATGGAGTTTTAAGTTTATATACGGTATTGTAAGATGTTGTTACTATTTATATGGCGTCCTACAATATAATAATGTGTTTTTCAAGGTGTTAATATGGCATACAGAGTTGTAAGATGTCCTAAATTGTCGTACGATGTTCAAAGGACTCGTACTAATTCATTAGATTTATTATGAAGTTTTATGTTTATATACGGTATTGTAAGGTGTTGTTATGACTTGTAAGGCGTCCTACAATTTAATATCGTGTTTTTCAAGGTGTTAATATGTCATACAATGTCGTAAGTTGTCATAAATTGTCGTACGATGTTCAAAGGACTCGGACGAATTTATTAGGTTTATTATGGAGTTTTAAGTTTATGTACGGTATTGTAAGGTGTTGTTACGATTTGTAAGGCGTCCTACAATATAATAACATGCTTTTCAAGGTGTTAATATGGCATACAGAGTTGTAAGATGTCCTAAATTGTCGTACGATGTTCAAAGGACTCGTACTAATTCATTAGATTTATTATGAAGTTTTATGTTTATATACGGTATTGTAAGGTGTTGTTATGACTTGTAAGGCGTCCTACAATTTAATATCGTGTTTTTCAAGGTGTTAATATGTCATACAATGTCGTAAGTTGTCATAAATTGTCGTACGATGTTCAAAGGACTCGGACGAATTTATTAGGTTTATTATGGAGTTTTAAGTTTATGTACGGTATTGTAAGGTGTTGTTACGATTTGTAAGGCGTCCTACAATATAATAACATGCTTTTCAAGGTGTTAATATTGCATACAGAGTGGTAAGATGTCCTAAATTGTTGTATGATGTTCAAAGGACTCGTACGAATTCATTAGGTTAATTATGGAGTTTTAAGTTTATATACGGTATTGTAAGGTGTTGTTACTATTTATATGGCGTCCTACAATATAATGATGTGTTTTTCAAGGTGTTAATATGGCATACAGAGTTGTAAGATGTCCTAAATTGTCGTACGATGTTCAAAGGACTCGTACGAATTCATTAGATTTATTATGAAGTTTTATGTTTATATACGGTATTGTAAGGTGTTGTTATAACTTGTAAGGCGTCCTACAATTTAATATCGTGTTTTTCAAGGTGTTAATATGACATACAGTGTCGTAAGTTGTCCTAGATTGTCGTACGATGTTCTAAGGACTCGTACGAATTCATTAGGTAATTTATGGAGCTTTAAGTTTATATACGGTATTGTAAGGTGTTGTTACTATTTATATGGCGTCCTACAATATAATAATGTGTTTTTCAAGGTGTTAATATGGCATACAGAGTTGTAAGATGTCCTAAATTGTCGTACGATGTTCAAAGGACTCGTACGAATTCATTAGATTTATTATGAAGTTTTATGTTTATATACGGTATTGTAAGGTGTTGTTATAACTTGTAAGGCGTCCTACAATTTAATATCGTGTTTTTCAAGGTGTTAATAAGGCATACAGTGTCGTAAGTTGTCCTAAATTGTTGTACGATGTTCTAAGGACTCGTACGAATTCATTAGGTAATTTATGGAGTTTTAAGTTTATATACGGTGTTGTAAGGTGTTGTTACTATTTATATGGCGTCCTACAATATAATAATGTGTTTTTCAAGGTGTTAATATGTCATACAGAGTTGTAAGATGTCCTAAATTGTCGTACGATGTTCAAAGGACTCGTACTAATTCATTTGATTTATTATGAAGTTTTATGTTTATATACGGTATTGTAAGGTGTTGTTATGACTTGTAAGGCGTCCTACAATTTAATATCGTGTTTTTCAAGGTGTTAATATGTCATACAATGTCGTAAGTTGTCATAAATTGTCGTACGATGTTCAAAGGACTCGAACGAATTTATTAGGTTTATTATGGAGTTTTAAGTTTATGTACGGTATTGTAAGGTGTTGTTACGATTTGTAAGGCGTCCTACAATATAATAACATGCTTTTCAAGGTGTTAATATGGCATACAGAGTTGTAAGATGTCCTAAATTGTCGTACGATGTTCAAAGGACTCGTACTAATTCATTAGATTTATTATGAAGTTTTATGTTTATATACGGTATTGTAAGGTGTTGTTATGACTTGTAAGGCGTCCTACAATTTAATATCGTGTTTTTCAAGGTGTTAATATGTCATACAATGTCGTAAGTTGTCATAAATTGTCGTACGATGTTCAAAGGACTCGGACGAATTTATTAGGTTTATTATGGAGTTTTAAGTTTATGTACGGTATTGTAAGGTGTTGTTACGATTTGTAAGGCGTCCTACAATATAATAACATGCTTTTCAAGGTGTTAATATTGCATACAGAGTGGTAAGATGTCCTAAATTGTTGTATAATGTTCAAAGGACTCGTACGAATTCTTTAGATTTATTATGGAGTTTAATGTTTATATACGATATTGTAAGGTGTTGTTATAACTTGTAAGGCGTCCTACAATTTAATATCGTGTTTTTCAAGGTGTTAATATGTCATACAATGTCGTAAGTTGTCATAAATTGTCGTACGATGTTCAAAGGACTCGGACGAATTTATTAGGTTTATTATGGAGTTTTAAGTTTATGTACGGTATTGTAAGGTGTTGTTACGATTTGTAAGGCGTCCTACAATATAATAACATGCTTTTCAAGGTGTTAATATTGCATACAGAGTGGTAAGATGTCCTAAATTGTTGTATGATGTTCAAAGGACTCGTACGAATTCTTTAGATTTATTATGGAGTTTAATGTTTATATACGATATTGTAAGGTGTTGTTATAACTTGTAAGGCGTCCTACAATTTAATATCGTGTTTTTCAAGGTGTTAATATGGCATAGAGTGTCGTAAGTTGTCCTAAATTGTCGTACGATGTTCAAAGGACTCGGACGAATTCATTAGGTTTATTATGGTGTTTTAAGTTTATATACGGTATTATAAGGTGTTGTTATGATTTGTAAGGTGTCCTAGAATATAATAACGTGCTTTTCAAGGTGTTAATACGGCATACAGAGTCGTAAGATGACCTAAATTGTCGTATGATGTTCAAAGGACTCGAACGAATTCATTAGGTTTATTATGCAGTTATAAGTTTATATACGGTATTATAAGGTGTTGTTATGGTTTGTAAGGCGTCCTACAATATAATAACGTGCTTTTCAAGGTGTTAATATGGCATACAGAGTCGTAAGATGTCCTAAATTGTCGTATGATGTTTAAAGGACTCGAACGAATTCATTAGGTTTATTATGCAGTTATAAGTTTATATACGGTATTATAAGGTGTTGTTATGGTTTGTAAGGCGTCCTACAATATAATAACGTGCTTTTCAAGGTGTTAATATGGCATACAGAGTCGTAAGATGTCCTAAATTGTCGTATGATGTTTAAAGGACTCGTACGAATTCATTAGGTTAATTATGGAGTTTTAAGTTTATATACGGTATTGTAAGGTGTTGTTACTATTTATATGGCGTCCTACAATATAATGATGTGTTTTTCAAGGTGTTAATATGGCATACAGAGTTGTAAGATGTCCTAAATTGTCGTACGATGTTCAAAGGACTCGTACGAATTCATTAGATTTATTATGAAGTTTTATGTTTATATACGGTATTGTAAGGTGTTGTTATAACTTGTAAGGCGTCCTACAATTTAATATCGTGTTTTTCAAGGTGTTAATATGGCATACAGTGTCGTAAGTTGTCCTAGATTGTCGTACGATGTTCTAAGGACTCGTACGAATTCATTAGGTAATTTATGGAGCTTTAAGTTTATATACGGTATTGTAAGGTGTTGTTACTATTTATATGGCGTCCTACAATATAATAATGTGTTTTTCAAGGTGTTAATATGGCATACAGAGTTGTAAGATGTCCTAAATTGTCGTACGATGTTCAAAGGACTCGTACGAATTCATTAGATTTATTATGAAGTTTTATGTTTATATACGGTATTGTAAGGTGTTGTTATAACTTGTAAGGCGTCCTACAATTTAATATCGTGTTTTTCAAGGTGTTAATAAGGCATACAGTGTCGTAAGTTGTCCTAAATTGTTGTACGATGTTCTAAGGACTCGTACGAATTCATTAGGTAATTTATGGAGTTTTAAGTTTATATACGGTGTTGTAAGGTGTTGTTACTATTTATATGGCGTCCTACAATATAATAATGTGTTTTTCAAGGTGTTAATATGTCATACAGAGTTGTAAGATGTCCTAAATTGTCGTACGATGTTCAAAGGACTCGTACTAATTCATTTGATTTATTATGAAGTTTTATGTTTATATACGGTATTGTAAGGTGTTGTTATGACTTGTAAGGCGTCCTACAATTTAATATCGTGTTTTTCAAGGTGTTAATATGTCATACAATGTCGTAAGTTGTCATAAATTGTCGTACGATGTTCAAAGGACTCGGACGAATTTATTAGGTTTATTATGGAGTTTTAAGTTTATGTACGGTATTGTAAGGTGTTGTTACGATTTGTAAGGCGTCCTACAATATAATAACATGCTTTTCAAGGTGTTAATATGGCATACAGAGTTGTAAGATGTCCTAAATTGTCGTACGATGTTCAAAGGACTCGTACTAATTCATTAGATTTATTATGAAGTTTTATGTTTATATACGGTATTGTAAGGTGTTGTTATGACTTGTAAGGCGTCCTACAATTTAATATCGTGTTTTTCAAGGTGTTAATATGTCATACAATGTCGTAAGTTGTCATAAATTGTCGTACGATGTTCAAAGGACTCGGACGAATTTATTAGGTTTATTATGGAGTTTTAAGTTTATGTACGGTATTGTAAGGTGTTGTTACGATTTGTAAGGCGTCCTACAATATAATAACATGCTTTTCAAGGTGTTAATATTGCATACAGAGTGGTAAGATGTCCTAAATTGTTGTATGATGTTCAAAGGACTCGTACGAATTCTTTAGATTTATTATGGAGTTTAATGTTTATATACGATATTGTAAGGTGTTGTTATAACTTGTAAGGCGTCCTACAATTTAATATCGTGTTTTTCAAGGTGTTAATATGGCATAGAGTGTCGTAAGTTGTCCTAAATTGTCGTACGATGTTCAAAGGACTCGGACGAATTCATTAGGTTTATTATGGAGTTTTAAGTTTATATACGGTATTATAAGGTGTTGTTATGATTTGTAAGGTGTCCTAGAATATAATAACGTGCTTTTCGAGGTGTTAATACGGCATACAGAGTCGTAAGATGACCTAAATTGTCGTATGATGTTCAAAGGACTCGAACGAATTCATTAGGTTTATTATGCAGTTATAAGTTTATATACGGTATTATAAGGTGTTGTTATGGTTTGTAAGGCGTCCTACAATATAATAACGTGCTTTTCAAGGTGTTAATATGGCATACAGAGTCGTAAGATGTCCTAAATTGTCGTATGATGTTTAAAGGACTCGTACGAATTCATTAGGTTAATTATGGAGTTTTAAGTTTATATACGGTATTGTAAGGTGTTGTTACTATTTATATGGCGTCCTACAATATAATGATGTGTTTTTCAAGGTGTTAATATGGCATACAGAGTTGTAAGATGTCCTAAATTGTCGTACGATGTTCAAAGGACTCGTACGAATTCATTAGATTTATTATGAAGTTTTATGTTTATATACGGTATTGTAAGGTGTTGTTATAACTTGTAAGGCGTCCTACAATTTAATATCGTGTTTTTCAAGGTGTTAATATGGCATACAGTGTCGTAAGTTGTCCTAGATTGTCGTACGATGTTCTAAGGACTCGTACGAATTCATTAGGTAATTTATGGAGCTTTAAGTTTATATACGGTATTGTAAGGTGTTGTTACTATTTATATGGCGTCCTACAATATAATAATGTGTTTTTCAAGGTGTTAATATGGCATACAGAGTTGTAAGATGTCCTAAATTGTCGTACGATGTTCAAAGGACTCGTACGAATTCATTAGATTTATTATGAAGTTTTATGTTTATATACGGTATTGTAAGGTGTTGTTATAACTTGTAAGGCGTCCTACAATTTAATATCGTGTTTTTCAAGGTGTTAATAAGGCATACAGTGTCGTAAGTTGTCCTAAATTGTTGTACGATGTTCTAAGGACTCGTACGAATTCATTAGGTAATTTATGGAGTTTTAAGTTTATATACGGTGTTGTAAGGTGTTGTTACTATTTATATGGCGTCGTACAATATAATAATGTGTTTTTCAAGGTGTTAATATGTCATACAGAGTTGTAAGATGTCCTAAATTGTCGTACGATGTTCAAAGGACTCGTACTAATTCATTTGATTTATTATGAAGTTTTATGTTTATATACGGTATTGTAAGGTGTTGTTATGACTTGTAAGGCGTCCTACAATTTAATATCGTGTTTTTCAAGGTGTTAATATGTCATACAATGTCGTAAGTTGTCATAAATTGTCGTACGATGTTCAAAGGACTCGGACGAATTTATTAGGTTTATTATGGAGTTTTAAGTTTATGTACGGTATTGTAAGGTGTTGTTACGATTTGTAAGGCGTCCTACAATATAATAACATGCTTTTCAAGGTGTTAATATGGCATACAGAGTTGTAAGATGTCCTAAATTGTCGTACGATGTTCAAAGGACTCGTACTAATTCATTAGATTTATTATGAAGTTTTATGTTTATATACGGTATTGTAAGGTGTTGTTATGACTTGTAAGGCGTCCTACAATTTAATATCGTGTTTTTCAAGGTGTTAATATGGCATACAGTGTCGTAAGTTGTCCTAAATTGTCGTACGATGTTCAAAGGACTCGGACGAATTCATTAGGTTTATTATGGAGTTTTAAGTTTATATACGTTATTATAAGGTGTTGTTATGATTTGTAAGGTGTCCTAGAATATAATAACGTGCTTTTCAAGGTGTTAATACGGCATACAGAGTCGTAAGATGTCCTAAATTGTCGTATGATGTTCAAAGGACTCGAACAAATTCATTAGGTTTATTATGCAGTTATAAGTTTATATACGGTATTATAAGGTGTTGTTATGGTTTGTAAGGCGTCCTACAATATAATAACGTGCTTTTCAAGGTGTTAATATGGCATACAGAGTCGTAAGATGTCCTAAATTGTCGTATGATGTTTAAAGGACTCGTACGAATTCATTAGGTTAATTATGGAGTTTTAAGTTTATATACGGGATTGTAAGGTGTTGTTACTATTTATATGGCGTCCTACAATATAATAATGTGTTTTTCAAGGTGTTAATATGGCATACAGAGTTGTAAGATGTCCTAAATTGTCGTACGATGTTCAAAGGACTCGTACGAATTCATTAGATTTATTATGAAGTTTTATGTTTATGTACGGTATTGTAAGGTGTTGTTATAACTTGTAAGGTGTCCTACAATTTAATATCGTGTTTTTCAAGGTGTTAATATGGCATACAGTGTCGTAAGTTGTCCTAGATTGTCGTACCATGTTCTAAGGACTCGTACGAATTCATTAGGTAATTTATGGAGCTTTAAGTTTATATACGGTATTGTAAGGTGTTGTTACTATTAATATGGCGTCCTACAATATAATAATGTGTTTTTCAAGGTGTTAATATGGCATACAGAGTTGTAAGATGTCCTAAATTGTCGTACGATGTTCAAAGGACTCGTACGAATTCATTAGATTTATTATGAAGTTTTATGTTTATATACGGTATTGTAAGGTGTTGTTATAACTTGTAAGGCGTCCTACAATTTAATATCGTGTTTTTCAAGGTGTTAATATGGCATACAGTGTCGTAAGTTGTCCTAGATTGTCGTACCATGTTCTAAGGACTCGTACGAATTCATTAGGTAATTTATGGAGCTTTAAGTTTATATACGGTATTGTAAGGTGTTGTTACTATTTATATGGCGTCCTACAATATAATAATGTGTTTTTCAAGGTGTTAATATGGCATACAGAGTTGTAAGATGTCCTAAATTGTCGTATGATGTTCAAAGGACTCGTACGAATTCATTAGATTTATTATGAAGTTTTATGTTTATATACGGTATTGTAAGGTGTTGTTATAACTTGTAAGGCGTCCTACAATTTAATATCGTGTTTTTCAAGGTGTTAATAAGGCATACAGTGTCGTAAGTTTTCCTAAATTGTCGTACGATGTTCTAAGGACTCGTACGAATTCATTAGGTAATTTATGGAGTTTTAAGTTTATATACGGTATTGTAAGGTGTTGTTACTATTTATATGGCGTCCTACAATATAATAATGTGTTTTTCAAGGTGTTAATATGGCATACAGAGTTGTAAGATGTCCTAAATTGTCGTACGATGTTCAAAGGACTCGTACTAATTCATTAGATTTATTATGAAGTTTTATGTTTATATACGGTATTGTAAGGTGTTGTTATGACTTGTAAGGCGTCCTACAATTTAATATCGTGTTTTTCAAGGTGTTAATATGTCATACAATGTCGTAAGTTGTCATAAATTGTCGTACGATGTTCAAAGGACTCGGACGAATTTATTAGGTTTATTATGGAGTTTTAAGTTTATGTACGGTATTGTAAGGTGTTGTTACGATTTGTAAGGCGTCCTACAATATAATAACATGCTTTTCAAGGTGTTAATATGGCATACAGAGTTGTAAGATGTCCTAAATTGTCGTACGATGTTCAAAGGACTCGTACTAATTCATTAGATTTATTATGAAGTTTTATGTTTATATACGGTATTGTAAGGTGTTGTTATGACTTGTAAGGCGTCCTACAATTTAATATCGTGTTTTTCAAGGTGTTAATATGGCATACAGTGTCGTAAGTTGTCCTAAATTGTCGTACGATGTTCAAAGGACTCGGACGAATTCATTAGGTTTATTATGGAGTTTTAAGTTTATATACGTTATTATAAGGTGTTGTTATGATTTGTAAGGTGTCCTAGAATATAATAACGTGCTTTTCAAGGTGTTAATACGGCATACAGAGTCGTAAGATGTCCTAAATTGTCGTATGATGTTCAAAGGACTCGAACGAATTCATTAGGTTTATTATGCAGTTATAAGTTTATATACGGTATTATAAGGTGTTGTTATGGTTTGTAAGGCGTCCTACAATATAATAACGTGCTTTTCAAGGTGTTAATATGGCATACAGAGTCGTAAGATGTCCTAAATTGTCGTATGATGTTTAAAGGACTCGTACGAATTCATTAGGTTAATTATGGAGTTTTAAGTTTATATACGGTATTGTAAGGTGTTGTTACTATTTATATGGCGTCCTACAATATAATAATGTGTTTTTCAAGGTGTTAATATGGCATACAGAGTTGTAAGATGTCCTAAATTGTCGTACGATGTTCAAAGGACTCGTACGAATTCATTAGATTTATTATGAAGTTTTATGTTTATGTACGGTATTGTAAGGTGTTGTTATAACTTGTAAGGTGTCCTACAATTTAATATCGTGTTTTTCAAGGTGTTAATATGGCATACAGTGTCGTAAGTTGTCCTAGATTGTCGTACCATGTTCTAAGGACTCGTACGAATTCATTAGGTAATTTATGGAGCTTTAAGTTTATATACGGTATTGTAAGGTGTTGTTACTATTTATATGGCGTCCTACAATATAATAATGTGTTTTTCAAGGTGTTAATATGGCATACAGAGTTGTAAGATGTCCTAAATTGTCGTACGATGTTCAAAGGACTCGTACGAATTCATTAGATTTATTATGAAGTTTTATGTTTATATACGGTATTGTAAGGTGTTGTTATAACTTGTAAGGCGTCCTACAATTTAATATCGTGTTTTTCAAGGTGTTAATATGGCATACAGTGTCGTAAGTTGTCCTAGATTGTCGTACCATGTTCTAAGGACTCGTACGAATTCATTAGGTAATTTATGGAGCTTTAAGTTTATATACGGTATTGTAAGGTGTTGTTACTATTTATATGGCGTCCTACAATATAATAATGTGTTTTTCAAGGTGTTAATATGGCATACAGAGTTGTAAGATGTCCTAAATTGTCGTATGATGTTCAAAGGACTCGTACGAATTCATTAGATTTATTATGAAGTTTTATGTTTATATACGGTATTGTAAGGTGTTGTTATAACTTGTAAGGCGTCCTACAATTTAATATCGTGTTTTTCAAGGTGTTAATAAGGCATACAGTGTCGTAAGTTTTCCTAAATTGTCGTACGATGTTCTAAGGACTCGTACGAATTCATTAGGTAATTTATGGAGTTTTATGTTTATATACGGTATTGTAAGGTGTTGTTACTATTTATATGGCGTCCTACAATATAATAATGTGTTTTTCAAGGTGTTAATATGGCATACAGAGTTGTAAGATGTCCTAAATTGTCGTACGATGTTCAAAGGACTCGTACTAATTCATTAGATTTATTATGAAGTTTTATGTTTATATACGGTATTGTAAGGTGTTGTTATGACTTGTAAGGCGTCCTACAATTTAATATCGTGTTTTTCAAGGTGTTAATATGTCATACAATGTCGTAAGTTGTCATAAATTGTCGTACGATGTTGAAAGGACTCGGACGAATTTATTAGGTTTATTATGGAGTTTTAAGTTTATGTACGGTATTGTAAGGTGTTGTTACGATTTGTAAGGCGTCCTACAATATAATAACATGCTTTTCAAGGTGTTAATATTGCATACAGAGTGGTAAGATGTCCTAAATTGTTGTATGATGTTCAAAGGACTCGTACGAATTCTTTAGATTTATTATGGAGTTTAATGTTTATATACGATATTGTAAGGTGTTGTTATAACTTGTAAGGCGTCCTACAATTTAATATCGTGTTTTTCAAGGTGTTAATATGGCATACAGTGTCGTAAGTTGTCCTAAATTGTCGTACGATGTTCAAAGGACTCGGACGAATTCATTAGGTTTATTATGGAGTTTTAAGTTTATATACGTTATTATAAGGTGTTGTTATGATTTGTAAGGTGTCCTAGAATATAATAACGTGCTTTTCAAGGTGTTAATACGGCATACAGAGTCGTAAGATGTCCTAAATTGTCGTATGATGTTCAAAGGACTCGAACGAATTCATTAGGTTTATTATGCAGTTATAAGTTTATATACGGTATTATAAGGTGTTGTTATGGTTTGTAAGGCGTCCTACAATATAATAACGTGCTTTTCAAGGTGTTAATATGGCATACAGAGTCGTAAGATGTCCTAAATTGTCGTATGATGTTTAAAGGACTCGTACGAATTCATTAGGTTAATTATGGAGTTTTAAGTTTATATACGGTATTGTAAGGTGTTGTTACTATTTATATGGCGTCCTACAATATAATAATGTGTTTTTCAAGGTGTTAATATGGCATACAGAGTTGTAAGATGTCCTAAATTGTCGTACGATGTTCAAAGGACTCGTACGAATTCATTAGATTTGTTATGAAGTTTTATGTTTATATACGGTATTGTAAGGTGTTGTTATAACTTGTAAGGCGTCCTACAATTTAATATCGTGTTTGTCAAGGTGTTAATATGGCATACAGTGTCGTAAGTTGTCCTAGATTGTCGTACCATGTTCTAAGGACTCGTACGAATTCATTAGGTAATTTATGGAGCTTTAAGTTTATATACGGTATTGTAAGGTGTTGTTACTATTTATATGGCGTCCTACAATATAATAATGTGTTTTTCAAGGTGTTAATATGGCATACAGAGTTGTAAGATGTCCTAAATTGTCGTACGATGTTCAAAGGACTCGTACGAATTCATTAGATTTATTATGAAGTTTTATGTTTATATACGGTATTGTAAGGTGTTGTTATAACTTGTAAGGCGTCCTACAATTTAATATCGTGTTTTTCAAGGTGTTAATATGGCATACAGTGTCGTAAGTTGTCCTAGATTGTCGTACCATGTTCTAAGGACTCGTACGAATTCATTAGGTAATTTATGGAGCTTTAAGTTTATATACGGTATTGTAAGGTGTTGTTACTATTTATATGGCGTCCTACAATATAATAATGTGTTTTTCAAGGTGTTAATATGGCATACAGAGTTGTAAGATGTCCTAAATTGTCGTACGATGTTCAAAGGACTCGTACGAATTCATTAGATTTATTATGAAGTTTTATGTTTATATACGGTATTGTAAGGTGTTGTTATAACTTGTAAGGCGTCCTACAATTTAATATCGTGTTTTTCAAGGTGTTAATAAGGCATACAGTGTCGTAAGTTGTCCTAAATTGTTGTACGATGTTCTAAGGACTCGTACGAATTCATTAGGTAATTTATGGAGTTTTAAGTTTATATACGGTATTGTAAGGTGTTGTTACTATTTATATGGCGTCCTACAATATAATAATGTGTTTTTCAAGGTGTTAATATGGCATACAGAGTTGTAAGATGTCCTAAATTGTCGTACGATGTTCAAAGGACTCGTACTAATTCATTAGATTTATTATGAAGTTTTATGTTTATATACGGTATTGTAAGGTGTTGTTATGACTTGTAAGGCGTCCTACAATTTAATATCGTGTTTTTCAAGGTGTTAATATGTCATAAAATGTCGTAAGTTGTCATAAATTATCGTACGATGTTCAAAGGACTCGGACGAATTTATTAGGTTTATTATGGAGTTTTAAGTTTATGTACGGTATTGTAAGGTGTTGTTACGATTTGTAAGGCGTCCTACAATATAATAACATGCTTTTCAAGGTGTTAATATGGCATACAGAGTTGTAAGATGTCCTAAATTGTCGTACGATGTTCAAAGGACTCGTACTAATTCATTAGATTTATTATGAAGTTTTATGTTTATATACGGTATTGTAAGGTGTTGTTATGACTTGTAAGGCGTCCTACAATTAAATATCGTGTTTTTCAAGGTGTTAATATGTCATACAATGTCGTAAGTTGTCATAAATTGTCGTACGATGTTCAAAGGACTCGGACGAATTTATTAGGTTTATTATGGAGTTTTAAGTTTATGTACGGTATTGTAAGGTGTTGTTACGATTTGTAAGGCGTCCTACAATATAATAACATGCTTTTCAAGGTGTTAATATTGCATACAGAGTGGTAAGATGTCCTAAATTGTTGTATGATGTTCAAAGGACTCGTACGAATTCTTTAGATTTATTATGGAGTTTAATGTTTATATACGATATTGTAAGGTGTTGTTATAACTTGTAAGGCGTCCTACAAATTAATATCGTGTTTTTCAAGGTGTTAATATGGCATACAGTGTCGTAAGTTGTCCTAAATTGTCGTACAATGTTCAAAGGACTCGGACGAATTCATTAGGTTTATTATGGAGTTTTAAGTTTATATACGGTATTATAAGGTGTTGTTATGATTTGTAAGGTGTCCTAGAATATAATAACGTGCTTTTCAAGGTGTTAATACGGCATACAGAGTCGTAAGATGTCCTAAATTGTCGTATGATGTTCAAAGGACTCGAACGAATTCATTAGGTTTATTATGCAGTTATAAGTTTATATACGGTATTATAAGGTGTTGTTATGGTTTGTAAGGCGTCCTACAATATAATAACGTGCTTTTCAAGGTGTTAATATGGCATACAGAGTCGTAAGATGTCCTAAATTGTCGTATGATGTTTAAAGGACTCGTACGAATTCATTAGGTTAATTATGGAGTTTTAAGTTTATATACGGTATTGTAAGGTGTTGTTACTATTTATATGGCGTCCTACAATATAATAATGTGTTTTTCAAGGTGTTAATATGGCATACAGAGTTGTAAGATGTCCTAAATTGTCGTACGATGTTCAAAGGTCTCGTACGAATTCATTAGATTTATTATGAAGTTTTATGTTTATATACGGTATTGTAAGGTGTTGTTATAACTTGTAAGGCGTCCTACAATTTAATATCGTGTTTTTCAAGGTGTTAATATGGCATACAGTGTCGTAAGTTGTCCTAGATTGTCGTACCATGTTCTAAGGACTCGTACGAATTCATTAGGTAATTTATGGAGCTTTAAGTTTATATACGGTAGTGTAAGGTGTTGTTACTATTTATATGGCGTCCTACAATATAATAATGTGTTTTTCAAGGTGTTAATATGGCATACAGAGTTGTAAGATGTCCTAAATTGTCGTACGATGTTCAAAGGACTCGTACGAATTCATTAGATTTATTATGAAGTTTTATGTTTATATACGGTATTGTAAGGTGTTGTTATAACTTGTAAGGCGTCCTACAATTTAATATCGTGTTTTTCAAGGTGTTAATATGGCATACAGTGTCGTAAGTTGTCCTAGATTGTCGTACGATGTTCTAAGGACTCGTACGAATTCATTAGGTAATTTATGGAGCTTTAAGTTTATATACGGTATTGTAAGGTGTTGTTACTATTTATATGGCGTCCTACAATATAATAATGTGTTTTTCAAGGTGTTAATATGGCATACAGAGTTGTAAGATGTCCTAAATTGTCGTACGATGTTCAAAGGACTCGTACGAATTCATTAGATTTATTATGAAGTTTTATGTTTATATACGGTATTGTAAGGTGTTGTTATAACTTGTAAGGCGTCCTACAATTTAATATCGTGTTTTTCAAGGTGTTAATAAGGCATACAGTGCCGTAAGTTGTCCTAAATTGTTGTACGATGTTCTAAGGACTCGTACGAATTCATTAGGTAATTTATGGAGTTTTAAGTTTATATACGGTATTGTAAGGTGTTGTTACTATTTATATGGCGTCCTACAATATAATAATGTGTTTTTCAAGGTGTTAATATGGCATACAGAGTTGTAAGATGTCCTAAATTGTCGTACGATGTTCAAAGGACTCGTACTAATTCATTAGATTTATTATGAAGTTTTATGTTTATATACGGTATTGTAAGGTGTTGTTATGACTTGGAAGGCGTCCTACAATTTAATATCGTGTTTTTCAAGGTGTTAATATGTCATAAAATGTCGTAAGTTGTCATAAATTGTCGTACGATGTTCAAAGGACTCGGACGAATTTATTAGGTTTATTATGGAGTTTTAAGTTTATGTACGGTATTGTAAGGTGTTGTTACGATTTGTAAGGCGTCCTACAATATAATAACATGCTTTTCAAGGTGTTAATATGGCATACAGAGTTGTAAGATGTCCTAAATTGTCGTACGATGTTCAAAGGACTCGTACTAATTCATTAGATTTATTATGAAGTTTTATGTTTATATACGGTATTGTAAGGTGTTGTTATGACTTGTAAGGCGTCCTACAATTTAATATCGTGTTTTTCAAGGTGTTAATATGTCATACAATGTCGTAAGTTGTCATAAATTGTCGTACGATGTTCAAAGGACTCGGACGAATTTATTAGGTTTATTATGGAGTTTTAAGTTTATGTACGGTATTGTAAGGTGTTGTTACGATTTGTAAGGCGTCCTACAATATAATAACATGCTTTTCAAGGTGTTAATATTGCATACAGAGTGGTAAGACGTCCTAAATTGTTGTATGATGTTCAAAGGACTCGTATGAATTCTTTAGATTTATTATGGAGTTTAATGTTTATATACGATATTGTAAGGTGTTGTTATAACTTGTAAGGCGTCCTACAATTTAATATCGTGTTTTTCAAGGTGTTAATATGGCATACAGTGTCGTAAGTTGTCCTAAATTGTCGTACGATGTTCAAAGGACTCGGACGAATTCATTAGGTTTATTCTGGGGTTTTAAGTTTATATACGGTATTATAAGGTGTTGTTATGATTTGTAAGGTGTCCTAGAATATAATAACGTGCTTTTCAAGTTGTTAATACGGCATACAGAGTCGTAAGATGTCCTAAATTGCCGTATGATGTTCAAAGGACTCGAACGAATTCATTAGGTTTATTATGCAGTTATAAATTTATATACGGTATTATAAGGTGTTGTTATGGTTTGTAAGGCGTCCTACAATATAATAACGTGCTTTTCAAGGTGTTAATATGGCATACAGAGTCGTAAGATGTCCTAAATTGTCGTATGATGTTTAAAGGACTCGTACGAATTCATTAGGTTAATTATGGAGTTTTAAGTTTATATACGGTATTGTAAGGTGTTGTTACTATTTATATGGCGTCCTACAATATAATAATGTGTTTTTCAAGGTGTTAATATGGCATACAGAGTTGTAAGATGTCCTAAATTGTCGTACGATGTTCAAAGGACTCGTACGAATTCATTAGATTTATTATGAAGTTTTATGTTTATATACGGTATTGTAAGGTGTTGTTATAACTTGTAAGGCGTCCTACAATTTAATATCGTGTTTTTCAAGGTGTTAATATGGCATACAGTGTCGTAAGTTGTCCTAGATTGTCGTACGATGTTCTAAGGACTCGTACGAATTCATTAGGTAATTTATGGAGCTTTAAGTTTATATACGGTATTGTAAGGTGTTGTTACTATTTATATGGCGTCCTACAATATAATAATGTGTTTTTCAAGGTGTTAATATGGCATACAGAGTTGTAAGATGTCCTAAATTGTCGTACGATGTTCAAAGGACTCATACTAATTCATTAGATTTATTATGAAGTTTTATGTTTATATACGGTATTGTAAGGTGTTGTTATGACTTGTAAGGCGTCCTACAATTTAATATCGTGTTTTTCAAGGTGTTAATATGTCATACAATGTCGTAAGTTGTCATAAATTGTCGTACGATGTTCAAAGGACTCGTACGAATTCATTAGGTAATTTATGGAGTTTTAAGTTTATATACGGTATTGTAAGGTGTTGTTACTATTTATATGGCGTCCTACAATATAATAATGGGTTTTTCAAGGTGTTAATATGGCATACAGAGTTGTAAGATGTCCTAAATTGTCGTACGATGTTCAAAGGACTCGTACGAATTCATTAGATTTATTATGAAGTTTTATGTTTATATACGGTATTGTAAGGTGTTGTTATAACTTGTAAGGCGTCCTACAATTTAATATCGTGTTTTTCAAGGTGTTAATAAGGCATACAGTGTCATAAGTTGTCCTAAATTGTCGTACGATGTTCTAAGGACTCGTACGAATTCATTAGGTAATTTATGGAGTTTTAAGTTTATATACGGTATTGTAAGGTGTTGTTACTATTTATATGGCGTCCTACAATATAATAATGTGTTTTTCAAGGTGTTAATATGGCATACAGAGTTGTAAGATGTCCTAAATTGTCGTACGATGTTCAAAGGACTCGTACTAATTCATTAGATTTATTATGAAGTTTTATGTTTATATACGGTATTGTAAGGTGTTGTTATGACTTGTAAGGCGTCCTACAATTTAATATCGTGTTTTTCAAGGTGTTAATATGTCATACAATGTCGTAAGTTGTCATAAATTGTCGTACGATGTTCAAAGGACTCGGACGAATTTATTAGGTTTATTATGGAGTTTTAAGTTTATGTACGGTATTGTAAGGTGTTGTTACGATTTGTAAGGCGTCCTACAATATAATAACTTGCTTTTCAAGGTGTTAATATGGCATACAGACTGGTAAGATGTCCTAAATTGTTGTACGATGTTCAAAGGACTCGTAAGAATTCTTTAGATTTATTATGGAGTTTAATGTTTATATATGGTATTGTAAGGTGTTGTTATAACTTGTAAGGCGTCCTACAATTTAATATCGTGTTTTTCAAGGTGTTAATAAGGCATACAGTGTCATAAGTTGTCCTAAATTGTCGTACGATGTTCTAAGGACTCGTACGAATTCATTAGGTAATTTATGGAGTTTTAAGTTTATATACGGTATTGTAAGGTGTTGTTACTATTTATATGGCGTCCTACAATATAATAATGTGTTTTTCAAGGTGTTAATATGGCATACAGAGTTGTAAGATGTCCTAAATTGTCGTACGATGTTCAAAGGACTCGTACTAATTCATTAGATTTATTATGAAGTTTTATGTTTATATACGGTATTGTAAGGTGTTGTTATGACTTGTAAGGCGTCCTACAATTTAATATCGTGTTTTTCAAGGTGTTAATATGTCATACAATGTCGTAAGTTGTCATAAATTGTCGTACGATGTTCAAAGGACTCGGACGAATTTATTAGGTTTATTATGGAGTTTTAAGTTTATGTACGGTATTGTAAGGTGTTGTTACGATTTGTAAGGCGTCCTACAATATAATAACTTGCTTTTCAAGGTGTTAATATGGCATACAGACTGGTAAGATGTCCTAAATTGTTGTACGATGTTCAAAGGACTCGTACGAATTCTTTAGATTTATTATGGAGTTTAATGTTTATATATGGTATTGTAAGGTGTTGTTATAACTTGTAAGGCGTCCTACAATTTAATATCTTGTTTTTCAAGGTGTTAATATGGCATACAGTGTCGTAAGTTGTCCTAAATTGTCGTACGATGTTCAAAGGACTCGTATGAATTCATTAGGTAATTTATGGAGTTTTAAGTTTATATACGGTATTGTAAGGTGTTGTTACTATTTATATGGCGTCCTACAATATAAGAATGTGTTTTTCAAGGTGTTAATATGGCATACAGAGTTGTAAGATGTCCTAAATTGTCGTACGATGTTCAAAGGACTCGTACGAATTCATTAGATTTATTATGAAGTTTTATGTTTATATACGGTATTGTAAGGTGTTGTTATAACTTGTAAGGCGTCCTACAATTTAATATCATGTTTTTCAAGGTGTTAATAAGGCATACAGTGTCGTAAGTTGTCCTAAATTGTCGTACAATGTTCTAAGGACTCGTACGAATTCATTAGGTAATTTATGGAGTTTTAAGTTTATATACGGTATTGTAAGGTGTTGTTACTATTTATATGGCGTCCTACAATATAATAATGTGTTTTTCAAGGTGTTAATATGGCATACAGAGTTGTAAGGTGTCCTAAATTGTCGTAAGATGTTCAAAGGACTCGTACTAATTCATTAGATTTATTATGAAGTTTTATGTTTATATACGGTATTGTAAGGTGTTGTTATGACTTGTAAGGCGTCCTACAATTTAATATCGTGTTTTTCAAGGTGTTAATATGTCATACAATGTCGTAAGTTGTCATAAATTGTCGTACGATGTTCAAAGGACTCGGATGAATTTATTAGGTTTATTATGGAGTTTTAAGTTTATGTACGGTATTGTAAGGTGTTGTTACGATTTGTAAGGCGTCCTACAATATAATAACTTGCTTTTCAAGGTGTTAATATGGCATACAGACTGGTAAGATGTCCTAAATTGTTGTACGATGTTCAAAGGACTCGTACGAATTCTTTAGATTTATTATGGAGTTTAATGTTTATATATGGTATTGTAAGGTGTTGTTATAACTTGTAAGGCGTCCTACAATTTAATATCTTGTTTTTCAAGGTGTTAATATGGCATACAGTGTCGTAAGTTGTCCTAGATTGTCGTACGATGTTCTAAGGACTCGTACGAATTCATTAGGTAATTTATGGAGCTTTAAGTTTATATACGGTATTGTAAGGTGTTGTTACTATTTATATGGCGTCCTACAATATAAGAATGTGTTTTTCAAGGTGTTAATATGGCATACAGAGTTGTAAGATGTCCTAAATTGTCGTACGATGTTCAAAGGACTCGTACGAATTCATTAGATTTATTATGAAGTTTTATGTTTATATACGGTATTGTAAGGTGTTGTTAAAACTTGTAAGGCGTCCTACAATTTAATATCATGTTTTTCAAGGTGTTAATAAGGCATACAGTGTCGTAAGTTGTCCTAAATTGTCGTACGATGTTCTAAGGACTCGTACGAATTCATTAGGTAATTTATGGAGTTTTAAGTTTATATACGGTATTGTAAGGTGTTGTTACTATTTATATGGCGTCCTACAATATAATAATGTGTTTTTCAAGGTGTTAATATGGCATACAGAGTTGTAAGATGTCCTAAATTGTCGTAAGATGTTCAAAGGAATCGTACTAATTCATTAGATTTATTATGAAGTTTTATGTTTATATACGGTATTGTAAGGTGTTGTTATGACTTGTAAGGCGTCCTACAATTTAATATCGTGTTTTTCAAGGTGTTAATATGTCATACAATGTCGTAAGTTGTCATAAATTGTCGTACGGTGTACAAAGGACTCGGACGAATTTATTAGGTTTATTATGGAGTTTTAAGTTTATGTACGGTATTGTAAGGTGTTGTTACGATTTGTAAGGCGTCCTACAATATAATAACTTGCTTTTCAAGGTGTTAATATGGCATACAGACTGGTAAGATGTCCTAAATTGTTGTACGATGTTCAAAGGTCTCGTACGAATTCTTTAGATTTATTATGGAGTTTAATGTTTATATATGGTATTGTAAGGTGTTGTTATAACTTGTAAGGCGTCCTACAATTTAATATCTTGTTTTTCAAGGTGTTAATATGGCATACAGTGTCGTAAGTTGTCCTAGATTGTCGTACGATGTTCTAAGGACTCGTACGAATTCATTAGGTAATTTATGGAGCTTTAAGTTTATATACGGTATTGTAAGGTGTTGTTACTATTTATATGGCGTCCTACAATATAAGAATGTGTTTTTCAAGGTGTTAATATGGCATACAGAGTTGTAAGATGTCCTAAATTGTCGTACGATGTTCAAAGGACTCGTACGAATTCATTAGATTTATTATGAAGTTTTATGTTTATATACGGTATTGTAAGGTGTTGTTAAAACTTGTAAGGCGTCCTACAATTTAATATCATGTTTTTCAAGGTGTTAATAAGGCATACAGTGTCGTAAGTTGTCCTAAATTGTCGTACGATGTTCTAAGGACTCGTACGAATTCATTAGGTAATTTATGGAGTTTTAAGTTTATATACGGTATTGTAAGGTGTTGTTACTATTTATATGGCGTCCTACAATATAATAATGTGTTTTTCAAGGTGTTAATATGGCATACAGAGTTGTAAGATGTCCTAAATTGTCGTAAGATGTTCAAAGGAATCGTACTAATTCATTAGATTTATTATGAAGTTTTATGTTTATATACGGTATTGTAAGGTGTTGTTATGACTTGTAAGGCGTCCTACAATTTAATATCGTGTTTTTCAAGGTGTTAATATGTCATACAATGTCGTAAGTTGTCATAAATTGTCGTACGATGTTCAAAGGACTCGGACGAATTTATTAGGTTTATTATGGAGTTTTAAGTTTATGTACGGTATTGTAAGGTGTTGTTACGATTTGTAAGGCGTCCTACAATATAATAACTTGCTTTTCAAGGTGTTAATATGGCATACAGACTGGTAAGATGTCCTAAATTGTTGTACGATGTTCAAAGGTCTCGTACGAATTCTTTAGATTTATTATGGAGTTTAATGTTTATATATGGTATTGTAAGGTGTTGTTATAACTTGTAAGGCGTCCTACAATTTAATATCTTGTTTTTCAAGGTGTTAATATGGCATACAGTGTCGTAAGTTGTCCTAGATTGTCGTACGATGTTCTAAGGACTCGTACGAATTCATTAGGTAATTTATGGAGCTTTAAGTTTATATACGGTATTGTAAGGTGTTGTTACTATTTATATGGCGTCCTACAATATAAGAATGTGTTTTTCAAGGTGTTAATATGGCATACAGAGTTGTAAGATGTCCTAAATTGTCGTACGATGTTCAAAGGACTCGTACGAATTCATTAGATTTATTATGAAGTTTTATGTTTATATACGGTATTGTAAGGTGTTGTTAAAACTTGTAAGGCGTCCTACAATTTAATATCATGTTTTTCAAGGTGTTAATAAGGCATACAGTGTCGTAAGTTGTCCTAAATTGTCGTACGATGTTCTAAGGACTCGTACGAATTCATTAGGTAATTTATGGAGTTTTAAGTTTATATACGGTATTGTAAGGTGTTGTTACTATTTATATGGCGTCCTACAATATAATAATGTGTTTTTCAAGGTGTTAATATGGCATACAGAGTTGTAAGATGTCCTAAATTGTCGTAAGATGTTCAAAGGAATCGTACTAATTCATTAGATTTATTATGAAGTTTTATGTTTATATACGGTATTGTAAGGTGTTGTTATGACTTGTAAGGCGTCCTACAATTTAATATCGTGTTTTTCAAGGTGTTAATATGTCATACAATGTCGTAAGTTGTCATAAATTGTCGTACGATGTTCAAAGGACTCGGACGAATTTATTAGGTTTATTATGGAGTTTTAAGTTTATGTACGGTATTGTAAGGTGTTGTTACGATTTGTAAGGCGTCCTACAATATAATAACTTGCTTTTCAAGGTGTTAATATGGCATACAGACTGGTAAGATGTCCTAAATTGTTGTACGATGTTCAAAGGTCTCGTACGAATTCTTTAGATTTATTATGGAGTTTAATGTTTATATACGGTATTGTAAGGTGTTGTTATAACTTGTAAGGCGTCCTACAATTTAATATCGTGTTTTTCAAGGTGTTAATATGGCATACAGTGTCGTAAGTTGTCCTAAATTGTCGTACGATGTTCAAAGGACTCGTACGAATTCATTAGGTAATTTATGGAGTTTTAAGTTTATATACGGTATTGTAACGTGTTGTTACTATTTATATGGCGTCCTACAATATAATAATGTGTTTTCAAGGTGTTAATATGGCATACAGAGTTGTAAGATGTCCTAAATTGTCGTACGATGTTCAAAGGACTCGTACGAATTCATTAGATTTATTATGAAGTTTTATGTTTATATACGGTATTGTAAGGTGTTGTTATAACTTGTAAGGCGTCCTACAATTTAATATCGTGTTTTTCAAGGTGTTAATATGGCATACAGTGTCGTAAGTTGTCCTAGATTGTCGTACGATGTTCTAAGGACTCGTACGAATTCATTAGGTAATTTATGGAGTTTTAAGTTTATATACGGTATTGTAAGGTGTTGTTACTATTTATATGGCGTCCTACAATATAATAATGTGTTTTTCAAGGTGTTAATATGGCATACAGAGTTGTAAGATGTTCTAAATTGTCGTACGATGTTCAAAGGACTCGTACGAATTCATTAGATTTATTATGAAGTTTTATGTTTATATACGGTATTCTATGGTGTTGTTATAACTTGTAAGGCGTCCTACAATTTAATATCGTGTTTTTCAAGGTCTTAATAAGGCATACAGTGTCGTAAGTTGTCCTAAATTGTCGTACGATGTTCTAAGGACTCGTACGAATTCATTAGGTAATTTATGGAGTTTTAAGTTTATATACGGTATTGTAAGGTGTTGTTACTATTTATATGGCGTCCTACAATATAATAATATGTTTTTCAAGGTGTTAATATGGCATACAGAGTTTTAAGATGTCCTAAATTCTCGTACGATGTTCAAAGGACTCGTACTAATTCATTAGATTTATTATGAAGTTTTATGTTTATATACGGTATTGTAAGGTGTTGTTATGACTTGTAAGGCGTCCTACAATTTAATATCGTGTTTTTCAAGGTGTTAATATGTCATACAATGTCGTAAGTTGTCATAAATTGTCGTACGATGTTCAAAGGACTCAGACGAATTTATTAGGTTTATTATGGAGTTTTAAGTTTATGTACGGTATTGTAAGGTGTTGTTACGATTTGTAAGGCGTCCTACAATATAATAACTTGCTTTTCAAGGTGTTAATATGGCATACAGACTGGTAAGATGTCCTAAATTGTTGTACGATGTTCAAAGGACTCGTACGAATTCTTTAGATTTATTATGGAGTTTAATGTTTATATACGGTATTGTAAGGTGTTGTTATAACTTGTAAGGCGTCCTACAATTTAATATCGTGTTTTTCAAGGTGTTAATATGGCATACAGTGTCGTAAGTTGTCCTAAATTGTCGTACGATGTTCAAAGGACTCGTACGAATTCATTAGGTAATTTATGGAGTTTTAAGTTTATATACGGTATTGTAACGTGTTGTTACTATTTATATGGCGTCCTACAATATAATAATGTGTTTTCAAGGTGTTAATATGGCATACAGAGTTGTAAGATGTCCTAAATTGTCGTACGATGTTCAAAGGACTCGTACGAATTCATTAGATTTATTATGAAGTTTTATGTTTATATACGGTATTGTAAGGTGTTGTTATAACTTGTAAGGCGTCCTACAATTTAATATCGTGTTTTTCAAGGTGTTAATATGGCATACAGTGTCGTAAGTTGTCCTAGATTGTCGTACGATGTTCTAAGGACTCGTACGATTTCATTAGGTAATTTATGGAGTTTTAAGTTTATGTACGGTATTGTAAGGTGTTGTTACGATTTGTAAGGCGTCCTACAATATAATAACTTGCTTTTAAGGTGTTAATATGGCATACAGAGTTGTAAGATGTCCTAAATTGTCGTACGATGTTCAAAGGACTCGTACGAATTCATTAGATTTATTATGAAGTTTTATGTTTATATACGGTATTGTATGGTGTTGTTATAACTTGTAAGGCGTCCTACAATTTAATATCGTGTTTTTCAAGGTCTTAATAAGGCATACAGTGTCGTAAGTTGTCCTAAATTGTCGTACGATGTTCTAAGGACTCGTACGAATTCATTAGGTAATTTATGGAGTTTTAAGTTTATATACGGTATTGTAAGGTGTTGTTACTATTTATATGGCGTCCTACAATATAATAATGTGTTTTTCAAGGTGTTAATATGGCATACAGAGTTTTAAGATGTCCTAAATTGTCGTACTAATTCATTAGATTTATTATGAAGTTTTATGTTTATATACTGTATTGTAAGGTGTTGTTATGACTTGTAAGGCGTCCTACAATTTAATATCGTGTTTTTCAAGGTGTTAATATGTTATACAATGTCGTAAGTTGTCACAAATTGTCGTACGATGTTCAAAGGACTCGGACGAATTTATTAGGTTTATTATGGAGTTTTAAGTTTATGTACGGTATTGTAAGGTGTTGTTACTATTTATATGGCGTCCTACAATATAATAACTTGCTTTTCAAGGTGTTAATATGGCATACAGACTGGTAAGATGTCCTAAATTGTTGTACGATGTTCAAAGGACTCGTACGAATTCTTTAGATTTATTATGGAGTTTAATGTTTATATACGGTATTGTAAGGTGTTGTTATAACTTGTAAGGCGTCCTACAATTTAATATCGTGTTTTTCAAGGTGTTAATATGGCATACAGTGTCGTAAGTTGTCCTAAATTGTCGTACGATGTTCAAAGGACTCGTACGAATTCATTAGGTAATTTATGGAGTTTTAAGTTTATATACGGTATTGTAACGTGTTGTTACTATTTATATGGCGTCCTACAATATAATAATGTGTTTTCAAGGTGTTAATATGGCATACAGAGTTGTAAGATGTCCTAAATTGTCGTACGATGTTCAAAGGACTCGTACGAATTCATTAGATTTATTATGAAGTTTTATGTTTATATACGGTATTGTAAGGTGTTGTTATAACTTGTAAGGCGTCCTACAATTTAATATCGTGTTTTTCAAGGTGTTAATATGGCATACAGTGTCGTAAGTTGTCCTAGATTGTCGTACGATGTTCTAAGGACTCGTACGAATTCATTAGGTAATTTATGGAGTTTTAAGTTTATGTACGGTATTGTAAGGTGTTGTTACGATTTGTAAGGCGTCCTACAATATAATAACTTGCTTTTCAAGGTGTTAATATGGCATACAGAGTTGTAAGATGTCCTAAATTGTCGTACGATGTTCAAAGGACTCGTACGAATTCATTAGATTTATTATGAAGTTTTATGTTTATATACGGTATTGTATGGTGTTGTTATAACTTGTAAGGCGTCCTACAATTTAATATCGTGTTTTTCAAGGTCTTAATAAGGCATACAGTGTCGTAAGTTGTCCTAAATTGTCGTACGATGTTCTAAGGACTCGGACGAATTCATTAGGTAATTTATGGAGTTTTAAGTTTATATACGGTATTGTAAGGTGTTGTTACTATTTATATGGCGTCCTACAATATAATAATGTGTTTTTCAAGGTGTTAATATGGCATACAGAGTTTTAAGATGTCCTAAATTGTCGTACTAATTCATTAGATTTATTATGAAGTTTTATGTTTATATACTGTATTGTAAGGTGTTGTTATGACTTGTAAGGCGTCCTACAATTTAATATCGTGTTTTTCAAGGTGTTAATATGTTATACAATGTCGTAAGTTGTCACAAATTGTCGTACGATGTTCAAAGGACTCGGACGAATTTATTAGGTTTATTATGGAGTTTTAAGTTTATGTACGGTATTGTAAGGTGTTGTTACTATTTATATGGCGTCCTACAATATAATAACTTGCTTTTCAAGGTGTTAATATGGCATACAGACTGGTAAGATGTCCTAAATTGTTGTACGATGTTCAAAGGACTCGTACGAATTCTTTAGATTTATTATGGAGTTTAATGTTTATATACGGTATTGTAAGGTGTTGTTATAACTTGTAAGGCGTCCTACAATTTAATATCGTGTTTTTCAAGGTGTTAATATGGCATACAGTGTCGTAAGTTGTCCTAAATTGTCGTACGATGTTCAAAGGACTCGTACGAATTCATTAGGTAATTTATGGAGTTTTAAGTTTATATACGGTATTGTAACGTGTTGTTACTATTTATATGGCGTCCTACAATATAATAATGTGTTTTCAAGGTGTTAATATGGCATACAGAGTTGTAAGATGTCCTAAATTGTCGTACGATGTTCAAAGGACTCGTACGAATTCATTAGATTTATTATGAAGTTTTATGTTTATATACGGTATTGTAAGGTGTTGTTATAACTTGTAAGGCGTCCTACAATTTAATATCGTGTTTTTCAAGGTGTTAATATGGCATACAGTGTCGTAAGTTGTCCTAGATTGTCGTACGATGTTCTAAGGACTCGTACGAATTCATTAGGTAATTTATGGAGTTTTAAGTTTATGTACGGTATTGTAAGGTGTTGTTACGATTTGTAAGGCGTCCTACAATATAATAACTTGCTTTTCAAGGTGTTAATATGGCATACAGAGTTGTAAGATGTCCTAAATTGTCGTACGATGTTCAAAGGACTCGTACGAATTCATTAGATTTATTATGAAGTTTTATGTTTATATACGGTATTGTATGGTGTTGTTATAACTTGTAAGGCGTCCTACAATTTAATATCGTGTTTTTCAAGGTCTTAATAAGGCATACAGTGTCGTAAGTTGTCCTAAATTGTCGTACGATGTTCTAAGGACTCGTACGAATTCATTAGGTAATTTATGGAGTTTTAAGTTTATATACGGTATTGTAAGGTGTTGTTACTATTTATATGGCGTCCTACAATATAATAATGTGTTTTTCAAGGTGTTAATATGGCATACAGAGTTTTAAGATGTCCTAAATTGTCGTACTAATTCATTAGATTTATTATGAAGTTTTATGTTTATATACTGTATTGTAAGGTGTTGTTATGACTTGTAAGGCGTCCTACAATTTAATATCGTGTTTTTCAAGGTGTTAATATGTTATACAATGTCGTAAGTTGTCACAAATTGTCGTACGATGTTCAAAGGACTCGGACGAATTTATTAGGTTTATTATGGAGTTTTAAGTTTATGTACGGTATTGTAAGGTGTTGTTACTATTTATATGGCGTCCTACAATATAATAACTTGCTTTTCAAGGTGTTAATATGGCATACAGACTGGTAAGATGTCCTAAATTGTTGTACGATGTTCAAAGGACTCGTACGAATTCTTTAGATTTATTATGGAGTTTAATGTTTATATACGGTATTGTAAGGTGTTGTTATAACTTGTAAGGCGTCCTACAATTTAATATCGTGTTTTTCAAGGTGTTAATATGGCATACAGTGTCGTAAGTTGTCCTAAATTGTCGTACGATGTTCAAAGGACTCGTACGAATTCATTAGGTAATTTATGGAGTTTTAAGTTTATATACGGTATTGTAACGTGTTGTTACTATTTATATGGCGTCCTACAATATAATAATGTGTTTTCAAGGTGTTAATATGGCATACAGAGTTGTAAGATGTCCTAAATTGTCGTACGATGTTCAAAGGACTCGTACGAATTCATTAGATTTATTATGAAGTTTTATGTTTATATACGGTATTGTAAGGTGTTGTTATAACTTGTAAGGCGTCCTACAATTTAATATCGTGTTTTTCAAGGTGTTAATATGGCATACAGTGTCGTAAGTTGTCCTAGATTGTCGTACGATGTTCTAAGGACTCGTACGAATTCATTAGGTAATTTATGGAGTTTTAAGTTTATGTACGGTATTGTAAGGTGTTGTTACGATTTGTAAGGCGTCCTACAATATAATAACTTGCTTTTCAAGGTGTTAATATGGCATACAGAGTTGTAAGATGTCCTAAATTGTCGTACGATGTTCAAAGGACTCGTACGAATTCATTAGATTTATTATGAAGTTTTATGTTTATATACGGTATTGTATGGTGTTGTTATAACTTGTAAGGCGTCCTACAATTTAATATCGTGTTTTTCAAGGTCTTAATAAGGCATACAGTGTCGTAAGTTGTCCTAAATTGTCGTACGATGTTCTAAGGACTCGTACGAATTCATTAGGTAATTTATGGAGTTTTAAGTTTATATACGGTATTGTAAGGTGTTGTTACTATTTATATGGCGTCCTACAATATAATAATGTGTTTTTCAAGGTGTTAATATGGCATACAGAGTTTTAAGATGTCCTAAATTGTCGTACTAATTCATTAGATTTATTATGAAGTTTTATGTTTATATACTGCATTGTAAGGTGTTGTTATGACTTGTAAGGCGTCCTACAATTTAATATCGTGTTTTTCAAGGGGTTAATATGGCATACAGTGTCGTAAGTTGTCCTAGATTGTCGTACGATGTTCTAAGGACTCGTACGAATTCATTAGGTAATTTATGGAGTTTTAAGTTTATGTACGGTATTGTAAGGTGTTGTTACGATTTGTAAGGCGTCCTACAATATAATTACTTGCTTTTCAAGGTGTTAATATGGCATACAGAGTTGTAAGATGTCCTAAATTGTCGTACGATGTTCAAAGGACTCGTACGAATTCATTAGATTTATTATGAAGTTTTATGTTTATATACGGTATTGTATGGTGTTGTTATAACTTGTAAGGCGTCCTACAATTTAATATCGTGTTTTTCAAGGTCTTAATAAGGCATACAGTGTCGTAAGTTGTCCTAAATTGTCGTACGATGTTCTAAGGACTCGTACGAATTCATTAGGTAATTTATGGAGTTTTAAGTTTATATACGGTATTGTAAGGTGTTGTTACTATTTATATGGCGTCCTACAATATAATAATGTGTTTTTCAAGGTGTTAATATGGCATACAGAGTTTTAAGATGTCCTAAATTGTCGTACTAATTCATTAGATTTATTATGAAGTTTTATGTTTATATACGGTATTGTAAGGTGTTGTTATGACTTGTAAGGCGTCCTACAATTTAATATCGTGTTTTTCAAGGTGTTAATATGTCATACAATGTCGTAAGTTGTCATAAATTGTCGTACGATGTTCAAAGGACTCAGACGAATTTATTAGGTTTATTATGGAGTTTTAAGTTTATGTACGGTATTGTAAGGTGTTGTTACGATTTGTAAGGCGTCCTACAATATAATAACTTGCTTTTCAAGGTGTTAATATGGCATACAGATTGGTAAGATGTCCTAAATTGTTGTACGATGTTCAAAGGACTCGTACGAATTCTTTAGATTTATTATGGAGTTTAATGTTTATATACGGTATTGTAAGGTGTTGTTATAACTTGTAAGGCGTCCTACAATTTAATATCGTGTTTTTCAAGGTGTTAATATGGCATACAGTGTCGTAAGTTGTCCTAAATTGTCGTACGATGTTCAAAGGACTCGTACGAATTCATTAGGTAATTTATGGAGTTTTAAGTTTATATACGGTATTGTAACGTGTTGTTACTATTTATATGGCGTCCTACAATATAATAATGTGTTTTCAAGGTGTTAATATGGCATACAGAGTTGTAAGATGTCCTAAATTGTCGTACGATATTCAAAGGACTCGTACGAATTCATTAGATTTATTATGAAGTTTTATGTTTATATATGGTATTGTAAGGTGTTGTTATAACTTGTAAGGCGTCCTACAATTTAATATCGTGTTTTTCAAGGTGTTAATATGGCATACAGTGTCGTAAGTTGTCCTAGATTGTCGTACGATGTTCTAAGGACTCGTACGAATTCATTAGGTAATTTATGGAGTTTTAAGTTTATGTACGGTATTGTAAGGTGTTGTTACGATTTGTAAGGCGTCCTACAATATAATAACTTGCTTTTCAAGGTGTTAATATGGCATACAGAGTTGTAAGATGTCCTAAATTGTCGTACGATGTTCAAAGGACTCGTACGAATTCATTAGATTTATTATGAAGTTTTATGTTTATATACGGTATTGTATGGTGTTGTTATAACTTGTAAGGCGTCCTACAATTTAATATCGTGTTTTTCAAGGTCTTAATAAGGCATACAGTGTCGTAAGTTGTCCTAAATTGTCGTACGATGTTCTAAGGACTCGTACGAATTCATTAGGTAATTTATGGAGTTTTAAGTTTATATACGGTATTGTAACGTGTTGTTACTATTTATATGGCGTCCTACAATATAATAATGTGTTTTCAAGGTGTTAATATGGCATACAGAGTTGTAAGATGTCCTAAATTGTCGTACGATGTTCAAAGGACTCGTACGAATTCATTAGATTTATTATGAAGTTTTATGTTTATATACGGTATTGTAAGGTGTTGTTATAACTTGTAAGGCGTCCTACAATTTAATATCGTGTTTTTCAAGGTGTTAATATGGCATACAGTGTCGTAAGTTGTCCTAGATTGTCGTACGATGTTCTAAGGACTCGTACGAATTCATTAGGTAATTTATGGAGTTTTAAGTTTATGTACGGTATTGTAAGGTGTTGTTACGATTTGTAAGGCGTCCTACAATATAATAACTTGCTTTTCAAGGTGTTAATATGGCATACAGAGTTGTAAGATGTCCTAAATTGTCGTACGATGTTCAAAGGACTCGTACGAATTCATTAGATTTATTATGAAGTTTTATGTTTATATACGGTATTGTATGGTGTTGTTATAACTTGTAAGGCGTCCTACAATTTAATATCGTGTTTTTCAAGGTCTTAATAAGGCATACAGTGTCGTAAGTTGTCCTAAATTGTCGTACGATGTTCAAAGGACTCGTACGAATTCATTAGGTAATTTATGGAGTTTTAAGTTTATATACGGTATTGTAACGTGTTGTTACTATTTATATGGCGTCCTACAATATAATAATGTGTTTTCAAGGTGTTAATATGGCATACAGAGTTGTAAGATGTCCTAAATTGTCGTACGATATTCAAAGGACTCGTACGAATTCATTAGATTTATTATGAAGTTTTATGTTTATATACGGTATTGTAAGGTGTTGTTATAACTTGTAAGGCGTCCTACAATTTAATATCGTGTTTTTCAAGGTGTTAATATGGCATACAGTGTCGTAAGTTGTCCTAGATTGTCGTACGATGTTCTAAGGACTCGTACGAATTCATTAGGTAATTTATGGAGTTTTAAGTTTATGTACGGTATTGTAAGGTGTTGTTACGATTTGTAAGGCGTCCTACAATATAATAACTTGCTTTTCAAGGTGTTAATATGGCATACAGAGTTGTAAGATGTCCTAAATTGTCGTACGATGTTCAAAGGACTCGTACGAATTCATTAGATTTATTATGAAGTTTTATGTTTATATACGGTATTGTATGGTGTTGTTATAACTTGTAAGGCGTCCTACAATTTAATATCGTGTTTTTCAAGGTCTTAATAAGGCATACAGTGTCGTAAGTTGTCCTAAATTGTCGTACGATGTTCTAAGGACTCGTACGAATTCATTAGGTAATTTATGGAGTTTTAAGTTTATATACGGTATTGTAACGTGTTGTTACTATTTATATGGCGTCCTACAATATAATAATGTGTTTTCAAGGTGTTAATATGGCATACAGAGTTGTAAGATGTCCTAAATTGTCGTACGATGTTCAAAGGACTCGTACGAATTCATTAGATTTATTATGAAGTTTTATGTTTATATACGGTATTGTAAGGTGTTGTTATAACTTGTAAGGCGTCCTACAATTTAATATCGTGTTTTTCAAGGTGTTAATATGGCATACAGTGTCGTAAGTTGTCCTAGATTGTCGTACGATGTTCTAAGGACTCGTACGAATTCATTAGGTAATTTATGGAGTTTTAAGTTTATGTACGGTATTGTAAGGTGTTGTTACGATTTGTAAGGCGTCCTACAATATAATAACTTGCTTTTCAAGGTGTTAATATGGCATACAGAGTTGTAAGATGTCCTAAATTGTCGTACGATGTTCAAAGGACTCGTACGAATTCATTAGATTTATTATGAAGTTTTATGTTTATATACGGTATTGTATGGTGTTGTTATAACTTGTAAGGCGTCCTACAATTTAATATCGTGTTTTTCAAGGTCTTAATAAGGCATACAGTGTCGTAAGTTGTCCTAAATTGTCGTACGATGTTCTAAGGACTCGTACGAATTCATTAGGTAATTTATGGAGTTTTAAGTTTATATACGGTATTGTAAGGTGTTGTTACTATTTATATGGCGTCCTACAATATAATAATGTGTTTTTCAAGGTGTTAATATGGCATACAGAGTTTTAAGATGTCCTAAATTGTCGTACTAATTCATTAGATTTATTATGAAGTTTTATGTTTATATACTGCATTGTAAGGTGTTGTTATGACTTGTAAGGCGTCCTACAATTTAATATCGTGTTTTTCAAGGGGTTAATATGGCATACAGTGTCGTAAGTTGTCCTAGATTGTCGTACGATGTTCTAAGGACTCGTACGAATTCATTAGGTAATTTATGGAGTTTTAAGTTTATGTACGGTATTGTAAGGTGTTGTTACGATTTGTAAGGCGTCCTACAATATAATAACTTGCTTTTCAAGGTGTTAATATGGCATACAGAGTTGTAAGATGTCCTAAATTGTCGTACGATGTTCAAAGGACTCGTACGAATTCATTAGATTTATTATGAAGTTTTATGTTTATATACGGTATTGTATGGTGTTGTTATAACTTGTAAGGCGTCCTACAATTTAATATCGTGTTTTTCAAGGTCTTAATAAGGCATACAGTGTCGTAAGTTGTCCTAAATTGTCGTACGATGTTCTAAGGACTCGTACGAATTCATTAGGTAATTTATGGAGTTTTAAGTTTATATACGGTATTGTAACGTGTTGTTACTATTTATATGGCGTCCTACAATATAATAATGTGTTTTCAAGGTGTTAATATGGCATACAGAGTTGTAAGATGTCCTAAATTGTCGTACGATGTTCAAAGGACTCGTACGAATTCATTAGATTTATTATGAAGTTTTATGTTTATATACGGTATTGTAAGGTGTTGTTATAACTTGTAAGGCGTCCTACAATTTAATATCGTGTTTTTCAAGGTGTTAATATGGCATACAGTGTCGTAAGTTGTCCTAGATTGTCGTACGATGTTCTAAGGACTCGTACGAATTCATTAGGTAATTTATGGAGTTTTAAGTTTATGTACGGTATTGTAAGGTGTTGTTACGATTTGTAAGGCGTCCTACAATATAATAACTTGCTTTTCAAGGTGTTAATATGGCATACAGAGTTGTAAGATGTCCTAAATTGTCGTACGATGTTCAAAGGACTCGTACGAATTCATTAGATTTATTATGAAGTTTTATGTTTATATACGGTATTGTATGGTGTTGTTATAACTTGTAAGGCGTCCTACAATTTAATATCGTGTTTTTCAAGGTCTTAATAAGGCATACAGTGTCGTAAGTTGTCCTAAATTGTCGTACGATGTTCTAAGGACTCGTACGAATTCATTAGGTAATTTATGGAGTTTTAAGTTTATATACGGTATTGTAAGGTGTTGTTACTATTTATATGGCGTCCTACAATATAATAATGTGTTTTTCAAGGTGTTAATATGGCATACAGAGTTTTAAGATGTCCTAAATTGTCGTACTAATTCATTAGATTTATTATGAAGTTTTATGTTTATATACTGCATTGTAAGGTGTTGTTATGACTTGTAAGGCGTCCTACAATTTAATATCGTGTTTTTCAAGGGGTTAATATGGCATACAGTGTCGTAAGTTGTCCTAGATTGTCGTACGATGTTCTAAGGACTCGTACGAATTCATTAGGTAATTTATGGAGTTTTAAGTTTATGTACGGTATTGTAAGGTGTTGTTACGATTTGTAAGGCGTCCTACAATATAATTACTTGCTTTTCAAGGTGTTAATATGGCATACAGAGTTGTAAGATGTCCTAAATTGTCGTACGATGTTCAAAGGACTCGTACGAATTCATTAGATTTATTATGAAGTTTTATGTTTATATACGGTATTGTATGGTGTTGTTATAACTTGTAAGGCGTCCTACAATTTAATATCGTGTTTTTCAAGGTCTTAATAAGGCATACAGTGTCGTAAGTTGTCCTAAATTGTCGTACGATGTTCTAAGGACTCGTACGAATTCATTAGGTAATTTATGGAGTTTTAAGTTTATATACGGTATTGTAAGGTGTTGTTACTATTTATATGGCGTCCTACAATATAATAATGTGTTTTTCAAGGTGTTAATATGGCATACAGAGTTTTAAGATGTCCTAAATTGTCGTACTAATTCATTAGATTTATTATGAAGTTTTATGTTTATATACGGTATTGTAAGGTGTTGTTATGACTTGTAAGGCGTCCTACAATTTAATATCGTGTTTTTCAAGGTGTTAATATGTCATACAATGTCGTAAGTTGTCATAAATTGTCGTACGATGTTCAAAGGACTCAGACGAATTTATTAGGTTTATTATGGAGTTTTAAGTTTATGTACGGTATTGTAAGGTGTTGTTACGATTTGTAAGGCGTCCTACAATATAATAACTTGCTTTTCAAGGTGTTAATATGGCATACAGACTGGTAAGATGTCCTAAATTGTTGTACGATGTTCAAAGGACTCGTACGAATTCTTTAGATTTATTATGGAGTTTAATGTTTATATACAGTATTGTAAGGTGTTGTTATAACTTGTAAGGCGTCCTACAATTTAATATCGTGTTTTTCAAGGTGTTAATATGGCATACAGTGTCGTAAGTTGTCCTAAATTGTCGTACGATGTTCAAAGGACTCGTACGAATTCATTAGGTAATTTATGGAGTTTTAAGTTTATATACGGTATTGTAACGTGTTGTTACTATTTATATGGCGTCCTACAATATAATAATGTGTTTTCAAGGTGTTAATATGGCATACAGAGTTGTAAGATGCCCTAAATTGTCGTACGATGTTCAAAGGACTCGTACGAATTCATTAGATTTATTATGAAGTTTTATGTTTATATATGGTATTGTAAGGTGTTGTTATAACTTGTAAGGCGTCCTACAATTTAATATCGTGTTTTTCAAGGTGTTAATATGGCATACAGTGTCGTAAGTTGTCCTAGATTGTCGTACGATGTTCTAAGGACTCGTACGAATTCATTAGGTAATTTATGGAGTTTTAAGTTTATGTACGGTATTGTAAGGTGTTGTTACGATTTGTAAGGCGTCCTACAATATAATAACTTGCTTTTCAAGGTGTTAATATGGCATACAGAGTTGTAAGATGTCCTAAATTGTCGTACGATGTTCAAAGGACTCGTACGAATTCATTAGATTTATTATGAAGTTTTATATTTATATACGGTATTGTATGGTGTTGTTATAACTTGTAAGGCGTCCTACAATTTAATATCGTGTTTTTCAAGGTCTTAATAAGGCATACAGTGTCGTAAGTTGTCCTAAATTGTCGTACGATGTTCAAAGGACTCGTACGAATTCATTAGGTAATTTATGGAGTTTTAAGTTTATATACGGTATTGTAACGTGTTGTTACTATTTATATGGCGTCCTACAATATAATAATGTGTTTTCAAGGTGTTAATATGGCATACAGAGTTGTAAGATGTCCTAAATTGTCGTACGATATTCAAAGGACTCGTACGAATTCATTAGATTTATTATGAAGTTTTATGTTTATATACGGTATTGTAAGGTGTTGTTATAACTTGTAAGGCGTCCTACAATTTAATATCGTGTTTTTCAAGGTGTTAATATGGCATACAGTGTCGTAAGTTGTCCTAGATTGTCGTACGATGTTCTAAGGACTCGTACGAATTCATTAGGTAATTTATGGAGTTTTAAGTTTATGTACGGTATTGTAAGGTGTTGTTACGATTTGTAAGGCGTCCTACAATATAATAACTTGCTTTTCAAGGTGTTAATATGGCATACAGAGTTGTAAGATGTCCTAAATTGTCGTACGATGTTCAAAGGACTCGTACGAATTCATTAGATTTATTATGAAGTTTTATGTTTATATACGGTATTGTATGGTGTTGTTATAACTTGTAAGGCGTCCTACAATTTAATATCGTGTTTTTCAAGGTCTTAATAAGGCATACAGTGTCGTAAGTTGTCCTAAATTGTCGTACGATGTTCTAAGGACTCGTACGAATTCATTAGGTAATTTATGGAGTTTTAAGTTTATATACGGTATTGTAAGGTGTTGTTACTATTTATATGGCGTCCTACAATATAATAATGTGTTTTTCAAGGTGTTAATATGGCATACAGAGTTTTAAGATGTCCTAAATTGTCGTACTAATTCATTAGATTTATTATGAAGTTTTATGTTTATATACTGTATTGTAAGGTGTTGTTATGACTTGTAAGGCGTCCTACAATTTAATATCGTGTTTTTCAAGGTGTTAATATGTTATACAATGTCGTAAGTTGTCACAAATTGTCGTACGATGTTCAAAGGACTCGGACGAATTTATTAGGTTTATTATGGAGTTTTAAGTTTATGTACGGTATTGTAAGGTGTTGTTACTATTTATATGGCGTCCTACAATATAATAACTTGCTTTTCAAGGTGTTAATATGGCATACAGACTGGTAAGATGTCCTAAATTGTTGTACGATGTTCAAAGGACTCGTACGAATTCTTTAGATTTATTATGGAGTTTAATGTTTATATACGGTATTGTAAGGTGTTGTTATAACTTGTAAGGCGTCCTACAATTTAATATCGTGTTTTTCAAGGTGTTAATATGGCATACAGTGTCGTAAGTTGTCCTAAATTGTCGTACGATGTTCAAAGGACTCGTACGAATTCATTAGGTAATTTATGGAGTTTTAAGTTTATATACGGTATTGTAACGTGTTGTTACTATTTATATGGCGTCCTACAATATAATAATGTGTTTTCAAGGTGTTAATATGGCATACAGAGTTGTAAGATGTCCTAAATTGTCGTACGATGTTCAAAGGACTCGTACGAATTCATTAGATTTATTATGAAGTTTTATGTTTATATACGGTATTGTAAGGTGTTGTTATAACTTGTAAGGCGTCCTACAATTTAATATCGTGTTTTTCAAGGTGTTAATATGGCATACAGTGTCGTAAGTTGTCCTAGATTGTCGTACGATGTTCTAAGGACTCGTACGAATTCATTAGGTAATTTATGGAGTTTTAAGTTTATGTACGGTATTGTAAGGTGTTGTTACGATTTGTAAGGCGTCCTACAATATAATAACTTGCTTTTCAAGGTGTTAATATGGCATACAGAGTTGTAAGATGTCCTAAATTGTCGTACGATGTTCAAAGGACTCGTACGAATTCATTAGATTTATTATGAAGTTTTATGTTTATATACGGTATTGTATGGTGTTGTTATAACTTGTAAGGCGTCCTACAATTTAATATCGTGTTTTTCAAGGTCTTAATAAGGCATACAGTGTCGTAAGTTGTCCTAAATTGTCGTACGATGTTCTAAGGACTCGTACGAATTCATTAGGTAATTTATGGAGTTTTAAGTTTATATACGGTATTGTAAGGTGTTGTTACTATTTATATGGCGTCCTACAATATAATAATGTGTTTTTCAAGGTGTTAATATGGCATACAGAGTTTTAAGATGTCCTAAATTGTCGTACTAATTCATTAGATTTATTATGAAGTTTTATGTTTATATACTGTATTGTAAGGTGTTGTTATGACTTGTAAGGCGTCCTACAATTTAATATCGTGTTTTTCAAGGGGTTAATATGGCATACAGTGTCGTAAGTTGTCCTAGATTGTCGTACGATGTTCTAAGGACTCGTACGAATTCATTAGGTAATTTATGGAGTTTTAAGTTTATGTACGGTATTGTAAGGTGTTGTTACGATTTGTAAGGCGTCCTACAATATAATAACTTGCTTTTCAAGGTGTTAATATGGCATACAGAGTTGTAAGATGTCCTAAATTGTCGTACGATGTTCAAAGGACTCGTACGAATTCATTAGATTTATTATGAAGTTTTATGTTTATATACGGTATTGTATGGTGTTGTTATAACTTGTAAGGCGTCCTACAATTTAATATCGTGTTTTTCAAGGTCTTAATAAGGCATACAGTGTCGTAAGTTGTCCTAAATTGTCGTACGATGTTCTAAGGACTCGTACGAATTCATTAGGTAATTTATGGAGTTTTAAGTTTATATACGGTATTGTAAGGTGTTGTTACTATTTATATGGCGTCCTACAATATAATAATGTGTTTTTCAAGGTGTTAATATGGCATACAGAGTTTTAAGATGTCCTAAATTGTCGTACTAATTCATTAGATTTATTATGAAGTTTTATGTTTATATACTGTATTGTAAGGTGTTGTTATGACTTGTAAGGCGTCCTACAATTTAATATCGTGTTTTTCAAGGGGTTAATATGGCATACAGTGTCGTAAGTTGTCCTAGATTGTCGTACGATGTTCTAAGGACTCGTACGAATTCATTAGGTAATTTATGGAGTTTTAAGTTTATGTACGGTATTGTAAGGTGTTGTTACGATTTGTAAGGCGTCCTACAATATAATAACTTGCTTTTCAAGGTGTTAATATGGCATACAGAGTTGTAAGATGTCCTAAATTGTCGTACGATGTTCAAAGGACTCGTACGAATTCATTAGATTTATTATGAAGTTTTATGTTTATATACGGTATTGTATGGTGTTGTTATAACTTGTAAGGCGTCCTACAATTAAATATCGTGTTTTTCAAGGTCTTAATAAGGCATACAGTGTCGTAAGTTGTCCTAAATTGTCGTACGATGTTCTAAGGACTCGTACGAATTCATTAGGTAATTTATGGAGTTTTAAGTTTATATACGGTATTGTAAGGTGTTGTTACTATTTATATGGCGTCCTACAATATAATAATGTGTTTTTCAAGGTGTTAATATGGCATACAGAGTTTTAAGATGTCCTAAATTGTCGTACTAATTCATTAGATTTATTATGAAGTTTTATGTTTATATACGGTATTGTAAGGTGTTGTTATGACTTGTAAGGCGTCCTACAATTTAATATCGTGTTTTTCAAGGTGTTAATATGTCATACAATGTCGTAAGTTGTCATAAATTGTCGTACGATGTTCAAAGGACTCAGACGAATTTATTAGGTTTATTATGGAGTTTTAAGTTTATGTACGGTATTGTAAGGTGTTGTTACGATTTGTAAGGCGTCCTACAATATAATAACTTGCTTTTCAAGGTGTTAATATGGCATACAGACTGGTAAGATGTCCTAAATTGTTGTACGATGTTCAAAGGACTCGTACGAATTCTTTAGATTTATTATGGAGTTTAATGTTTATATACGGTATTGTAAGGTGTTGTTATAAATTGTAAGGCGTCCTACAATTTAATATCGTGTTTTTCAAGGTGTTAATATGGCATACAGTGTCGTAAGTTGTCCTAAATTGTCGTACGATGTTCAAAGGACTCGTACGAATTCATTAGGTAATTTATGGAGTTTTAAGTTTATATACGGTATTGTAACGTGTTGTTACTATTTATATGGCGTCCTACAATATAATAATGTGTTTTCAAGGTGTTAATATGGCATACAGAGTTGTAAGATGTCCTAAATTGTCGTACGATGTTCAAAGGACTCGTACGAATTCATTAGATTTATTATGAAGTTTTATGTTTATATACGGTATTGTAAGGTGTTGTTATAACTTGTAAGGCGTCCTACAATTTAATATCGTGTTTTTCAAGGTGTTAATATGGCATACAGTGTCGTAAGTTGTCCTAGATTGTCGTACGATGTTCTAAGGACTCGTACGAATTCATTAGGTAATTTATGGAGTTTTAAGTTTATGTACGGTATTGTAAGGTGTTGTTACGATTTGTAAGGCGTCCTACAATATAATAACTTGCTTTTCAAGGTGTTAATATGGCATACAGAGTTGTAAGATGTCCTAAATTGTCGTACGATGTTCAAAGGACTCGTACGAATTCATTAGATTTATTATGAAGTTTTATATTTATATACGGTATTGTATGGTGTTGTTATAACTTGTAAGGCGTCCTACAATTTAATATCGTGTTTTTCAAGGTCTTAATAAGGCATACAGTGTCGTAAGTTGTCCTAAATTGTCGTACGATGTTCTAAGGACTCGTACGAATTCATTAGGTAATTTATGGAGTTTTAAGTTTATATACGGTATTGTAAGGTGTTGTTACTATTTATATGGCGTCCTACAATATAATAATGTGTTTTTCAAGGTGTTAATATGGCATACAGAGTTTTAAGATGTCCTAAATTGTCGTACTAATTCATTAGATTTATTATGAAGTTTTACGTTTATATACTGTATTGTAAGGTGTTGTTATGACTTGTAAGGCGTCCTACAATTTAATATCGTGTTTTTCAAGGTGTTAATATGTCATACAATGTCGTAAGTTGTCATAAATTGTCGTACGATGTTCAAAGGACTCGGACGAATTTATTAGGTTTATTATGGAGTTTTAAGTTTATGTACGGTATTGTAAGGTGTTGTTACTATTTATATGGCGTCCTACAATATAATAACTTGCTTTTCAAGGTGTTAATATGGCATACAGAGTTGTAAGATGTCCTAAATTGTCGTACGATGTTCAAAGGACTCGTACGAATTCATTAGATTTATTATGAAGTTTTATGTTTATATACGGTATTGTATGGTGTTGTTATAACTTGTAAGGCGTCCTACAATTTAATATCGTGTTTTTCAAGGTCTTAATAAGGCATACAGTGTCGTAAGTTGTCCTAAATTGTCGTACGATGTTCTAAGGACTCGTACGAATTCATTAGGTAATTTATGGAGTTTTAAGTTTATATACGGTATAGTAAGGTGTTGTTACTATTTATATGGCGTCCTACAATATAATAATGTGTTTTTCAAGGTGTTAATATGGCATACAGAGTTTTAAGATGTCCTAAATTGTCGTACGATGTTCAAAGGACTCGTACTAATTCATTAGATTTATTATGAAGTTTTATGTTTATATACGGTATTGTAAGGTGTTGTTATGACTTGTAAGGTGTCCTACAATTTAATATCGTGTTTTTCAAGGTGTTAATATGTCATACAGTGTCGTAAGTTGTCATAAATTGTCGTACGATGTTCAAAGGACTCGGACGAATTTATTAGGTTTATTATGGAGTTTTAAGTTTATGTACGGTATTGTAAGGTGTTGTTACGATTTGTAAGGCGTCCTACAATATAATAACTTGCTTTTCAAGGTGTTAATATGGCATACAGACTGGTAAGATGTCCTAAATTGTTGTACGATGTTCAAAGGACTTGTACGAATTCTTTAGATTTATTATGGAGTTTAATGTTTATATACGGTATTGTAAGGTGTTGTTATAACTTGTAAGGCGTCCTACAATTTAATATCGTGTTTTTCAAGGTGTTAATATGGCATACAGTGTCGTAAATTGTCCTAAATTGTCGTACGATGTTCAAAGGACTCGTACGAATTCATTAGGTAATTTATGGAGTTTTAAGTTTATATACGGTATTGTAACGTGTTGTTACTATTTATATGGCGTCCTACAATATAATAATGTGTTTTCAAGGTGTTAATATGGCATACAGAGTTGTAAGATGTCCTAAATTGTCGTACGATGTTCAAAAGACTCGTACTAATTCATTAGATTTATTATGAAGTTTTATGTTTATATACGGTATTGTAAGGTGTTGTTATGACTTGTAAGGCGTCCTACAATTTAATATCGTGTTTTTCAAGGTCTTAATAAGGCATACAGTGTCGTAAGTTGTCCTAAATTGTCGTACGATGTTCTAAGGACTCGTACGAATTCATTAGGTAATTTATGGAGTTTTAAGTTTATATACGGTATTGTAAGGTGTTGTTACTATTTATATGGCGTCCTACAATATAATAATGTGTTTTTCAAGGTGTTAATATGGCATACAGAGTTTTAAGATGTCCTAAATTGTCGTACGATGTTCAAAGGACTCGTACTAATTCATTAGATTTATTATGAAGTTTTATGTTTATATACGGTATTGTAAGGTGTTGTTATGACTTGTAAGGCGTCCTACAATATAATATCGTGTTTTTCAAGGTGTTAATATGTCATACAATGTCGTAAGTTGTCATAAATTGTCGTACGATGTTCAAAGGACTCGGACAAATTTATTAGGTTTATTATGGAGTTTTAAGTTTATGTACGGTATTGTAAGGTGTTGTTACGATTTGTAAGGCGTCCTACAATATAATAACATGCTTTTCGAGGTGTTAATATGGCATACAGAGTGGTAAGATGTCCTAAATTGTTGTATGATGTTCAAAGGACTCGTACGAATTCTTTAGATTTATTATGGAGTTTAATGTTTATATACGATATTGTAAGGTGTTGTTATAACTTGTAAGGCGTCCTACAATTTAATATCGTGTTTTTCAAGGTGTTAATATGTCATACAATATCGTAAGTTGTCATAAATTGTCGTACGATGTTCAAAGGACTCGGACGAATTTATTAGGTTTATTATGGAGTTTTAAGTTTATGTACGGTATTGTAAGGTGTTGTTACGATTTGTAAGGCGTCCTACAATATAATAACTTGCTTTTCAAGGTGTTAATATGGCATACAGACTGGTAAGATGTCCTAAATTGTTGTACGATGTTCAAAGGACTCGTACGAATTCTTTAGATTTATTATGGAGTTTAATGTTTATATACGGTATTGTAAGGTGTTGTTATAACTTGTAAGGCGTCCTACAATTTAATATCGTGTTTTTCAAGGTGTTAATATGGCATACAGTGTCGTAAATTGTCCTAAATTGTCGTACGATGTTCAAAGGACTCGTACGAATTCATTAGGTAATTTATGGAGTTTTAAGTTTATATACGGTATTGTAACGTGTTGTTACTATTTATATGGCGTCCTACAATATAATAATGTGTTTTCAAGGTGTTAATATGGCATACAGAGTTGTAAGATGTCCTAAATTGTCGTACGATGTTCAAAGGACTCGTACTAATTCATTAGATTTATTATGAAGTTTTATGTTTATATACGGTATTGTAAGGTGTTGTTATGACTTGTAAGGCGTCCTACAATTTAATATCGTGTTTTTCAAGGTCTTAATAAGGCATACAGTGTCGTAAGTTGTCCTAAATTGTCGTACGATGTTCTAAGGACTCGTACGAATTCATTAGGTAATTTATGGAGTTTTAAGTTTATATACGGTATTGTAAGGTGTTGTTACTATTTATATGGCGTCCTACAATATAATAATGTGTTTTTCAAGGTGTTAATATGGCATACAGAGTTTTAAGATGTCCTAAATTGTCGTACGATGTTCAAAGGACTCGTACTAATTCATTAGATTTATTATGAAGTTTTATGTTTATATACGGTATTGTAAGGTGTTGTTATGACTTGTAAGGCGTCCTACAATATAATATCGTGTTTTTCAAGGTGTTAATATGTCATACAATGTCGTAAGTTGTCATAAATTGTCGTACGATGTTCAAAGGACTCGGACAAATTTATTAGGTTTATTATGGAGTTTTAAGTTTATGTACGGTATTGTAAGGTGTTGTTACGATTTGTAAGGCGTCCTACAATATAATAACATGCTTTTCGAGGTGTTAATATGGCATACAGAGTGGTAAGATGTCCTAAATTGTTGTATGATGTTCAAAGGACTCGTACGAATTCTTTAGATTTATTATGGAGTTTAATGTTTATATACGATATTGTAAGGTGTTGTTATAACTTGTAAGGCGTCCTACAATTTAATATCGTGTTTTTCAAGGTGTTAATATGTCATACAATGTCGTAAGTTGTCATAAATTGTCGTACGATGTTCAAAGGACTCGGACGAATTTATTAGGTTTATTATGGAGTTTTAAGTTTATGTACGGTATTGTAAGGTGTTGTTACGATTTGTAAGGCGTCCTACAATATAATAACTTGCTTTTCAAGGTGTTAATATGGCATACAGACTGGTAAGATGTCCTAAATTGTTGTACGATGTTCAAAGGACTCGTACGAATTCTTTAGATTTATTATGGAGTTTAATGTTTATATACGGTATTGTAAGGTGTTGTTATAACTTGTAAGGCGTCCTACAATTTAATATCGTGTTTTTCAAGGTGTTAATATGGCATACAGTGTCGTAAGTTGTCCTAAATTGTCGTACGATGTTCAAAGGACTCGTACGAATTCATTAGGTAATTTATGGAGTTTTAAGTTTATATACGGTATTGTAACGTGTTGTTACTATTTATATGGCGTCCTACAATATAATAATGTGTTTTCAAGGTGTTAATATGGCATACAGAGTTGTAAGATGTCCTAAATTGTCGTACGATGTTCAAAGGACTCGTACGAATTCATTAGATTTATTATGAAGTTTTATATTTATATACGGTATTGTATGATGTTGTTATAACTTGTAAGGCGTCCTACAATTTAATATCGTGTTTTTCAAGGTCTTAATAAGGCATACAGTGTCGTAAGTTGTCCTAAATTGTCGTACGATGTTCTAAGGACTCGTACGAATTCATTAGGTAATTTATGGAGTTTTAAGTTTATATACGGTATTGTAAGGTGTTGTTACTATTTATATGGCGTCCTACAATATAATAATGTGTTTTTCAAGGTGTTAATATGGCATACAGAGTTTTAAGATGTCCTAAATTGTCGTACTAATTCATTAGATTTATTATGAAGTTTTACGTTTATATACTGTATTGTAAGGTGTTGTTATGACTTGTAAGGCGTCCTACAATTTAATATCGTGTTTTTCAAGGTGTTAATATGTCATACAATGTCGTAAGTTGTCATAAATTGTCGTACGATGTCCAAAGGACTCGGACGAATTTATTAGGTTTATTATGGAGTTTTAAGTTTATGTACGGTATTGTAAGGTGTTGTTACTATTTATATGGCGTCCTACAATATAATAACTTGCTTTTCAAGGTGTTAATATGGCATACAGAGTTGTAAGATGTCCTAAATTGTCGTACGATGTTCAAAGGACTCGTACGAATTCATTAGATTTATTATGAAGTTTTATGTTTATATACGGTATTGTATGGTGTTGTTATAACTTGTAAGGCGTCCTACAATTTAATATCGTGTTTTTCAAGGTCTTAATAAGGCATACAGTGTCGTAAGTTGTCCTAAATTGTCGTACGATGTTCTAAGGACTCGTACGAATTCATTAGGTAATTTATGGAGTTTTAAGTTTATATACGGTATAGTAAGGTGTTGTTACTATTTATATGGCGTCCTACAATATAATAATGTGTTTTTCAAGGTGTTAATATGGCATACAGAGTTTTAAGATGTCCTAAATTGTCGTACGATGTTCAAAGGACTCGTACTAATTCATTAGATTTATTATGAAGTTTTATGTTTATATACGGTATTGTAAGGTGTTGTTATGACTTGTAAGGTGTCCTACAATTTAATATCGTGTTTTTCAAGGTGTTAATATGTCATACAGTGTCGTAAGTTGTCATAAATTGTCGTACGATGTTCAAAGGACTCGGACGAATTTATTAGGTTTATTATGGAGTTTTAAGTTTATGTACGGTATTGTAAGGTGTTGTTACGATTTGTAAGGCGTCCTACAATATAATAACTTGCTTTTCAAGGTGTTAATATGGCATACAGACTGGTAAGATGTCCTAAATTGTTGTACGATGTTCAAAGGACTTGTACGAATTCTTTAGATTTATTATGGAGTTTAATGTTTATATACGGTATTGTAAGGTGTTGTTATAACTTGTAAGGCGTCCTACAATTTAATATCGTGTTTTTCAAGGTGTTAATATGGCATACAGTGTCGTAAATTGTCCTAAATTGTCGTACGATGTTCAAAGGACTCGTACGAATTCATTAGATAATTTATGGAGTTTTAAGTTTATATACGGTATTGTAACGTGTTGTTACTATTTATATGGCGTCCTACAATATAATAATGTGTTTTCAAGGTGTTAATATGGCATACAGAGTTGTAAGATGTCCTAAATTGTCGTACGATGTTCAAAAGACTCGTACTAATTCATTAGATTTATTATGAAGTTTTATGTTTATATACGGTATTGTAAGGTGTTGTTATGACTTGTAAGGCGTCCTACAATTTAATATCGTGTTTTTCAAGGTCTTAATAAGGCATACAGTGTCGTAAGTTGTCCTAAATTGTCGTACGATGTTCTAAGGACTCGTACGAATTCATTAGGTAATTTATGGAGTTTTAAGTTTATATACGGTATTGTAAGGTGTTGTTACTATTTATATGGCGTCCTACAATATAATAATGTGTTTTTCAAGGTGTTAATATGGCATACAGAGTTTTAAGATGTCCTAAATTGTCGTACGATGTTCAAAGGACTCGTACTAATTCATTAGATTTATTATGAAGTTTTATGTTTATATACGGTATTGTAAGGTGTTGTTATGACTTGTAAGGCGTCCTACAATATAATATCGTGTTTTTCAAGGTGTTAATATGTCATACAATGTCGTAAGTTGTCATAAATTGTCGTACGATGTTCAAAGGACTCGGACAAATTTATTAGGTTTATTATGGAGTTTTAAGTTTATGTACGGTATTGTAAGGTGTTGTTACGATTTGTAAGGCGTCCTACAATATAATAACATGCTTTTCGAGGTGTTAATATGGCATACAGAGTGGTAAGATGTCCTAAATTGTTGTATGATGTTCAAAGGACTCGTACGAATTCTTTAGATTTATTATGGAGTTTAATGTTTATATACGATATTGTAAGGTGTTGTTATAACTTGTAAGGCGTCCTACAATTTAATATCGTGTTTTTCAAGGTGTTAATATGTCATACAATATCGTAAGTTGTCATAAATTGTCGTACGATGTTCAAAGGACTCGGACGAATTTATTAGGTTTATTATGGAGTTTTAAGTTTATGTACGGTATTGTAAGGTGTTGTTACGATTTGTAAGGCGTCCTACAATATAATAACTTGCTTTTCAAGGTGTTAATATGGCATACAGACTGGTAAGATGTCCTAAATTGTTGTACGATGTTCAAAGGACTCGTACGAATTCTTTAGATTTATTATGGAGTTTAATGTTTATATACGGTATTGTAAGGTGTTGTTATAACTTGTAAGGCGTCCTACAATTTAATATCGTGTTTTTCAAGGTGTTAATATGGCATACAGTGTCGTAAATTGTCCTAAATTGTCGTACGATGTTCAAAGGACTCGTACGAATTCATTAGGTAATTTATGGAGTTTTAAGTTTATATACGGTATTGTAACGTGTTGTTACTATTTATATGGCGTCCTACAATATAATAATGTGTTTTCAAGGTGTTAATATGGCATACAGAGTTGTAAGATGTCCTAAATTGTCGTACGATGTTCAAAGGACTCGTACTAATTCATTAGATTTATTATGAAGTTTTATGTTTATATACGGTATTGTAAGGTGTTGTTATGACTTGTAAGGCGTCCTACAATTTAATATCGTGTTTTTCAAGGTCTTAATAAGGCATACAGTGTCGTAAGTTGTCCTAAATTGTCGTACGATGTTCTAAGGACTCGTACGAATTCATTAGGTAATTTATGGAGTTTTAAGTTTATATACGGTATTGTAAGGTGTTGTTACTATTTATATGGCGTCCTACAATATAATAATGTGTTTTTCAAGGTGTTAATATGGCATACAGAGTTTTAAGATGTCCTAAATTGTCGTACGATGTTCAAAGGACTCGTACTAATTCATTAGATTTATTATGAAGTTTTATGTTTATATACGGTATTGTAAGGTGTTGTTATGACTTGTAAGGCGTCCTACAATATAATATCGTGTTTTTCAAGGTGTTAATATGTCATACAATGTCGTAAGTTGTCATAAATTGTCGTACGATGTTCAAAGGACTCGGACAAATTTATTAGGTTTATTATGGAGTTTTAAGTTTATGTACGGTATTGTAAGGTGTTGTTACGATTTGTAAGGCGTCCTACAATATAATAACATGCTTTTCGAGGTGTTAATATGGCATACAGAGTGGTAAGATGTCCTAAATTGTTGTATGATGTTCAAAGGACTCGTACGAATTCTTTAGATTTATTATGGAGTTTAATGTTTATATACGATATTGTAAGGTGTTGTTATAACTTGTAAGGCGTCCTACAATTTAATATCGTGTTTTTCAAGGTGTTAATATGTCATACAATGTCGTAAGTTGTCATAAATTGTCGTACGATGTTCAAAGGACTCGGACGAATTTATTAGGTTTATTATGGAGTTTTAAGTTTATGTACGGTATTGTAAGGTGTTGTTACGATTTGTAAGGCGTCCTACAATATAATAACTTGCTTTTCAAGGTGTTAATATGGCATACAGACTGGTAAGATGTCCTAAATTGTTGTACGATGTTCAAAGGACTCGTACGAATTCTTTAGATTTATTATGGAGTTTAATGTTTATATACGGTATTGTAAGGTGTTGTTATAACTTGTAAGGCGTCCTACAATTTAATATCGTGTTTTTCAAGGTGTTAATATGGCATAGAGTGTCGTAAGTTGTCCTAAATTGTCGTACGATGTTCAAAGGACTCGTACGAATTCATTAGGTAATTTATGGAGTTTTAAGTTTATATACGGTATTGTAACGTGTTGTTACTATTTATATGGCGTCCTACAATATAATAATGTGTTTTCAAGGTGTTAATATGGCATACAGAGTTGTAAGATGTCCTAAATTGTCGTACGATGTTCAAAGGACTCGTACGAATTCATTAGATTTATTATGAAGTTTTATGTTTATATACGGTATTGTAAGGTGTTGTTATAACTTGTAAGGCGTCCTACAATTTAATATCGTGTTTTTCAAGGTGTTAATATGGCATACAGTGTCGTAAGTTGTCCTAGATTGTCGTACGATGTTCTAAGGACTCGTACGAATTCATTAGGTAATTTATGGAGTTTTAAGTTTATGTACGGTATTGTAAGGTGTTGTTACGATTTGTAAGGCGTCCTACAATATAATAACTTGCTTTTCAAGGTGTTAATATGGCATACAGAGTTGTAAGATGTCCTAAATTGTCGTACGATGTTCAAAGGACTCGTACGAATTCATTAGATTTATTATGAAGTTTTATGTTTATATACGGTATTGTATGGTGTTGTTATAACTTGTAAGGCGTCCTACAATTTAATATCGTGTTTTTCAAGGTCTTAATAAGGCATACAGTGTCGTAAGTTGTCCTAAATTGTCGTACGATGTTCTAAGGACTCGTACGAATTCATTAGGTAATTTATGGAGTTTTAAGTTTATATACGGTATTGTAAGGTGTTGTTACTATTTATATGGCGTCCTACAATATAATAATGTGTTTTTCAAGGTGTTAATATGGCATACAGAGTTTTAAGATGTCCTAAATTGTCGTACTAATTCATTAGATTTATTATGAAGTTTTATGTTTATATACTGTATTGTAAGGTGTTGTTATGACTTGTAAGGCGTCCTACAATTTAATATCGTGTTTTTCAAGGTGTTAATATGTCATACAATGTCGTAAGTTGTCATAAATTGTCGTACGATGTTCAAAGGACTCGGACGAATTTATTAGGTTTATTATGGAGTTTTAAGTTTATGTACGGTATTGTAAGGTGTTGTTACTATTTATATGGCGTCCTACAATATAATAACTTGCTTTTCAAGGTGTTAATATGGCATACAGAGTTGTAAGATGTCCTAAATTGTCGTACGATGTTCAAAGGACTCGTACGAATTCATTAGATTTATTATGAAGTTTTATGTTTATATACGGTATTGTATGGTGTTGTTATAACTTGTAAGTCGTCCTACAATTTAATATCGTGTTTTTCAAGGTCTTAATAAGGCATACAGTGTCGTAAGTTGTCCTAAATTGTCGTACGATGTTCTAAGGACTCGTACGAATTCATTAGGTAATTTATGGAGTTTTAAGTTTATATACGGTATAGTAAGGTGTTGTTACTATTTATATGGCGTCCTACAATATAATAATGTGTTTTTCAAGGTGTTAATATGGCATACAGAGTTTTAAGATGTCCTAAATTGTCGTACGATGTTCAAAGGACTCGTACTAATTCATTAGATTTATTATGAAGTTTTATGTTTATATACGGTATTGTAAGGTGTTGTTATGACTTGTAAGGCGTCCTACAATTTAATATCGTGTTTTTCAAGGTGTTAATATGTCATACAATGTCGTAAGTTGTCATAAATTGCCGTACGATGTTCAAAGGACTCGGACGAATTTATTAGGTTTATTATGGAGTTTTAAGTTTATGTACGGTATTGTAAGGTGTTGTTACGATTTGTAAGGCGTCCTACAATATAATAACTTGCTTTTCAAGGTGTTAATATGGCATACAGACTGGTAAGATGTCCTAAATTGTTGTACGATGTTCAAAGGACTCGTACGAATTTTTTAGATTTATTAGGAGTTTAATGTTTATATACGGTATTGTAAGGTGTTGTTATAACTTGTAAGGCGTCCTACAATTTAATATCGTGTTTTTCAAGGTGTTAATATGGCATACAGTGTCGTAAATTGTCCTAAATTGTCGTACGATGTTCAAAGGACTCGTACAAATTCATTAGGTAATTTATGGAGTTTTAAGTTTATATACGGTATTGTAACGTGTTGTTACTATTTATATGGCGTCCTACAATATAATAATGTGTTTTCAAGGTGTTAATATGGCATACAGAGTTGTAAGATGTCCTAAATTGTCGTACGATGTTCAAAGGACTCGTACGAATTCATTAGATTTATTATGAAGTTTTATGTTTATATACGGTATTGTAAGGTGTTGTTATAACTTGTAAGGCGTCCTACAATTTAATATCGTGTTTTTCAAGGTGTTAATATGGCATACAGTGTCGTAAGTTGTCCTAGATTGTCGTACGATGTTCTAAGGACTCGTACGTATTCATTAGGTAATTTATGGAGTTTTAAGTTTATATACGGTATTGTAAGGTGTTGTTACTATTTATATAGCGTCCTACAATATAAGAATGTGTTTTTCAAGGTGTGAATATGGCATACAGAGTTGTAAGATGTCCTAAATTGTCGTACGATGTTCAAAGGACTCGTACTAATTCATTAGATTTATTATGAAGTTTTATGTTTATATACGGTATTGTAAGGTGTTGTTATGACTTGTAAGGCGTCCTACAATTTAATATCGTGTTTTTCAAGGTGTTAATATGTCATACAATGTCGTAAGTTGTCATAAATTGCCGTACGATGTTCAAAGGACTCGGACGAATTTATTAGGTTTATTATGGAGTTTTAAGTTTATGTACGGTATTGTAAGGTGTTGTTACGATTTGTAAGGCGTCCTACAATATAATAACTTGCTTTTCAAGGTGTTAATATGGCATACAGACTGGTAAGATGTCCTAAATTGTTGTACGATGTTCAAAGGACTCGTACGAATTTTTTAGATTTATTAGGAGTTTAATGTTTATATACGGTATTGTAAGGTGTTGTTATAACTTGTAAGGCGTCCTACAATTTAATATCGTGTTTTTCAAGGTGTTAATATGGCATACAGTGTCGTAAATTGTCCTAAATTGTCGTACGATGTTCAAAGGACTCGTACAAATTCATTAGGTAATTTATGGAGTTTTAAGTTTATATACGGTATTGTAACGTGTTGTTACTATTTATATGGCGTCCTACAATATAATAATGTGTTTTCAAGGTGTTAATATGGCATACAGAGTTGTAAGATGTCCTAAATTGTCGTACGATGTTCAAAGGACTCGTACGAATTCATTAGATTTATTATGAAGTTTTATGTTTATATACGGTATTGTAAGGTGTTGTTATAACTTGTAAGGCGTCCTACAATTTAATATCGTGTTTTTCAAGGTGTTAATATGGCATACAGTGTCGTAAGTTGTCCTAGATTGTCGTACGATGTTCTAAGGACTCGTACGTATTCATTAGGTAATTTATGGAGTTTTAAGTTTATATACGGTATTGTAAGGTGTTGTTACTATTTATATAGCGTCCTACAATATAAGAATGTGTTTTTCAAGGTGTGAATATGGCATACAGAGTTGTAAGATGTCCTAAATTGTCGTACGATGTTCAAAGGACTCGTACGAATTCATTAGATTTATTATGAAGTTTTATGTTTTTATACGGTATTGTAAGGTGTTGTTATAACTTGTAAGGCGTCCTACAATTTAGTATCATGTTTTTCAAGGTGTTAATAAGGCATACAGTGTCGTAAGTTGTCCTAAATTGTCGTACGATGTTCTAAGGACTCGTACGAATTCATTAGGTAATTTATGGAGTTTTAAGTTTATATACGGTATTGTAAGGTGTTGTTACTATTTATATGGCGTCCTACAATATAATAATGTGTTTTTCAAGGTGTTAATATGGCATACAGAGTTGTAAGATGTCCTAAATTGTCGTACGATGTTCAAAGGACTCGTACTAATTCATTAGATTTATTATGAAGTTTTATGTTTATATACGGTATTGTAAGGTGTTGTTATGACTTGTAAGGCGTCCTACAATTTAATATCGTGTTTTTCAAGGTGTTAATATGTCATACAATGTCGTAAGTTGTCATAAATTGTCGTACGATGTTCAAAGGATTCGGACGAATTTATTAGGTTTATTATGGAGTTTTAAGTTTATGTACGGTATTGTAAGGTGTTGTTACGATTTGTAAGGCGTCCTACAATATAATAACTTGCTTTTCAAGGTGTTAATATGGCATACAGACTGGTAACATGTCCTAAATTGTTGTACGATGTTCAAAGGACTCGTACGAATTCTTTAGATTAATTATGGAGTTTAATGTTTATATACGGTATTGTAAGGTGTTGTTATAACTTGTAAGGCTTCCTACAATTAAATATCGTGTTTTTCAAGGTGTTAATATGGCATACAGTGTCGTAAGTTGTCCTAAATTGTCGTACGATGTTCAAAGGACTCGTACGAATTCATTAGGTAATTTATGGAGTTTTAAGTTTATATACGGTATTGTAAGGTGTTGTTACTATTTATATGGCGTCCTACAATATAATAATGTGTTTTTCAAGGTGTTAATATGGCATACAGAGTTGTAAGATGTCCTAAATTGTCGTACGATGTTCAAAGGACTCGTACTAATTCATTAGATTTATTATGAAGTTTTATGTTTATATACGGTATTGTAAGGTGTTGTTATGACTTGTAAGGCGTCCTACAATTTAATATCGTGTTTTTCAAGGTGTTAATATGTCATACAATGTCGTAAGTTGTCATAAATTGTCGTACGATGTTCAAAGGACTCGGACGAATTTATTAGGTTTATTATGGAGTTTTAAGTTTATGTACGGTATTGTAAGGTGTTGTTACGATTTGTAAGGCGTCCTACAATATAATAACTTGCTTTTCAAGGTGTTAATATGGCATACAGACTGGTAACATGTCCTAAATTGTTGTACGATGTTCAAAGGACTCTTACGAATTCTTTAGATTTATTATGGAGTTTAATGTTTATATACGGTATTGTAAGGTGTTGTTATAACTTGTAAGGCGTCCTACAATTTAATATCGTGTTTTTCAAGGTGTTAATATGGCATACAGTGTCGTAAGTTGTCCTAAATTGTCGTACGATGTTCAAAGGACTCGTACGAATTCATTAGGTAATTTATGGAGTTTTAAGTTTATATACGGTATTGTAAGGTGTTGTTAATATTTATATGGCGTCCTACAATATAATAATGTGTTTTTCAAGGTGTTAATATGGCATACAGAGTTGTAAGATGTCCTAAATTGTCGTACGATGTTCAAAGGACTCGTACGAATTCATTAGATTTATTATGAACTTTTATGTTTATATACGGTATTGTAAGGTGTTGTTATGACTTGTAAGGCGTCCTACAATATAATATCGTGTTTTTCAAGGTGTTAATATGTCATACAATGTCGTAAGTTGTCATAAATTGTCGTACGATGTTCAAAGGACTCGGACAAATTTATTAGGTTTATTATGGAGTTTTAAGTTTATGTACGGTATTGTAAGGTGTTGTTACGATTTGTAAGGCGTCCTACAATATAATAACATGCTTTTCGAGGTGTTAATATGGCATACAGAGTGGTAAGATGTCCTAAATTGTTGTATGATGTTCAAAGGACTCGTACGAATTCTTTAGATTTATTATGGAGTTTAATGTTTATATACGATATTGTAAGGTGTTGTTATAACTTGTAAGGCGTCCTACAATTTAATATCGTGTTTTTCAAGGTGTTAATATGTCATACAATGTCGTAAGTTGTCATAAATTGTCGTACGATGTTCAAAGGACTCGGACGAATTTATTAGGTTTATTATGGAGTTTTAAGTTTATGTACGGTATTGTAAGGTGTTGTTACGATTTGTAAGGCGTCCTACAATATAATAACTTGCTTTTCAAGGTGTTAATATGGCATACAGACTGGTAAGATGTCCTAAATTGTTGTACGATGTTCAAAGGACTCGTACGAATTCTTTAGATTTATTATGGAGTTTAATGTTTATATACGGTATTGTAAGGTGTTGTTATAACTTGTAAGGCGTCCTACAATTTAATATCGTGTTTTTCAAGGTGTTAATATGGCATACAGTGTCGTAAGTTGTCCTAAATTGTCGTACGATGTTCAAAGGACTCGTACGAATTCAGTAGGTAATTTATGGAGTTTTAAGTTTATATACGTTATTGTAAGGTGTTGTTACTATTTATATGGCGTCCTACAATATAATAATGTGTTTTTCAAGGTGTTAATATGGCATACAGAGTTGTAAGATGTCCTAAATTGTCGTACGATGTTCAAAGGACTCGTACGAATTCATTAGATTTATTATGAACTTTTATGTTTATATACGGTATTGTAAGGTGTTGTTATGACTTGTAAGGCGTCCTACAATATAATATCGTGTTTTTCAAGGTGTTAATATGTCATACAATGTAGTAAGTTGTCATAAATTGTCGTACGATGTTCAAAGGACTCGGACAAATTTATTAGGTTTATTATGGAGTTTTAAGTTTATGTAAGGTATTGTAAGGTGTTGTTACGATTTGTAAGGCGTCCTACAATATAATAACATGCTTTTCAAGGTGTTAATATGGCATCCAGAGTGGTAAGATGTCCTAAATTGTTGTATGATGTTCAAAGGACTCGTACGAATTCTTTAGATTTATTATGGAGTTTAATGTTTATATACGATATTGTAAGGTGTTGTTATAACTTGTAAGGCGTCCTACAATTTAATATCGTGTTTTTCAAGGTGTTAATATGGCATACAGTGTCGTAAGTTGTCCTAAATTGTCGTACGATATTCAAAGGACTCGGACGAATTCATTAGGTTTATTATGGAGTTTTAAGTTTATATACGGTATTATAAGGTGTTGTTATGATTTGTAAGGTGTCCTAGAATATAATAACGTGCTTTTCAAGGTGTTAATACGGCATACAGAGTCGTAAGATGTCCTAAATTGTCGTATGATGTTCAAAGGACTCGAACGAATTCATTAGGTTTATTATGCAGTTATAAGTTTATATACGGTATTATAAGGTGTTGTTATAACTTGTAAGGCGTCCTACAATTTAATATCGTGTTTTTCAAGGTGTTAATATGGCATACAGTGTCGTAAGTTGTCCTAAATTGTCGTACGATGTTCAAAGGACTCGTACGAATTCATTAGGTAATTTATGGAGTTTTAAGTTTGTATACGGTATTGTAAGGTGTTGTTACTATTTATATGGCGTCCTACAATATAATAATGTGTTTTTCAAGGTGTTAATATGGCATACAGAGTTGTAAGATGTCCTAAATTGTCGTACGATGTTCAAAGGACTCGTACGAATTCATTAGATTTATTATGAACTTTTATGTTTATATACGGTATTGTAAGGTGTTGTTATTACTTGTAAGGCGTCCTACAATATAATATCGTGTTTTTCAAGGTGTTAATATGTCATACAATGTCGTAAGTTGTCATAAATTGTCGTACGATGTTCAAAGGACTCGGACGAATTTATTAGGTTTATTATGGAGTTTTAAGTTTATGTACAGTATTGTAAGGTGTTGTTACGATTTGTAAGGCGTCCTACAATATAATAACATGCTTTTCAAGGTGTTAATATGGCATACAGAGTGGTAAGATGTCCTAAATTGTTGTATGATGTTCAAAGGACTCGTACGAATTCTTTAGATTTATTATGGAGTTTAATGTTTATATACGATATTGTAAGGTGTTGTTATAACTTGTAAGGCGTACTACAATTTAATATCGTGTTTTTCAAGGTGTTAATATGGCATACAGTGTCGTAAGTTGTCCTAAATTGTTGTACGATGTTCAAAGGTCTTGGACGAATTCATTAGGTTTATTATGGAGTTTTAAGTTTATATACGGTATTATAAGGTGTTGTTATGATTTGTAAGGTGTCCTAGAATATAATAACGTGCTTTTCAAGGTGTTAATACGGCATACAGAGTCGTAAGATGTCCTAAATTGTCGTATGATGTTCAAAGGACTCGAACGAATTCATTAGGTTTATTATGCAGTTATAAGTTTATATACGGTATTGTAAGGTGTTGTTATAACTTGTAAGGCGTCCTACAATTTAATATCGTGTTTTTCAAGGTGTTAATATGGCATACAGTGTCGTAAGTTGTCCTAAATTGTCGTACGATGTTCAAAGGACTCGTACGAATTCATTAGGTAATTTATGGAGTTTTAAGTTTATATACGGTATTGTAAGGTGTTGTTACTATTTATATGGCGTCCTACAATATAATAATGTGTTTTTCAAGGTGTTAATATGGCATACAGAGTTGTAAGATGTCCTAAATTGTCGTACGATGTTCAAAGGACTCGTACGAATTCATTAGATTTATTATGAACTTTTATGTTTATATACGGTATTGTAAGGTGTTGTTATGACTTGTAAGGCGTCCTACAATATAATATCGTGTTTTTCAAGGTGTTAATATGTCATACAATGTCGTAAGTTGTCATAAATTGTCGTACGATGTTCAAAGGACTCGGACGAATTTATTAGGTTTATTATGGAGTTTTAAGTTTATGTACAGTATTGTAAGGTGTTGTTACGATTTGTAAGGCGTCCTACAATATAATAACATGCTTTTCAAGGTGTTAATATGGCATACAGAGTGGTAAGATGTCCTAAATTGTTGTATGATGTTCAAAGGACTCGTACGAATTCTTTAGATTTATTATGGAGTTTAATGTTTATATACGATATTGTAAGGTGTTGTTATAACTTGTAAGGCGTCCTACAATTTAATATCGTGTTTTTCAAGGTGTTAATATGGCATACAGTGTCGTAAGTTGTCCTAAATTGTCGTACGATGTTCAAAGGACTCGGACGAATTCATTAGGTTTATTATGGAGTTTTAAGTTTATATACGGTATTATAAGGTGTTGTTATGATTTGTAAGGTGTCCTAGAATATAATAACGTGCTTTTCAAGGTGTTAATACGGCATACAGAGTCGTAAGATGTCCTAAATTGTCGTATGATGTTCAAAGGACTCGAACGAATTCATTAGGTTTATTATGCAGTTATAAGTTTATATACGGTATTATAAGGTGTTGTTATAACTTGTAAGGCGTCCTACAATTTAATATCGTGTTTTTCAAGGTGTTAATATGGCATACAGTGTCGTAAGTTGTCCTAAATTGTCGTACGATGTTCAAAGGACTCGTACGAATTCATTAGGTAATTTATGGAGTTTTAAGTTTGTATACGGTATTGTAAGGTGTTGTTACTATTTATATGGCGTCCTACAATATAATAATGTGTTTTTCAAGGTGTTAATATGGCATACAGAGTTGTAAGATGTCCTAAATTGTCGTACGATGTTCAAAGGACTCGTACGAATTCATTAGATTTATTATGAACTTTTATGTTTATATACGGTATTGTAAGGTGTTGTTATTACTTGTAAGGCGTCCTACAATATAATATCGTGTTTTTCAAGGTGTTAATATGTCATACAATGTCGTAAGTTGTCATAAATTGTCGTACGATGTTCAAAGGACTCGGACGAATTTATTAGGTTTATTATGGAGTTTTAAGTTTATGTACAGTATTGTAAGGTGTTGTTACGATTTGTAAGGCGTCCTACAATATAATAACATGCTTTTCAAGGTGTTAATATGGCATACAGAGTGGTAAGATGTCCTAAATTGTTGTATGATGTTCAAAGGACTCGTACGAATTCTTTAGATTTATTATGGAGTTTAATGTTTATATACGATATTGTAAGGTGTTGTTATAACTTGTAAGGCGTACTACAATTTAATATCGTGTTTTTCAAGGTGTTAATATGGCATACAGTGTCGTAAGTTGTCCTAAATTGTTGTACGATGTTCAAAGGTCTTGGACGAATTCATTAGGTTTATTATGGAGTTTTAAGTTTATATACGGTATTATAAGGTGTTGTTATGATTTGTAAGGTGTCCTAGAATATAATAACGTGCTTTTCAAGGTGTTAATACGGCATACAGAGTCGTAAGATGTCCTAAATTGTCGTATGATGTTCAAAGGACTCGAACGAATTCATTAGGTTTATTATGCAGTTATAAGTTTATATACGGTATTGTAAGGTGTTGTTATAACTTGTAAGGCGTCCTACAATTTAATATCGTGTTTTTCAAGGTGTTAATATGGCATACAGTGTCGTAAGTTGTCCTAAATTGTCGTACGATGTTCAAAGGACTCGTACGAATTCATTAGGTAATTTATGGAGTTTTAAGTTTATATACGGTATTGTAAGGTGTTGTTACTATTTATATGGCGTCCTACAATATAATAATGTGTTTTTCAAGGTGTTAATATGGCATACAGAGTTGTAAGATGTCCTAAATTGTCGTACGATGTTCAAAGGACTCGTACGAATTCATTAGATTTATTATGAACTTTTATGTTTATATACGGTATTGTAAGGTGTTGTTATGACTTGTAAGGCGTCCTACAATATAATATCGTGTTTTTCAAGGTGTTAATATGTCATACAATGTCGTAAGTTGTCATAAATTGTCGTACGATGTTCAAAGGACTCGGACGAATTTATTAGGTTTATTATGGAGTTTTAAGTTTATGTACAGTATTGTAAGGTGTTGTTACGATTTGTAAGGCGTCCTACAATATAATAACATGCTTTTCAAGGTGTTAATATGGCATACAGAGTGGTAAGATGTCCTAAATTGTTGTATGATGTTCAAAGGACTCGTACGAATTCTTTAGATTTATTATGGAGTTTAATGTTTATATACGATATTGTAAGGTGTTGTTATAACTTGTAAGGCGTCCTACAATTTAATATCGTGTTTTTTAAGGTGTTAATATGGCATACAGTGTCGTAAGTTGTCCTAAACTGTCGTACGATGTTCAAAGGACTCGGACGAATTCATTAGGTTTATTATGGAGTTTTAAGTTTATATACGGTATTATAAGGTGTTGTTATGATTTGTAAGGTGTCCTAGAATATAATAACGTGCTTTTCAAGGTGTTAATACGGCATACAGAGTCGTAAGATGTCCTAAATTGTCGTATGATGTTCAAAGGACTCGAACGAATTCATTAGGTTTATTATGCAGTTATAAGTTTATATACGGTATTGTAAGGTGTTGTTATAACTTGTAAGGCGTCCTACAATTTAATATCGTGTTTTTCAAGGTGTTAATATGGCATACAGTGTCGTAAGTTGTCCTAAATTGTCGTACGATGTTCAAAGGACTCGTACGAATTCATTAGGTAAATTATGGAGTTTTAAGTTTATATACGGTATTGTAAGGTGTTGTTACTATTTATATGGCGTCCTACAATATAATAATGTGTTTTTCAAGGCGTTAATATGGCATACAGAGTTGTAAGATGTCCTAAATTGTCGTACGATGTTCAAAGGACTCGTACGAATTCATTAGATTTATTATGAACTTTTATGTTTATATACGGTATTGTAAGGTGTTGTTATGACTTGTAAGGCGTCCTACAATATAATATCGTGTTTTTCAAGGTGTTAATATGTCATACAATGTCGTAAGTTGTCATAAATTGTCGTACGATGTTCAAAGGACTCGGACGAATTTATTAGGTTTATTATGGAGTTTTAAGTTTATGTACGGTATTGTAAGGTGTTGTTACGATTTGTAAGGCGTCCTACAATATAATAACATGCTTTTCAAGGTGTTAATATGGCATACAGAGTGGTAAGATGTCCTAAATTGTTGTATGATGTTCAAAGGACTCGTACGAATTCTTTAGATTTATTATGGAGTTTAATGTTTATATACGATATTGTAAGGTGTTGTTATAACTTGTAAGGCGTCCTACAATTTAATATCGTGTTTTTCAAGGTGTTAATATGGCATACAGTGTCGTAAGTTGTCCTAAATTGTCGTACGATGTTCAAAGGACTCGGACGAATTCATTAGGTTTATTATGGAGTTTTAAGTTTATATACGGTATTATAAGGTGTTGTTATGATTTGTAAGGTGTCCTAGAATATAATAACGTGCTTTTCAAGGTGTTAATACGGCATACAGAGTCGTAAGATGTCCTAAATTGTCGTATGATGTTCAAAGGACTCGAACGAATTCATTAGGTTTATTATGCAGTTATAAGTTTATATACGGTATTGTAAGGTGTTGTTATAACTTGTAAGGCGTCCTACAATTTAATATCGTGTTTTTCAAGGTGTTAATATGGCATACAGTGTCGTAAGTTGTCCTAAATTGTCGTACGATGTTCAAAGGACTCGTACGAATTCATTAGGTAATTTATGGAGTTTTAAGTTTATATACGGTATTGTAAGGTGTTGTTACTATTTATATGGCGTCCTACAATATAATAATGTGTTTTTCAAGGTGTTAATATGGCATACAGAGTTGTAAGATGTCCTAAATTGTCGTACGATGTTCAAACGACTCGTACGAATTCATTAGATTTATTATGAACTTTTATGTTTATATACGGTATTGTAAGGTGTTGTTATGACTTGTAAGGCGTCCTACAATATAATATCGTGTTTTTCAAGGTGTTAATATGTCATACAATGTCGTAAGTTGTCATAAATTGTCGTACGATGTTCAAAGGACTCGGACGAATTTATTAGGTTTATTATGGAGTTTTAAGTTTATGTACGGTATTGTAAGGTGTTGTTACGATTTGTAAGGCGTCCTACAATATAATAACATGCTTTTCAAGGTGTTAATATGGCATACAGAGTGGTAAGATGTCCTAAATTGTTGTATGATGTTCAAAGGACTCGTACGAATTCTTTAGATTTATTATGGAGTTTAATGTTTATATACGATATTGTAAGGTGTTGTTATAACTTGTAAGGCGTCCTACAATTTAATATCGTGTTTTTCAAGGTGTTAATATGGCATACAGTGTCGTAAGTTGTCCTAAATTGTCGTACGATGTTCAAAGGACTCGGACGAATTCATTAGGTTTATTATGGAGTTTTAAGTTTATATACGGTATTATAAGGTGTTGTTATGATTTGTAAGGTGTCCTAGAATATAATAACGTGCTTTTCAAGGTGTTAATACGGCATACAGAGTCGTAAGATGTCCTAAATTGTCGTATGATGTTCAAAGGACTCGAACGAATTCATTAGGTTTATTATGCAGTTATAAGTTTATATACGGTATTGTAAGGTGTTGTTATAACTTGTAAGGCGTCCTACAATTTAATATCGTGTTTTTCAAGGTGTTAATATGGCATACAGTGTCGTAAGTTGTCCTAAATTGTCGTACGATGTTCAAAGGACTCGTACGAATTCATTAGGTAATTTATGGAGTTTTAAGTTTATATACGGTATTGTAAGGTGTTGTTACTATTTATATGGCGTCCTACAATATAATAATGTGTTTTTCAAGGTGTTAATATGGCATACAGAGTTGTAAGATGTCCTAAATTGTCGTACGATGTTCAAACGACTCGTACGAATTCATTAGATTTATTATGAACTTTTATGTTTATATACGGTATTGTAAGGTGTTGTTATGACTTGTAAGGCGTCCTACAATATAATATCGTGTTTTTCAAGGTGTTAATATGTCATACAATGTCGTAAGTTGTCATAAATTGTCGTACGATGTTCAAAGGACTCGGACGAATTTATTAGGTTTATTATGGAGTTTTAAGTTTATGTACGGTATTGTAAGGTGTTGTTACGATTTGTAAGGCGTCCTACAATATAATAACATGCTTTTCAAGGTGTTAATATGGCATACAGAGTGGTAAGATGTCCTAAATTGTTGTATGATGTTCAAAGGACTCGTACGAATTCTTTAGATTTATTATGGAGTTTAATGTTTATATACGATATTGTAAGGTGTTGTTATAACTTGTAAGGCGTCCTACAATTTAATATCGTGTTTTTCAAGGTGTTAATATGGCATACAGTGTCGTAAGTTGTCCTAAATTGTCGTACGATGTTCAAAGGACTCGGACGAATTCATTAGGTTTATTATGGAGTTTTAAGTTTATATACGGTATTATAAGGTGTTGTTATGATTTGTAAGGTGTCCTAGAATATAATAACGTGCTTTTCAAGGTGTTAATACGGCATACAGAGTCGTAAGATGTCCTAAATTGTCGTATGATGTTCAAAGGACTCGAACGAATTCATTAGGTTTATTATGCAGTTATAAGTTTATATACGGTATTGTAAGGTGTTGTTATAACTTGTAAGGCGTCCTACAATTTAATATCGTGTTTTTCAAGGTGTTAATATGGCATACAGTGTCGTAAGTTGTCCTAAATTGTCGTACGATGTTCAAAGGACTCGTACGAATTCATTAGGTAATTTATGGAGTTTTAAGTTTATATACGGTATTGTAAGGTGTTGTTACTATTTATATGGCGTCCTACAATATAATAATGTGTTTTTCAAGGTGTTAATATGGCATACAGAGTTGTAAGATGTCCTAAATTGTCGTACGATGTTCAAACGACTCGTACGAATTCATTAGATTTATTATGAACTTTTATGTTTATATACGGTATTGTAAGGTGTTGTTATGACTTGTAAGGCGTCCTACAATATAATATCGTGTTTTTCAAGGTGTTAATATGTCATACAATGTCGTAAGTTGTCATAAATTGTCGTACGATGTTCAAAGGACTCGGACGAATTTATTAGGTTTATTATGGAGTTTTAAGTTTATGTACGGTATTGTAAGGTGTTGTTACGATTTGTAAGGCGTCCTACAATATAATAACATGCTTTTCAAGGTGTTAATATGGCATACAGAGTGGTAAGATGTCCTAAATTGTTGTATGATGTTCAAAGGACTCGTACGAATTCTTTAGATTTATTATGGAGTTTAATGTTTATATACGATATTGTAAGGTGTTGTTATAACTTGTAAGGCGTCCTACAATTTAATATCGTGTTTTTCAAGGTGTTAATATGGCATACAGTGTCGTAAGTTGTCCTAAATTGTCGTACGATGTTCAAAGGACTCGGACGAATTCATTAGGTTTATTATGGAGTTTTAAGTTTATATACGGTATTATAAGGTGTTGTTATGATTTGTAAGTTGTCCTAGAATATAATAACGTGCTTTTCAAGGTGTTAATACGGCATACAGAGTCGTAAGATGTCCTAAATTGTCGTATGATGTTCAAAGGACTCGAACGAATTCATTAGGTTTATTATGCAGTTATAAGTTTATATACGGTATTGTAAGGTGTTGTTATAACTTGTAAGGCGTCCTACAATTTAATATCGTGTTTTTCAAGGTGTTAATATGGCATACAGTGTCGTAAGTTGTCCTAAATTGTCGTACGATGTTCAAAGGACTCGTACGAATTCATTAGGTAATTTATGGAGTTTTAAGTTTATATACGGTATTGTAAGGTGTTGTTACTATTTATATGGTGTCCTACAATATAATAATGTGTTTTTCAAGGTGTTAATATGGCATACAGATTTGTAAGATGTCCTAAATTGTCGTACGATGTTCAAAGGACTCGTACGAATTCATTAGATTTATTATGAACTTTTATGTTTATATACGGTATTGTAAGGTGTTGTTATGACTTGTAAGGCGTCCTACAATATAATATCGTGTTTTTCAAGGTGTTAATATGTCATACAATGTCGTAAGTTGTCATAAATTGTCGTACGATGTTCAAAGGACTCGGACGAATTTATTAGGTTTATTATGGAGTTTTAAGTTTATGTACGGTATTGTAAGGTGTTGTTACGATTTGTAAGGCGTCCTACAATATAATAACATGCTTTTCAAGGTGTTAATATGGCATACAGAGTGGTAAGATGTCCTAAATTGTTGTATGATGTTCAAAGGACTCGTACGAGTTCTTTAGATTTATTATGGAGTTTAATGTTTATATACGATATTGTAAGGTGTTGTTATAACTTGTAAGGCGTCCTACAATTTAATATCGTGTTTTTCAAGGTGTTAATATGGCATACAGTGTTGTAAGTTGTCCTAAATTGTCGTACGATGTTCAAAGGACTCGGACGAATTCATTAGGTAATTTATGGAGTTTTAAGTTTATATACGGTATTATAAGGTGTTGTTATGATTTGTAAAGTGTCCTAGAATATAATAACGTGCTTTTCAAGGTGTTAATACGGCATACAGAGTCGTAAGATGTCCTAAATTGTCGTATGATGTTCGAAGGACTCGAACGAATTCATTAGGTTTATTATGCAGTTATAAGTTTATATACGGTATTATAAGGTGTTGTTATGGTTTGTAAGGCGTCCTACAATATAATAACGTGCTTTTCAAGGTGTTAATATGGCATACAGAGTCGTAAGATGTCCTAAATTGTCGTATGATGTTTAAAGGACTCGTACGAATTCATTAGGTTAATTATGGAGTTTTAAGTTTATATACGGTATTGTAAGGTGTTGTTACTATTTATATGGCGTCCTACAATATAATAATGTGTTTTTCAAGGTGTTAATATGGCTTACAGAGTTGTAAGATGTCCTAAATTGTCGTACGATGTTCAAAGGACTCGTACGAATTCATTAGATTTATTATGAAGTTTTATGTTTATATACGGTATTGTAAGGTGTTGTTATAACTTGTAAGGCGTCCTACAATTTAATATCGTGTTTTTCAAGGTGTTAATATGGCATACAGTGTCGTAAGTTGTCCTAGATTGTCGTACGATGTTCTAAGGACTCGTACGAATTCATTAGGTAATTTATGGAGTTTTAAGTTTATATACGGTATTGTAAGATGTTGTTACTATTTATATGGCGTCCTACAATATAATAATGTGTTTTTCAAGGTGTTAATATGGCATACAGAGTTGTAAGATGTCCTAAATTGTCGTACGATGTTCAAAGGACTCGTACGAATTCATTAGATTTATTATGAAGTTTTATGTTTATATACGGTATTGTAAGGTGTTGTTATTACTTGTAAGGCGTCCTACAATTTAATATCGTGTTTTTCAAGGTGTTAATAAGGCATACAGTGTCGTAAGTTGTCCTAAATTGTCGTACGATGTTCTAAGGACTCGTACGAATTCATTAGGTAATTTATGGAGTTTTAAGTTTATATACGGTATTGTAAGGTGTTGTTACTATTTATATGGCGTCCTACAATATAATAATGTGTTTTTCAAGGTGTTAATATGGCATACAGAGTTGTAAGATGTCCTAAATTGTCGTACGATGTTCAAAGAACTCGTACTAATTCATTAGATTTATTATGAAGTTTTATGTTTATATACGGTATTGTAAGGTGTTGTTATGACTTGTAAGGCGTCCTACAATATAATATCGTCTTTTTCAAGGTGTTAATATGTCATACAATGTCGTAAGTTGTCATAAATTGTCGTACGATGTTCAAAGGACTCGGACGAATTTATTAGGTTTATTATGGAGTTTTAAGTTTATGTACGGTATTGTAAGGTGTTGTTACGATTTGTAAGGCGTCCTACAATATAATAACATGCTTTTCAAGGTGTTAATATGGCATACAGAGTGGTAAGATGTCCAAAATTGTTGTACGATGTTCAAAGGACTCGTACGAATTCTTTAGATTTGTTATGGAGTTTAATGTTTATGTACGGTATTGTAAGGTGTTGTTATAACTTGTAAGGCGTCCTACAATTTAATATCGTGTTTTTCAAGGTGTTAATATGGCATACAGTGTCGTAAGTTGTCCTAAATTGTCGTACGATGTTCAAAGGACTCGTACGAATTCATTAGGTAAATTATGGAGTTTTAAGTTTATATACGGTATTGTAAGGTGTTGTTACTATTTATATGGCGTCCTACAATATAATAATGTGTTTTTCAAGGTGTTAATATGGCATACAGATTTGTAAGATGTCCTAAATTGTCGTACGATGTTCAAAGGACTCGTACGAATTCATTAGATTTATTATGAACTTTTATGTTTATATACGGTATTGTAAGGTGTTGTTATGACTTGTAAGGCGTCCTACAATATAATATCGTGTTTTTCAAGGTGTTAATATGTCATAAAATGTCGTAAGTTGTCATAAATTGTCGTACGATGTTCAAAGGACTCGGACGAATTTATTAGGTTTATTATGGAGTTTTAAGTTTATGTACGGTATTGTAAGGTGTTGTTACGATTTGTAAGGCGTCCTACAATATAATAACATGCTTTTCAAGGTGTTAATATGGCATACAGAGTGGTAAGATGTCCTAAATTGTTGTATGATGTTCAAAGGACTCGTACGAGTTCTTTAGATTTATTATGGAGTTTAATGTTTATATACGGGATTGTAAGGTGTTTCTATAACTTGTAAGGCGTCCTACAATTTAATATCGTGTTTTTCAAAATGTTAATATGGCATACAGTGTCGTAAGTTGTCCTAAATTGTCGTACGATGTTCAAAGGACTCGTACGAATTCATTAGGTAATTTATGGAGTTTTAAGTTAATATACGGTATTGTAAGGTGTTGTTACTATTTATATGGCGTCCTACAATATAATAATGTGTTTTTCAAGGTGTTAATATGGCATACAGAGTTGTAAGAAGTCCTAGATTGTCGTACGATGTTCAAAGGACTCGTACGAATTCATTAGATTTATTATGAAGTTTTATGTTTATATACGGTATTGTAAGGTGTTGTTATGACTTGTAAGGCGTCCTACAATATAATATCGTGTTTTTCAAGCTGTTAATATGTCATACAATGTCGTAAGTTGTCATAAATTGTCGTACGATGTTCAAAGGACTCGGACGAATTTATTAGGTTTATTATGGAGTTTTAAGTTTATGTACGGTATTGTAAGGTGTTGTTACGATTTGTAAGGCGTCCTACAATATAATAACATGCTTTTCAAGGTGTTAATATGGCATACAGAGTGGTAAGATGTCCTAAATTGTTGTATGATGTTCAAAGGACTCGTACGAATTCTTTAGATTTATTATGGAGTTTAATGTTTATATACGATATTGTAAGGTGTTGTTATAACTTGTAAGGCGTCCTACAATTTAATATCGTGTTTTTCAAGGTGTTAATATGGCATACAGTGTCGTAAGTTGTCCTAAATTGTCGTACGATGTTCAAAGGACTCGGACGAATTCATTAGGTTTATTATGGAGTTTTAAGTTTATATACGGTATTATAAGGTGTTGTTATGATTTGTAAGGTGTCCTAGAATATAATAACGTGCTTTTCAAGGTGTTAATACGGCATATAGAGTCGTAAGATGTCCTAAATTGTCGTATGATGTTCAAAGGACTCGAACCAATTCATTAGGTTTATTATGCAGTTATAAGTTTATATACGGTATTATAAGGTGATGTTATGGTTTGTAAGGCGTCCTACAATATAATAACGTGCTTCAAGGTGTTAATATGGCATACAGAGTCGTAAGATGTCCTAAATTGTCGTATGATGTTTAAAGGACTCGTACGAATTCATTAGGTTAATTATGGAGTTTTAAGTTTATATACGGTATTGTAAGATGTTGTTACTATTTATATGGCGTCCTACAATATAATAATGTGTTTTTCAAGGTGTTAATTTGGCATACAGAGTTGTAGGATGTCCTAAATTGTCGTACGATGTTCAAAGGACTCGTACGAATTCATTAGATTTATTATGAAGTTTTATGTTTATATACGGTATTGTAAGGTGTTGTTATAACTTGTAAGGCGTCCTACAATTTAATATCGTGTTTTTCAAGGTGTTAATATGGCATACAGTGTCGTAAGTTGTCCTAAATTGTCGTACGATGTTCAAAGGACTCGTACGAATTCATTAGGTAAATTATGGAGTTTTAAGTTTATATACGGTATTGTAAGGTGTTGTTACGATGTGTAAGGCGTCCTACAATATAATAACATGCTTTTCAAGGTGTTAATATGGCATACAGAGTGGTAAGATGTCCTAAATTGTTGTATGATGTTCAAGGACTCGTACGAATTCTTTAGATTTATTATGGAGTTTAATGTTTATATACGATATTGTAAGGTGTTGTTATAACTTGTAAGGCGTCCTACAATTTAATATCGTGTTTTTCAAGGTGTTAATATGGCATACAGTGTCGTAAGTTGTCCTAAATTGTCGTACGATGTTCAAAGGACTCGTACGAATTCATTAGGTAAATTATGGAGTTTTAAGTTTATATACGGTATTGTAAGGTGTTGTTACGATTTATATGGCGTCCTACAATATAATAATGTGTTTTTCAAGGTGTTAATATGACATACAGAGTTGTAAGATGTCCTAAATTGTCGTACGATGTTCAAAGGACTCGTACGAATTCATTGGATTTATTATGAACTTTTATGTTTATATACGGTATTGTAAGGTGTTGTTATGACTTGTAAGGCGTCCTACAATATAATATCGTGTTTTTCAAGGTGTTAATATGTCATACAATGTCGTAAGTTGTCATAAATTGTCGTACGATGTTCAAAGGACTCGGACGAATTTATTAGGTTTATTATGGAGTTTTAAGTTTATGTACGGTATTGTAAGGTGTTGTTACGATTTGTAAGGCGTCCTACAATATAATAACATGCTTTTCAAGGTGTTAATATGGCATACAGAGTGGTAAGATGTCCAAAATTGTTGTACGATGTTCAAAGGACTCGTACGAATTCTTTAGATTTATTATGGAGTTTAATGTTTATATACGGTATTGTAAGGTGTTGTTATAACTTGTAAGGCGTCCTACAATTTAATATCGTGTTTTTCAAGGTGTTAATATGGCATACAGTGTCGTAAGTTGTCCTAAATTGTCGTACGATGTTCAAAGGACTCGTACGAATTCATTAGGTAAATTATGGAGTTTTAAGTTTATATACGGTATTGTAAGGTGTTGTTACTATTTATATGGCGTCCTACAATATAATAATGTGTTTTTTAAGGTGTTAATATGACATACAGAGTTGTAAGATGTCCTAAATTGTCGTACGATGTTCAAAGGACTCGTACGAATTCATTAGATTTATTATGAACTTTTATGTTTATATACAGTATTGAAAGGTGTTGTTATGACTTGTAAGGCATCCTACAATATAATATCGTGTTTTTCAAGGTGTTAATATGTCATACAATGTCGTAAGTTGTCATAAATTGTCGTACCATGTTCAAAGGACTCGGACGAATTTATTAGGTTTATTATGGAGTTTTAAGTTTATGTACGGTATTGTAAGGTGTTGTTACGATATGTAAGGCGTCCTACAATATAATAACATGCTTTTCAAGGTGTTAATATGGCATACAGAGTGGTAAGATGTCCTAAATTGTTGTACGATTTTCAAAGCACTCGTACGAATTCTTTAGATTTATTATGGAGTTTAATGTTTATATACGGGATTGTAAGGTGTTTCTATAACTTGTAAGGCGTCCTACAATTTAATATCGTGTTTTTCAAGATGTTAATATGGCATACAGTGTCGTAAGTTGTCCTAAATTGTCGTACGATGTTCAAAGGACTCGTACGAATTCATTAGGTAATTTATGGAGTTTTAAGTTAATATACGGTATTGTAAGGTGTTGTTACTATTTATATGGCGTCCTACAATATAATAATGTGTTTTTCAAGGTGTTAATATGGCATACAGAGTTGTAAGAAGTGCTAAATTGTCGTACGATGTTCAAAGGACTCGTACGAATTCATTAGATTTATTATGAAGTTTTATGTTTATATACGGTATTGTAAGGTGTTGTTATGACTTGTAAGGCGTCCTACAATATAATATCGTGTTTTTCAAGGTGTTAATATGTCATACAATGTCGTAAGTTGTCATAAATTGTCGTACGATGTTCAAAGGACTTGGACGAATTTATTAGGTTTATTATGAAGTTTTAAGTTTATGTACGGTATTGTAAGGTGTTGTTACGATTTGTAAGGCGTCCTACAATATAATAACATGCTTTTCAAGGTGTTAATATGGCATACAGAGTGGTAAGATGTCCTAAATTGTTGTATGATGTTCAAAGGACTCGTACGAATTCTTTAGATTTATTATGGAGTTTAATGTTTATATACGATATTGTAAGGTGTTGTTATAACTTGTAAGGCGTCCTACAATTTAATATCGTGTTTTTCAAGGTGTTAATATGGCATACAGTGTCGTAAGTTGTCCTAAATTGTCGTACGATGTTCAAAGGACTCGGACGAATTCATTAGGTTTATTATGGAGTTTTAAGTTTATATACGGTATTATAAGGTGTTGTTATGATTTGTAAGGTGTCCTAGAATATAATAACGTGCTTTTCAAGGTGTTAATACGGCATACAGAGTCGTAAGATGTCCTAAATTGTCGTATGATGTTCAAAGGACTCGAACCAATTCATTAGGTTTATTATGCAGTTATAAGTTTATATACGGTATTATAAGGTGATGTTATGGTTTGTAAGGCGTCCTACAATATAATAACGTGCTTCAAGGTGTTAATATGGCATACAGAGTCGTAAGATGTCCTAAATTGTCGTATGATGTTTAAAGGACTCGTACGAATTCATTAGGTTAATTATGGAGTTAAGTTTATATACGGTATTGTAAGGTGTTGTTACTATTTATATGGCGTCCTACAATATAATAATGTGTTTTTCAAGGTGTTAATTTGGCATACAGAGTTGTAGGATGTCCTAAATTGTCGTACGATGTTCAAAGGACTCGTACGAATTCATTAGATTTATTATGAAATTTTATGTTTATATACGGTATTGTAAGGTGTTGTTATAACTTGTAAGGCGTCCTACAATTTAATATCGTGTTTTTCAAGGTGTTAATATGGCATACAGTGTCGTAAGTTGTCCTAAATTGTCGTACGATGTTCAAAGGACTCGTACGAATTCATTAGGTAAATTATGGAGTTTTAAGTTTATATACGGTATTGTAAGGTGTTGTTACGATTTGTAAGGCGTCCTACAATATAATAACATGCTTTTCAAGGTGTTAATATGGCATACAGAGTGGTAAGATGTCCTAGATTGTTGTATGATGTTCAAAGGACTCGTACGAATTCTTTAGATTTATTATGGAGTTTAATGTTTATATACGATATTGTAAGGTGTTGTTATAACTTGTAAGGCGTCCTACAATTTAATATCGTGTTTTTCAAGGTGTTAATATGGCCTACAGTGTCGTAAGTTGTCCTAAATTGTCGTACGATGTTCAAAGGACTCGTACGAATTCATTAGGTAAATTATGGAGTTTTAAGTTTATATACGGTATTGTAAGGTGTTGTTACGATTTATATGGCGTCCTACAATATAATAATGTGTTTTTCAAGGTGTTAATATGACATACAGAGTTGTAAGATGTCCTAAATTGTCGTACGATGTTCAAAGGACTCGTACGGATTCATTAGATTTATTATGAAGTTTTATGTTTATATACGGTATTGTAAGGTGTTGTTATGACTTGTAAGGCGTCCTACAATATAATATCGTGTTTTTCAAGGTGTTAATATGTCATACAATGTCGTAAGTTGTCATAAATTGTCGTACGATGTTCAAAGGACTTGGACGAATTTATTAGGTTTATTATGAAGTTTTAAGTTTATGTACGGTATTGTAAGGTGTTGTTACAATTTGTAAGGCGTCCTACAATATAATAACATGCTTTTCAAGGTGTTAATATGGCATACAGAGTGGTAAGATGTCCTAAATTGTTGTATGATGTTCAAAGGACTCGTACGAATTCTTTAGATTTATTATGGAGTTTAATGTTTATATACGATATTGTAAGGTGTTGTTATAACTTGTAAGGCGTCCTACAATTTAATATCGTGTTTTTCAAGGTGTTAATATGGCATACAGTGTCGTAAGTTGTCCTAAATTGTCGTACGATGTTCAAAGGACTCGGACGAATTCATTAGGTTTATTATGGAGTTTTAAGTTTATATACGGTATTATAAGGTGTTGTTATGATTTGTAAGGTGTCCTAGAATATAATAACGTGCTTTTCAAGGTGTTAATACGGCATACAGAGTCGTAAGATGTCCTAAATTGTCGTATGATGTTCAAAGGACTCGAACCAATTCATTAGGTTTATTATGCAGTTATAAGTTTATATACGGTATTATAAGGTGATGTTATGGTTTGTAAGGCGTCCTACAATATAATAACGTGCTTCAAGGTGTTAATATGGCATACAGAGTCGTAAGATGTCCTAAATTGTCGTATGATGTTTAAAGGACTCGTACGAATTCATTAGGTTAATTATGGAGTTTTAAGTTTATATACGGTATTGTAAGGTGTTGTTACTATTTATATGGCGTCCTACAATATAATAATGTGTTTTTCAAGGTGTTAATTTGGCATACAGAGTTGTAGGATGTCCTAAATTGTCGTACGATGTTCAAAGGACTCGTACGAATTCATTAGATTTATTATGAAATTTTATGTTTATATACGGTATTGTAAGGTGTTGTTATAACTTGTAAGGCGTCCTACAATTTAATATCGTGTTTTTCAAGGTGTTAATATGGCATACAGTGTCGTAAGTTGTCCTAAATTGTCGTACGATGTTCAAAGGACTCGTACGAATTCATTAGGTAAATTATGGAGTTTTAAGTTTATATACGGTATTGTAAGGTGTTGTTACGATTTGTAAGGCGTCCTACAATATAATAACATGCTTTTCAAGGTGTTAATATGGCATACAGAGTGGTAAGATGTCCTAAATTGTTGTATGATGTTCAAAGGACTCGTACGAATTCTTTAGATTTATTATGGAGTTTAATGTTTATATACGATATTGTAAGGTGTTGTTATAACTTGTAAGGCGTCCTACAATTTAATATCGTGTTTTTCAAGGTGTTAATATGGCCTACAGTGTCGTAAGTTGTCCTAAATTGTCGTACGATGTTCAAAGGACTCGTACGAATTCATTAGGTAAATTATGGAGTTTTAAGTTTATATACGGTATTGTAAGGTGTTGTTACGATTTATATGGCGTCCTACAATATAATAATGTGTTTTTCAAGGTGTTAATATGACATACAGAGTTGTAAGATGTCCTAAATTGTCGTACGATGTTCAAAGGACTCGTACGAATTCATTAGATTTATTATGAAGTTTTATGTTTATATACGGTATTGTAAGGTGTTGTTATGACTTGTAAGGCGTCCTACAATATAATATCGTGTTTTTCAAGGTGTTAATATGTCATACAATGTCGTAAGTTGTCATAAATTGTCGTACGATGTTCAAAGGACTTGGACGAATTTATTAGGTTTATTATGGAGTTTTAAGTTTATGTACGGTATTGTAAGGTGTTGTTACGATTTGTAAGGCGTCCTACAATATAATAACATGCTTTTCAAGGTGTTAATATGGCATACAGAGTGGTAAGATGTCCTAAATTGTTGTATGATGTTCAAAGGACTCGTACGAATTGTTTAGATTTATTATGGAGTTTAATGTTTATATACGATATTGTAAGGTGTTGTTATAACTTGTAAGGCGTCCTACAATTTAATATCGTGTTTTTCAAGGTGTTAATATGGCATACAGTGTCGTAAGTTGTCCTAAATTGTCGTACGATGTTCAAAGGACTCGGACGAATTCATTAGGTTTATTATGGAGTTTTAAGTTTATATACGGTATTATAAGGTGTTGTTATGATTTGTAAGGTGTCCTAGAATATAATAACGTGCTTTTCAAGGTGTTAATACGACATACAGAGTCGTAAGATGTCCTAAACTGTCGTATGATGTTCAAAGGACTCGAACCAATTCATTAGGTTTATTATGCAGTTATAAGTTTATATACGGTATTATAAGGTGATGTTATGGTTTGTAAGGCGTCCTACAATATAATAACGTGCTTCAAGGTGTTAATATGGCATACAGAGTCGTAAGATGTCCTAAATTGTCGTATGATGTTTAAAGGACTCGTACGAATTCATTAGGTTAATTATGGAGTTTTAAGTTTATATACGGTATTGTAAGGTGTTGTTACTATTTATATGGCGTCCTACAATATAATAATGTGTTTTTCAAGGTGTTAATATGACATACAGAGTTGTAGGATGTCCTAAATTGTCGTACGATGTTCAAAGGACTCGTACGAATTCATTAGATTTATTATGAACTTTTATGTTTATATACGGTATTGTAAGGTGTTGTTATGACTTGTAAGGCGTCCTACAATATAATATCGTGTTTTTCAAGGTGTTAATATGTCATACATTGTCGTAAGTTGTCATAAATTGTCGTACGATGTTCAAAGGACTCGGACGAATTTATTAGGTTTATTATGGAGTTTTAAGTTTATGTACGGTATTGTAAGGTGTTGTTACGATTTGTAAGGCGTCCTACAATATAATAACATGCTTTTCAAGGTGTTAATATGGCATACAGAGTGGTAAGATGTCCTAAATTGTTGTATGATGTTCAAAGGACTCGTACGAATTCTTTAGATTTATTATGGAGTTTAATGTTTATATACGATATTGTAAGGTGTTGTTATAACTTGTAAGGCGTCCTACAATTTAATATCGTGTTTTTCAAGGTGTTAATATGGCATACAGTGTCGTAAGTTGTCCTAAATTGTCGTACGATGTTCAAAGGACTCGTACGAATTCATTAGGTTAATTATGGAGTTTTAAGTTTATATACGGTATTGTAAGGTGTTGTTACTATTTATATGTCGTCCTACAATATAATAATGTGTTTTTCAAGGTGTTAATATGGCATACAGAGTTGTAAGATGTCCTAAATTGTCGTACGATGTTCAAAGGACTCGTACGAATTCATTAGATTTATTATGAAGTTTTATGTTTATATACGGTATTGTAAGGTGTTGTTATGACTTGTAAGGCGTCCTACAATATAATATCGTGTTTTTCAAGGTGTTAATATGTCATACAATGTCGTAAGTTGTCATAAATTGTCGTACGATGTTCAAAGGACTCGGACGAATTTATTAGGTTTATTATGGAGTTTTAAGTTTATGTACGGTATTGTAAGGTGTTGTTACGATTTGTAAGGCGTCCTACAATATAATAACATGCTTTTCAAGGTGTTAATATGACATACAGAGTGGTAAGATGTCCTAAATTGTTGTATGATGTTCAAAGGACTCGTACGAATTCTTTAGATTTATTATGGAGTTTAATGTTTATATACGATATTGTAAGGTGTTGTTATAACTTGTAAGGCGTCCTACAATTTAATATCGTGTTTTTCAAGGTGTTAATATGGCATACAGTGTCGTAAGTTGTCCTAAATTGTCGTACGATGTTTAAAGGACTCGGACGAATTCATTAGGTTTATTATGGAGTTTTAAGTTTATATACGGTATTATAAGGTGTTGTTATGATTTGTAAGGTGTCCTAGAATATAATAACGTGCTTTTCAAGGTGTTAATACGGCATACAGAGTCGTAAGATGGCCTAAATTGTCGTATGATGTTCAAAGGACTCGAACGAATTCATTAGGTTTATTATGCAGTTATAAGTTTATATACGGTATTATAAGGTGTTGTTATGGTTTGTAAGGCGTCCTACAATATAATAACGTGCTTCAAGGTGTTAATATGGCATACAGAGTCGTAAGATGTCCTAAATTGTCGTATGATGTTTAAAGGACTCGTACGAATTTATTAGGTTAATTATGGAGTTTTAAGTTTATATACGGTATTGTAAGGTGTTGTTACTATTTATATGTCATCCTACAATATAATAATGTGTTTTTCAAGGTGTTAATATGGTATACAGAGTTGTAAGATGTCCTAAATTGTCGTACGATGTTCAAAGGACTCGTACGAATTCATTAGATTTATTATGAAGTTTTATGTTTATATACGGTATTGTAAGGTGTTGTTATGACTTGTAAGGCGTCCTACAATATAATATCGTGTTTTTCAAGGTGTTAATATGTCATACAATGTCGTAAGTTGTCATAAATTGTCGTACGATGTTCAAAGGACTCGGACGAATTTATTAGGTTTATTATGGAGTTTTAAGTTTATGTACGGTATTGTAAGGTGTTGTTACGATTTGTAAGGCGTCCTACAATATAATAACATGCTTTTCAAGGTGTTAATATGGCATACAGAGTGGTAAGATGTCCTAAATTGTTGTATGATGTTCAAAGGACTCGTACGAATTCTTTAGATTTATTATGGAGTTTAATGTTTATATACGATATTGTAAGGTGTTGTTATAACTTGTAAGGCGTCCTACAATTTAATATCGTGTTTTTCAAGGTGTTAATATGGCATACAGTGTCGTAAGTTGTCCTAAATTGTCGTACGATGTTTAAAGGACTCGGACGAATTCATTAGGTTTATTATGGAGTTTTAAGTTTATATACGGTATTATAAGGTGTTGTTATGATTTGTAAGGTGTCCTAGAATATAATAACGTGCTTTTCAAGGTGTTAATACGGCATACAGAGTCGTAAGATGGCCTAAATTGTCGTATGATGTTCAAAGGACTCGAACGAATTCATTAGGTTTATTATGCAGTTATAAGTTTATATACGGTATTATAAGGTGTTGTTATGGTTTGTAAGGCGTCCTACAATATAATAACGTGCTTCAAGGTGTTAATATGGCATACAGAGTCGTAAGATGTCCTAAATTGTCGTATGATGTTTAAAGGACTCGTACGAATTTATTAGGTTAATTATGGAGTTTTAAGTTTATATACGGTATTGTAAGGTGTTGTTACTATTTATATGTCATCCTACAATATAATAATGTGTTTTTCAAGGTGTTAATATGGCATACAGAGTTGTAAGATGTCCTAAATTGTCGTACGATGTTCAAAGGACTCGTACGAATTCATTAGATTTATTATGAAGTTTTATGTTTATATACGGTATTGTAAGGTGTTGTTATGACTTGTAAGGCGTCCTACAATATAATATCGTGTTTTTCAAGGTGTTAATATGTCATACAATGTCGTAAGTTGTCATAAATTGTCGTACGATGTTCAAAGGACTCGGACGAATTTATTAGGTTTATTATGGAGTTTTAAGTTTATGTACGGTATTGTAAGGTGTTGTTACGATTTGTAAGGCGTCCTACAATATAATAACATGCTTTTCAAGGTGTTAATATGGCATACAGAGTGGTAAGATGTCCTAAATTGTTGTATGATGTTCAAAGGACTCGTACGAATTCTTTAGATTTATTATGGAGTTTAATGTTTATATACGATATTGTAAGGTGTTGTTATAACTTGTAAGGCGTCCTACAATTTAATATCGTGTTTTTCAAGGTGTTAATATGGCATACAGTGTCGTAAGTTGTCCTAAATTGTCGTACGATGTTTAAAGGACTCGGACGAATTCATTAGGTTTATTATGGAGTTTTAAGTTTATATACGGTATTATAAGGTGTTGTTATGATTTGTAAGGTGTCCTAGAATATAATAACGTGCTTTTCAAGGTGTTAATACGGCATACAGAGTCGTAAGATGGCCTAAATTGTCGTATGATGTTCAAAGGACTCGAACGAATTCATTAGGTTTATTATGCAGTTATAAGTTTATATACGGTATTATAAGGTGTTGTTATGGTTTGTAAGGCGTCCTACAATATAATAACGTGCTTCAAGGTGTTAATATGGCATACAGAGTCGTAAGATGTCCTAAATTGTCGTATGATGTTTAAAGGACTCGTACGAATTTATTAGGTTAATTATGGAGTTTTAAGTTTATATACGGTATTGTAAGGTGTTGTTACTATTTATATGTCATCCTACAATATAATAATGTGTTTTTCAAGGTGTTAATATGGCATACAGAGTTGTAAGATGTCCTAAATTGTCGTACGATGTTCAAAGGACTCGTACGAATTCATTAGATTTATTATGAAGTTTTATGTTTATATACGGTATTGTAAGGTGTTGTTATGACTTGTAAGGCGTCCTACAATATAATATCGTGTTTTTCAAGGTGTTAATATGTCATACAATGTCGTAAGTTGTCATAAATTGTCGTACGATGTTCAAAGGACTCGGACGAATTTATTAGGTTTATTATGGAGTTTTAAGTTTATGTACGGTATTGTAAGGTGTTGTTACGATTTGTAAGGCGTCCTACAATATAATAACATGCTTTTCAAGGTGTTAATATGGCATACAGAGTGGTAAGATGTCCTAAATTGTTGTATGATGTTCAAAGGACTCGTACGAATTCTTTAGATTTATTATGGAGTTTAATGTTTATATACGATATTGTAAGGTGTTGTTATAACTTGTAAGGCGTCCTACAATTTAATATCGTGTTTTTCAAGGTGTTAATATGGCATACAGTGTCGTAAGTTGTCCTAAATTGTCGTACGATGTTTAAAGGACTCGGACGAATTCATTAGGTTTATTATGGAGTTTTAAGTTTATATACGGTATTATAAGGTGTTGTTATGATTTGTAAGGTGTCCTAGAATATAATAACGTGCTTTTCAAGGTGTTAATACGGCATACAGAGTCGTAAGATGGCCTAAATTGTCGTATGATGTTCAAAGGACTCGAACGAATTCATTAGGTTTATTATGCAGTTATAAGTTTATATACGGTATTATAAGGTGTTGTTATGGTTTGTAAGGCGTCCTACAATATAATAACGTGCTTCAAGGTGTTAATATGGCATACAGAGTCGTAAGATGTCCTAAATTGTCGTATGATGTTTAAAGGACTCGTACGAATTCATTAGGTTAATTATGGAGTTTTAAGTTTATATACGGTATTGTAAGGTGTTGTTACTATTTATATGTCGTCCTACAATATAATAATGTGTTTTTCAAGGTGTTAATATGGCATACAGAGTTGTAAGATGTCCTAAATTGTCGTACGATGTTCAAAGGACTCGTACGAATTCATTAGATTTATTATGAAGTTTTATGTTTATATACGGTATTGTAAGGTGTTGTTATGACTTGTAAGGCGTCCTACAATATAATATCGTGTTTTTCAAGGTGTTAATATGTCATACAATGTCGTAAGTTGTCATAAATTGTCGTACGATGTTCAAAGGACTCGGACGAATTTATTAGGTTTATTATGGAGTTTTAAGTTTATGTACGGTATTGTAAGGTGTTGTTACGATTTGTAAGGCGTCCTACAATATAATAACATGCTTTTCAAGGTGTTAATATGGCATACAGAGTGGTAAGATGTCCTAAATTGTTGTATGATGTTCAAAGGACTCGTACGAATTCTTTAGATTTATTATGGAGTTTAATGTTTATATACGATATTGTAAGGTGTTGTTATAACTTGTAAGGCGTCCTACAATTTAATATCGTGTTTTTCAAGGTGTTAATATGGCATACAGTGTCGTAAGTTGTCCTAAATTGTCGTACGATGTTTAAAGGACTTGGACGAATTCATTAGGTTTATTATGGAGTTTTAAGTTTATATACGGTATTATAAGGTGTTGTTATGATTTGTAAGGTGTCCTAGAATATAATAACGTGCTTTTCAAGGTGTTAATACGGCATACAGAGTCGTAAGATGGCCTAAATTGTCGTATGATGTTCAAAGGACTCGAACGAATTCATTAGGTTTATTATGCAGTTATAAGTTTATATACGGTATTATAAGGTGTTGTTATGGTTTGTAAGGCGTCCTACAATATAATAACGTGCTTCAAGGTGTTAATATGGCATACAGAGTCGTAAGATGTCCTAAATTGTCGTATGATGTTTAAAGGACTCGTACGAATTCATTAGGTTAATTATGGAGTTTTAAGTTTATATACGGTATTGTAAGGTGTTGTTACTATTTATATGTCGTCCTACAATATAATAATGTGTTTTTCAAGGTGTTAATATGGCATACAGAGTTGTAAGATGTCCTAAATTGTCGTACGATGTTCAAAGGACTCGTACGAATTCATTAGATTTATTATGAAGTTTTATGTTTATATACGGTATTGTAAGGTGTTGTTATGACTTGTAAGGCGTCCTACAATATAATATCGTGTTTTTCAAGGTGTTAATATGTCATACAATGTCGTAAGTTGTCATAAATTGTCGTACGATGTTCAAAGGACTCGGACGAATTTATTAGGTTTATTATGGAGTTTTAAGTTTATGTACGGTATTGTAAGGTGTTGTTACGATTTGTAAGGCGTCCTACAATATAATAACATGCTTTTCAAGGTGTTAATATGGCATACAGAGTGGTAAGATGTCCTAAATTGTTGTATGATGTTCAAAGGACTCGTACGAATTCTTTAGATTTATTATGGAGTTTAATGTTTATATACGATATTGTAAGGTGTTGTTATAACTTGTAAGGCGTCCTACAATTTAATATCGTGTTTTTCAAGGTGTTAATATGGCATACAGTGTCGTAAGTTGTCCTAAATTGGCGTACGATGTTCAAAGGACTCGGACGAATTCATTAGGTTTATTATGGAGTTTTAAGTTTATATACGGTGTTATAAGGTGTTGTTATGATTTGTAAGGTGTCCTAGAATATAATAACGTGCTTTTCAAGGTGTTAATACGGCATACAGAGTCGTAAGATGTCCTAAATTGTCGTATGATGTTCAAAGGACTCGAACCAATTCATTAGGTTTATTATGCAGTTATAAGTTTATATACGGTATTATAAGGTGATGTTATGGTTTGTAAGGCGTCCTACAATATAATAACGTGCTTCAAGGTGTTAATATGGCATACAGAGTCGTAAGATGTCCTAAATTGTCGTATGATGTTTAAAGGACTCGTACGAATTCATTAGGTTAATTATGGAGTTTTAAGTTTATATACGGTATTGTAAGGTGTTGTTACTATTTATATGGCGTCCTACAATATAATAATGTGTTTTTCAAGGTGTTAATATGACATACAGAGTTGTAGGATGTCCTAAATTGTCGTACGATGTTCAAAGGACTCGTACGAATTCATTAGATTTATTATGAACTTTTATGTTTATATACGGTATTGTAAGGTGTTGTTATGACTTGTAAGGCGTCCTACAATATAATATCGTGTTTTTCAAGGTGTTAATATGTCATACATTGTCGTAAGTTGTCATAAATTGTCGTACGATGTTCAAAGGACTCGGACGAATTTATTAGGTTTATTATGGAGTTTTAAGTTTATGTACGGTATTGTAAGGTGTTGTTACGATTTGTAAGGCGTCCTACAATATAATAACATGCTTTTCAAGGTGTTAATATGGCATACAGAGTGGTAAGATGTCCTAAATTGTTGTATGATGTTCAAAGGACTCGTACGAATTCTTTAGATTTATTATGGAGTTTAATGTTTATATACGATATTGTAAGGTGTTGTTATAACTTGTAAGGCGTCCTACAATTTAATATCGTGTTTTTCAAGGTGTTAATATGGCATACAGTGTCGTAAGTTGTCCTAAATTGTCGTACGATGTTCAAAGGACTCGTACGAATTCATTAGGTAAATTATGGAGTTTTAAGTTTATATACGGTATTGTAAGGTGTTGTTACGATTTATATGGCGTCCTACAATATAATAATGTGTTTTTCAAGGTGTTAATATGACATACAGAGTTGTAAGATGTCCTAAATTGTCGTACGATGTTCAAAGGACTCGTACGAATTCATTAGATTTATTATGAACTTTTATGTTTATATACGGTATTGTAAGGTGTTGTTATGACTTGTAAGGCGTCCTACAATATAATATCGTGTTTTTCAAGGTGTTAATATGTCATACAATGTCGTAAGTTGTCATAAATTGTCGTACGATGTTCAAAGGACTCGGACGAATTTATTAGGTTTATTATGGAGTTTTAAGTTTATGTACGGTATTGTAAGGTGTTGTTACGATTTGTAAGGCGTCCTACAATATAATAACATGCTTTTCAAGGTGTTAATATGGCATACAGAGTGGTAAGATGTCCTAAATTGTTGTATGATGTTCAAAGGACTCGTACGAATTCTTTAGATTTATTATGGAGTTTAATGTTTATATACGATATTGTAAGGTGTTGTTATAACTTGTAAGGCGTCCTACAATTTAATATCGTGTTTTTCAAGGTGTTAATATGGCATACAGTGTCGTAAGTTGTCCTAAATTGTCGTACGATGTTCAAAGGACTCGTACGAATTCATTAGGTAAATTATGGAGTTTTAAGTTTATATACGGTATTGTAAGGTGTTGTTACGATTTATATGGCGTCCTACAATATAATAATGTGTTTTTCAAGGTGTTAATATGACATACAGAGTTGTAAGATGTCCTAAATTGTCGTACGATGTTCAAAGGACTCGTACGAATTCATTAGATTTATTATGAACTTTTATGTTTATATACGGTATTGTAAGGTGTTGTTATGACTTGTAAGGCGTCCTACAATATAATATCGTGTTTTTCAAGGTGTTAATATGTCATACAATGTCGTAAGTTGTCATAAATTGTCGTACGATGTTCAAAGGACTCGGACGAATTTATTAGGTTTATTATGGAGTTTTAAGTTTATGTACGGTATTGTAAGGTGTTGTTACGATTTGTAAGGCGTCCTACAATATAATAACATGCTTTTCAAGGTGTTAATATGGCATACAGAGTGGTAAGATGTCCTAAATTGTTGTATGATGTTCAAAGGACTCGTACGAATTCTTTAGATTTATTATGGAGTTTAATGTTTATATACGATATTGTAAGGTGTTGTTATAACTTGTAAGGCGTCCTACAATTTAATATCGTGTTTTTCAAGGTGTTAATATGGCATACAGTGTCGTAAGTTGTCCTAAATTGTCGTACGATGTTTAAAGGACTTGGACGAATTCATTAGGTTTATTATGGAGTTTTAAGTTTATATACGGTATTATAAGGTGTTGTTATGATTTGTAAGGTGTCCTAGAATATAATAACGTGCTTTTCAAGGTGTTAATACGGCATACAGAGTCGTAAGATGGCCTAAATTGTCGTATGATGTTCAAAGGACTCGAACGAATTCATTAGGTTTATTATGCAGTTATAAGTTTATATACGGTATTATAAGGTGTTGTTATGGTTTGTAAGGCGTCCTACAATATAATAACGTGCTTCAAGGTGTTAATATGGCATACAGAGTCGTAAGATGTCCTAAATTGTCGTATGATGTTTAAAGGACTCGTACGAATTCATTAGGTTAATTATGGAGTTTTAAGTTTATATACGGTATTGTAAGGTGTTGTTACTATTTATATGTCGTCCTACAATATAATAATGTGTTTTTCAAGGTGTTAATATGGCATACAGAGTTGTAAGATGTCCTAAATTGTCGTACGATGTTCAAAGGACTCGTACGAATTCATTAGATTTATTATGAAGTTTTATGTTTATATACGGTATTGTAAGGTGTTGTTATGACTTGTAAGGCGTCCTACAAAATAATATCGTGTTTTTCAAGGTGTTAATATGTCATACAATGTCGTAAGTTGTCATAAATTGTCGTACGATGTTCAAAGGACTCGGACGAATTTATTAGGTTTATTATGGAGTTTTAAGTTTATGTACGGTATTGTAAGGTGTTGTTACGATTTGTAAGGCGTCCTACAATATAATAACATGCTTTTCAAGGTGTTAATATGGCATACAGAGTGGTAAGATGTCCTAAATTGTTGTATGATGTTCAAAGGACTCGTACGAATTCTTTAGATTTATTATGGAGTTTAATGTTTATATACGATATTGTAAGGTGTTGTTATAACTTGTAAGGCGTCCTACAATTTAATATCGTGTTTTTCAAGGTGTTAATATGGCATACAGTGTCGTAAGTTGTCCTAAATTGTCGTACGATGTTTAAAGGACTCGGACGAATTCATTAGGTTTATTATGGAGTTTTAAGTTTATATACGGTATTATAAGGTGTTGTTATGATTTGTAAGGTGTCCTAGAATATAATAACGTGCTTTTCAAGGTGTTAATACGGCATACAGAGTCGTAAGATGGCCTAAATTGTCGTATGATGTTCAAAGGACTCGAACGAATTCATTAGGTTTATTATGCAGTTATAAGTTTATATACGGTATTATAAGGTGTTGTTATGGTTTGTAAGGCGTCCTACAATATAATAACGTGCTTCAAGGTGTTAATATGGCATACAGAGTCGTAAGATGTCCTAAATTGTCGTATGATGTTTAAAGGACTCGTACGAATTCATTAGGTTAATTATGGAGTTTTAAGTTTATATACGGTATTGTAAGGTGTTGTTACTATTTATATGTCGTCCTACAATATAATAATGTGTTTTTCAAGGTGTTAATATGGCATACAGAGTTGTAAGATGTCCTAAATTGTCGTACGATGTTCAAAGGACTCGTACGAATTCATTAGATTTATTATGAAGTTTTATGTTTATATACGGTATTGTAAGGTGTTGTTATGACTTGTAAGGCGTCCTACAATATAATATCGTGTTTTTCAAGGTGTTAATATGTCATACAATGTTGTAAGTTGTCATAAATTGTCGTACGATGTTCAAAGGACTCGGACGAATTTATTAGGTTTATTATGGAGTTTTAAGTTTATGTACGGTATTCTAAGGTGTTGTTACGATTTGTAAGGCGTCCTACAATACAATAACATGCTTTTCAAGGTGTTAATACGGCATACAGAGTGGTAAGATGTCCTAAATTGTTGTATGATGTTCAAAGGACTCGTACGAATTCTTTAGATTTATTATGGAGTTTAATGTTTATATACGATATTGTAAGGTGTTGTTATAACTTGTAAGGCGTCCTACAATTTAATATCGTGTTTTTCAAGGTGTTAATATGGCATACAGTGTCGTAAGTTGTCCTAAATTGTCGTACGATGTTCAAAGGACACGTACGAATTCATTAGGTAAATTATGGAGTTTTAAGTTTATATACGGTATTGTAAGGTGTTGTTACGATTTATATGGCGTCCTACAATATAATAACACGCTTTTCAAGGTTTTAATACGGCATACAGAGTGGTAAGATGTCCTAAATTGTTGTATGATGTTCAAAGGACTCGTACGAATTCTTTAGATTTATTATGGAGTTTAATGTTTATATACGATATTGTAAGGTGTTGTTATAACTTGTAAGGCGTCCTACAATTTAATATCGTGTTTTTCAAGGTGTTAATATGGCATACAGTGTCGTAAGTTGTCCTAAATTGTCGTACGATGTTCAAAGGACTCGTACGAATTCATTAGGTAAATTATGGAGTTTTAAGTTTATATACGGTATTGTAAGGTGTTGTTACTATTTATATGGCGTCCTACAATATAATAATGTGTTTTTCAAGGTGTTAATATGACATACAGAGTTGTAAGATGTCCTAAATTGTCGTACGATGTTCAAAGGACTCGTACGAATTCATTAGATTTATTATGAACTTTTATGTTTATATACGGTATTGTAAGGTGTTGTTATGACTTGTAAGGCGTCCTACAATATAATATCGTGTTTTTCAAGGTGTTAATATGTCATACAATGTCGTAAGTTGTCATAAATTGTCGTACGATGTTCAAAGGTCTCGGACGAATTTATTAGGTTTATTATGGAGTTTTAAGTTTATGTACGGTATTGTAAGGTGTTGTTACGATTTGTAAGGCGTCCTACAATATAATAACATGCTTTTCAAGGTGTTAATACGGCATACAGAGTGGTAAGATGTCCTAAATTGTTGTATGATGTTCAAAGGACTCGTACGAATTCTTTAGATTTATTATGGAGTTTAATGTTTATATACGATATTGTAAGGTGTTGTTATAACTTGTAAGGCGTCCTACAATTTAATATCGTGTTTTTCAAGGTGTTAATATGGCATACAGTGTCGTAAGTTGTCCTAAATTGTCGTACGATGTTCAAAGGACTCGGACGAATTCATTAGGTTTATTGTGGAGTTTTAAGTTTAAATACGGTATTATAAGGTGTTGTTATGATTTGTAAGGTGTCCTAGAATATAATAACGTGCTTTTCAAGGTGTTAATACGGCATACAGAGTCGTAAGATGTCCTAAATTGCCGTATGATGTTCAAAGGACTCGAACGAATTCATTAGGTTTATTATGCAGTTATAAGTTTATATACGGTATTATAAGGTGATGTTATGGTTTGTAAGGCGTCCTACAATATAATAACGTGCTTCAAGGTGTTAATATGGCATACAGAGTCGTAAGATGTCCTAAATTGTCGTATGATGTTTAAAGGACTCGTACGAATTCATTAGGTTAATTATGGAGTTTTAAGTTTATATACGGTATTGTAAGGTGTTGTTACTATTTATATGGCGTCCTACAATATAATAATGTGTTTTTCAAGGTGTTAATTTGGCATACAGAGTTGTAAGATGTCCTAAATTGTCGTACGATGTTCAAAGGACTCGTACGAATTCAATAGATTTATTATGAAGTTTTATGTTTATATACGGTATTGTAAGGTGTTGTTATAACTTGTAAGGCGTCCTACAATTTAATATCGTGTTTTTCAAGGTGTTAATATGGCATACAGTGTCGTAAGTTGTCCTAAATTGTCGTACGATGTTCAAAGGACTCGTACGAATTCATTAGGTAAATTATGGAGTTTTAAGTTTATATACGGTATTGTAAGGTGTTGTTACTATTTATATGGCGTCCTACAATATAATAATGTGTTTTTCAAGGTGTTAATATGACATACAGAGTTGTAAGATGTCCTAAATTGTCGTACGATGTTCAAAGGACTCGTACGAATTCATTAGATTTATTATGAACTTTTATGTTTATATACGGTATTGTAAGGTGTTGTTATGACTTGTAAGGCGTCCTACAATATAATATCATGTTTTTCAAGGTGTTAATATGTCATACAATGTCGTAAGTTGTCATAAATTGTCGTACGATGTTCAAAGGACTCGGACGAATTTATTAGGTTTATTATGGAGTTTTAAGTTTATGTACGGTATTGTAAGGTGTTGTTACGATTTGTAAGGCGTCCTACAATATAATAACATGCTTTTCAAGGTGTTAATATGACATACAGAGTGGTAAGATGTCCTAAATTGTTGTATGATGTTCAAAGGACTCGTACGAATTCTTTAGATTTGTTATGGAGTTTAATGTTATATACGATATTGTAAGGTGTTGTTATAACTTGTAAGGCGTCCTACAATTTAATATCGTGTTTTTCAAGGTGTTAATATGGCATACAGTGTTGTAAGTTGTCCTAAATTGTCGTACGATGTTCAAAGGACTCAGACGAATTCATTAGGTTTATTATGGAGTTTTAAGTTTATATATGGTATTATAAGGTGTTGTTATGATTTGTAAGGTGTCCTAGAATATAATAACGTGCTTTTCAAGGTGTTAATACGGCATACAGAGTCGTAAGATGTCCTAAATTGTCGTATGATGTTCAAAGGACTCGAACGAATTCATTAGGTTTATTATGCAGTTATAAGTTTATATACGGTATTATAAGGTGATGTTATGGTTTGTAAGGCGTCCTACAATATAATAACGTGCTTCAAGGTGTTAATATGGCATACAGAGTCGTAAGATGTCCTAAATTGTCGTATGATGTTTAAAGGACTCGTACGAATTCATTAGGTTAATTATGGAGTTTTAAGTTTATATACGGTATTGTAAGGTGTTGTTACTATTTATATGGCATCCTACAATATAATAATGTGTTTTTCAAGGTGTTAGTTTGGCATACAGAGTTGTAAGATTTCCTAAATTGTCGTACGATGTTCAAAGGACTCGAACGAATTCATTAGATTTATTATGAAATTTTATGTTTATATACGGTATTGTAAGGTGTTGTTATAACTTGTAAGGCGTCCTACAATTTAATATCGTCTTTTTCAAGGTGTTAATATGGCATACAGTGTCGTAAGTTGTCCTAAATTGTCGTACGATGTTCAAAGGACTCGTACGAATTCATTAGGTAAATTATGGAGTTTTAAGTTTATATACGGTATTGTAAGGTGTTGTTACTATTTATATGGCGTCCTACAATATAATAATGTGTTTTTCAAGGTGTTAATATGACATACAGAGTTGTAAGATGTCCTAAATTGTCGTACGATGTTCAAAGGACTCGTACGAATTCATTAGATTTATTATGAACTTTTATGTTTATATACGGTATTGTAAGGTGTTGTTATGACTTGTAAGGCGTCCTACAATATAATATCGTGTTTTTCAAGGTGTTAATATGTCATACAATGTCGTAAGTTGTCATAAATTGTCGTACGATGTTCAAAGGGCTCGGACGAATTTATTAGGTTTATTATGGAGTTTTAAGTTTATGTACGGTATTGTAAGGTGTTGTTACGATTTGTAAGGCGTCCTACAATATAATAACATGCTTTTCAAGGTGTTAATATGGCATACAGAGTGGTAAGATGTACTAAATTGTTGTATGATGTTCAAAGGACTCGTACGAATTCTTTAGATTTATTATGGAGTTTAATGTTTATATACGATATTGTAAGGTGTTGTTATAACTTGTAAGGCGTCCTACAATTTAATATCGTGTTTTTCAAGGTGTTAATATGGCATACAGTGTCGTAAGTTGTCCTAAATTGTCGTACGATGTTCAAAGGACTCGGACGAATTCATTAGGTTTATTATGGAGTTTTAAGTTTATATACGGTATTATAAGGTGTTGTTATGATTTGTAAGGTGTCCTAGAATATAATAACGTGCTTTTCAAGGTGTTAATACGACATACAGAGTCGTAAGATGGCCTAAATTGTCATATGATGTTCAAAGGACTCGAACGATTTCATTAGGTTTATTATGCAGTTATAAGTTTATATACGGTATTATAAGGTGTTGTTATGGTTTGTAAGGCGTCCTACAATATAATAACGTGCTTCAAGGTGTTAATATGGCATACAGAGTCGTAAGATGTGCTAAATTGTCGTATGCTGTTTAAAGGACTCGTACGAATTCATTAGGTTAATTATGGAGTTTTAAGTTTATATACGGTATTGTAAGGTGTTGTTACTATTTATATGTCGTCCTACAATATAATAATGTGTTTTTCAAGGTGTTAATATGGCATACAGAGTTGTAAGATGTCCTAAATTGTCGTACGATGTTCAAAGGACTCGTACGAATTCATTAGATTTATTATGAACTTTTATGTTTATATACGGTATTGTAAGGTGTTGTTATGACTTGTAAGGCGTCCTACAATATAATATCGTGTTTTTCAAGGTGTTAATATGTCATACAATGTCGTAAGTTGTCATAAATTGTCGTACGATGTTCAAAGGACTCGGACGAATTTATTAGGTTTATTATGGAGTTTTAAGTTTATGTACGGTATTGTAAGGTGTTGTTACGATTTTTAAGGCGTCCTACAATATAATAACATGCTTTTCAAGGTGTTAATACGGCATACAGAGTGGTAAGATGTCCTAAATTGTTGTATGATGTTCAAAGGACTCGTACGAATTCTTTAGATTTATTATGGAGTTTAATGTTTATATACGATATTGTAAGGTGTTGTTATAACTTGTAAGGCGTCCTACAATTTAATATCGTGTTTTTCAAGGTGTTAATATGGCATACAGTGTCGTAAGTTGTCCTAAATTGTCGTACGATGTTCAAAGGACTCAGACGAATTCATTAGGTTTATTGTGGAGTTTTAAGTTTATATACGGTATTATAAGGTGTTGTTATGATTTGTAAGGTGTCCTAGAATATAATAACGTGCTTTTCAAGGTGTTAATACGGCATACAGAGTCGTAAGATGTCCTAAATTGTCGTATGATGTTCAAAGGACTCGAACGAATTCATTAGGTTTATTATGCAGTTATAAGTTTATATACGGTATTATAAGGTGTTGTTATGGTTTGTAAGACGTCCTACAATATAATAACGTGCTTCAAGGTGTTAATATGGCATACAGAGTCGTAAGATGTGCTAAATTGTCGTATGATGTTTAAAGGACTCGTACGAATTCATTAGGTTAATTATGGAGTTTTAAGTTTATATACGGTATTGTAAGGTGTTGTTACTATTTATATGGCGTCCTACAATATAATAATGTGTTTTTCAAGGTGTTAATATGGCATACAGAGTTGTAAGATGTCCTAAATTGTCGTACGATGTTCAAAGGACTCGTACGAATTCATTAGATTTATTATGAAGTTTTATGTTTATATACGGTATTGTAAGGTGTTGTTATAACTTGTAAGGCGTCCTACAATTTAATATCGTGTTTTTCAAGGTGTTAATATGGCATACAGTGTCGTAAGTTGTCCTAAATTGTCGTACGATGTTCAAAGGACTCGTACGAATTCATTAGGTAAATTATGGAGTTTTAAGTTTATATACGGTATTGTAAGGTGTTGTTACTATTTATATGGCGTCCTACAATATAATAATGTGTTTTTCAAGGTGTTAATATGACATACAGAGTTGTAAGATGTCCTAAATTGTCGTACGATGTTCAAAGGACTCGTACGAATTCATTAGATTTATTATGAACTTTTATGTTTATATACGGTATTGTAAGGTGTTGTTATGACTTGTAAGGCGTCCTACAATATAATATCGTGTTTTTCAAGATGTTAATATGTCATACAATGTCGTAAGTGGTCATAAATTGTCGTACGATGTTCAAAGGACTCGGACGAATTTATTAGGTTTATTATCGAGTTTTAATTTTATGTACGGTATTGTAAGGTGTTGTTACGATTTGTAAGGCGTCCTACAATATAATAACATGCTTTTCAAGGTGTTAATATGGCATACAGAGTGGTAAGATGTCCTAAATTGTTGTATGATGTTCAAAGGACTCGTACGAATTCTTTAGATTTATTATGGAGTTTAATGTTTATATACGATATTGTAAGGTGTTGTTATAACTTGTAAGGCGTCCTACAATTTAATATCGTGTTTTTCAAGGTGTTAATATGGCATACAGTGTCGTAAGTTGTCCTAAATTGTCGTACGATGTTCAAAGGACTCGGACGAATTCATTAGGTTTATTGTGGAGTTTTAAGTTTATATACGGTATTATAAGGTGTTGTTATGATTTGTAAGGTGTCCTAGAATATAATAACGTGCTTTTCAAGGTGTTAATACGGCATACAGAGTCGTAAGATGTCCTAAATTGTCGTATGATGTTCAAAGGACTCGAACGAATTAATTAGGTTTATTATGCAGTTATAAGTTTATATACGGTATTATAAGGTGTTGTTATGGTTTGTAAGGCGTCCTACAATATAATAACGTGCTTCAAGGTGTTAATATGGCATACAGAGTCGTAAGATGTGCTAAATTGTCGTATGATGTTTAAAGGACTCGTACGAATTCATTAGGTTAATTTTGGAGTTTTAAGTTTATATACGGTATTGTAAGGTGCTGTTACTATTTATATGGCGTCCTACAATATAATAATGTGTTTTTCAAGGTGTTATAATGGCATACAGAGTTGTAAGATGTCCTAAATTGTCGTACGATGTTCAAAGGACTCGTACGAATTCATTAGATTTATTATGAAGTTTTATGTTTATATACGGTATTGTAAGGTGTTGTTATAACTTGTAAGGCGTCCTACAATTTAATATCGTGTTTTTCAAGGTGTTAATATGGCATACAGTGTCGTAAGTTGTCCTAAATTGTCGTACGATGTTCAAAGGACTCGTACGAATTCATTAGGTAAATTATGGAGTTTTAAGTTTATATACGGTATTGTAAGGTGTTGTTACTATTTATATGGCGTCCTACAATATAATAATGTGTTTTTCAAGGTGTTAATATGACATACAGAGTTGTAAGATGTCCTAAATTGTCGTACGATGTTCAAAGGACTCGTACGAATTCATTAGATTTATTATGAACTTTTATGTTTATATACAGTATTGTAAGGTGTTGTTATGACTTGTAAGGCGTCCTACAATATAATATCGTGTTTTTCAAGGTGTTAATATGTCATACAATGTCGTAAGTGGTCATAAATTGTCGTACGATGTTCAAAGGACTCGGACGAATTTATTAGGTTTATTATGGAGTTTTAAGTTTATGTACGGTATTGTAAGGTGTTGTTACGATTTGTAAGGCGTCCTACAATATAATAACATGCTTTTCAAGGTGTTAATATGGCATACAGAGTGGTAAGATGTCCTAAATTGTTGTATGATGTTCAAAGGACTCGTACGAATTCTTTAGATTTATTATGGAGTTTAATGTTTATATACGATATTGTAAGGTGTTGTTATAACTTGTAAGGCGTCCTACAATTTAATATCGTGTTTTTCAAGGTGTTAATATGGCATACAGTGTCGTAAGTTGTCCTAAATTGTCGTACGATGTTCAAAGGACTCGGACGAATTCATTAGGTTTATTGTGGAGTTTTAAGTTTATATACGGTATTATAAGGTGTTGTTATGATTTGTAAGGTGTCCTAGAATATAATAACGTGCTTTTCAAGGTGTTAATACGGCATACAGAGTCGTAAGATGTCCTAAATTGTCGTATGATGTTCAAAGGACTCGAACGAATTAATTAGGTTTATTATGCAGTTATAAGTTTATATACGGTATTATAAGGTGTTGTTATGGTTTGTAAGGCGTCCTACAATATAATAACGTGCTTCAAGGTGTTAATATGGCATACAGAGTCGTAAGATGTGCTAAATTGTCGTATGATGTTTAAAGGACTCGTACGAATTCATTAGGTTAATTTTGGAGTTTTAAGTTTATATACGGTATTGTAAGGTGTTGTTACTATTTATATGGCGTCCTACAATATAATAATGTGTTTTTCAAGGTGTTAATATGGCATACAGAGTTGTAAGATGTCCTAAATTGTCGTACGATGTTCAAAGGACTCGTACGAATTCATTAGATTTATTATGAAGTTTTATGTTTATATACGGTATTGTAAGGTGTTGTTATAACTTGTAAGGCGTCCTACAATTTAATATCGTGTTTTTCAAGGTGTTAATATGGCATACAGTGTCGTAAGTTGTCCTAAATTGTCGTACGATGTTCAAAGGACTCGTACGAATTCATTAGGTAAATTATGGAGTTTTAAGTTTATATACGGTATTGTAAGGTGTTGTTACTATTTATATGGCGTCCTACAATATAATAATGTGTTTTTCAAGGTGTTAATATGACATACAGAGTTGTAAGATGTCCTAAATTGTCGTACGATGTTCAAAGGACTCATACGAATTCATTAGATTTATTATGAACTTTTATGTTTATATACAGTATTGTAAGGTGTTGTTATGACTTGTAAGGCGTCCTACAATATAATATCGTGTTTTTCAAGGTGTTAATATGTCATACAATGTCGTAAGTGGTCATAAATTGTCGTACGATGTTCAAAGGACTCGGACGAATTTATTAGGTTTATTATGGAGTTTTAAGTTTATGTACGGTATTGTAAGGTGTTGTTACGATTTGTAAGGCGTCCTACAATATAATAACATGCTTTTCAAGGTGTTAATATGGCATACAGAGTGGTAAGATGTCCTAAATTGTTGTATGATGTTCAAAGGACTCGTACGAATTCTTTAGATTTATTATGGAGTTTAATGTTTATATACGATATTGTAAGGTGTTGTTATAACTTGTAAGGCGTCCTACAATTTAATATCGTGTTTTTCAAGGTGTTAATATGGCATACAGTGTCGTAAGTTGTCCTAAATTGTCGTACGATGTTCAAAGGACTCGGACGAATTCATTAGGTTTATTGTGGAGTTTTAAGTTTATATACGGTATTATAAGGTGTTGTTATGATTTGTAAGGTGTCCTAGAATATAATAACGTGCTTTTCAAGGTGTTAATACGGCATACAGAGTCGTAAGATGTCCTAAATTGTCGTATGATGTTCAAAGGACTCGAACGAATTAATTAGGTTTATTATGCAGTTATAAGTTTATATACGGTATTATAAGGTGTTGTTATGGTTTGTAAGGCGTCCTACAATATAATAACGTGCTTCAAGGTGTTAATATGGCATACAGAGTCGTAAGATGTGCTAAATTGTCGTATGATGTTTAAAGGACTCGTACGAATTCATTAGGTTAATTATGGAGTTTTAAGTTTATATACGGTATTGTAAGGTGTTGTTACTATTTATATGGCGTCCTACAATATAATAATGTGTTTTTCAAGGTGTTAATATGGCATACAGAGTTGTAAGTTGTCCTAAATTGTCGTACGATGTTCAAAGGACTCGTACGAATTCATTAGGTTAATTTTGGAGTTTTAAGTTTATATACGGTATTGTAAGGTGTTGTTACTATTTATATGGCGTCCTACAATATAATAATGTGTTTTTCAAGGTGTTAATATGGCATACAGAGTTGTAAGATGTCCTAAATTGTCGTACGATGTTCAAAGGACTCGTACGAATTCATTAGATTTATTATGAAGTTTTATGTTTATATACGGTATTGTAAGGTGTTGTTATAACTTGTAAGGCGTCCTACAATTTAATATCGTGTTTTTCAAGGTGTTAATATGGCATACAGTGTCGTAAGTTGTCCTAAATTGTCGTACGATGTTCAAAGGACTCGTACGAATTCATTAGGTAAATTATGGAGTTTTAAGTTTATATACGGTATTGTAAGGTGTTGTTACTATTTATATGGCGTCCTACAATATAATAATGTGTTTTTCAAGGTGTTAATATGACATACAGAGTTGTAAGATGTCCTAAATTGTCGTACGATGTTCAAAGGACTCGTACGAATTCATTAGATTTATTATGAACTTTTATGTTTATATACAGTATTGTAAGGTGTTGTTATGACTTGTAAGGCGTCCTACAATATAATATCGTGTTTTTCAAGGTGTTAATATGTCATACAATGTCGTAAGTGGTCATAAATTGTCGTACGATGTTCAAAGGACTCGGACGAATTTATTAGGTTTATTATGGAGTTTTAAGTTTATGTACGGTATTGTAAGGTGTTGTTACGATTTGTAAGGCGTCCTACAATATAATAACATGCTTTTCAAGGTGTTAATATGGCATACAGAGTGGTAAGATGTCCTAAATTGTTGTATGATGTTCAAAGGACTCGTACGAATTCTTTAGATTTATTATGGAGTTTAATGTTTATATACGATATTGTAAGGTGTTGTTATAACTTGTAAGGCGTCCTACAATTTAATATCGTGTTTTTCAAGGTGTTAATATGGCATACAGTGTCGTAAGTTGTCCTAAATTGTCGTACGATGTTCAAAGGACTCGGACGAATTCATTAGGTTTATTGTGGAGTTTTAAGTTTATATACGGTATTATAAGGTGTTGTTATGATTTGTAAGGTGTCCTAGAATATAATAACGTGCTTTTCAAGGTGTTAATATGGCATACAGAGTCGTAAGATGTGCTAAATTGTCGTATGATGTTTAAAGGACTCGTACGAATTCATTAGGTTAATTTTGGAGTTTTAAGTTTATATACGGTATTGTAAGGTGTTGTTACTATTTATATGGCGTCCTACAATATAATAATGTGTTTTTCAAGGTGTTAATATGGCATACAGAGTTGTAAGATGTCCTAAATTGTCGTACGATGTTCAAAGGACTCGTACGAATTCATTAGGTTAATTTTGGAGTTTTAAGTTTATATACGGTATTGTAAGGTGTTGTTACTATTTATATGGCGTCCTACAATATAATAATGTGTTTTTCAAGGTGTTAATATGGCATACAGAGTTGTAAGATGTCCTAAATTGTCGTACGATGTTCAAAGGACTCGTACGAATTCATTAGATTTATTATGAAGTTTTATGTTTATATACGGTATTGTAAGGTGTTGTTATAACTTGTAAGGCGTCCTACAATTTAATATCGTGTTTTTCAAGGTGTTAATATGGCATACAGTGTCGTAAGTTGTCCTAAATTGTCGTACGATGTTCAAAGGACTCGTACGAATTCATTAGGTAATTTATGGAGTTTTAAGTTTATATACGGTATTGTAAGGTGTTGTTACTATTTATATGGCGTCCTACAATATAATAATGTGTTTTTCAAGGTGTTAATATGACATACAGAGTTGTAAGATGTCCTAAATTGTCGTACGATGTTCAAAGGACTCGTACGAATTCATTAGATTTATTATGAACTTTTATGTTTATATACAGTATTGTAAGGTGTTGTTATGACTTGTAAGGCGTCCTACAATATAATATCGTGTTTTTCAAGGTGTTAATATGTCATACAATGTCGTAAGTGGTCATAAATTGTCGTACGATGTTCAAAGGACTCGGACGAATTTATTAGGTTTATTATGGAGTTTTAAGTTTATGTACGGTATTGTAAGGTGTTGTTACGATTTGTAAGGCGTCCTACAATATAATAACATGCTTTTCAAGGTGTTAATATGGCATACAGAGTGGTAAGATGTCCTAAATTGTTGTATGATGTTCAAAGGACTCGTACGAATTCTTTAGATTTATTATGGAGTTTAATGTTTATATACGATATTGTAAGGTGTTGTTATAACTTGTAAGGCGTCCTACAATTTAATATCGTGTTTTTCAAGGTGTTAATATGGCATACAGTGTCGTAAGTTGTCCTAAATTGTCGTACGATGTTCAAAGGACTCGGACGAATTCATTAGGTTTATTGTGGAGTTTTAAGTTTATATACGGTATTATAAGGTGTTGTTATGATTTGTAAGGTGTCCTAGAATATAATAACGTGCTTTTCAAGGTGTTAATATGGCATACAGAGTCGTAAGATGTGCTAAATTGTCGTATGATGTTTAAAGGACTCGTACGAATTCATTAGGTTAATTTTGGAGTTTTAAGTTTATATACGGTATTGTAAGGTGTTGTTACTATTTATATGGCGTCCTACAATATAATAATGTGTTTTTCAAGGTGTTAATATGGCATACAGAGTTGTAAGATGTCCTAAATTGTCGTACGATGTTCAAAGGACTCGTACGAATTCATTAGGTTAATTTTGGAGTTTTAAGTTTATATACGGTATTGTAAGGTGTTGTTACTATTTATATGGCGTCCTACAATATAATAATGTGTTTTTCAAGGTGTTAATATGGCATACAGAGTTGTAAGATGTCCTAAATTGTCGTACGATGTTCAAAGGACTCGTACGAATTCATTAGATTTATTATGAAGTTTTATGTTTATATACGGTATTGTAAGGTGTTGTTATAACTTGTAAGGCGTCCTACAATTTAATATCGTGTTTTTCAAGGTGTTAATATGGCATACAGTGTCGTAAGTTGTCCTAAATTGTCGTACGATGTTCAAAGGACTCGTACGAATTCATTAGGTAAATTATGGAGTTTTAAGTTTATATACGGTATTGTAAGGTGTTGTTACTATTTATATGGCGTCCTACAATATAATAATGTGTTTTTCAAGGTGTTAATATGACATACAGAGTTGTAAGATGTCCTAAATTGTCGTACGATGTTCAAAGGACTCGTACGAATTCATTAGATTTATTATGAACTTTTATGTTTATATACAGTATTGTAAGGTGTTGTTATGACTTGTAAGGCGTCCTACAATATAATATCGTGTTTTTCAAGGTGTTAATATGTCATACAATGTCGTAAGTGGTCATAAATTGTCGTACGATGTTCAAAGGACTCGGACGAATTTATTAGGTTTATTATGGAGTTTTAAGTTTATGTACGGTATTGTAAGGTGTTGTTACGATTTGTAAGGCGTCCTACAATATAATAACATGCTTTTCAAGGTGTTAATATGGCATACAGAGTGGTAAGATGTCCTAAATTGTTGTATGATGTTCAAAGGACTCGTACGAATTCTTTAGATTTATTATGGAGTTTAATGTTTATATACGATATTGTAAGGTGTTGTTATAACTTGTAAGGCGTCCTACAATTTAATATCGTGTTTTTCAAGGTGTTAATATGGCATACAGTGTCGTAAGTTGTCCTAAATTGTCGTACGATGTTCAAAGGACTCGGACGAATTCATTAGGTTTATTGTGGAGTTTTAAGTTTATATACGGTATTATAAGGTGTTGTTATGATTTGTAAGGTGTCCTAGAATATAATAACGTGCTTTTCAAGGTGTTAATACGGCATACAGAGTCGTAAGATGTCCTAAATTGTCGTATGATGTTCAAAGGACTCGAACGAATTAATTAGGTTTATTATGCAGTTATAAGTTTATATACGGTATTATAAGGTGTTGTTATGGTTTGTAAGGCGTCCTACAATATAATAACGTGCTTCAAGGTGTTAATATGGCATACAGAGTCGTAAGATGTGCTAAATTGTCGTATGATGTTTAAAGGACTCGTACGAATTCATTAGGTTAATTTTGGAGTTTTAAGTTTATATACGGTATTGTAAGGTGTTGTTACTATTTATATGGCGTCCTACAATATAATAATGTGTTTTTCAAGGTGTTAATATGGCATACAGAGTTGTAAGATGTCCTAAATTGTCGTACGATGTTCAAAGGACTCGTACGAATTCATTAGATTTATTATGAACTTTTATGTTTATATACAGTATTGTAAGGTGTTGTTATGACTTGTAAGGCGTCCTACAATATAATATCGTGTTTTTCAAGGTGTTAATATGTCATACAATGTCGTAAGTGGTCATAAATTGTCGTACGATGTTCAAAGGACTCGGACGAATTTATTAGGTTTATTATGGAGTTTTAAGTTTATGTACGGTATTGTAAGGTGTTGTTACGATTTGTAAGGCGTCCTACAATATAATAACATGCTTTTCAAGGTGTTAATATGGCATACAGAGTGGTAAGATGTCCTAAATTGTTGTATGATGTTCAAAGGACTCGTACGAATTCTTTAGATTTATTATGGAGTTTAATGTTTATATACGATATTGTAAGGTGTTGTTATAACTTGTAAGGCGTCCTACAATTTAATATCGTGTTTTTCAAGGTGTTAATATGGCATACAGTGTCGTAAGTTGTCCTAAATTGTCGTACGATGTTCAAAGGACTCGGACGAATTCATTAGGTTTATTGTGGAGTTTTAAGTTTATATACGGTATTATAAGGTGTTGTTATGATTTGTAAGGTGTCCTAGAATATAATAACGTGCTTTTCAAGGTGTTAATACGGCATACAGAGTCGTAAGATGTCCTAAATTGTCGTATGATGTTCAAAGGACTCGAACGAATTAATTAGGTTTATTATGCAGTTATAAGTTTATATACGGTATTATAAGGTGTTGTTATGGTTTGTAAGGCGTCCTACAATATAATAACGTGCTTCAAGGTGTTAATATGGCATACAGAGTCGTAAGATGTGCTAAATTGTCGTATGATGTTTAAAGGACTCGTACGAATTCATTAGGTTAATTTTGGAGTTTTAAGTTTATATACGGTATTGTAAGGTGTTGTTACTATTTATATGGCGTCCTACAATATAATAATGTGTTTTTCAAGGTGTTCATATGGCATACAGAGTTGTAAGATGTCCTAAATTGTCGTACGATGTTCAAAGGACTCGTACGAATTCATTAGATTTATTATGAACTTTTATGTTTATATACAGTATTGTAAGGTGTTGTTATGACTTGTAAGGCGTCCTACAATATAATATCGTGTTTTTCAAGGTGTTAATATGTCATACAATGTCGTAAGTGGTCATAAATTGTCGTACGATGTTCAAAGGACTCGGACGAATTTATTAGGTTTATTATGGAGTTTTAAGTTTATGTACGGTATTGTAAGGTGTTGTTACGATTTGTAAGGCGTCCTACAATATAATAACATGCTTTTCAAGGTGTTAATATGGCATACAGAGTGGTAAGATGTCCTAAATTGTTGTATGATGTTCAAAGGACTCGTACGAATTCTTTAGATTTATTATGGAGTTTAATGTTTATATACGATATTGTAAGGTGTTGTTATAACTTGTAAGGCGTCCTACAATTTAATATCGTGTTTTTCAAGGTGTTAATATGGCATACAGTGTCGTAAGTTGTCCTAAATTGTCGTACGATGTTCAAAGGACTCGGACGAATTCATTAGGTTTATTGTGGAGTTTTAAGTTTATATACGGTATTATAAGGTGTTGTTATGATTTGTAAGGTGTCCTAGAATATAATAACGTGCTTTTCAAGGTGTTAATACGGCATACAGAGTCGTAAGATGTCCTAAATTGTCGTATGATGTTCAAAGGACTCGAACGAATTAATTAGGTTTATTATGCAGTTATAAGTTTATATACGGTATTATAAGGTGTTGTTATGGTTTGTAAGGCGTCCTACAATATAATAACGTGCTTCAAGGTGTTAATATGGCATACAGAGTCGTAAGATGTGCTAAATTGTCGTATGATGTTTAAAGGACTCGTACGAATTCATTAGGTTAATTTTGGAGTTTTAAGTTTATATACGGTATTGTAAGGTGTTGTTACTATTTATATGGCGTCCTACAATATAATAATGTGTTTTTCAAGGTGTTAATATGGCATACAGAGTTGTAAGATGTCCTAAATTGTCGTACGATGTTCAAAGGACTCGTACGAATTCATTAGATTTATTATGAAGTTTTATGTTTATATACGGTATTGTAAGGTGTTGTTATAACTTGTAAGGCGTCCTACAATTTAATATCGTGTTTTTCAAGGTGTTAATATGGCATACAGTGTCGTAAGTTGTCCTAAATTGTCGTACGATGTTCAAAGGACTCGTACGAATTCATTAGGTAAATTATGGAGTTTTAAGTTTATATACGGTATTGTAAGGTGTTGTTACTATTTATATGGCGTCCTACAATATAATAATGTGTTTTTCAAGGTGTTAATATGACATACAGAGTTGTAAGATGTCCTAAATTGTCGTACGATGTTCAAAGGACTCGTACGAATTCATTAGATTTATTATGAACTTTTATGTTTATATACAGTATTGTAAGGTGTTGTTATGACTTGTAAGGCGTCCTACAATATAATATCGTGTTTTTCAAGGTGTTAATATGTCATACAATGTCGTAAGTGGTCATAAATTGTCGTACGATGTTCAAAGGACTCGGACGAATTTATTAGGTTTATTATGGAGTTTTAAGTTTATGTACGGTATTGTAAGGTGTTGTTACGATTTGTAAGGCGTCCTACAATATAATAACATGCTTTTCAAGGTGTTAATATGGCATACAGAGTGGTAAGATGTCCTAAATTGTTGTATGATGTTCAAAGGACTCGTACGAATTCTTTAGATTTATTATGGAGTTTAATGTTTATATACGATATTGTAAGGTGTTGTTATAACTTGTAAGGCGTCCTACAATTTAATATCGTGTTTTTCAAGGTGTTAATATGGCATACAGTGTCGTAAGTTGTCCTAAATTGTCGTACGATGTTCAAAGGACTCGGACGAATTCATTAGGTTTATTGTGGAGTTTTAAGTTTATATACGGTATTATAAGGTGTTGTTATGATTTGTAAGGTGTCCTAGAATATAATAACGTGCTTTTCAAGGTGTTAATACGGCATACAGGGTCGTAAGATGTCCTAAATTGTCGTATGATGTTCAAAGGACTCGAACGAATTAATTAGGTTTATTATGCAGTTATAAGTTTATATACGGTATTATAAGGTGTTGTTATGGTTTGTAAGGCGTCCTACAATATAATAACGTGCTTCAAGGTGTTAATATGGCATACAGAGTCGTAAGATGTGCTAAATTGTCGTATGATGTTTAAAGGACTCGTACGAATTCATTAGGTTAATTATGGAGTTTTAAGTTTATATACGGTATTGTAAGGTGTTGTTACTATTTATATGGCGTCCTACAATATAATAATGTGTTTTTCAAGGTGTTAATATGGCATACAGAGTTGTAAGATGTCCTAAATTGTCGTACGATGTTCAAAGGACTCGTACGAATTCATTAGATTTATTATGAAGTTTTATGTTTATATACGGTATTGTAAGGTGTTGTTATAACTTGTAAGGCGTCCTACAATTTAATATCGTGTTTTTCAAGGTGTTAATATGGCATACAGTGTCGTAAGTTGTCCTAAATTGTCGTACGATGTTCAAAGGACTCGTACGAATTCATTAGGTAAATTATGGAGTTTTAAGTTTATATACGGTATTGTAAGGTGTTGTTACTATTTATATGGCGTCCTACAATATAATAATGTGTTTTTCAAGGTGTTAATATGACATACAGAGTTGTAAGATGTCCTAAATTGTCGTACGATGTTCAATGGACTCGTACGAATTCATTAGATTTATTATGAACTTTTATGTTTATATACGGTATTGTAAGGTGTTGTTATGACTTGTAAGGCGTCCTACAATATAATATCGTGTTTTTCAAGGTGTTAATATGTCATACAATGTCGTAAGTGGTCATAAAATGTCGTACGATGTTCAAAGGACTCGGACGAATTTATTAGGTTTATTATGGAGTTTTAAGTTTATGTACGGTATTGTAAGGTGTTGTTACGATTTGTAAGGCGTCCTACAATATAATAACATGCTTTTCAAGGTGTTAATATGGCATACAGAGTGGTAAGATGTCCTAAATTGTTGTATGATGTTCAAAGGACTCGTACGAATTCTTTAGATTTATTATGGAGTTTAATGTTTATATACGATATTGTAAGGTGTTGTTATAACTTGTAAGGCGTCCTACAATTTAATATCGTGTTTTTCAAGGTGTTAATATGGCATACAGTGTCGTAAGTTGTCCTAAATTGTCGTACGATGTTCAAAGGACTCGGACGAATTCATTAGGTTTATTGTGGAGTTTTAAGTTTATATACGGTATTATAAGGTGTTGTTATGATTTGTAAGGTGTCCTAGAATATAATAACGTGCTTTTCAAGGTGTTAATACGGCATACAGGGTCGTAAGATGTCCTAAATTGTCGTATGATGTTCAAAGGACTCGAACGAATTAATTAGGTTTATTATGCAGTTATAAGTTTATATACGGTATTATAAGGTGTTGTTATGGTTTGTAAGGCGTCCTACAATATAATAACGTGCTTCAAGGTGTTAATATGGCATACAGAGTCGTAAGATGTGCTAAATTGTCGTATGATGTTTAAAGGACTCGTACGAATTCATTAGGTTAATTATGGAGTTTTAAGTTTATATACGGTATTGTAAGGTGTTGTTACTATTTATATGGCGTCCTACAATATAATAATGTGTTTTTCAAGGTGTTAATATGGCATACAGAGTTGTAAGATGTCCTAAATTGTCGTACGATGTTCAAAGGACTCGTACGAATTCATTAGATTTATTATGAAGTTTTATGTTTATATACGGTATTGTAAGGTGTTGTTATAACTTGTAAGGCGTCCTACAATTTAATATCGTGTTTTTCAAGGTGTTAATATGGCATACAGTGTCGTAAGTTGTCCTAAATTGTCGTACGATGTTCAAAGGACTCGTACGAATTCATTAGGTAAATTATGGAGTTTTAAGTTTATATACGGTATTGTAAGGTGTTGTTACTATTTATATGGCGTCCTACAATATAATAATGTGTTTTTCAAGGTGTTAATATGACATACAGAGTTGTAAGATGTCCTAAATTGTCGTACGATGTTCAATGGACTCGTACGAATTCATTAGATTTATTATGAACTTTTATGTTTATATACGGTATTGTAAGGTGTTGTTATGACTTGTAAGGCGTCCTACAATATAATATCGTGTTTTTCAAGGTGTTAATATGTCATACAATGTCGTAAGTGGTCATAAAATGTCGTACGATGTTCAAAGGACTCGGACGAATTTATTAGGTTTATTATGGAGTTTTAAGTTTATGTACGGTATTGTAAGGTGTTGTTACGATTTGTAAGGCGTCCTACAATATAATAACATGCTTTTCAAGGTGTTAATATGGCATACAGAGTGGTAAGATGTCCTAAATTGTTGTATGATGTTCAAAGGACTCGTACGAATTCTTTAGATTTATTATGGAGTTTAATGTTTATATACGATATTGTAAGGTGTTGTTATAACTTGTAAGGCGTCCTACAATTTAATATCGTGTTTTTCAAGGTGTTAATATGGCATACAGTGTCGTAAGTTGTCCTAAATTGTCGTACGATGTTCAAAGGACTCGGACGAATTCATTAGGTTTATTGTGGAGTTTTAAGTTTATATACGGTATTATAAGGTGTTGTTATGATTTGTAAGGTGTCCTAGAATATAATAACGTGCTTTTCAAGGTGTTAATACGGCATACAGAGTCGTAAGATGTCCTAAATTGTCGTATGATGTTCAAAGGACTCGAACGAATTAATTAGGTTTATTATGCAGTTATAAGTTTATATACGGTATTATAAGGTGTTGTTATGGTTTGTAAGGCGTCCTACAATATAATAACGTGCTTCAAGGTGTTAATATGGCATACAGAGTCGTAAGATGTGCTAAATTGTCGTATGATGTTTAAAGGACTCGTACGAATTCATTAGGTTAATTTTGGAGTTTTAAGTTTATATACGGTATTGTAAGGTGTTGTTACTATTTATATGGCGTCCTACAATATAATAATGTGTTTTTCAAGGTGTTATAATGGCATACAGAGTTGTAAGATGTCCTAAATTGTCGTACGATGTTCAAAGGACTCGTACGAATTCATTAGATTTATTATGAAGTTTTATGTTTATATACGGTATTGTAAGGTGTTGTTATAACTTGTAAGGCGTCCTACAATTTAATATCGTGTTTTTCAAGGTGTTAATATGGCATACAGTGTCGTAAGTTGTCCTAAATTGTCGTACGATGTTCAAAGGACTCGTACGAATTCATTAGGTAAATTATAGAGTTTTAAGTTTATATACGGTATTGTAAGGTGTTGTTACTATTTATATGGCGTCCTACAATATAATAATGTGTTTTTCAAGGTGTTAATATGACATACAGAGTTGTAAGATGTCCTAAATTGTCGTACGATGTTCAAAGGACTCGTACGAATTCATTAGATTTATTATGAACTTTTATGTTTATATACAGTATTGTAAGGTGTTGTTATGACTTGTAAGGCGTCCTACAATATAATATCGTGTTTTTCAAGGTGTTAATATGTCATACAATGTCGTAAGTGGTCATAAATTGTCGTACGATGTTCAAAGGACTCGGACGAATTTATTAGGTTTATTATGGAGTTTTAAGTTTATGTACGGTATTGTAAGGTGTTGTTACGATTTGTAAGGCGTCCTACAATATAATAACATGCTTTTCAAGGTGTTAATATGGCATACAGAGTGGTAAGATGTCCTAAATTGTTGTATGATGTTCAAAGGACTCGTACGAATTCTTTAGATTTATTATGGAGTTTAATGTTTATATACGATATTGTAAGGTGTTGTTATAACTTGTAAGGCGTCCTACAATTTAATATCGTGTTTTTCAAGGTGTTAATATGGCATACAGTGTCGTAAGTTGTCCTAAATTGTCGTACGATGTTCAAAGGACTCGGACGAATTCATTAGGTTTATTGTGGAGTTTTAAGTTTATATACGGTATTATAAGGTGTTGTTATGATTTGTAAGGTGTCCTAGAATATAATAACGTGCTTTTCAAGGTGTTAATACGGCATACAGAGTCGTAAGATGTCCTAAATTGTCGTATGATGTTCAAAGGACTCGAACGAATTAATTAGGTTTATTATGCAGTTATAAGTTTATATACGGTATTATAAGGTGTTATTATGGTTTGTAAGGCGTCCTACAATATAATAACGTGCTTCAAGGTGTTAATATGGCATACAGAGTCGTAAGATGTGCTAAATTGTCGTATGATGTTTAAAGGACTCGTACGAATTCATTAGGTTAATTTTGGAGTTTTAAGTTTATATACGGTATTGTAAGGTGTTGTTACTATTTATATGGCGTCCTACAATATAATAATGTGTTTTTCAAGGTGTTAATATGGCATACAGAGTTGTAAGATGTCCTAAATTGTCGTACGATGTTCAAAGGACTCGTACGAATTCATTAGATTTATTATGAAGTTTTATGTTTATATACGGTATTGTAAGGTGTTGTTATAACTTGTAAGGCGTCCTACAATTTAATATCGTGTTTTTCAAGGTGTTAATATGGCATACAGTGTCGTAAGTTGTCCTAAATTGTCGTACGATGTTCAAAGGACTCGTACGAATTCATTAGGTAAATTATGGAGTTTTAAGTTTATATACGGTATTGTAAGGTGTTGTTACTATTTATATGGCGTCCTACAATATAATAATGTGTTTTTCAAGGTGTTAATATGACATACAGAGTTGTAAGATGTCCTAAATTGTCGTACGATGTTCAAAGGACTCGTACGAATTCATTAGATTTATTATGAACTTTTATGTTTATATACAGTATTGTAAGGTGTTGTTATGACTTGTAAGGCGTCCTACAATATAATATCGTGTTTTTCAAGGTGTTAATATGTCATACAATGTCGTAAGTGGTCATAAATTGTCGTACGATGTTCAAAGGACTCGGACGAATTTATTAGGTTTATTATGGAGTTTTAAGTTTATGTACGGTATTGTAAGGTGTTGTTACGATTTGTAAGGCGTCCTACAATATAATAACATGCTTTTCAAGGTGTTAATATGGCATACAGAGTGGTAAGATGTCCTAAATTGTTGTATGATGTTCAAAGGACTCGTACGAATTCTTTAGATTTATTATGGAGTTTAATGTTTATATACGATATTGTAAGGTGTTGTTATAACTTGTAAGGCGTCCTACAATTTAATATCGTGTTTTTCAAGGTGTTAATATGGCATACAGTGTCGTAAGTTGTCCTAAATTGTCGTACGATGTTCAAAGGACTCGGACGAATTCATTAGGTTTATTGTGGAGTTTTAAGTTTATATACGGTATTATAAGGTGTTGTTATGATTTGTAAGGTGTCCTAGAATATAATAACGTGCTTTTCAAGGTGTTAATACGGCATACAGAGTCGTAAGATGTCCTAAATTGTCGTATGATGTTCAAAGGACTCGAACGAATTAATTAGGTTTATTATGCAGTTATAAGTTTATATACGGTATTATAAGGTGTTATTATGGTTTGTAAGGCGTCCTACAATATAATAACGTGCTTCAAGGTGTTAATATGGCATACAGAGTCGTAAGATGTGCTAAATTGTCGTATGATGTTTAAAGGACTCGTACGAATTCATTAGGTTAATTTTGGAGTTTTAAGTTTATATACGGTATTGTAAGGTGTTGTTACTATTTATATGGCGTCCTACAATATAATAATGTGTTTTTCAAGGTGTTAATATGGCATACAGAGTTGTAAGATGTCCTAAATTGTCGTACGATGTTCAAAGGACTCGTACGAATTCATTAGATTTATTATGAAGTTTTATGTTTATATACGGTATTGTAAGGTGTTGTTATAACTTGTAAGGCGTCCTACAATTTAATATCGTGTTTTTCAAGGTGTTAATATGGCATACAGTGTCGTAAGTTGTCCTAAATTGTCGTACGATGTTCAAAGGACTCGTACGAATTCATTAGGTAAATTATAGAGTTTTAAGTTTATATACGGTATTGTAAGGTGTTGTTACTATTTATATGGCGTCCTACAATATAATAATGTGTTTTTCAAGGTGTTAATATGACATACAGAGTTGTAAGATGTCCTAAATTGTCGTACGATGTTCAAAGGACTCGTACGAATTCATTAGATTTATTATGAACTTTTATGTTTATATACAGTATTGTAAGGTGTTGTTATGACTTGTAAGGCGTCCTACAATATAATATCGTGTTTTTCAAGGTGTTAATATGTCATACAATGTCGTAAGTGGTCATAAATTGTCGTACGATGTTCAAAGGACTCGGACGAATTTATTAGGTTTATTATGGAGTTTTAAGTTTATGTACGGTATTGTAAGGTGTTGTTACGATTTGTAAGGCGTCCTACAATATAATAACATGCTTTTCAAGGTGTTAATATGGCATACAGAGTGGTAAGATGTCCTAAATTGTTGTATGATGTTCAAAGGACTCGTACGAATTCTTTAGATTTATTATGGAGTTTAATGTTTATATACGATATTGTAAGGTGTTGTTATAACTTGTAAGGCGTCCTACAATTTAATATCGTGTTTTTCAAGGTGTTAATATGGCATACAGTGTCGTAAGTTGTCCTAAATTGTCGTACGATGTTCAAAGGACTCGGACGAATTCATTAGGTTTATTGTGGAGTTTTAAGTTTATATACGGTATTATAAGGTGTTGTTATGATTTGTAAGGTGTCCTAGAATATAATAACGTGCTTTTCAAGGTGTTAATACGGCATACAGGGTCGTAAGATGTCCTAAATTGTCGTATGATGTTCAAAGGACTCGAACGAATTAATTAGGTTTATTATGCAGTTATAAGTTTATATACGGTATTATAAGGTGTTGTTATGGTTTGTAAGGCGTCCTACAATATAATAACGTGCTTCAAGGTGTTAATATGGCATACAGAGTCGTAAGATGTGCTAAATTGTCGTATGATGTTTAAAGGACTCGTACGAATTCATTAGGTTAATTATGGAGTTTTAAGTTTATATACGGTATTGTAAGGTGTTGTTACTATTTATATGGCGTCCTACAATATAATAATGTGTTTTTCAAGGTGTTAATATGGCATACAGAGTTGTAAGATGTCCTAAATTGTCGTACGATGTTCAAAGGACTCGTACGAATTCATTAGATTTATTATGAAGTTTTATGTTTATATACGGTATTGTAAGGTGTTGTTATAACTTGTAAGGCGTCCTACAATTTAATATCGTGTTTTTCAAGGTGTTAATATGGCATACAGTGTCGTAAGTTGTCCTAAATTGTCGTACGATGTTCAAAGGACTCGTACGAATTCATTAGGTAAATTATGGAGTTTTAAGTTTATATACGGTATTGTAAGGTGTTGTTACTATTTATATGGCGTCCTACAATATAATAATGTGTTTTTCAAGGTGTTAATATGACATACAGAGTTGTAAGATGTCCTAAATTGTCGTACGATGTTCAATGGACTCGTACGAATTCATTAGATTTATTATGAACTTTTATGTTTATATACGGTATTGTAAGGTGTTGTTATGACTTGTAAGGCGTCCTACAATATAATATCGTGTTTTTCAAGGTGTTAATATGTCATACAATGTCGTAAGTGGTCATAAAATGTCGTACGATGTTCAAAGGACTCGGACGAATTTATTAGGTTTATTATGGAGTTTTAAGTTTATGTACGGTATTGTAAGGTGTTGTTACGATTTGTAAGGCGTCCTACAATATAATAACATGCTTTTCAAGGTGTTAATATGGCATACAGAGTGGTAAGATGTCCTAAATTGTTGTATGATGTTCAAAGGACTCGTACGAATTCTTTAGATTTATTATGGAGTTTAATGTTTATATACGATATTGTAAGGTGTTGTTATAACTTGTAAGGCGTCCTACAATTTAATATCGTGTTTTTCAAGGTGTTAATATGGCATACAGTGTCGTAAGTTGTCCTAAATTGTCGTACGATGTTCAAAGGACTCGGACGAATTCATTAGGTTTATTGTGGAGTTTTAAGTTTATATACGGTATTATAAGGTGTTGTTATGATTTGTAAGGTGTCCTAGAATATAATAACGTGCTTTTCAAGGTGTTAATACGGCATACAGGGTCGTAAGATGTCCTAAATTGTCGTATGATGTTCAAAGGACTCGAACGAATTAATTAGGTTTATTATGCAGTTATAAGTTTATATACGGTATTATAAGGTGTTGTTATGGTTTGTAAGGCGTCCTACAATATAATAACGTGCTTCAAGGTGTTAATATGGCATACAGAGTCGTAAGATGTGCTAAATTGTCGTATGATGTTTAAAGGACTCGTACGAATTCATTAGGTTAATTATGGAGTTTTAAGTTTATATACGGTATTGTAAGGTGTTGTTACTATTTATATGGCGTCCTACAATATAATAATGTGTTTTTCAAGGTGTTAATATGGCATACAGAGTTGTAAGATGTCCTAAATTGTCGTACGATGTTCAAAGGACTCGTACGAATTCATTAGATTTATTATGAAGTTTTATGTTTATATACGGTATTGTAAGGTGTTGTTATAACTTGTAAGGCGTCCTACAATTTAATATCGTGTTTTTCAAGGTGTTAATATGGCATACAGTGTCGTAAGTTGTCCTAAATTGTCGTACGATGTTCAAAGGACTCGTACGAATTCATTAGGTAAATTATGGAGTTTTAAGTTTATATACGGTATTGTAAGGTGTTGTTACTATTTATATGGCGTCCTACAATATAATAATGTGTTTTTCAAGGTGTTAATATGACATACAGAGTTGTAAGATGTCCTAAATTGTCGTACGATGTTCAATGGACTCGTACGAATTCATTAGATTTATTATGAACTTTTATGTTTATATACGGTATTGTAAGGTGTTGTTATGACTTGTAAGGCGTCCTACAATATAATATCGTGTTTTTCAAGGTGTTAATATGTCATACAATGTCGTAAGTGGTCATAAAATGTCGTACGATGTTCAAAGGACTCGGACGAATTTATTAGGTTTATTATGGAGTTTTAAGTTTATGTACGGTATTGTAAGGTGTTGTTACGATTTGTAAGGCGTCCTACAATATAATAACATGCTTTTCAAGGTGTTAATATGGCATACAGAGTGGTAAGATGTCCTAAATTGTTGTATGATGTTCAAAGGACTCGTACGAATTCTTTAGATTTATTATGGAGTTTAATGTTTATATACGATATTGTAAGGTGTTGTTATAACTTGTAAGGCGTCCTACAATTTAATATCGTGTTTTTCAAGGTGTTAATATGGCATACAGTGTCGTAAGTTGTCCTAAATTGTCGTACGATGTTCAAAGGACTCGGACGAATTCATTAGGTTTATTGTGGAGTTTTAAGTTTATATACGGTATTATAAGGTGTTGTTATGATTTGTAAGGTGTCCTAGAATATAATAACGTGCTTTTCAAGGTGTTAATACGGCATACAGAGTCGTAAGATGTCCTAAATTGTCGTATGATGTTCAAAGGACTCGAACGAATTAATTAGGTTTATTATGCAGTTATAAGTTTATATACGGTATTATAAGGTGTTGTTATGGTTTGTAAGGCGTCCTACAATATAATAACGTGCTTCAAGGTGTTAATATGGCATACAGAGTCGTAAGATGTGCTAAATTGTCGTATGATGTTTAAAGGACTCGTACGAATTCATTAGGTTAATTTTGGAGTTTTAAGTTTATATACGGTATTGTAAGGTGTTGTTACTATTTATATGGCGTCCTACAATATAATAATGTGTTTTTCAAGGTGTTATAATGGCATACAGAGTTGTAAGATGTCCTAAATTGTCGTACGATGTTCAAAGGACTCGTACGAATTCATTAGATTTATTATGAAGTTTTATGTTTATATACGGTATTGTAAGGTGTTGTTATAACTTGTAAGGCGTCCTACAATTTAATATCGTGTTTTTCAAGGTGTTAATATGGCATACAGTGTCGTAAGTTGTCCTAAATTGTCGTACGATGTTCAAAGGACTCGTACGAATTCATTAGGTAAATTATAGAGTTTTAAGTTTATATACGGTATTGTAAGGTGTTGTTACTATTTATATGGCGTCCTACAATATAATAATGTGTTTTTCAAGGTGTTAATATGACATACAGAGTTGTAAGATGTCCTAAATTGTCGTACGATGTTCAAAGGACTCGTACGAATTCATTAGATTTATTATGAACTTTTATGTTTATATACAGTATTGTAAGGTGTTGTTATGACTTGTAAGGCGTCCTACAATATAATATCGTGTTTTTCAAGGTGTTAATATGTCATACAATGTCGTAAGTGGTCATAAATTGTCGTACGATGTTCAAAGGACTCGGACGAATTTATTAGGTTTATTATGGAGTTTTAAGTTTATGTACGGTATTGTAAGGTGTTGTTACGATTTGTAAGGCGTCCTACAATATAATAACATGCTTTTCAAGGTGTTAATATGGCATACAGAGTGGTAAGATGTCCTAAATTGTTGTATGATGTTCAAAGGACTCGTACGAATTCTTTAGATTTATTATGGAGTTTAATGTTTATATACGATATTGTAAGGTGTTGTTATAACTTGTAAGGCGTCCTACAATTTAATATCGTGTTTTTCAAGGTGTTAATATGGCATACAGTGTCGTAAGTTGTCCTAAATTGTCGTACGATGTTCAAAGGACTCGGACGAATTCATTAGGTTTATTGTGGAGTTTTAAGTTTATATACGGTATTATAAGGTGTTGTTATGATTTGTAAGGTGTCCTAGAATATAATAACGTGCTTTTCAAGGTGTTAATACGGCATACAGAGTCGTAAGATGTCCTAAATTGTCGTATGATGTTCAAAGGACTCGAACGAATTAATTAGGTTTATTATGCAGTTATAAGTTTATATACGGTATTATAAGGTGTTATTATGGTTTGTAAGGCGTCCTACAATATAATAACGTGCTTCAAGGTGTTAATATGGCATACAGAGTCGTAAGATGTGCTAAATTGTCGTATGATGTTTAAAGGACTCGTACGAATTCATTAGGTTAATTTTGGAGTTTTAAGTTTATATACGGTATTGTAAGGTGTTGTTACTATTTATATGGCGTCCTACAATATAATAATGTGTTTTTCAAGGTGTTAATATGGCATACAGAGTTGTAAGATGTCCTAAATTGTCGTACGATGTTCAAAGGACTCGTACGAATTCATTAGATTTATTATGAAGTTTTATGTTTATATACGGTATTGTAAGGTGTTGTTATAACTTGTAAGGCGTCCTACAATTTAATATCGTGTTTTTCAAGGTGTTAATATGGCATACAGTGTCGTAAGTTGTCCTAAATTGTCGTACGATGTTCAAAGGACTCGTACGAATTCATTAGGTAAATTATGGAGTTTTAAGTTTATATACGGTATTGTAAGGTGTTGTTACTATTTATATGGCGTCCTACAATATAATAATGTGTTTTTCAAGGTGTTAATATGACATACAGAGTTGTAAGATGTCCTAAATTGTCGTACGATGTTCAAAGGACTCGTACGAATTCATTAGATTTATTATGAACTTTTATGTTTATATACAGTATTGTAAGGTGTTGTTATGACTTGTAAGGCGTCCTACAATATAATATCGTGTTTTTCAAGGTGTTAATATGTCATACAATGTCGTAAGTGGTCATAAATTGTCGTACGATGTTCAAAGGACTCGGACGAATTTATTAGGTTTATTATGGAGTTTTAAGTTTATGTACGGTATTGTAAGGTGTTGTTACGATTTGTAAGGCGTCCTACAATATAATAACATGCTTTTCAAGGTGTTAATATGGCATACAGAGTGGTAAGATGTCCTAAATTGTTGTATGATGTTCAAAGGACTCGTACGAATTCTTTAGATTTATTATGGAGTTTAATGTTTATATACGATATTGTAAGGTGTTGTTATAACTTGTAAGGCGTCCTACAATTTAATATCGTGTTTTTCAAGGTGTTAATATGGCATACAGTGTCGTAAGTTGTCCTAAATTGTCGTACGATGTTCAAAGGACTCGGACGAATTCATTAGGTTTATTGTGGAGTTTTAAGTTTATATACGGTATTATAAGGTGTTGTTATGATTTGTAAGGTGTCCTAGAATATAATAACGTGCTTTTCAAGGTGTTAATACGGCATACAGAGTCGTAAGATGTCCTAAATTGTCGTATGATGTTCAAAGGACTCGAACGAATTAATTAGGTTTATTATGCAGTTATAAGTTTATATACGGTATTATAAGGTGTTATTATGGTTTGTAAGGCGTCCTACAATATAATAACGTGCTTCAAGGTGTTAATATGGCATACAGAGTCGTAAGATGTGCTAAATTGTCGTATGATGTTTAAAGGACTCGTACGAATTCATTAGGTTAATTTTGGAGTTTTAAGTTTATATACGGTATTGTAAGGTGTTGTTACTATTTATATGGCGTCCTACAATATAATAATGTGTTTTTCAAGGTGTTAATATGGCATACAGAGTTGTAAGATGTCCTAAATTGTCGTACGATGTTCAAAGGACTCGTACGAATTCATTAGATTTATTATGAAGTTTTATGTTTATATACGGTATTGTAAGGTGTTGTTATAACTTGTAAGGCGTCCTACAATTTAATATCGTGTTTTTCAAGGTGTTAATATGGCATACAGTGTCGTAAGTTGTCCTAAATTGTCGTACGATGTTCAAAGGACTCGTACGAATTCATTAGGTAAATTATAGAGTTTTAAGTTTATATACGGTATTGTAAGGTGTTGTTACTATTTATATGGCGTCCTACAATATAATAATGTGTTTTTCAAGGTGTTAATATGACATACAGAGTTGTAAGATGTCCTAAATTGTCGTACGATGTTCAAAGGACTCGTACGAATTCATTAGATTTATTATGAACTTTTATGTTTATATACAGTATTGTAAGGTGTTGTTATGACTTGTAAGGCGTCCTACAATATAATATCGTGTTTTTCAAGGTGTTAATATGTCATACAATGTCGTAAGTGGTCATAAATTGTCGTACGATGTTCAAAGGACTCGGACGAATTTATTAGGTTTATTATGGAGTTTTAAGTTTATGTACGGTATTGTAAGGTGTTGTTACGATTTGTAAGGCGTCCTACAATATAATAACATGCTTTTCAAGGTGTTAATATGGCATACAGAGTGGTAAGATGTCCTAAATTGTTGTATGATGTTCAAAGGACTCGTACGAATTCTTTAGATTTATTATGGAGTTTAATGTTTATATACGATATTGTAAGGTGTTGTTATAACTTGTAAGGCGTCCTACAATTTAATATCGTGTTTTTCAAGGTGTTAATATGGCATACAGTGTCGTAAGTTGTCCTAAATTGTCGTACGATGTTCAAAGGACTCGGACGAATTCATTAGGTTTATTGTGGAGTTTTAAGTTTATATACGGTATTATAAGGTGTTGTTATGATTTGTAAGGTGTCCTAGAATATAATAACGTGCTTTTCAAGGTGTTAATACGGCATACAGAGTCGTAAGATGTCCTAAATTGTCGTATGATGTTCAAAGGACTCGAACGAATTAATTAGGTTTATTATGCAGTTATAAGTTTATATACGGTATTATAAGGTGTTATTATGGTTTGTAAGGCGTCCTACAATATAATAACGTGCTTCAAGGTGTTAATATGGCATACAGAGTCGTAAGATGTGCTAAATTGTCGTATGATGTTTAAAGGACTCGTACGAATTCATTAGGTTAATTTTGGAGTTTTAAGTTTATATACGGTATTGTAAGGTGTTGTTACTATTTATATGGCGTCCTACAATATAATAATGTGTTTTTCAAGGTGTTAATATGGCATACAGAGTTGTAAGATGTCCTAAATTGTCGTACGATGTTCAAAGGACTCGTACGAATTCATTAGATTTATTATGAAGTTTTATGTTTATATACGGTATTGTAAGGTGTTGTTATAACTTGTAAGGCGTCCTACAATTTAATATCGTGTTTTTCAAGGTGTTAATATGGCATACAGTGTCGTAAGTTGTCCTAAATTGTCGTACGATGTTCAAAGGACTCGTACGAATTCATTAGGTAAATTATGGAGTTTTAAGTTTATATACGGTATTGTAAGGTGTTGTTACTATTTATATGGCGTCCTACAATATAATAATGTGTTTTTCAAGGTGTTAATATGACATACAGAGTTGTAAGATGTCCTAAATTGTCGTACGATGTTCAAAGGACTCGTACGAATTCATTAGATTTATTATGAACTTTTATGTTTATATACAGTATTGTAAGGTGTTGTTATGACTTGTAACGCGTTCTACAATATAATATCGTGTTTTTCAAGGTGTTAATATGTCATACAATGTCGTAAGTGGTCATAAATTGTCGTACGATGTTCAAAGGACTCGGACGAATTTATTAGGTTTATTATGGAGTTTTAAGTTTATGTACGGTATTGTAAGGTGTTGTTACGATTTGTAAGGCGTCCTACAATATAATAACATGCTTTTCAAGGTGTTAATATGGCATACAGAGTGGTAAGATGTCCTAAATTGTTGTATGATGTTCAAAGGACTCGTACGAATTCTTTAGATTTATTATGGAGTTTAATGTTTATATACGATATTGTAAGGTGTTGTTATAACTTGTAAGGCGTCCTACAATTTAATATCGTGTTTTTCAAGGTGTTAATATGGCATACAGTGTCGTAAGTTGTCCTAAATTGTCGTACGATGTTCAAAGGACTCGGACGAATTCATTAGGTTTATTGTGGAGTTTTAAGTTTATATACGGTATTATAAGGTGTTGTTATGATTTGTAAGGTGTCCTAGAATATAATAACGTGCTTTTCAAGGTGTTAATACGGCATACAGAGTCGTAAGATGTCCTAAATTGTCGTATGATGTTCAAAGGACTCGAACGAATTAATTAGGTTTATTATGCAGTTATAAGTTTATATACGGTATTATAAGGTGTTGTTATGGTTTGTAAGGCGTCCTACAATATAATAACGTGCTTCAAGGTGTTAATATGGCATACAGAGTCGTAAGATGTGCTAAATTGTCGTATGATGTTTAAAGGACTCGTACGAATTCATTAGGTTAATTATGGAGTTTTAAGTTTATATACGGTATTGTAAGGTGTTGTTACTATTTATATGGCGTCCTACAATATAATAATGTGTTTTTCAAGGTGTTAATATGGCATACAGAGTTGTAAGATGTCCTAAATTGTCGTACGATGTTCAAAGGACTCGTACGAATTCATTAGGTTAATTTTGGAGTTTTAAGTTTATATACGGTATTGTAAGGTGTTGTTACTATTTATATGGCGTCCTACAATATAATAATGTGTTTTTCAAGGTGTTAATATGGCATACAGAGTTGTAAGATGTCCTAAATTGTCGTACGATGTTCAAAGGACTCATACGAATTCATTAGATTTATTATGAAGTTTTATGTTTATATACGGTATTGTAAGGTGTTGTTATAACTTGTAAGGCGTCCTACAATTTAATATCGTGTTTTTCAAGGTGTTAATATGGCATACAGTGTCGTAAGTTGTCCTAAATTGTCGTACGATGTTCAAAGGACTCGTACGAATTAATTAGGTAAATTATGGAGTTTTAAGTTTATATACGGTATTGTAAGGTGTTGTTACTATTTATATGGCGTCCTACAATATAATAATGTGTTTTTCAAGGTGTTAATATGACATACAGAGTTGTAAGATGTCCTAAATTGTCGTACGATGTTCAAAGGACTCGTACGAATTCATTAGATTTATTATGAACTTTTATGTTTATATACAGTATTGTAAGGTGTTGTTATGACTTGTAAGGCGTTCTACAATATAATATCGTGTTTTTCAAGGTGTTAATATGTCAAACAATGTCGTAAGTGGTCATAAATTGTCGTACGATGTTCAAAGGACTCGGACGAATTTATTAGGTTTATTATGGAGTTTTAAGTTTATGTACGGTATTGTAAGTTGTTGTTACGATTTGTAAGGCGTCCTACAATATAATAACATGCTTTTCAAGGTGTTAATATGGCATACAGAGTGGTAAGATGTCCTAAATTGTTGTATGATGTTCAAAGGACTCGTACGAATTCTTTAGATTTATTATGGAGTTTAATGTTTATATACGATATTGTAAGGTGTTGTTATAACTTGTAAGGCGTCCTACAATTTAATATCGTGTTTTTCAAGGTGTTAATATGGCATACAGTGTCGTAAGTTGTCCTAAATTGTCGTACGATGTTCAAAGGACTCGGACGAATTCATTAGGTTTATTGTGGAGTTTTAAGTTTATATACGGTATTATAAGGTGTTGTTATGATTTGTAAGGTGTCCTAGAATATAATAACGTGCTTTTCAAGGTGTTAATACGGCATACAGAGTCGTAAGATGTCCTAAATTGTCGTATGATGTTCAAAGGACTCGAACGAATTAATTAGGTTTATTATGCAGTTATAAGTTTATATACGGTATTATAAGGTGTTGTTATGGTTTGTAAGGCGTCCTACAATATAATAACGTGCTTCAAGGTGTTAATATGGCATACAGAGTCGTAAGATGTGCTAAATTGTCGTATGATGTTTAAAGGACTCGTACGAATTCATTAGGTTAATTATGGAGTTTTAAGTTTATATACGGTATTGTAAGGTGTTGTTACTATTTATATGGCGTCCTACAATATAATAATGTGTTTTTCAAGGTGTTAATATGGCATACAGAGTTGTAAGATGTCCTAAATTGTCGTACGATGTTCAAAGGACTCGTACGAATTCATTAGGTTAATTTTGGAGTTTTAAGTTTATATACGGTATTGTAAGGTGTTGTTACTATTTATATGGCGTCCTACAATATAATAATGTGTTTTTCAAGGTGTTAATATGGCATACAGAGTTGTAAGATGTCCTAAATTGTCGTACGATGTTCAAAGGACTCGTACGAATTCATTAGATTTATTATGAAGTTTTATGTTTATATACGGTATTGTAAGGTGTTGTTATAACTTGTAAGGCGTCCTACAATTTAATATCGTGTTTTTCAAGGTGTTAATATGGCATACAGTGTCGTAAGTTGTCCTAAATTGTCGTACGATGTTCAAAGGACTCGTACGAATTCATTAGGTAAATTATGGAGTTTTAAGTTTATATACGGTATTGTAAGGTGTTGTTACTATTTATATGGCGTCCTACAATATAATAATGTGTTTTTCAAGGTGTTAATATGACATACAGAGTTGTAAGATGTCCTAAATTGTCGTACGATGTTCAAAGGACTCGTACGAATTCATTAGATTTATTATGAACTTTTATGTTTATATACAGTATTGTAAGGTGTTGTTATGACTTGTAAGGCGTCCTACAATATAATATCGTGTTTTTCAAGGTGTTAATATGTCATACAATGTCGTAAGTGGTCATAAATTGTCGTACGATGTTCAAAGGACTCGGACGAATTTATTAGGTTTATTATGGAGTTTTAAGTTTATGTACGGTATTGTAAGGTGTTGTTACGATTTGTAAGGCGTCCTACAATATAATAACATGCTTTTCAAGGTGTTAATATGGCATACAGAGTGGTAAGATGTCCTAAATTGTTGTATGATGTTCAAAGGACTCGTACGAATTCTTTAGATTTATTATGGAGTTTAATGTTTATATACGATATTGTAAGGTGTTGTTATAACTTGTAAGGCGTCCTACAATTTAATATCGTGTTTTTCAAGGTGTTAATATGGCATACAGTGTCGTAAGTTGTCCTAAATTGTCGTACGATGTTCAAAGGACTCGGACGAATTCATTAGGTTTATTGTGGAGTTTTAAGTTTATATACGGTATTATAAGGTGTTGTTATGATTTGTAAGGTGTCCTAGAATATAATAACGTGCTTTTCAAGGTGTTAATACGGCATACAGAGTCGTAAGATGTCCTAAATTGTCGTATGATGTTCAAAGGACTCGAACGAATTAATTAGGTTTATTATGCAGTTATAAGTTTATATACGGTATTATAAGGTGTTGTTATGGTTTGTAAGGCGTCCTACAATATAATAACGTGCTTCAAGGTGTTAATATGGCATACAGAGTCGTAAGATGTGCTAAATTGTCGTAGGATGTTTAAAGGACTCGTACGAATTCATTAGGTTAATTATGGAGTTTTAAGTTTATATACGGTATTGTAAGGTGTTGTTACTATTTATATGGCGTCCTACAATATAATAATGTGTTTTCCAAGGTGTTAATATGGCATACAGAGTTGTAAGATGTCCTAAATTGTCGTACGATGTTCAAAGGACTCGTACGAATTCATTAGATTTATTATGAAGTTTTATGTTTATATACGGTATTGTAAGGTGTTGTTATAACTTGTAAGGCGTCCTACAATTTAATATCGTGTTTTTCAAGGTGTTAATATGACACACAGAGTCGTAAGTTGTCCTAAATTGTCGTACGATGTTCAAAGGACTCGTACGAATTCATTAGGTAAATTATGGAGTTTTAAGTTTATATACGGTATTGTAAGGTGTTGTTACTATTTATATGGCGTCCTACAATATAATAATGTGTTTTTCAAGGTGTTAATATGGCATACAGAGTTGTAAGATGTCCTAAATTGTCGTACGATGTTCAAAGGACTCGTACGAATTCATTAGGTTAATTTTGGAGTTTTAAGTTTATATACGGTATTGTAAGGTGTTGTTACTATTTATATGGCGTCCTACAATATAATAATGTGTTTTTCAAGGTGTTAATATGGCATACAGAGTTGTAAGATGTCCTAAATTGTCGTACGATGTTCAAAGGACTCGTACGAATTCATTAGATTTATTATGAAGTTTTATGTTTATATACGGTATTGTAAGGTGTTGTTATAACTTGTAAGGCGTCCTACAATTTAATATCGTGTTTTTCAAGGTGTTAATATGGCATACAGTGTCGTAAGTTGTCCTAAATTGTCGTACGATGTTCAAAGGACTCGTACGAATTCATTAGGTAAATTATGGAGTTTTAAGTTTATATACGGTATTGTAAGGTGTTGTTACTATTTATATGGCGTCCTACAATATAATAATGTGTTTTTCAAGGTGTTAATATGACATACAGAGTTGTAAGATGTCCTAAATTGTCGTACGATGTTCAAAGGACTCGTACGAATTCATTAGATTTATTATGAACTTTTATGTTTATATACAGTATTGTAAGGTGTTGTTATGACTTGTAAGGCGTCCTACAATATAATATCGTGTTTTTCAAGGTGTTAATATGTCATACAATGTCGTAAGTGGTCATAAATTGTCGTACGATGTTCAAAGGACTCGGACGAATTTATTAGGTTTATTATGGAGTTTTAAGTTTATGTACGGTATTGTAAGGTGTTGTTACGATTTGTAAGGCGTCCTACAATATAATAACATGCTTTTCAAGGTGTTAATATGGCATACAGAGTGGTAAGATGTCCTAAATTGTTGTATGATGTTCAAAGGACTCGTACGAATTCTTTAGATTTATTATGGAGTTTAATGTTTATATACGATATTGTAAGGTGTTGTTATAACTTGTAAGGCGTCCTACAATTTAATATCGTGTTTTTCAAGGTGTTAATATGGCATACAGTGTCGTAAGTTGTCCTAAATTGTCGTACGATGTTCAAAGGACTCGGACGAATTCATTAGGTTTATTGTGGAGTTTTAAGTTTATATACGGTATTATAAGGTGTTGTTATGATTTGTAAGGTGTCCTAGAATATAATAACGTGCTTTTCAAGGTGTTAATACGGCATACAGAGTCGTAAGATGTCCTAAATTGTCGTATGATGTTCAAAGGACTCGAACGAATTAATTAGGTTTATTATGCAGTTATAAGTTTATATACGGTATTATAAGGTGTTGTTATGGTTTGTAAGGCGTCCTACAATATAATAACGTGCTTCAAGGTGTTAATATGGCATACAGAGTCGTAAGATGTGCTAAATTGTCGTAGGATGTTTAAAGGACTCGTACGAATTCATTAGGTTAATTATGGAGTTTTAAGTTTATATACGGTATTGTAAGGTGTTGTTACTATTTATATGGCGTCCTACAATATAATAATGTGTTTTCCAAGGTGTTAATATGGCATACAGAGTTGTAAGATGTCCTAAATTGTCGTACGATGTTCAAAGGACTCGTACGAATTCATTAGATTTATTATGAAGTTTTATGTTTATATACGGTATTGTAAGGTGTTGTTATAACTTGTAAGGCGTCCTACAATTTAATATCGTGTTTTTCAAGGTGTTAATATGACACACAGAGTCGTAAGTTGTCCTAAATTGTCGTACGATGTTCAAAGGACTCGTACGAATTCATTAGGTAAATTATGGAGTTTTAAGTTTATATACGGTATTGTAAGGTGTTGTTACTATTTATATGGCGTCCTACAATATAATAATGTGTTTTTCAAGGTGTTAATATGACATACAGAGTTGTAAGATGTCCTAAATTGTCGTACGATGTTCAAAGGACTCGTACGAATTCATTAGATTTATTATGAACTTTTATGTTTATATACAGTATTGTAAGGTGTTGTTATGACTTGTAAGGCGTCCTACAATATAATATCGTGTTTTTCAAGGTGTTAATATGTCATACAATGTCGTAAGTGGTCATAAATTGTCGTACGATGTTCAAAGGACTCGGACGAATTTATTAGGTTTATTATGGAGTTTTAAGTTTATGTACGGTATTGTAAGGTGTTGTTACGATTTGTAAGGCGTCCTACAATATAATAACATGCTTTTCAAGGTGTTAATATGGCATACAGAGTGGTAAGATGTCCTAAATTGTTGTATGATGTTCAAAGGACTCGTACGAATTCTTTAGATTTATTATGGAGTTTAATGTTTATATACGATATTGTAAGGTGTTGTTATAACTTGTAAGGCGTCCTACAATTTAATATCGTGTTTTTCAAGGTGTTAATATGGCATACAGTGTCGTAAGTTGTCCTAAATTGTCGTACGATGTTCAAAGGACTCGGACGAATTCATTAGGTTTATTGTGGAGTTTTAAGTTTATATACGGTATTATAAGGTGTTGTTATGATTTGTAAGGTGTCCTAGAATATAATAACGTGCTTTTCAAGGTGTTAATACGGCATACAGAGTCGTAAGATGTCCTAAATTGTCGTATGATGTTCAAAGGACTCGAACGAATTAATTAGGTTTATTATGCAGTTATAAGTTTATATACGGTATTATAAGGTGTTGTTATGGTTTGTAAGGCGTCCTACAATATAATAACGTGCTTCAAGGTGTTAATATGGCATACAGAGTCGTAAGATGTGCTAAATTGTCGTATGATGTTTAAAGGACTCGTACGAATTCATTAGGTTAATTATGGAGTTTTAAGTTTATATACGGTATTGTAAGGTGTTGTTACTATTTATATGGCGTCCTACAATATAATAATGTGTTTTTCAAGGTGTTAATATGGCATACAGAGTTGTAAGATGTCCTAAATTGTCGTACGATGTTCAAAGGACTCGTACGAATTCATTAGATTTATTATGAAGTTTTATGTTTATATACGGTATTGTAAGGTGTTGTTATAACTTGTAAGGCGTCCTACAATTTAATATCGTGTTTTTCAAGGTGTTAATATGGCATACAGTGTCGTAAGTTGTCCTAAATTGTCGTACGATGTTCAAAGGACTCGTACGAATTCATTAGGTAAATTATGGAGTTTTAAGTTTATATACGGTATTGTAAGGTGTTGTTACTATTTATATGGCGTCCTACAATATAATAATGTGTTTTTCAAGGTGTTAATATGACATACAGAGTTGTAAGATGTCCTAAATTTTCGTACGATGTTCAAAGGACTCGTACGAATTCATTAGATTTATTATGAACTTTTATGTTTATATACAGTATTGTAAGGTGTTGTTATGACTTGTAAGGCGTCCTACAATATAATATCGTGTTTTTCAAGGTGTTAATATGTCATACAATGTCGTAAGTGGTCATAAATTGTCGTACGATGTTCAAAGGACTCGGACGAATTTATTAGGTTTACTATGGAGTTTTAAGTTTATGTACGGTATTGTAAGGTGTTGTTACGATTTGTAAGGCGTCCTACAATATAATAACATGCTTTTCAAGGTGTTAATATGGCATACAGAGTGGTAAGATGTCCTAAATTGTTGTATGATGTTCAAAGGACTCGTACGAATTCTTTAGATTTATTATGGAGTTTAATGTTTATATACGATATTGTAAGGTGTTGTTATAACTTGTAAGGCGTCCTACAATTTAATATCGTGTTTTTCAAGGTGTTAATATGGCATACAGTGTCGTAAGTTGTCCTAAATTGTCGTACGATGTTCAAAGGACTCGGACGAATTCATTAGGTTTATTATGGAGTTTTAAGTTTATATACGGTATTATAAGGTATTGTTATGATTTGTAAGGTGTCCTAGAATATAATAACGTGCTTTTCAAGGTGTTAATACGGCATACAGAGTCGTAAGATGTCCTAAATTGTCGTATGATGTTCAAAGGACTCGAACGAATTCATTAGGTTTATTATGCATTTATAAGTTTATATACGGTATTATAAGGTGTTGTTATGGTTTGTAAGGCGTCCTACAATATAATAACGTGCTTCAAGGTGTTAATATGGCATACAGAGTCGTAAGATGTCCTAAATTGTCGTATGATGTTTAAAGGACTCGTACGAATTCATTAGGTTAATTATGGAGTTTTAAGTTTATATACGGTATTGTAAGGTGTTGTTACTATTTATATGGCGTCCTACAATATAATAATGTGTTTTTCAAGGTGTTAATATGGCATACAGAGTTGTAAGATGTCCTAAATTATCGTACGATGTTCAAAGGACTCGTACGAATTCATTAGATTTATTATGAAGTTTTATGTTTATATACGGTATTGTAAGGTGTTGTTATAAATTGTAAGGCGTCCTACAATTTAATATCGTGTTTTTCAAGGTGTTAATATGGCATACAGTGTCGTAAGTTGTCCTAAATTATCGTACGATGTTCAAAGGACTCGGACGAATTCATTAGGTTTTCTATTGAGTTTTAAGTTTATATACGGTATTATAAGGTGTTGTTATGATTTGTAAGGTGTCCTAGAATATAATAACGTGCTTTTCAAGGTGTTAATACGGCATACAGAGTCGTAAGATGTCCTAAATTGTCGTATGATGTTCAAAGGACTCGAACGAATTCATTAGGTTTATTATGCATTTATAAGTTTATATACGGTATTATAAGGTGTTGTTATGGTTTGTAAGGCGTCCAACAATATAATAACGTGCTTCAAGGTGTTAATATGGCATACAGAGTCGTAAGATGTCCTAAATTGTCGTATGATGTTTAAAGGACTCGTACGAATTCATTAGGTTAATTATGGAGTTTTAAGTTTATATACGGTATTGTAAGGTGTTGTTACTATTTATATGGCGTCCTACAATATAATAATGTGTTTTTCAAGGTGTTAATATGGCATACAGAGTTGTAAGATGTCCTAAATTATCGTACGATGTTCAAAGGACTCGTACGAATTCATTAGATTTATTATGAAGTTTTATGTTTATATACGGTATTGTAAGGTGTTGTTATAAATTGTAAGGCGTCCTACAATTTAATATCGTGTTTTTCAAGGTGTTAATATGGCATACAGTGTCGTAAGTTGTCCTAAATTATCGTACGATGTTCAAAGGACTCGGACGAATTCATTAGGTTTTCTATTGAGTTTTAAGTTTATATACGGTATTATAAGGTGTTGTTATGATTTGTAAGGTGTCCTAGAATATAATAACGTGCTTTTCAAGGTGTTAATACGGCATACAGAGTCGTAAGATGTCCTAAATTGTCGTATGATGTTCAAAGGACTCGAACGAATTCATTAGGTTTATTATGCAGTTATAAGTTTATATACGGTATTATAAGGTGTTGTTATGGTTTGTAAGGCGTCCTACAATATAATAACGTGCTTCAAGGTGTTAATATGGCATACAGAGTCGTAAGATGTCCTAAATTGTCGTATGATGTTTAAAGGACTCGTACGAATTCATTAGGTTAATTATGGAGTTTTAAGTTTATATACGGTATTGTAAAGTGTTGTTACTATTTATATGTCGTCCTACAATATAATAATGTGTTTTTCAAGGTGTTAATATGACATACAGAGTTGTAAGATGTCCTAAATTGTCGTACGATGTTCAAAGGACTCGTACGAATTCATTAGATTTATTATGAACTTTTATGTTTATATACAGTATTGTAAGGTGTTGTTATGACTTGAAAGGCGTCCTACAATATAATATCGTGTTTTTCAAGGTGTTAATATGTCATACAATGTCGTAAGTGGTCATAAATTGTCGTACGATGTTCAAAGGACTCGGACGAATTTATTAGGTTTATTATGGAGTTTTAAGTTTATGTACGGTATTGTAAGGTGTTGTTACGATTTGTAAGGCGTCCTACAATATAATAACATGCTTTTCAAGGTGTTAATATGGCATACAGAGTGGTAAGATGTCCTAAATTGTTGTATGATGTTCAAAGGACTCGTACGAATTCTTTAGATTTATTATGGAGTTTAATGTTTATATACGATATTGTAAGGTGTTGTTATAACTTGTAAGGCGTCCTACAATTTAATATCGTGTTTTTCAATGTGTTAATATGGCATACAGTGTCGTAAGTTGTCCTAAATTGTCGTACGATGTTCAAAGGACTCGGACGAATTCATTAGGTTTATTGTGGAGTTTTAAGTTTATATACGGTATTATAAGGTGTTGTTATGATTTGTAAGGTGTCCTAGAATATAATAACGTGCTTTTTAAGGTGTTAATACGGCATACAGAGTCGTAAGATGTCCTAAATTGTCGTATGATGTTCAAAGGACTCGATCGAATTAATTAGGTTTATTATGCAGTTATAAGTTTATATACGGTATTATAAGGTGTTGTTATGGTTTGTAAGGCGTCCTACAATATAATAACGTGCTTCAAGGTGTTAATATGGCATACAGAGTCGTAAGATGTGCTAAATTGTCGTATGATGTTTAAAGGACTCATACGAATTCATTAGGTTAATTATGGAGTTTTAAGTTTATATACGGTATTGTAAGGTGTTGTTACTATTTATATGGCGTCCTACAATATAATAATGTGTTTTTCAAGGTGTTAATATGGCATACAGAGTTGTAAGATGTCCTAAATTGTCGTACGATGTTCAAAGGACTCGTACGAATTCATTAGGTTAATTTTGGAGTTTTAAGTTTATATACGGTATTGTAAGGTGTTGTTACTATTTATATGGCGTCCTACAATATAATAATGTGTTTTTCAAGGTGTTAATATGGCATACAGAGTTGTAAGATGTCCTAAATTGTCGTACGATGTTCAAAGGACTCGTACGAATTCATTAGATTTATTATGAAGTTTTATGTTTATATACGGTATTGTAAGGTGTTGTTATAACTTGTAAGGCGTCCTACAATTTAATATCGTGTTTTTCAAGGTGTTAATATGGCATACAGTGTCGTAAGTTGTCCTAAATTGTCGTACGATGTTCAAAGGACTCGTACGAATTCATTAGGTAAATTATGGAGTTTTAAGTTTATATACGGTATTGTAAGGTGTTGTTACTATTTATATGGCGTCCTACAATATAATAATGTGTTTTTCAAGGTGTTAATATGACATACAGAGTTGTAAGATGTCCTAAATTGTCGTACGATGTTCAAAGGACTCGTACGAATTCATTAGATTTATTATGAACTTTTATGTTTATATACAGTATTGTAAGGTGTTGTTATGACTTGTAAGGCGTCCTACAATATAATATCGTGTTTTTCAAGGTGTTAATATGTCATACAATGTCGTAAGTGGTCATAAATTGTCGTACGATGTTCAAAGGACTCGGACGAATTTATTAGGTTTATTATGGAGTTTTAAGTTTATGTACGGTATTGTAAGGTGTTGTTACGATTTGTAAGGCGTCCTACAATATAATAACATGCTTTTCAAGGTGTTAATATGGCATACAGAGTGGTAAGATGTCCTAAATTGTTGTATGATGTTCAAAGGACTCGTACGAATTCTTTAGATTTATTATGGAGTTTAATGTTTATATACGATATTGTAAGGTGTTGTTATAACTTGTAAGGCGTCCTACAATTTAATATCGTGTTTTTCAAGGTGTTAATATGGCATACAGTGTCGTAAGTTGTCCTAAATTGTCGTACGATGTTCAAAGGACTCGGACGAATTCATTAGGTTTATTGTGGAGTTTTAAGTTTATATACGGTATTATAAGGTGTTGTTATGATTTGTAAGGTGTCCTAGAATATAATAACGTGCTTTTCAAGGTGTTAATACGGCATACAGAGTCGTAAGATGTCCTAAATTGTCGTATGATGTTCAAAGGACTCGAACGAATTAATTAGGTTTATTATGCAGTTATAAGTTTATATACGGTATTATAAGGTGTTGTTATGGTTTGTAAGGCGTCCTACAATATAATAACGTGCTTCAAGGTGTTAATATGGCATACAGAGTCGTAAGATGTGCTAAATTGTCGTATGATGTTTAAAGGACTCGTACGAATTCATTAGGTTAATTTTGGAGTTTTAAGTTTATATACGGTATTGTAAGGTGTTGTTACTATTTATATGGCGTCCTACAATATAATAATGTGTTTTTCAAGGTGTTAATATGGCATACAGAGTTGTAAGATGTCCTAAATTGTCGTACGATGTTCAAAGGACTCGTACGAATTCATTAGATTTATTATGAAGTTTTATGTTTATATACGGTATTGTAAGGTGTTGTTATAACTTGTAAGGCGTCCTACAATTTAATATCGTGTTTTTCAAGGTGTTAATATGGCATACAGTGTCGTAAGTTGTCCTAAATTGTCGTACGATGTTCAAAGGACTCGTACGAATTCATTAGGTAAATTATGGAGTTTTAAGTTTATATACGGTATTGTAAGGTGTTGTTACTATTTATATGGCGTCCTACAATATAATAATGTGTTTTTCAAGGTGTTAATATGACATACAGAGTTGTAAGATGTCCTAAATTGTCGTACGATGTTCAAAGGACTCGTACGAATTCATTAGATTTATTATGAACTTTTATGTTTATATACAGTATTGTAAGGTGTTGTTATGACTTGTAAGGCGTCCTACAATATAATATCGTGTTTTTCAAGGTGTTAATATGTCATACAATGTCGTAAGTGGTCATAAATTGTCGTACGATGTTCAAAGGACTCGGACAAATTTATTAGGTTTATTATGGAGTTTTAAGTTTATGTACGGTATTGTAAGGTGTTGTTACGATTTGTAAGGCGTCCTACAATATAATAACATGCTTTTCAAGGTGTTAATATGGCATACAGAGTGGTAAGATGTCCTAAATTGTTGTATGATGTTCAAAGGACTCGTACGAATTCTTTAGATTTATTATGGAGTTTAATGTTTATATACGATATTGTAAGGTGTTGTTATAACTTGTAAGGCGTCCTACAATTTAATATCGTGTTTTTCAAGGTGTTAATATGGCATACAGTGTCGTAAGTTGTCCTAAATTGTCGTACGATGTTCAAAGGACTCGGACGAATTCATTAGGTTTATTGTGGAGTTTTAAGTTTATATACGGTATTATAAGGTGTTGTTATGATTTGTAAGGTGTCCTAGAATATAATAACGTGCTTTTTAAGGTGTTAATACGGCATACAGAGTCGTAAGATGTCCTAAATTGTCGTATGATGTTCAAAGGAATCGAACGAATTAATTAGGTTTATTATGCAGTTATAAGTTTATATACGGTATTATAAGGTGTTGTTATGGTTTGTAAGGCGTCCTACAATATAATAACGTGCTTCAAGGTGTTAATATGGCATACAGAGTCGTAAGATGTGCTAAATTGTCGTATGATGTTTAAAGGACTCGTACGAATTCATTAGGTTAATTATGGAGTTTTAAGTTTATATACGGTATTGTAAGGTGTTGTTACTATTTATATGGCGTCCTACAATATAATAATGTGTTTTTCAAGGTGTTAATATGGCATACAGAGTTGTAAGATGTCCTAAATTGTCGTACGATGTTCAAAGGACTCGTACGAATTCATTAGGTTAATTTTGGAGTTTTAAGTTTATATACGGTATTGTAAGGTGTTGTTACTATTTATATGGCGTCCTACAATATAATAATGTGTTTTTCAAGGTGTTAATATGGCATACAGAGTTGTAAGATGTCCTAAATTGTCGTACGATGTTCAAAGGACTCGTACGAATTCATTAGATTTATTATGAAGTTTTATGTTTATATACGGTATTGTAAGGTGTTGTTATAACTTGTAAGGCGTCCTACAATTTAATATCGTGTTTTTCAAGGTGTTAATATGGCATACAGTGTCGTAAGTTGTCCTAAATTGTCGTACGATGTTCAAAGGACTCGTACGAATTCATTAGGTAAATTATGGAGTTTTAAGTTTATATACGGTATTGTAAGGTGTTGTTACTATTTATATGGCGTCCTACAATATAATAATGTGTTTTTCAAGGTGTTAATATGACATACAGAGTTGTAAGATGTCCTAAATTGTCGTACGATGTTCAAAGGACTCGTACGAATTCATTAGATTTATTATGAACTTTTATGTTTATATACAGTATTGTAAGGTGTTGTTATGACTTGTAAGGCGTCCTACAATATAATATCGTGTTTTTCAAGGTGTTAATATGTCATACAATGTCGTAAGTGGTCATAAATTGTCGTACGATGTTCAAAGGACTCGGACGAATTTATTAGGTTTATTATGGAGTTTTAAGTTTATGTACGGTATTGTAAGGTGTTGTTACGATTTGTAAGGCGTCCTACAATATAATAACATGCTTTTCAAGGTGTTAATATGGCATACAGAGTGGTAAGATGTCCTAAATTGTTGTATGATGTTCAAAGGACTCGTACGAATTCTTTAGATTTATTATGGAGTTTAATGTTTATATACGATATTGTAAGGTGTTGTTATAACTTGTAAGGCGTCCTACAATTTAATATCGTGTTTTTCAAGGTGTTAATATGGCATACAGTGTCGTAAGTTGTCCTAAATTGTCGTACGATGTTCAAAGGACTCGGACGAATTCATTAGGTTTATTGTGGAGTTTTAAGTTTATATACGGTATTATAAGGTGTTGTTATGATTTGTAAGGTGTCCTAGAATATAATAACGTGCTTTTCAAGGTGTTAATACGGCATACAGAGTCGTAAGATGTCCTAAATTGTCGTATGATGTTCAAAGGACTCGAACGAATTAATTAGGTTTATTATGCAGTTATAAGTTTATATACGGTATTATAAGGTGTTGTTATGGTTTGTAAGGCGTCCTACAATATAATAACGTGCTTCATGGTGTTAATATGGCATACAGAGTCGTAAGATGTGCTAAATTGTCGTATGATGTTTAAAGGACTCGTACGAATTCATTAGGTTAATTTTGGAGTTTTAAGTTTATATACGGTATTGTAAGGTGTTGTTACTATTTATATGGCGTCCTACAATATAATAATGTGTTTTTCAAGGTGTTAATATGGCATACAGAGTTGTAAGATGTCCTAAATTGTCGTACGATGTTCAAAGGACTCGTACGAATTCATTAGATTTATTATGAAGTTTTATGTTTATATACGGTATTGTAAGGTGTTGTTATAACTTGTAAGGCGTCCTACAATTTAATATCGTGTTTTTCAAGGTGTTAATATGGCATACAGTGTCGTAAGTTTACCTAAATTGTCGTACGATGTTCAAAGGACTCGTACGAATTCATTAGGTAAATTATGGAGTTTTAAGTTTATATACGGTATTGTAAGGTGTTGTTACTATTTATATGGCGTCCTACAATATAATAATGTGTTTTTCAAGGTGTTAATATGACATACAGAGTTGTAAGATGTCCTAAATTGTCGTACGATGTTCAAAGGACTCGTACGAATTCATTAGATTTATTATGAACTTTTATGTTTATATACAGTATTGTAAGGTGTTGTTATGACTTGTAAGGCGTCCTACAATATAATATCGTGTTTTTCAAGGTGTTAATATGTCATACAATGTCGTAAGTGGTCATAAATTGTCGTACGATGTTCAAAGGACTCGGACGAATTTATTAGGTTTATTATGGAGTTTTAAGTTTATGTACGGTAATGTAAGGTGTTGTTACGATTTGTAAGGCGTCCTACAATATAATAACATGCTTTTCAAGGTGTTAATATGGCATACAGAGTGGTAAGATGTCCTAAATTGTTGTATGATGTTCAAAGGACTCGTACGAATTCTTTAGATTTATTATGGAGTTTAATGTTTATATACGATATTGTAAGGTGTTGTTATAACTTGTAAGGCGTCCTACAATTTAATATCGTGTTTTTCAAGGTGTTAATATGGCATACAGTGTCGTAAGTTGTCCTAAATTGTCGTACGATGTTCAAAGGACTCGGACGAATTCATTAGGTTTATTGTGGAGTTTTAAGTTTATATACGGTATTATAAGGTGTTGTTATGATTTGTAAGGTGTCCTAGAATATAATAACGTGCTTTTCAAGGTGTTAATACGGCATACAGAGTCGTAAGATGTCCTAAATTGTCGTATGATGTTCAAAGGACTCGAACGAATTAATTAGGTTTATTATGCAGTTATAAGTTTATATACGGTATTATAAGGTGTTGTTATGGTTTGTAAGGCGTCCTACAATATAATAACGTGCTTCAAGGTGTTAATATGGCATACAGAGTCGTAAGATGTGCTAAATTGTCGTATGATGTTTAAAGGACTCGTACGAATTCATTAGGTTAATTATGGAGTTTTAAGTTTATATACGGTATTGTAAGGTGTTGTTACTATTTATATGGCGTCCTACAATATAATAATGTGTTTTTCAAGGTGTTAATATGGCATACAGAGTTGTAAGATGTCCTAAATTGTCGTACGATGTTCAAAGGACTCGTACGAATTCATTAGATTTATTATGAAGTTTTATGTTTATATACGGTATTGTAAGGTGTTGTTATAACTTGTAAGACGTCCTACAATTTAATATCGTGTTTTTCAAGGTGTTAATATGGCATACAGTGTCGTAAGTTGTCCTAAATTGTCGTACGATGTTCAAAGGACTCGTACGAATTCATTACGTAAATTATGGAGTTTTAAGTTTATATACGGTATTGTAAGGTGTTGTTACTATTTATATGGCGTCCTACAATATAATAATGTGTTTTTCAAGGTGTTAATATGACATACAGAGTTGTAAGATGTCCTAAATTTTCGTACGATGTTCAAAGGACTCGTACGAATTCATTAGATTTATTATGAACTTTTCTGTTTATATACAGTATTGTAAGGTGTTGTTATGACTTGTAAGGCGTCCTACAATATAATATCGTGTTTTTCAAGGTGTTAATATGTCATACAATGTCGTAAGTGGTCATAAATTGTCGTACGATGTTCAAAGGACTCGGACGAATTTATTAGGTTTACTATGGAGTTTTAAGTTTATGTACGGTATTGTAAGGTGTTGTTACGATTTGTAAGGCGTCCTACAATATAATAACATGCTTTTCAAGGTGTTAATATGGCATACAGAGTGGTAAGATGTCCTAAATTGTTGTATGATGTTCAAAGGACTCGTACGAATTCTTTAGATTTATTATGGAGTTTAATGTTTATATACGATATTGTAAGGTGTTGTTATAACTTGTAAGGCGTCCTACAATTTAATATCGTGTTTTTCAAGGTGTTAATATGGCATACAGTGTCGTAAGTTGTCCTAAATTGTCGTACGATGTTCAAAGGACTCGGACGAATTCATTAGGTTTATTGTGGAGTTTTAAGTTTATATACGGTATTATAAGGTGTTGTTATGATTTGTAAGGTGTCCTAGAATATAATAACGTGCTTTTCAAGGTGTTAATACGGCATACAGAGTCGTAAGATGTCCTAAATTGTCGTATGATGTTCAAAGGACTCGAACGAATTAATTAGGTTTATTATGCAGTTATAAGTTTATATACGGTATTATAAGGTGTTGTTATGGTTTGTAAGGCGTCCTACAATATAATAACGTGCTTCAAGGTGTTAATATGGCATACAGAGTCGTAAGATGTGCTAAATTGTCGTATGATGTTTAAAGGACTCGTACGAATTCATTAGGTTAATTTTGGAGTTTTAAGTTTATATACGGTATTGTAAGGTGTTGTTACTATTTATATGGCGTCCTACAATATAATAATGTGTTTTTCAAGGTGTTAATATGGCATACAGAGTTGTAAGATGTCCTAAATTGTCGTACGATGTTCAAAGGACTCGTACGAATTCATTAGATTTATTATGAAGTTTTATGTTTATATACGGTATTGTAAGGTGTTGTTATAACTTGTAAGGCGTCCTACAATTTAATATCGTGTTTTTCAAGGTGTTAATATGGCATACAGTGTCGTAAGTTGTCCTAAATTGTCGTACGATGTTCAAAGGACTCGTACGAATTCATTAGGTAAATTATGGAGTTTTAAGTTTATATACGGTATTGTAAGGTGTTGTTACTATTTATATGGCGTCCTACAATATAATAATGTGTTTTTCAAGGTGTTAATATGACATACAGAGTTGTAAGATGTCCTAAATTGTCGTACGATGTTCAAAGGACTCGTACGAATTCATTAGATTTATTATGAACTTTTATGTTTATATACAGTATTGTAAGGTGTTGTTATGACTTGTAAGGCGTCCTACAATATAATATCGTGTTTTTCAAGGTGTTAATATGTCATACAATGTCGTAAGTGGTCATAAATTGTCGTACGATGTTCAAAGGACTCGGACGAATTTATTAGGTTTATTATGGAGTTTTAAGTTTATGTACGGTATTGTAAGGTGTTGTTACGATTTGTAAGGCGTCCTACAATATAATAACATGCTTTTCAAGGTGTTAATATGGCATACAGAGTGGTAAGATGTCCTAAATTGTTGTATGATGTTCAAAGGACTCGTACGAATTCTTTAGATTTATTATGGAGTTTAATGTTTATATACGATATTGTAAGGTGTTGTTATAACTTGTAAGGCGTCCTACAATTTAATATCGTGTTTTTCAAGGTGTTAATATGGCATACAGTGTCGTAAGTTGTCCTAAATTGTCGTACGATGTTCAAAGGACTCGGACGAATTCATTAGGTTTATTGTGGAGTTTTAAGTTTATATATGGTATTATAAGGTGTTGTTATGATTTGTAAGGTGTCCTAGAATATAATAACGTGCTTTTCAAGGTGTTAATACGGCATACAGAGTCGTAAGATGTCCTAAATTGTCGTATGATGTTCAAAGGACTCGAACGAATTAATTAGGTTTATTATGCAGTTATAAGTTTATATACGGTATTATAAGGTGTTGTTATGGTTTGTAAGGCGTCCTACAATATAATAACGTGCTTCAAGGTGTTAATATGGCATACAGAGTCGTAAGATGTGCTAAATTGTCGTATGATGTTTAAAGGACTCGTACGAATTCATTAGGTTAATTTTGGAGTTTTAAGTTTATATACGGTATTGTAAGGTGTTGTTACTATTTATATGGCGTCCTACAATATAATAATGTGTTTTTCAAGGTGTTAATATGGCATACAGAGTTGTAAGATGTCCTAAATTGTCGTACGATGTTCAAAGGACTCGTACGAATTCATTAGATTTATTATGAAGTTTTATGTTTATATACGGTATTGTAAGGTGTTGTTATAACTTGTAAGGCGTCCTACAATTTAATATCGTGTTTTTCAAGGTGTTAATATGGCATACAGTGTCGTAAGTTGTCCTAAATTGTCGTACGATGTTCAAAGGACTCGTACGAATTCATTAGGTAAATTATGGAGTTTTAAGTTTATATACGGTATTGTAAGGTGTTGTTACTATTTATATGGCGTCCTACAATATAATAATGTGTTTTTCAAGGTGTTAATATGACATACAGAGTTGTAAGATGTCCTAAATTGTCGTACGATGTTCAAAGGACTCGTACGAATTCATTAGATTTATTATGAACTTTTATGTTTATATACAGTATTGTAAGGTGTTGTTATGACTTGTAAGGCGTCCTACAATATAATATCGTGTTTTTCAAGGTGTTAATATGTCATACAATGTCGTAAGTGGTCATAAATTGTCGTACGATGTTCAAAGGACTCGGACGAATTTATTAGGTTTATTATGGAGTTTTAAGTTTATGTACGGTATTGTAAGGTGTTGTTACGATTTGTAAGGCGTCCTACAATATAATAACATGCTTTTCAAGGTGTTAATATGGCATACAGAGTGGTAAGATGTCCTAAATTGTTGTATGATGTTCAAAGGACTCGTACGAATTCTTTAGATTTATTATGGAGTTTAATGTTTATATACGATATTGTAAGGTGTTGTTATAACTTGTAAGGCGTCCTACAATTTAATATCGTGTTTTTCAAGGTGTTAATATGGCATACAGTGTCGTAAGTTGTCCTAAATTGTCGTACGATGTTCAAAGGACTCGGACGAATTCATTAGGTTTATTGTGGAGTTTTAAGTTTATATACGGTATTATAAGGTGTTGTTATGATTTGTAAGGTGTCCTAGAATATAATAACGTGCTTTTCAAGGTGTTAATACGGCATACAGAGTCGTAAGATGTCCTAAATTGTCGTATGATGTTCAAAGGACTCGAACGAATTAATTAGGTTTATTATGCAGTTATAAGTTTATATACGGTATTATAAGGTGTTGTTATGGTTTGTAAGGCGTCCTACAATATAATAACGTGCTTCAAGGTGTTAATATGGCATACAGAGTCGTAAGATGTGCTAAATTGTCGTATGATGTTTAAAGGACTCGTACGAATTCATTAGGTTAATTATGGAGTTTTAAGTTTATATACGGTATTGTAAGGTGTTGTTACTATTTATATGGCGTCCTACAATATAATAATGTGTTTTTCAAGGTGTTAATATGGCATACAGAGTTGTAAGATGTCCTAAATTGTCGTACGATGTTCAAAGGACTCGTACGAATTCATTAGATTTATTATGAAGTTTTATGTTTATATACGGTATTGTAAGGTGTTGTTATAACTTGTAAGACGTCCTACAATTTAATATCGTGTTTTTCAAGGTGTTAATATGGCATACAGTGTCGTAAGTTGTCCTAAATTGTCGTACGATGTTCAAAGGACTCGTACGAATTCATTACGTAAATTATGGAGTTTTAAGTTTATATACGGTATTGTAAGGTGTTGTTACTATTTATATGGCGTCCTACAGTATAATAATGTGTTTTTCAAGGTGTTAATATGACATACAGAGTTGTAAGATGTCCTAAATTTTCGTACGATGTTCAAAGGACTCGTACGAATTCATTAGATTTATTATGAACTTTTATGTTTATATACAGTATTGTAAGGTGTTGTTATGACTTGTAAGGCGTCCTACAATATAATATCGTGTTTTTCAAGGTGTTAATATGTCATACAATGTCGTAAGTGGTCATAAATTGTCGTACGATGTTCAAAGGACTCGGACGAATTTATTAGGTTTACTATGGAGTTTTAAGTTTATGTACGGTATTGTAAGGTGTTGTTACGATTTGTAAGGCGTCCTACAATATAATAACATGCTTTTCAAGGTGTTAATATGGCATACAGAGTGGTAAGATGTCCTAAATTGTTGTATGATGTTCAAAGGACTCGTACGAATTCTTTAGATTTATTATGGAGTTTAATGTTTATATACGATATTGTAAGGTGTTGTTATAACTTGTAAGGCGTCCTACAATTTAATATCGTGTTTTTCAAGGTGTTAATATGGCATACAGTGTCGTAAGTTGTCCTAAATTGTCGTACGATGTTCAAAGGACTCGGACGAATTCATTAGGTTTATTGTGGAGTTTTAAGTTTATATACGGTATTATAAGGTGTTGTTATGATTTGTAAGGTGTCCTAGAATATAATAACGTGCTTTTCAAGGTGTTAATACGGCATACAGAGTCGTAAGATGTCCTAAATTGTCGTATGATGTTCAAAGGACTCGAACGAATTAATTAGGTTTATTATGCAGTTATAAGTTTATATACGGTATTATAAGGTGTTGTTATGGTTTGTAAGGCGTCCTACAATATAATAACGTGCTTCAAGGTGTTAATATGGCATACAGAGTCGTAAGATGTGCTAAATTGTCGTATGATGTTTAAAGGACTCGTACGAATTCATTAGGTTAATTATGGAGTTTTAAGTTTATATACGGTATTGTAAGGTGTTGTTACTATTTATATGGCGTCCTACAATATAATAATGTGTTTTTCAAGGTGTTAATATGGCATACAGAGTTGTAAGATGTCCTAAATTGTCGTACGATGTTCAAAGGACTCGTACGAATTCATTAGATTTATTATGAAGTTTTATGTTTATATACGGTATTGTAAGGTGTTGTTATAACTTGTAAGACGTCCTACAATTTAATATCGTGTTTTTCAAGGTGTTAATATGGCATACAGTGTCGTAAGTTGTCCTAAATTGTCGTACGATGTTCAAAGGACTCGTACGAATTCATTACGTAAATTATGGAGTTTTAAGTTTATATACGGTATTGTAAGGTGTTGTTACTATTTATATGGCGTCCTACAATATAATAATGTGTTTTTCAAGGTGTTAATATGACATACAGAGTTGTAAGATGTCCTAAATTTTCGTACGATGTTCAAAGGACTCGTACGAATTCATTAGATTTATTATGAACTTTTATGTTTATATACAGTATTGTAAGGTGTTGTTATGACTTGTAAGGCGTCCTACAATATAATATCGTGTTTTTCAAGGTGTTAATATGTCATACAATGTCGTAAGTGGTCATAAATTGTCGTACGATGTTCAAAGGACTCGGACGAATTTATTAGGTTTACTATGGAGTTTTAAGTTTATGTACGGTATTGTAAGGTGTTGTTACGATTTGTAAGGCGTCCTACAATATAATAACATGCTTTTCAAGGTGTTAATATGGCATACAGAGTGGTAAGATGTCCTAAATTGTTGTATGATGTTCAAAGGACTCGTACGAATTCTTTAGATTTATTATGGAGTTTAATGTTTATATACGATATTGTAAGGTGTTGTTATAACTTGTAAGGCGTCCTACAATTTAATATCGTGTTTATCAAGGTGTTAATATGGCATACAGTGTCGTAAGTTGTCCTAAATTGTCGTACGATGTTCAAAGGACTCGGACGAATTCATTAGGTTTATTGTGGAGTTTTAAGTTTATATACGGTATTATAAGGTGTTGTTATGATTTGTAAGGTGTCCTAGAATATAATAACGTGCTTTTCAAGGTGTTAATACGGCATACAGAGTCGTAAGATGTCCTAAATTGTCGTATGATGTTCAAAGGACTCGAACGAATTAATTAGGTTTATTATGCAGTTATAAGTTTATATACGGTATTATAAGGTGTTGTTATGGTTTGTAAGGCGTCCTACAATATAATAACGTGCTTCAAGGTGTTAATATGGCATACAGAGTCGTAAGATGTGCTAAATTGTCGTATGATGTTTAAAGGACTCGTACGAATTCATTAGGTTAATTATGGAGTTTTAAGTTTATATACGGTATTGTAAGGTGTTGTTACTATTTATATGGCGTCCTACAATATAATAATGTGTTTTTCAAGGTGTTAATATGGCATACAGAGTTGTAAGATGTCCTAAATTGTCGTACGATGTTCAAAGGACTCGTACGAATTCATTAGATTTATTATGAAGTTTTATGTTTATATACGGTATTGTAAGGTGTTGTTATAACTTGTAAGACGTCCTACAATTTAATATCGTGTTTTTCAAGGTGTTAATATGGCATACAGTGTCGTAAGTTGTCCTAAATTGTCGTACGATGTTCAAAGGACTCGTACGAATTCATTACGTAAATTATGGAGTTTTAAGTTTATATACGGTATTGTAAGGTGTTGTTACTATTTATATGGCGTCCTACAATATAATAATGTGTTTTTCAAGGTGTTAATATGACATACAGAGTTGTAAGATGTCCTAAATTTTCGTACGATGTTCAAAGGACTCGTACGAATTCATTAGATTTATTATGAACTTTTATGTTTATATACAGTATTGTAAGGTGTTGTTATGACTTGTAAGGCGTCCTACAATATAATATCGTGTTTTTCAAGGTGTTAATATGTCATACAATGTCGTAAGTGGTCATAAATTGTCGTACGATGTTCAAAGGACTCGGACGAATTTATTAGGTTTACTATGGAGTTTTAAGTTTATGTACGGTATTGTAAGGTGTTGTTACGATTTGTAAGGCGTCCTACAATATAATAACATGCTTTTCAAGGTGTTAATACGGCATACAGAGTGGTAAGATGTCCTAAATTGTTGTATGATGTTCAAAGGACTCGTACGAATTCTTTAGATTTATTATGGAGTTTAATGTTTATATACGATATTGTAAGGTGTTGTTATAACTTGTAAGGCGTCCTACAATTTAATATCGTGTTTTTCAAGGTGTTAATATGGCATACAGTGTCGTAAGTTGTCCTAAATTGTCGTACGATGTTCAATGGACTCGGACGAATTCATTAGGTTTATTGTGGAGTTTTAAGTTTATATACGGTATTATAAGGTGTTGTTATGATTTGTAAGGTGTCCTAGAATATAATAACGTGCTTTTCAAGGTGTTAATACGGCATACAGAGTCGTAAGATGTCCTAAATTGTCGTATGATGTTCAAAGGACTCGAACGAATTAATTAGGTTTATTATGCAGTTATAAGTTTATATACGGTATTATAAGGTGTTGTTATGGTTTGTAAGGCGTCCTACAATATAATAACGTGCTTCAAGGTGTTAATATGGCATACAGAGTCGTAAGATGTGCTAAATTGTCGTATGATGTTTAAAGGACTCGTACGAATTCATTAGGTTAATTATGGAGTTTTAAGTTTATATACGGTATTGTAAGGTGTTGTTACTATTTATATGGCGTCCTACAATATAATAATGTGTTTTTCAAGGTGTTAATATGGCATACAGAGTTGTAAGATGTCCTAAATTGTCGTACGATGTTCAAAGGACTCGTACGAATTCATTAGATTTATTATGAAGTTTTATGTTTATATACGGTATTGTAAGGTGTTGTTATAACTTGTAAGACGTCCTACAATTTAATATCGTGTTTTTCAAGGTGTTAATATGGCATACAGTGTCGTAAGTTGTCCTAAATTGTCGTACGATGTTCAAAGGACTCGTACGAATTCATTACGTAAATTATGGAGTTTTAAGTTTATATACGGTATTGTAAGGTGTTGTTACTATTTATATGGCGTCCTACAATATAATAATGTGTTTTTCAAGGTGTTAATATGACATACAGAGTTGTAAGATGTCCTAAATTTTCGTACGATGTTCAAAGGACTCGTACGAATTCATTAGATTTATTATGAACTTTTATGTTTATATACAGTATTGTAAGGTGTTGTTATGACTTGTAAGGCGTCCTACAATATAATATCGTGTTTTTCAAGGTGTTAATATGTCATACAATGTCGTAAGTGGTCATAAATTGTCGTACGATGTTCAAAGGACTCGGACGAATTTATTAGGTTTACTATGGAGTTTTAAGTTTATGTACGGTATTGTAAGGTGTTGTTACGATTTGTAAGGCGTCCAACAATATAATAACATGCTTTTCAAGGTGTTAATATGGCATACAGAGTGGTAAGATGTCCTAAATTGTTGTATGATGTTCAAAGGACTCGTACGAATTCTTTAGATTTATTATGGAGTTTAATGTTTATATACGATATTGTAAGGTGTTGTTATAACTTGTAAGGCGTCCTACAATTTAATATCGTGTTTTTCAAGGTGTTAATATGGCATACAGTGTCGTAAGTTGTCCTAAATTGTCGTACGATGTTCAAAGGACTCGGACGAATTCATTAGGTTTATTGTGGAGTTTTAAGTTTATATACGGTATTATAAGGTGTTGTTATGATTTGTAAGGTGTCCTAGAATATAATAACGTGCTTTTCAAGGTGTTAATACGGCATACAGAGTCGTAAGATGTCCTAAATTGTCGTATGATGTTCAAAGGACTCGAACGAATTAATTAGGTTTATTATGCAGTTATAAGTTTATATACGGTATTATAAGGTGTTGTTATGGTTTGTAAGGCGTCCTACAATATAATAACGTGCTTCAAGGTGTTAATATGGCATACAGAGTCGTAAGATGTGCTAAATTGTCGTATGATGTTTAAAGGACTCGTACGAATTCATTAGGTTAATTATGGAATTTTAAGTTTATATACGGTATTGTAAGGTGTTGTTACTATTTATATGGCGTCCTACAATATAATAATGTGTTTTTCAAGGTGTTAATATGGCATACAGAGTTGTAAGATGTCCTAAATTGTCGTACGATGTTCAAAGGACTCGTACGAATTCATTAGATTTATTATGAAGTTTTATGTTTATATACGGTATTGTAAGGTGTTGTTATAACTTGTAAGACGTCCTACAATTTAATATCGTGTTTTTCAAGGTGTTAATATGGCATACAGTGTCGTAAGTTGTCCTAAATTGTCGTACGATGTTCAAAGGACTCGTACGAATTCATTAGGTAAATTATGGAGTTTTAAGTTTATATACGGTATTGTAAGGTGTTGTTACTATTTATATGGCGTCCTACAATATAATAATGTGTTTTTCAAGGTGTTAATATGACATACAGAGTTGTAAGATGTCCTAAATTTTCGTACGATGTTCAAAGGACTCGTACGAATTCATTAGATTTATTATGAACTTTTATGTTTATATACAGTATTGTAAGGTGTTGTTATGACTTGTAAGGCGTCCTACAATATAATATCGTGTTTTTCAAGGTGTTAATATGTCATACAATGTTGTAAGTGGTCATAAATTGTCGTACGATGTTCAAAGGACTCGGACGAATTTATTAGGTTTACTATGGAGTTTTAAGTTTATGTACGGTATTGTAAGGTGTTGTTACGATTTGTAAGGCGTCCTACAATATAATAACATGCTTTTCAAGGTGTTAATATGGCATACAGAGTGGTAAGATGTCCTAAATTGTTGTATGATGTTCAAAGGACTCGTACGAATTCTTTAGATTTATTATGGAGTTTAATGTTTATATACGATATTGTAAGGTGTTGTTATAACTTGTAAGGCGTCCTACAATTTAATATCGTGTTTTTCAAGGTGTTAATATGGCATACAGTGTCGTAAGTTGTCCTAAATTGTCGTACGATGTTCAAAGGACTCGGACGAATTCATTAGGTTTATTGTGGAGTTTTAAGTTTATATACGGTATTATAAGGTGTTGTTATGATTTGTAAGGTGTCCTAGAATATAATAACGTGCTTTTCAAGGTGTTAATACGGCATACAGAGTCGTAAGATGTCCTAAATTGTCGTATGATGTTCAAAGGACTCGAACGAATTAATTAGGTTTATTATGCAGTTATAAGTTTATATACGGTATTATAAGGTGTTGTTATGGTTTGTAAGGCGTCCTACAATATAATAACGTGCTTCAAGGTGTTAATATGGCATACAGAGTCGTAAGATGTGCTAAATTGTCGTATGATGTTTAAAGGACTCGTACGAATTCATTAGGTTAATTATGGAGTTTTAAGTTTATATACGGTATTGTAAGGTGTTGTTACTATTTATATGGCGTCCTACAATATAATAATGTGTTTTTCAAGGTGTTAATATGGCATACAGAGTTGTAAGATGTCCTAAATTGTCGTACGATGTTCAAAGGACTCGTACGAATTCATTAGATTTATTATGAAGTTTTATGTTTATATACGGTATTGTAAGGTGTTGTTATAACTTGTAAGACGTCCTACAATTTAATATCGTGTTTTTCAAGGTGTTAATATGGCATACAGTGTCGTAAGTTGTCCTAAATTGTCGTACGATGTTCAAAGGACTCGTACGAATTCATTACGTAAATTATGGAGTTTTAAGTTTATATACGGTATTGTAAGGTGTTGTTACTATTTATATGGCGTCCTACAATATAATAATGTGTTTTTCAAGGTGTTAATATGACATACAGAGTTGTAAGATGTCCTAAATTTTCGTACGATGTTCAAAGGACTCGTACGAATTCATTAGATTTATTATGAACTTTTATGTTTATATACAGTATTGTAAGGTGTTGTTATGACTTGTAAGGCGTCCTACAATATAATATCGTGTTTTTCAAGGTGTTAATATGTCATACAATGTCGTAAGTGGTCATAAATTGTCGTACGATGTTCAAAGGACTCGGACGAATTTATTAGGTTTACTATGGAGTTTTAAGTTTATGTACGGTATTGTAAGGTGTTGTTACGATTTGTAAGGCGTCCTACAATATAATAACATGCTTTTCAAGGTGTTAATACGGCATACAGAGTGGTAAGATGTCCTAAATTGTTGTATGATGTTCAAAGGACTCGTACGAATTCTTTAGATTTATTATGGAGTTTAATGTTTATATACGATATTGTAAGGTGTTGTTATAACTTGTAAGGCGTCCTACAATTTAATATCGTGTTTTTCAAGGTGTTAATATGGCATACAGTGTCGTAAGTTGTCCTAAATTGTCGTACGATGTTCAATGGACTCGGACGAATTCATTAGGTTTATTGTGGAGTTTTAAGTTTATATACGGTATTATAAGGTGTTGTTATGATTTGTAAGGTGTCCTAGAATATAATAACGTGCTTTTCAAGGTGTTAATACGGCATACAGAGTCGTAAGATGTCCTAAATTGTCGTATGATGTTCAAAGGACTCGAACGAATTAATTAGGTTTATTATGCAGTTATAAGTTTATATACGGTATTATAAGGTGTTGTTATGGTTTGTAAGGCGTCCTACAATATAATAACGTGCTTCAAGGTGTTAATATGGCATACAGAGTCGTAAGATGTGCTAAATTGTCGTATGATGTTTAAAGGACTCGTACGAATTCATTAGGTTAATTATGGAGTTTTAAGTTTATATACGGTATTGTAAGGTGTTGTTACTATTTATATGGCGTCCTACAATATAATAATGTGTTTTTCAAGGTGTTAATATGGCATACAGAGTTGTAAGATGTCCTAAATTGTCGTACGATGTTCAAAGGACTCGTACGAATTCATTAGATTTATTATGAAGTTTTATGTTTATATACGGTATTGTAAGGTGTTGTTATAACTTGTAAGACGTCCTACAATTTAATATCGTGTTTTTCAAGGTGTTAATATGGCATACAGTGTCGTAAGTTGTCCTAAATTGTCGTACGATGTTCAAAGGACTCGTACGAATTCATTACGTAAATTATGGAGTTTTAAGTTTATATACGGTATTGTAAGGTGTTGTTACTATTTATATGGCGTCCTACAATATAATAATGTGTTTTTCAAGGTGTTAATATGACATACAGAGTTGTAAGATGTCCTAAATTTTCGTACGATGTTCAAAGGACTCGTACGAATTCATTAGATTTATTATGAACTTTTATGTTTATATACAGTATTGTAAGGTGTTGTTATGACTTGTAAGGCGTCCTACAATATAATATCGTGTTTTTCAAGGTGTTAATATGTCATACAATGTCGTAAGTGGTCATAAATTGTCGTACGATGTTCAAAGGACTCGGACGAATTTATTAGGTTTACTATGGAGTTTTAAGTTTATGTACGGTATTGTAAGGTGTTGTTACGATTTGTAAGGCGTCCAACAATATAATAACATGCTTTTCAAGGTGTTAATATGGCATACAGAGTGGTAAGATGTCCTAAATTGTTGTATGATGTTCAAAGGACTCGTACGAATTCTTTAGATTTATTATGGAGTTTAATGTTTATATACGATATTGTAAGGTGTTGTTATAACTTGTAAGGCGTCCTACAATTTAATATCGTGTTTTTC